>OY759263.1:35259178-35436678 GCA_963662155.1 Lamellibrachia columna | reverse complement strand
CCTCTCCTGCACGGCTGTTTCTTCTGTGAATGTTGATACACAACTGTTTTGGTTTCATTGATGTTAAGATAATATTTTGACAGGCAACCAGGAGCAATTCGTTGTACCTCGTCCAGGAATTGGCTGCCATTGCTGGTGAAGTGAACGTCATCGGCGTATTCCTTGTTGTATGTCATTCCAGTGTCTTCTCGAGGGCGTTGTGGCAAGTTGTCTCTCAGATCACGGAGGGCGACTTCCAAGTAGATCACGCAGAGTACATGCGATATACTGTCTCCTTGTGGTGCACCAATGGTGGATGTGAATTATGGACATTTGCTCCGTTTTAATCTTGGTTCCAACGTTACCTCTGCAAGGAGCATTCGGATGATTCGCAATTCCGATTCCCGAAGAAAGTCTCGAGAACTGTCATTAGCTTATCTCGCCTGATTGTGTCAAACGCCCGACTCATGTCGATACCTAGTACACATACTGAGCTTTGAAAACGTTGCATTTTGGCGGATTTCCAATGATAGCCAAGTATCACATCTGTCGTGCTGCGTCAATGTCGAAATCCGCTTTGTCCTTGAGAGCAGAACACGTCGACTTTTTCTGCTACGCGTGCAAATACTACTAAAGACAGCGTCTTCCTTAGGACATCAAGTAGCACGTTTGGCCTTAGACTGGTCATTGCATCTACTGGCTTTCCAGGTTTCGAGAGCAGGATCAAAACGCCTTGACCAAGCGGTGAGAGTGTTTGCTTTTCAGTTAGTGCACGGTTGAATATGTCTGCTATAGGTTTCGCAAGTATCTCGTATTCTTGTAGTTACCAGTAACTCGTCAATTCTACTAGCTCGTTGTTAAGGCGGTTCATTGAGCGTTCTATTTCTGTGTACGTAATCGAGTGTTCTAGAGGCTAAGGTTCACCGATGAATGATGAAATTCTAGTCTATTTAGTCTATGGTCACAGAAAAAAGTCATTCACAAGCTTTCAAAATTCTACCGGGTCTACACCTGTTCTACCATTGTCGTCAAGAATTGTGTTTTGCTTGTGCGGTTTGCGATATAGGAGCTGGACAGATCAAATCATCTTACCACCGTCATGAAGTCGTTCGACTTCATCTGCTATCTGGTCCAATTTGGACAAATAAACATACATACATAATTGATAAATTAAACACATACCATTACAAGCTTTGACAAGACACTCAAGTATTCTCATCGTATTTTGTTTCTTTCCAGCAAAGTGTTCCCCTGGCTCATACTCGCCAGCGGGAGGGGTGCAGCCCTGTACACCCTGTGAGTTGGGGACATTCGCTGACGTGGAGGCCACTGTCGAATGTCGTCCTTGTCCGTCCGGCACCACCACAATTGACGCGGGGGCCTCTCGCCTTGCTGACTGCAAAGGTAGCTACACTTTACTGGATCAAGTTCCATCCAACTCAGTTTGCCATTGCTACGTTCTTGTGTGGGTGTGTCGTCCTAGAATAGTTACGTATTCACTATTACAGTATGTGTTTATGTTGCTAAGATAATGGAATGTATTAATTATATATACTCACATCATACCATGTACAGTTCTTCCGTACTGGCGTCCGTTCGTGCATTGCATACTTTATTTAATTGCTAAACATAATTACCTCTCAAGAAACTATTCGATCTGTCACATGACAGGAGCAGGACTGAGGGAGCTCCTGGCCAACGTCTCGGGTCAGCGTAGGTTTCTCTCTGTGGATGTTAATCGCCTCCTTTATGTTCCTCCTTTCCCAATTCTCCGCATGGTGTAGAATTTTAACGTCTGCTCCAGCTTGTGTCACATGACATTGGGCATGTGACACATCCGTAACTTCAGTCTGCTGAAGAAGGATGCGGGATGCTGTCGAAATATTCAGATCGAATACCAAATTTCTTGAGAGATAATCATGCTTAATGTTAATAACCGAGAAACCGGATCATCTATCCTTTCAAGGGTTTATTTAATTGGTTTACATAATGGTTTGTGGCACGCAATGCAAACACAGATTTCTGATAGGATATGGTGAAAGTCATGTCTGGATCTTTCCATTATCTGGTATTTTTTTCATATTTATGAATACGCTACTGTGGAACATCTACATATAAACTCAATTCCTTAAGGAGAACAAATACAAATTGTCTCAGTCAAACAAAATACTGAGTACTTGTGCCACACTAGATATTTTTCCAGAATCACACAACCTTTTTTTGCAGCTTTCGACATAGGCTTTGTTCCAACAGTATACCAGCAGTACGTTTCCAAGACAAACTCTTTGACTTCTGAGATGCAAGAACTGACCATTTCGCTGAAGGTATAGTGACTTGTTTATGCCCATGTGGCAACTGGCATAAAGGTACTGAAACTAATAATATGTCGTGTCAATATTTCCTGGCAACTCGTTCATCATTCTACCCCACATTCACATTAAGTATCCACATTAAACAAATATACTTATTTGGAAATAATATTGAATATTTTCTTATTGGAAAGACACAGTTGAAACCATCACATCATTAAGCTATAACACATGACATTAGTTGATAACTAAACGATACTATGTACTGTTCGAAGATAATGTTGGACTACTGAATACGTTATTACATAAAGAACTATTTGTACAACTTACTCTAACATATTAACCTAAATGAAATACATTTATTAATGCTTCCAGCTGAGACTGGCGGATGGTCAGAATGGATCTGACTCGGCAGAAGTGGTCAGACTGGACCACGTTTTTAACGACACTTCTGACACGGAAGCTATTCTCCGTGTCACCATTGCAACATCCAACCAAAGTGAAGTCACAGTGGAGGCTTATGGGTACGATATTATATATTGATAAAAAAAACTAATAGATTCATAAATATTGTTAAAATGTAAAGCGTATCATGTTTTTAATGCAGGAAACTGAATATGAGCACGCATAATATGTTTTTATTATTTTGTATGTACTATCTTTGTTTCAAATTTAGGCCTATACATAGTGATGCGTATTCTTCAAATTTAGATATATATGTTGGGTCTAAATTACTACCACTTAGCCACGGCTACTATTGTAAGCATAAGCTACTTGGGTGTAACAATATCGTGTTGTATCAACTGTGCACCAATGTTACTGACTTAGACAACTACACAAACTGGAGTTGCACATTGCAATACCTGTCTCTAGGAAAATCACATCTTAAAGTGAACCACCGTGTCTCGTGGTTGTACTCGACAGGTGCAACGTCAGTAGCAGTGTCACTACAACGACACAGTGGCACAGCATCGGTGTGTCTGTCAATGAGACCACGCTACTTCTCCATCACAATGGTCATCTGGTGGTCACCAATGGAACATGTCGAGGGTTACAGAGTTACGAACATGGTGACAATATCACTGCTCTCCGTGCCACCATTGGCAACAACACAGGTTTGCATCGCAAGTGATACGTGTGGATTTTGAGTAGCGTTGATTCTTCACGACAAATATATATCGCGCTTAGCATTGAATCTTGATATAACGTGATATATATATATATATATATATATATATATATATATATATATATATATATATATATATATATATATATATATATATATATATATATATATATATATAACTTCATATAACCATCTTATTGAACCGTCAACAACTACTGCGGTGTTGATATAATGGTGGGAGTTATGATAAAACAGTAATGTAGTAACTGCTAAACAATATTTACATATGACACTGTTAAATCCGTGGCTAAATCAATTTCAATATTCATTGTTTGATCATTTATGTATATGGGTTATATGTCAAACGCGAAACAAATACTTAATGCTAAAATGTTTAGAACAATTTGTATATATGAAATTAATGTGTTTTTCCAAAGTAAATAAAGTTGTAAAATGTAACACATGTGACATGATTTTGCAGAATTATATATATATATATTAAAATATTTATCGGCACAACATAAATGATTATGATTAATACAACAATTTTATTTTCAGATGAAGCTTTCTTTGGTGAAGTGACAGATGTGAACGTCTGGGACAAGACATTGACCGGCAATGAGATCGAGTCGGCTACGGCGAGTTGCGGCCACGCTGCTCAAGGCAACGTTGTCAGTTGGCGCGATATGTCCATGGCCGATCTCGTCGGTACATCCATCCAGATACCTTCACTGTGTGACGGTACGTCTCTGTTCATTCGTGTGCAGGTTAAGAGGCTAATGTAATATTACTGTAGATAAACAATATGAAGTGTTGTAGTGAAATGTGCCTATTTGTTAATGTGATATCGCAGACAATGCCTGTAGTTATGGAGTGTCACATTCTATCTGATTGGCAATGTGTTCACAACAGCCATGGACTTGCTTCGTCGCAGCTAAGGAAAGCCATACTAACTGAAGGCCTGTAGCATAAAGGCCTTTGGCAGTTCACACAAATTTTGTGACGTTACAAACATGACAGGTTTTTCCTGCTTCAACATGCAAGGTAATCAGAACATGTGTTTGCTTTGTAAATTACTTTTATTACACAGTCGTCTAATGTGATTCGCATACCACTAGCACAATCAGCACGCTGAAGAAGAGGGAAAAGCAGAAACAAGAGGAACATGAGGAACAATAATCCTTGTGTTGCACAATGTATCCATATAAAATCCATCCAGAAGCAGTGTTGTTACAACTGGTGGTTATGTTTTCAGTCACTGACGACTGTGCCCCGGCGCCGTGCGGCAACCACACGTGTGTCGACAAACTGGGCGGCTACGACTGTAGGTGTGACGACGGCTTCACCGGTCGACACTGCCAAGTGAACATCGACGACTGCACAGACAACGCCTGCGAGAACAACGCGACGTGCGTCGATGGTGTAGCATCCTACACGTGTCTGTGCCGGGAGAGCTTCTATGGAAACTTCTGCGAACATGAGATCAGTAAGAAAACAGTTCATCGCCTCAGCGATTAACAAATCATTATGTAGTGTGATATCATGTCAGTTGTAAAAATATATCAGGCCCGTCCTCAGGGGTTTGAAAAAGTGGGTTCGAGCATTTACAGTCAACCGAGATTTCTGGGACGGTTCCTGAACTTTTACAGTCAAAACACGGTGACGGACTGAGTTGATAGGGGTTGTTAGTTTTGGAAGTGATGAAGTGTCATATACCGCACATCATATATTAGGATTAATGTATATAAAGCAGGTCATATTTGGAGAACACCTTAATATAGTTATACTGGGTGCTGTTTTTGCGCCATGTGTAGGCATACCATTTTTATTCGGACTCAAGATCAACAAACATGTACACAATAAACAAACGATAACGTGACGCAGTGCCATGAAGTGTGGATGAGTTGTCATGTAATTACTATGACACTGCAGTAAACGGCGGCTGGGGTGAATGGGGCGACTGGAGTCAATGTAGTCGCAGCTGCGGCGGAGGCAACACGACTCGTCACCGTCTGTGTGACAGTCCACCGCCTGACGCCGACGGACGACCGTGTGACGGGGACAGTGAGGAGTGGCAGGAATGTCACACAGAAAACTGTCTAGGTACGTTGTCAACAGCAACAGCTGAATAAACACATAACTAATATTACGATACAATTGACATTAGTGTTGAATGACATAATGCTACAAACTGCATTACTGTAGGAACTAGATAGACAACATGTGTTGCAGAAGTACTAGTAAATATCAACAAGTATCAATTGCATGGTAAATCAATAATTTGCAAAGCCATTTGATTGGCTTGCATATACCTTGCCCATGTCGAATAAGATCCTCAAAACACAATGGCCCTTGATGTGTTACCATGGTTCCAAACAAGTTTTTTTAATAAACTTATCTCTGAGCCGCAGTCCCTAGTAAACTCCGCAGTCAGCTGCTGCACTGTGACATATGCTGTACTGATAGAGCGACAGTAATAAGACTAACACAGAGTCTGCATGAATGTATATTTGCAGTTTGCGGTGCGCTGCAGCCGCCTGATCACGGCTCCGTCAACTGCAGCGACGGCGAGGAGGCCATCAACTGTACCGCGGTCTGTGACGACGGCTACGAGTTCAGCATTGAGCCTTTGGATAACTACTACTGCGGCCCAGACACGGCAAATAGGTGGAGCCACCAGACGGAAGATAATCCGCATGCGCAGGTGCCTGATTGCGCAGGTGTGTACATGGTTCCTCCAGTATTTGTCGTAAATTAAATGTATAATATAATGATGATTAAACATTAGAACATTTGTATATCCAGTCTGCAATACTTCAATTCAAACACTATATATACTTATTAGTTATCCGTAAGTATGATAAATAAAATAATAGTTAAAAATGAACTTTTGAACTGCAGTGGAGAAACATTAATTATTATGTAGATTTGGTATTGTGAAGTTTAACGGAATTGTGACGATAATGCAGATTGCTTCGTTATTTAAAAAAAAACTTGTTAAAATAGTACTTTATAAAGACTTTCAGAAGATCAACCTGTTATCTCCTCCCGTCTGTAAACTTGCACACAAAAAATATTTAGTAACATCCACACGATCTCCTGGTAGTTGTGACGTTAAAAACAAAAATGTCAGCACCGTAGCTAAGTGCAAGATATAGCTTTGTTTTGCTTCTCCGTTGTAGCTATATCAGTGTTATGTCAACATTCTTTGTGTTATCAAATAAGTAATGTTAGTAGTGCTATTTGTCATTTGAACAAAATACAATTGGCGTCACTAAATCTGTCAAAGTATATTCCATGGTGGCAGGGAATAAAACTGACACAGTGTACAGAAACATAGTATGTCAGACTCAGTTTATGTCAGAAACTCTCACCATCTTAGCTAACAGTACGCTTGTTGTCCTCTTGTAGAAATGTCACTGCCAGACAAGTTGACAATCATGCACACCGTGCATTACGCTGACGCCCCGTGTGACGCTCCAGACATTGTGGCTGAGGCGAAGACACGTTCCCTGGAGACAGTCACGCGTATTCCCTGCATCAAGAACGGCACGTGCGTCATGTCAGAGCTGAGTGTCACCTGCAACAACACGGAACACAGTCGTCGTCGCCGCCGTGACACGACGCCACTTCTTACTGTCTCACTTCTCTTGTCTGTTTCTGGTGATGTCGTTGACAATGGCAACAGTGACGCTGTAAATTCTACTGACGAAGGTTAGTTTCTATACAGTTTTATCCACCTACGTTATATTAATTATTTATGCTGCTACATGTTTATATTATGATATATGTTTTGTCCTCCAAGTCCATTCATTATGTGTTGGAAATGACAAATAATACAAACAACTTTTACATGTGTGTGACAGACGGAAATACATAATGGCATACCTTAGACAGACTTCAAAGAAAAATGGATATTTGGCAGTTTAAATAATTTTTTCCTTTTCCAGTATTTGTCAGTTTATATCACTCTTGAGAGTGAGTAAGCAATATTATATTGTCTATACGCCACACGATAGTTAGCGTACATAGCAGGTGAGTAAGCAATAACTAAATATTTAAATAATGTCCATCTTAATATACAATATCAGCGACAATACAGACATTACGATATTATAATGCCGTTGCAGTTATGATATTAATATGCTTGTTTATAGTACGGAACACTTTAAGCTTTACATAAAATTTATGAAGTTCTAAGCATTTAGACTCAATTTATGTTGACCTTCTACTTTATTTTGTCGTCTATTTTGTAAGGTAAATTCTACTTATATTCCACAGGTTCAATGTCCGAGTGATGTATAGTGTTTCGAGACATATATTACTGCATTTGCCTACAACAAGAACATTCCAGTCAACATAATAATGTTACAAAATAATATTGTTTAATTATGTAATATGATGTAACATAACGCTTGCAAGAAAGTCACAAATGATATGCAGTTTTAATTGGTGATGACATTGTCAGGCACATCCTGATGTATATTGATGACAGGTGATATTCTCAGTGATGTGACGGTCATCACTGCATGCCTAGTCAATGCCGTCAACTAGCTGTTAAACTGGAGAATGTCACATGAACCCATACACTTGTTACCCCCCCCCCCTAGATGTTATGTCGGACATACTGGATGGTGCCAGTGACTTGGAAACAGCTGCCAAAGTGTTGGAGGCCCGAGCGGATGACGGTAACTTGACGGTGTTTGTTGACGGTGTCGAGTACGTCGTCGCGGAACAGAACATCACTGGACTCGTCAGCTGTGCACCGGGTATGACCCGCGTGTCCATTTTGTGTGGTAAGTCGCACTATTTGCTTCAATGTTTATCAATTATGTCAGTGTAACACAAATCATACAAACACAATATTGTGGTATGAAAATCCCTGTTAAATTTATCATAGAAATGTGGTGTTTTACGCTAAGTTACTTTTATAAAGTACGATGTCGACATCACTGCCATATTTGGAGTTAAACTCCGGAATTCATCAGGTGCCGTCACTGGATTTTCAGAGTAATTATTGTTCACGTGATTCACATACTCCTTCGATATCGCACGAGTTGTTAAATACGTTATTATGTATGCCAGTAATATAATTGACATGTTGATATTATAGTCATCAGGAAACCATTTAGACAAGTGTTTGAGCAGCTTGACATGAAAAACTAAACGTCTGTTTTGACCACACTGCATTATTGACCATTGCTGTCCAATGTCACAGTGGCCTGCACTAGAGGTACTTACAGCAGCGAAGACGTCTGCCTCAAGTGTCCATACGGGCTTTACCAAGACCAGCCTCAACAGACGTCCTGCAAGGCATGCCCTGATGGCTTCACAACAGCTGGGACTGGTTCGAAATCCCGTGAAGAATGCAATGGTCAGCATGTGGAGTTTGATATTAAATAACGTTCTGAATAGTTATATGACCAATAACTTAAGATAACATCATGTTCTCCAACGGTTTCCTGCACGTTCGCGAAAAAAGGTTTATGTAGCTTCAATTTCAAACTATAAGTTTGGTATTTGTTATTGTTTCAAGAACAATTTCCAATTTATGTGGATATTCTACATTTGATAACACGGTTATGTTCTTTCAAGTGGCATTTTCTTCACATGTGTTTTCTTTGTTGTGTCATTTTCCACTTCCTGTTCTAATAAAAAATAACCTGTCTCACATGAGACAGGTATTTTTCATACCTCCATTTTGTTCGCTACATATATAACAACACGTATACTTTACCTTTATCTTTACGTTTATTTGAACTGATTACTTTCCTCCTGCAGTGGGGTGCAGTCCTGGCGAGTACAGTAAAGACCACCTGTGTGAGAAGTGTCCAATTGGCTTCTATCAAGACCTGCCAGCTCAGGCCGCATGCAAAGGATGTCCAGACGGCTTCACGACCCTTGACATAGGAATGGCGCTTGCTACCGAATGCAATGGTGAGTGTTGTGATCACGGTTCCTATTGGGGGTGACATACTGATGTCCACGTGAGGCCATGCCTGCCTGGTCGTAGAACAGAGAGAAAAACAGACAATCAGATACATAGAAGATTAATATTCAAAGTAACTTAAACAATTATTGGTTTCTGTATTGGGGTCTCACCCACACCCCACTAAATTCAAAACACACAAACTGTTGAATGTGAAAAATATAAGAGTAAGAGTATATAGTGAATAGTTTTGCTCATATTGATAACTGGCCTAAACAATGCTGTATATTGAATATTGTGAAACGTATGTAATCATTTTATTTTGCAGTGACGTGCACCGCAGGCACACATAGCACCAACCACGTGTGTGAGAAATGTCCTGTCGGCTTCTATCAAGACCTGCCAGTTCAGGCCGCGTGCAAGGGATGTCCAGACGGCTTCACGACACTTGACAGAGGAATGGCGCACGCTACCGAATGCAATGGCAAGTTTCAATCAATCTGATATAAGCATTCACACAGAGCAATCAGCATATTGCGTTGTGATTTATCATAATGGAAATTAGGATTGAGGCGCTGATTATGTCCGGTTAATTTTAGGACGGCGGTTAAATATTTGTATGACTGTAAATACGGACATGGTACTGAAAGCATATGTGTAGCAGGACATGGTGTGTGCGAGTGCATATGTGTGTGTGCATATTTGGCTACAATGTTAGTATTGCTTCTCATTTATACTTATAAATTTTGTTGGTGGTTTCCAACAATTTCTCTGTAATTTTACCCAATTTTACTCAATTGTTTTCAACGTTGATCAGTAGTGCTTTGAAAACAACACTGATCTAAGGTTAAGCAAGAATGAAACTAGGACATCCAGAATTGAGTGACAGCTGAGAGGAAACTGCCCCTAGAAAAGGTTGTTGTGTTTCCAGTGTCCGTTGCCGTCGCTACCACCTCAAACGATGACGGGCCACTGGGAACAGGTATGGTAATACTTTGTTATATCAATTATATATATATATATATATATATATATATATATATATATATATATATATATATATATATATATATATATATATATATATATATATATATATATATATGAATATATATATATATATATATATATATACATATATATGAATATATATATATATATATATATATATATATATAAATATATATATATATATATATGAATATATATATATATATATATATATATATATTCACTCGAAAGAAGAAAACATGTTCTGACATGCAACATAAAACCCATGCTGTGCCATGGAATGGAATCACGGTTAATGACTGAACACTTAGTATGGAACATGTGGGAAACATAAGTATGTTTTTAGACGAATGCTTATACAGTATCGTGAAAAGAAGAGCAATGAAGACTTAGAGCCCATACTGTGACATGGAATGGAATCATGGTCAATGACTAAACACTTAGTATGGAACATATCGGCAACATAAATGTGTTTTTAGACGAATGCTTAGAGTATCGTGAAGAGAAAAGAAAAGCAATGAAGACTATAAGAACAGCTAGCGAAAAAAGAAAGACCATATTTCAAATCAAAGAAAAGATAAGCATAGTGTCTAGGCTATGTGACGAGAAATAGAAAAAAAGAACATGTAGTGACAAGGGAAACATTGAGGAAAAAGGCAGGGGTCGGCAAAGAAATAAAATCATTGATGGGCTGTCAGTCTGGCTAGGACAAGACCGTGGGAAATGGAGTGTCATGATCGCCTGCGCCTGCAACCGACATGGCACCTGGCATTGATACTTCGTCACTTCATGACGTCAACACTAAGATTGTGAACATTCTTCATAGTGTTGTTATTTGCATTAGACCAGAGTGTGGGAAAGGCAAAAATGTATTCAACCACAATTAAATAAATAAATATGAAACAAACAGTTATTCCCTGTTTTACTTTTACCAACTAATACATATGTATTGTTCTGCAGCGAGTTATGTGCTTAACATTGTACGTCTCATTGATTCTTCAATATAGATTGTAATCACATCATGGTAAAATAGCAGTACTGCTGCACAACATAAACATATTATTATGAAAAACTGGTATGTTTTTGTTCCAACGCAGGAGCGGTCCTGGCCATTGTGAGCTGCCTGATTGTGTCTGTTGCGCTGGCTGCTGTCGCCGGATACATCTTCTATCACAAGACGTGAGTCACTTATATTAATATCATGATGTGTCCATAGCTACCAAAAGAGTAACCAGTTCTGAGAAATATCACGGACAATATGAGTGTGACTTGTCAGTGTGAGGATATGTCTGTGCATAGAGTAAGTGCACTTTCTGTGCACAACGACTGTGTTGAGGATATGTCTGTGCATAGAGTAAGTGCATTTTGTGTGCACAACGACTGTGTTGCACAACAACGTTTTAAATGAGGGAACTGTTCCCTTGCTGCCGTTTTATGTATTTGCAAATATGTCCTATTTTAGTCTGTTGCCTGGACCTAGTGACTCCCCTAACAGACTTCCCTCGCGTTTTGCCTGGAACTAATGACACGCCTAACAGATCTCCCTCGCATGTTGCCTGGACTTAGTGACTCGCCAAACAGACCTCCCATGCGTGTTGCCTGGAACTATTGACACGCTTAACACACCTCCCTCGCGTGTTGCCTGGACCTAGTGACACACTTGATACACCTCCTTCGCATGTTGTGTGGACCTAATAACACGCCTAGCAAACCTGCCTGGACGACAATAGAATACCAAGATACCGTCAGCTTCCAAATTAGTTGGCAGAGAGCCGGTGTGCATAGCCACGTCTAATCAATGCACTGGTGATAGGTGTGTCACTCGCTTGTCATTCGTTTAGCACTTAGCAAACCTATCTATAATTGTGTGAATGCATATAATATATATATATATATATATATATATATATATATATATATATATATATATATATATATATATATATATATATATATATATATATATATATATGTATATGTATATGTATATGTATATGTATATATATATATATATATATATATATATAATAATAATATTCCAAGCCTACCCAGAACAGGACTGTTAGCACAGAGTAAAGTGTTGTAGCAACTTAGTGTTATCCCACAAACCAGTACACTTTATTATTTTAACTTAATAGTACGAATATATGTGTACGTTTTAAGTGAAGAATAATTAATCTTTTATTCAATGAAACCATTCACAGTTGTCATAGTATGTTTAGACCTCTTTCTATGTCTTGGTTATTTTTACAAGTTGCTGCCATAATTAATACCTGATATTTTGGTAAGTGCGAGTGCAAAGCCAAGCAAACATCATTCCATGCAGGGGCGTCCGCAGGAATATATATATATATATATATATATATATATATATATATATATATATATATATATATATATATATATATATATATATATATATATATATATATAACAAACGCAAAGTTACTATATACTTTGAGCCCACGAATGTACGTCCAAACAAATCCAGACCCAAGATCCAGGGGCCCCGCCTAAGATTTCACGTTATACCTTTTCACATTGCATACGTGTATTCTTATTCATCGAATTGTGAACAATAAATTATGAAACTGTTACTTTTGCCCATAAATTGCCATAGCCGTTGTAAGGTCATGATTTGACTGGCTCTTTGCTGTGGGCCTTCTTCGTGTTAACGTGTATGAAAGAAAAACACACGTTGGCAGTGCTTAGGGGAAAACATCAGGGAACAAATATCAAATATCATTGTTCGTGCACTGTGTGTGGTTGTTTACATATTATTCCAGACATTTAAGTGTGTGGTTGTTTATATATTATTCCAGAAATTCCAGTGTGTGAGTGTTTATATATTATTCCAGAAATTCCAGTGTATGGTTGTTTATATATTATTCCAGAAATTCCAGTGTGTGGTTGTTTATATATTATTCCAGATAATATATTACTGAATGTTGGGGCTGCAAATGCCAAAGATAGGAAATGGTAGCATCTGGCAAATATATAAACTACTGAAAACAACTACTGTTTGTTTAGATTGACACTGTGCTTATTTATATTGTACATTCACAATTGTGGTAATGTCTTCAAGTAGTAATGTTTACTCGAATTGCTTGTTGCCATGTTGTGGTTTCACAATAAACTCATACAGCAGCTGCATGATTATTTCATGACACTTTCTTTCGTATTGTGTGCTATGTATGCCACGTGTTTTAGGACAAAGTATTTACTGCTACGTTGTACGGAAACTGTCATTGTGTCACAATTAGTGACGTCCTGTACGCCCAGATAATACTGCATAATGATGTAACAGAAAGTGAGTAGTATTCATAAATTGTAAGAAGACAATGTGTACAGTAGATTCAAAGAATAAATACACCAAGTAGCACTGTAACATTAAAAGCAGATATGCTCAAGAAAGTAAGAACATAATTGCATTAGCAAAGAAACGATGCCGATTTGTTGGGTCAGATAGATCGCATTAGCATCCAATCAACCTTGTCAAGACGTGTATTCAATTATATCGTTTTTTACAGATAATGTAAGGTACAATAGCAACGCATCTACATGGTATTAAAGTGCATTGCCAGACGTTCCTCTGAGTGAATCACCAAATGATATCACTGTAATGGTATGAGGATACACCGAAGTCGTTTCCTTGCAACGAACGTGGTTAAGCTTATTGAAGCACGCCGCTTCGTACACTCGAGTTTCACAATCACCCTCGGCCTGTTTACTCACAAGTCCTTAGTATCATTGTCCAAAGTAATATAATGTAGTCCAGAACATTGCGATCACCTTTCGCGCCAAGTCAGTCCGCGAGACACAAATAAAAATGTGCTGCCATCTGTGGCGGTGATTTCATAAAATATTAGTCCTCTACATTCACCAGATGGCGGCACGTGGCGCACAGCATACTTTGACGAAGTAGCGTTTAAAGGAAAAAAACGTCTTTACTTTGAACTGTGCACCTATAATAGTTACTGAAACATAGCCATTTGCAACTACAATAAAACGTTTCACGCTTGAGATATATCTGATCACGTGAATATCAAAAATGTCGCACACTACACCCTGTGTTGAAATGTAATACTGTTCCGGATGTATGTGACAGTTGACATTGTCGTTGGTCACCACCCGGTTGAGGCACCTCACGTCGATATCCAGTTCATCATTCTTAAGTGGCCATCCCATAAGTACGTCACAACAAATGTGTGTGTGGGGATGTCGGGGTAAGCGTTACGGAGCATTACATGGGGGTGGGTATGTTTTGTTGATTATTACGTAACCATTACAAATTAACGTTTTAGCTCGTCTAGGTATCGATATCAGTCTGACAATATTACTTACTTTGCCTCTTTGTGTATGAAATGGAGTGTATCAATACAAAAAAGAAACACGAAACTATTCGCCACGTGTACTATTACACTATTTGAATGCACACAAATATGGAAATTTGATGTCATCGTTTATTAGTAGTTACACAAACTTACATTCTACCTGTGAACAACGAATCAAAAATAGGCATGCAACGAAGTGTGGGAAGGATCTTTTGTCAAAACGACCGTAGTGTTATGGTGTGTGTAATAGCGAGATCGAAAACGAGGCTTGACGTGATAGGAAGCGATGCATGTAGAAAGCGAAACTTTATTTATTTCAACAACAAACACATTTGACATAGCGACTTCATTATTAAATAAAAAAGGAAGCGCACAGGAAACAGTACACCCAAACGACTACAAAAACTGCAGTGATTTGTGTTTGATGGGGTTATCATTCACTGGTATAAACCCGTGCATCCAAACGAATACATCACACGACTGCTCGGCGGTCAGAGAGCCGGACTGTCCTTTGAGATTATCGGGGTTCGAGTCCATCTACTGCCGTTTCGCGCTCGCCCCACTTTGCTGTGTCTTTCGGAAGATACACTAAAAAGCCATTGGTCCCTCCTATATCGTGTCTACTCCTGGTGTTTAAAAGATGAAAGAAGTTTAAAGAGTGAGTCTAAAAACCTGTCGTAGCCTCACAGGCAAATTTTGTAGAACGAGACAATTTCAGCTATAGGTTTTTCACTCCCAGCGTATTTCAAAACTTAACATATAGACTGTCAGTTGAACTTATCTGATACGTATTCGTAGTGTAGTTTCAGCTATACGTGAACATACCCATTAAGCCTTTGTGTGAGAGGGGTGTGGCAGGAGGAGGTTGGTCCTAAAAATTGGTTGAAGGTCAGAGGTTGACCTAAAACATAGGTGGGGGTGGACTCTAAACATTGGTGGGAGGTGGGAGATTAGCCCCTGACAGCATCCCTCTTAGGTATTTTTCTGTTCATGCCATGCGTGAGTGCTTTTCCACTAGTAAGCGTGTCGATTCGTTCTTCAACGTATAAACTACAGTAAAATTGTTGGTGTTGTACCTGTCCTGCTGAGTGATTCGTAGATATCTAGAATACATGGCTTGTAAAACTTAACTTAGATCGACGGCTGGCGCTGGCGTGTACAGACTGGAGGACATGATAAAAGAGGATTTCGAGAGAAAGAAAGGAGCATGAGTGCAGATGCAGCAACTTTCGCTGCAGGGACAAGGCAAGTGGCTACTCAGAGGAAAACTAATAATAGACGGCGTTGTCGAGTCTATTGCCTAATTATTTAGGTGACAGACACCTTTGGACACCTCTAAAATCCTAGAGAAAGTAATGTTGAAGAGGTTATTAGATTTTCTGGATAGAATTGATGTTTTGTCTAAATATCAATTTCGATTTCGCAAAGATCATTCGACTATATTAGCGATTATTGAAATAATAAAAATATTAGAAAATATCTTGAAAATGGCGATTTACTTGCTGGAGTGTACCTTGATCTAAGTAAGGCTTTTGACACCGTCGATCATGAAATACTGTTGTATAAGCTGGATTACTACGGAATAAGAGGCCAGATATGTAAATGGTTCAGACATTATTTAAGTGATACACAACAATGTGTTAGCATTAATGGCACAGTTTCAGAATATGCTCATGTTCAAGCTAGCGTCCCGTAGGGCTCCATTTTGGGGTCAGTGTCATTTCTATTGTACATTAATAATATATCTAATACTGTAGACAATGCACCTTTGCGTTTGTTTGCTGATGCATATGTATTTCCCTATATTAATTGTAGGCTCGAATTACGCGGGTCAGCGTGTAAGACCAACACAGCTAAAGTACAAGTTGCCCAAAATCTATTAAAACATTAGCAAAGCGTAACCGTCGTGATAGTGCCACAGCCTTGCACCGGGAACTTAATATTCTAAAAGTTCATGAATTATTTACTCTTAATGAACTAATATTTGTGTATAAAAAGCGTAAGAATCAACGTCCTGATCTATTCCACCAATTTTACAAATTTAATAGTGAGATCACGACGAGAAGCTCAAGACAGGAGGCAAATTTATATATAACCAAGATCTAAACAATTAATTGGAGAGAACTCCTTGAAATTAATAGGGGCACGACTATGGATCAAACTACCTCTAGATATTAAAAACTTGAAGTTATTAAATTTGTTAAGCATAAAATCAGGAAATTTTTAATTGGCATCAATTAATTAATTTAATGGAAATATATGTTGTAATTAATACGCTCTTTAATTATCATGTTCTAATATATTTTCTCCAGTTTTAATTAAAGGAAATTCATGAACTGAATATATTACTATTGATTGAGTTTATTGCTATTGATTCAACTGCATAACCTTGACATATGTATTAATATATTAGTATACTATATTTAGTTTGATTTAATAGGCTACGAGCTCGATAAGTTTATACTTTCTGGTAGCCACCTCAACTGTGTTGCTTTTGTCTTGAATTATGTTGTATACTATGTGAATGAGGAAATACAATTTACTTACTTACTTCCTCTGGCATAAACGCCGGGTAGAAGATACTACAGGTTTTACAATTCCTTCCCATGTTCCAGGCGTGAAGCTGAGTCATCACGTTATACAATAGTTTTCGAAACCACGAAGTTTATAACGCAGTATATTCGGGTTACGATATACTGGACGCAGAGAAAGACTGACATCTGGGGCATAGGTAACGTAGGAAGAAGAAGGTCTGCTGCGTTTCCTAGACGAGCTAAAACGTTCCTGAATAGCATTATATTTCAACACAGGAGTCTAACGTGCGACACATTTGATATTAACGTGATCAGATAACAAAATGGAGTCATAACTAGTAATGTAGCATATTAAATTATTAAAAGAATTACATACAATGATATATGTAGTAAAGGCTACGTATTTAACAATTAAACATTTTAATGAAATTAATAAAAATCAATGAAGATCGAATCGCAGAACCTATAACAATAACATTATTATTATTATTATTATTATTATTCAACACGTACAGAAGTCCAGGACATCGTATTATCACAACTGTAGAAAATTCTTGCCCACTTCAACAATAGTCGATGTTCGAATAGTTTATTCTGCTTTACGAGCCTCGAAAGCTGTGTTGCAACATTATTTTCCTACTAAACCACAGGCGTGAAATGTTTTATTGTAGTTGCAAATGGCTATGTTTAAGTAACTATTATAGGTGCACAGTTCAAGGCAAAGAAGTTTGTTTCCTTTTAAAATTATGTTGTGCGCCGCGTGCCGCCATCTGGTGAATGTAGAGGATTAATGTTTTATGAAATCACCGCCATAGATGGCAGCACATTTCGATTTGTGTCTCCTACACAGACTAGGCTCGAAGGGTGAAAGTAATGTTCTGGACTACATTATATTATTTTGGACAATGATATTACGAACTTGTGAGTAAACAGGCCGAGAGTGATGTGTAAAACTACGACTTCGGTGTGTCCTCCTACCATTACATGGCAGCAGCGGGAGCGAATCTACGTCTACGAAACAGTCGATGGAACCGAAACCGATGCTCTGTCGCTAATATGGCGCAAGACTAACTAGAAACGAAATGAAATCGCAAAAAACGTAATTCGATGCATAGTAGCTTCGCTAAACCTGTGCATAGCTTAGGCTAAATTAGCGGTGCTACTGATTGTGTAAAACCGAATATACTGTATACAGCTACATTAAGTCGGCTAATTGATAATATCTGGTTATATAACACATGTTTTCACGCAAACTGTACCAGCGTAGTAATACAGGAAACTATGACAGTGATCAAGAATGTGCGACGTCATTTGCAGGATTCCCCTTCTACAAAGAGATCCGGCGGGTGGCGGAAACATAAACAAAGAACAGCTGATCACGTCAACAAAAGCAATGGCATAGATATAGAAACAAACTGACTGTCGATAACAAACGCCGATTGTAACAAATGTCAAATAATGACGGACAATCATAATACGCCGCACACGCACATAATGACGGACAATCATAATACGCATGCTCATGGACTGGTCGAGTCCAAACTTGCCGGGAACATTTAAATTGTTCAAACAGAAGTGCGAAATCTACTTTACGTTCAGGCACATCAAGCTAGAAAAGAGAGGTAGCCATATTCTCTTGTATGTTGGCGATGAAGGGTTAATAATGTTCAACGCATGGACATTACCTGACAATGACAAAGTACAACTTGATATATTAAGAACCAAGTTTGAAGAACACTTAGAGCAAAAGGTCAATTTCAGAGTACAGAGGTACCATCTACAAAGGTATAACCAAACCGACGATTACATGACACGATGCAAATTGCAATCGCTTAAATATAAATTCAAACAGGCAGAGCTGGCAGAAAGCTCACTGAGCAGCTTATTGTGGGCACGAGGCTGCCTGAAGTACAGGAAGAAATGCTAACAAAAGACGAGAAATTTACACTAGCCCAAACTGTGAACAACGGAAGAACACATGAAGCGTCGATCAATCACATATTGCAATTAAGAGAAATGCAGTCTGCGACAGATGTGCATCCCATCAGGACAATGAATAACAGTAATTGTCACTCCTGCAGTAGATCGCATACTATGAACGAAATATGCCCAGCTCACGGAACAACGTGCAAGTAGTGCGGTGGAAGAAATCATTGGCAGGCGGTTTACAAGAAACCTGGTCGTGGCAACTAAAAACTACGCTCCAGGTAGAAAAGCAGGCATGGTGAAAGATCATGACAGCGACGCAACGATGGCTCGACATTCAGCCGCGAAGGCAAGAGAGATGTTCATTCCGATGAACGAACGAGACCAGAGCCATATGATCAGTTATTGCCAGATTCGCGTCAGTTAATGATTGTTACGCTGCACTGCGCGATTGACAAAGGAACTTGCAGTCCACATGACATAGACGACCATAGTATTGTCAAGTCGGTAGAAAACTTGAAGCAGTGCGTGCTGACTGATTCGACAGTTTGGGCCATTTTCTAGGGACAAACCACTTCGTGATAGACCCAGATGTTCAGCCAACGATTCACGCACCACGTAAGTGTCCAAACTCGTGACGAATGCCACCTTCTTCATCAGTCGTAATATCGACCATCTGATCGGTTGCGTCGGCTTGATGCGTTCTGCCTATACTAAGAGGAACCAAGCCATCATTGTTCTGGACAAAGACCACAACTATTCCAAGAGGTACACGGACAACCTGTGTCCCTTCCAGTGCCTGGCCTTGCATCGAGGATGCGACGTACGTCGGTTGGAACCAGCGGTGAAGACGCTGTACGAAGCGTGCGACGACACTGATGAGGTACCCATGGGAGATTTCACCGGCATCACACTCGATGATCTCTATCGCATAGAGACCACTTCAAAACTAACGTGTGTGTGTATGTGTGTGTGTGTGTGTGTGTGTGTGTGTGTGTGTGTGTGTGTGTGTGTGTGTGTGTGTGTGTGTGTGTGTGTGTGTGTGTGTGTGTGTGTGTGTGTGTGTGTGTGTGTGTGTGTGTGTGTGTGTGTGTGTGTGTGTGTGTGTGTGTGTGTGTGTGTGTGTGTGTGTGTGTGTGTGTGTGTGTGTGTGTGTGTGCGTGCGTGCGTGCGTGCGTGCGCGCGTGCGTGCGTGCGTGCGTGCGTGTGTGTGTATTTCGTGTATTGTGTATTTCGTATCGGTGTCGAAAGTGTGGCGATTCCTTATGGAAAAGGTCGTGGCTACTGCAAAGACACGAGCGCATATGCACGGGTGGTGTACGCCGGATCTGTCCGGGAGGTGTATACCACTCGAAGCCGACGGTATTCCAACATCTATACGACGAGAACTAGTAATGTGCCACGTTCAACTTTGATGCCGGGTTGTTTTTCGTCATCAAGCGAAACAACGAGTTCGTGTGTATGTCGATGCGTGAACTGACATTCCTGGACATGACACATTACGTCACTCCGTGGTTCAGCTTCGACAAATACCTGCAAGCGTACGGATGCGACATCACGAAGGGATATTTCCCGTACGAGTACATGGACGGTTTGGACAAGCTCGACGACACTGCGCTTCCACTGAAAGAGGCCTTGTTCAGTCGACTGAAGAACGAGGGTGTATCTGACGAGGATTATGCCAGCTGTTACGCGTGCGGAGAGGAGGCTCGACCGTGCCGATCGATTGTTGGGTACGACGCCAACGCTCTGTACCTGTGGTCTCTGACGCAAGACATGCAGACGGGGTGGTACACGCGTCGTCGGGAAGAGATCGAGTTTCGTCCCGAATTGGTGCCGCTGCAAGGACAGATGGTCGTGGAATGGTTGACGTGGGAAGCCGAACGGGCGGGATTCTATCCGACACCTGGTCAACGGTCGAGAGACAAGTGTAGGTAAATATCGGTTGGACGGATGGTGCAGCGAAACGCTGACGGCATATGATTTCGAAGGGTGCTACTACAACGGATTTCCATGCACCCGACAAGAGGTGTACGTCGTCAACCCATGGTTCAACGTTTTGCTGATACCCACGCGACCACCACTTACCTGCGACACTTTGTAACGGTCGTCGAGATGTAGGAATGTCAATGGAAATACATCAGATAAGATGCGTCAGGACGATACATTTCCTCGTCGACGACACGCGCGATGGAAGATGACGCTACATCTGATCCTTGCCGACATGCGAGCCGCTACTCGGTGTTCGGCGTGATCGAGTGCGACGTTCGTGTACCGGAAGAATTGCGCGCGCGTTTCGCCAAGATGGAGCACGTGTTGAAGAACGTCGACCTGACTCGTGACGATCTCGGTCCGTTCACTCGTCTGTACGCCGAGGATCACACCTTCATGACGTGTCTACAACGCAAGCTCGTGGGCAGTTTTCATTGTGTTAAGATCCTGCACGGCACGCCGCTCCTGAGATGGTACCTGGGCCACGGACTCGAGGTGACGTCTATCAGAAACCGTACTTCCGTCGATTTGGAGACTCTGCGTCCTCGGCCCAACGTGAGGGAGACGACTACCGGACAAAGTCACCATCGCTGAAACGATGAAACTGCTAGGAAATTCGGGGTGCGGGAAGGCCATCACCAACGTGAATCTGCATCGCGACGTGAGATAATGCACGGAGGTTTGAGCGTCGAGCATGATCAACGATCGTTGATTCCGTCAACTCGATGTCGTCGCCGATCACGCGTACGAGATCGAGATGAGCAAGGGATCTGTGACGTACGCTTTGTCCATACACATGGGATTTTTTGTCCTGCAGTACGACAAGTTGAGTCGATTTTTTTTTGACATCACTTCGAAGTTAACGTTTAAAAAATAACAATTTATATTTCAGAGAAACGTATGTACAGCAAGAACACAGACGATACTTTTGAACCTGTCTTAGGAGTTAAACTTGCATACATAGGTGTTCATTTACACAATCAAATGTATGTAGTAGTAAATCGTTGGTGTGGCAATGATAAACATGTGTGCATTTATTTCAACATGCAGTTTGTATAAGAAATAGTACAACATGAAAGTAATAAAAATCATGAAGATAAAATATTTGTTTCCATAATATTGGTAGGTTGACCCAGTTCATATCACAATGGCATAGTATTTTGAATCGTGTAACTATACTGTGCCGTGGGGATATGACCCCCAGGCTAACCTTCACTTCAAAGTGCAAGAATATTTTACTTTTTCTACTGCGAAGTGATGTAACAGGTCACTCCTACCAGATTCAGATTGGTCATTTTACCAGTATGTTATATTGACCCCCGGGTCATTTTACTATGCTGGTCACAATACCACCTGGCACCGGAACCAAAGGGGTTTACATTGTGAATATTTTCCTTACTATATGTACATAACTTGATTTCTTTCACAAAGGACAACCATATCTTTAAGCATTGACACGCAGTGCTAGCAACTACAAACATTGTCACAACCACTTAAAATAGTTAGAATTGTATGGTATTTTAGCAATCATTCCTTCCGGTTTGTCTACAATTTTCCAAACTAGCAGTAATATACGTGGTCGAGCTACTGTTGTTACTTGTTAGACAGTCCTTGTTGCACAGGTACCACCAGGCAACTAATCTTAGCAGACCAACGGGCTAAGGATGGTTACATACTTAAAAACTATGACTTAGAAACCCTGAGGTGATAAACGTGAAACTCAATTCAACGTGTGTTGATAAAGACACAATTGGTGAGAACAAAAGAAAGTTTGTTTTCGTTTCGATGTTATTACGTCATTTTCATTCGCTGGCCGGTGTACACGGTGCAAGGGACCATACTTGAAGTACGTCAAACTCAGAGGGTTGGGAAAGTAAGAGTTACTGTACGGGGGTACCTTAGCGATCGTTACCTTCGTTGTTACAAAAGTTTGCTTTGCTCGTCTATCCGTTAACATCACACTGTTGACATTGGTTGCTATGCCAGTTTGGGGGGTATATTTCAACTGAATTCGAAAGGAAAAATGAAAGCGAACTTGAACTACGTAATGGCGCGTGAAAAGCAAATTTGGTGAAAAATAGATGTGTACATAAAAGGTGAGGAAGCATTCTCAAAACGAACGTATTTTAAGGGGGTATAGAGACCAGCGTTACGAAGCCTGACAAAGGGTGGGGGTTTTAAAAAGTAAAAAATAGCGTGACGTACTTTATGGATATCCCCTAACCAAGAATTAACATGGAAGTGCGAATTGTTCGATAACTATAGCATTTCACCCTTTAACCTTATCACGAGTAGCATTTAAGGTCGTCGCATAAGTTATCAAAGCCCAATGAAACAACGGATAACATTACTACTGGCGGGTGGTGGTTTGGTCGTCCCACGTTTTGTGGGACAAGGGTATATCGGCTGCAGTGGCGCCACCCAAAGAGTGAAACGGACATTAATTCACAGTGACGCTTAGTTATACAAACTGGAAGTTGCTAGTCCGGTTGATCAGAACCGTTTTTGGGGCCAAAGTAGAACACTGCTATATTTAGTTGTTTCATGTTAAGTAGATAGTTGACGGAGAACATTATTTTATGCTCACTCACGGTTAGGTTTGCTCAACCAGTGTAATATTTTCTGGTAGCAAATTCGATAATTTGTTCAATGTTGGACTTGCAACATTGAGTAGAACTCTTGAAACTGTGTCTATTTGTCTTTAAAGGCGAATACAGTACTAATGACAATCCATTCGCATTTCTGGAGCTTCTCGCGTAACTGTGCAGGCAGATTGTCACTAGCTTCATTTAGTGAATAATCGCGGTCATTCCAAATGGTTTTTGGTCTTCTGAAGAGATAAATGCCCACCCGTGCTGTCAGACGGAAACGTTCACATTTCTTCTTTTTCTCAAGTGTCAGTTTGGCAAGAACTTCTCCACGTTGAAACTCTAATGAGCTGTCATTTGTGACAGTGCCCTGGTATAATATCCAGAAAGCTACAAATACATTTGGCGTACGTTACCATAACTAAACATACAGCACTGATCTGATATGTAGCACACTCTTGTGTAGAAGAGTTGGGGCTCTGAAGACAGCCATTTGTTTTGTTGCTCTGGAATGAGGCAGCGACGTTCATGTTTCTTTATTTCAATTTGGCAAGGGGTTCACAATACTGAATTCATTCAATGAATAATTGTGCCATATGAAGTTCGCTGCCAAAGCGAGACCACACATACCTTTGTAAGACCTTGTCTAACTGCACTTACCACCTGGTTCAACTAAGTTCGCTGCCAAAGCGAGACCACACATACCTTTGTAAGACCATGTCTAACTGCACTTACCACCTGGTTTAACTAAGTTCGCTGCCAAAGCGAGACCACACATACCTTTGTAAGACCTTGTCTAACTGCACTTACCACCTGGTTTAACTAAGTTCGCTGCCAAAGCGAGACCACACATACCTTTGTAAGACCATGTCTAACTGCACTTACCACCTGGTTTAACTAAGTTCGCTGCCAAAGCGAGACCACACATACCTTTGTAAGACCATGTCTAACTGCACTTACCACCTGGTTTAACTAAGTTCGCTGCCAAAGCGAGACCACACATACCTTTGTAAGACCTTGTCTAACTGCACTTACCACCTGGTTCAACTAAGTTCGCTGCCAAAGCGAGACCACACATACCTTTGTAAGACCTTGTCTAACTGCACTTACCACCTGGTTTAACTAAGTTCGCTGCCAAAGCGAGACCACACATACCTTTGTAAGACCTTGTCTAACTGCACTTACCACTTGGTTTAACTAAGCTGACTTACACCGATCCGATTGCAATTGATTGCATGCTGTTTTTTTGTTACACTAATGGTAGGAATGTTAAACCATTTTGCAAAGTGCATGATGTCAGATGGAAATAAATATTGTTATGACCAAATATGTAAAACATTTGTCATGTGTACATTTCGAGTCATGGCAGGGAATGTTGGCTGTGTTAATACAATGTAGCTCAGTTTCGCCTTTACTGTATCCGTCGTCATGCCCGCCAATGTCTTGTTTACGTGGTGCATCAATCTGTTAGAACCCAGCTTCGATCGTGCCACTCGGCTGAATGTGCGTTCACCGAGGAAGAACGTGGCGTTGGTCACTCTGACGTTACACCAACTGTGTGGATACTATATCTCGCATTTTCACTCGCCAGGCAGATTTATGCGTCGAGGTAAGGCCGTGATGTAATGAGTCAACGTGTTGTCGGGATGCAGGTGCATTGGAAAACGTCAGGAAGAAATCAGCCGTCATTTCGTTTCACCATCGGTTTGGGCAGCAGGTAACACAACGAACTAGCGCTGTCCAAGAAGGAAAGTCGATGTGACCGGTTGTCAGATTGTAGATGCTGACTATAATGATCGTGTCCAAGACGAGGATCTGACACAGAAAAACGATCTCCGCCTTTGGGCTTTCGGTACCGACAAGATGACAACGAGTGCTTGCAACGAGTGCTTGCTCAACCCTTCATCGAGCACAACGCGCTTCGCCTAGAAGTACGTAAGCCCGGCTCGTTCCAATAAGTACGTAAACTCCAAAGTTGCTCCAAAGCAATAGTACGTCTTGCTGCATAGCCCAACAAATCCGTTGCCGCACTACCCCACTTTGAACAGACCGGGCGTCCTCTTTTCGTACGTCGACGCAAAACTGCCCTGAGCCAGACCACGGGCAACCGGTCTGTCGACAGCGCAAGTACTCGGTCGCGTGATCGGTGCAACACTCGGACGGGAGTCATTCGGCAAGGTGTCGGAAATAATGCTCTCGCAGTTCCGGGGTCACGAGATCGTCGACGGAATCGCCTGCCAAGACAAAATAGCCCCTGTCCGTATCCATCTCGCAGTACTCGAACAGTGGTCCTTCCAGGTGTATGTCGACGAAGTCGTAGAAGAACTGCAGTATGCGCAACTTGTCGTACTGCAGGACGAAAAATCCCATGTGTATAGACAAAGCGTACGTCACAGATCCCTCGTTCATCTCGGTCTCGTACGCGTTGAGTGAATCGACGATCGTTGATCATGCTCGACGCTCCAACCTCCGTGAAGTATCTCACGTCGCGATGCAGATCCACGTTGGTGACGGCCTTCCCGTACCCCGTATTTCCTAGCAGTTTCATCGTGTCAACGATGGTGACTTTGTCCGGTAGGCGTCTCCATCGCGTCGGGTCGAGGACACCGAGTCTCCAAATCGACGGAATCACGGTTTCTGATCGTATTTAATGACCTGATAGACGCGCGTCATCTCGAGTCCGTGGCCCAGGTACCATCTCAGGAGCGGCGTGCCGTGCAGGATTTTATCACCATGAAAACTGCCCACGAGCTTGCGTCGTAGACGCGTCAAGAAGTTGTGATCTTTGGCGTACTGACGCATGAATGGACCGAGATCATCTTCAACACGTGCTCCGCCATGGACGGTCCCAAGCCCGGCTGAGAAAGGAGGAGGGTTGGGCGTGGGGCTAGCACCCCCACCCTGTAAAGAAACCCAACGCTACAGAAACTTTCACAACAAATAAAACTACGACGTCTGTCCTGGAAGAGGTAGGGCCTGGTTTACCAGGGCTCATGAAGTGTTGCGGTCAAAGCCGAAAGGAAGCCACAATGCCGACTACTCTTCTTTCGACCAGGAATAATTTAAACATCGGCACATGGAATGTGCGAACAATGTACGAGGCGGGGAAAACTGCCCAAGTGGCAGCATAAATGCGGAGATTCAACCTCGCTCTACTCGGGCTCTGTGAAACTCGATGGACCCAGTTAGGACAACTGCGACTAACAACAGGAGAGATTATACTATATTCTGGACACGAGGAAGATAACGCCCCTCACTCTGAGGGGGTTGCCCTCTTATTGGGGAAGGAGGCATAGATAGCACTTATTGGCTGGGAAGCCAGAGGACCGAGGTGCATAACAGCATCCTTTAGAACAAAGAACAAAATGATTAAAATGAACATAGTGCAGTGCTACGCCCCAACCAACGACAAGACTGATGAAACCAAAGATGAATTCTACAACCAACTCCTTGATATCATGAGCAATTTAGGGGATAAAAACATCAACCTGATTATGGGGGATTTCAATGCAAAGATTGGATCGGACAACCAAGGATATGAAAATGTGATGGGGTGCATGGGCTGGGTGTGATGAATGACAATAGGGAGCGGATTGCGAATGCCTGTGCAATAAACAACATTGTGATTGGGGGAAGTGTGTTCACACACAAACGAATACATAAGGCGACATGGGTATCTCCTGACCAAGTCACTGAAAATCAGATAGACCACATTGGCATAAACAAAATGTTCAGAAGATCGCTACAAGACGTGCGTGTGAAGAGAGGCGCTGACGTCGCTTCTGATCACCACCTTGTAACAGCCAGGCTAAAACTCAAGCTAGAAAGAAATGGAGTAGAACAAGAAAGACGAAAGGCAAGATATAATGTGGATTTCCTGAAGGATCCAAGAAACAGCAGAAGAATATAAAGTCGCATTAGCTAATAGATTCAAAGTCCTGCAAGAACTGTATGATGAAGATGAGGGAGTAGACATCAACAGCCAATGGAGTCACATCAAGGATGCAGTAAACACCACATGCGAAGAGATAATTGGCAGGAGGAAACCCCAACAGAAAGACTGGATTTCAGTAGAAACAATGAGGAAAATACAGACCAGAAGAGACAAGAAGGAGGCAGTCAACAGCAGCCGCACAAGGGCGGCAAAGGTAATAGCTCAGAAAGAGCACACAGCAGCAAATAGAGAGGTGAAGAAAAGTGTCAAAACAGACAAAAGGAACTTCGTGGAGGGACTTGCACAAGAGGCAGAAAAGGCAGCAGCTAGCAGGAACATGAAGCAACTCTACGATACAACAAGGAAGTTAGCTGGAAAGTTTAAGAAATCAGAGCGGCCAATCAGAGACAAAAATGGGAGCATCCTGATGGGGGCAGACAAACAGCTTAACAGATGGGCAGAGCATTTTGAAGAGCTGCTCAACAGACCAACACCGCAGAATCAACCAGACATCCAACCAGCTGAGACAGATCTCCCAATAGACTGTAACAAACCCACTAGAGAAGAGATAAAAAAGGCAATAGCACATATGAAAAATGGGAAAGTAGCAGGCCCTGATGGTATCCCTGCAGAAGCACTAAAGGCAGATGTAAATACTTCAGTAGAAATGCTGTACAGTCTTTTTGAGGAGACCTGGGAAAAAGAAGAAATTCCAGCAGAATGGAAAGAAGGTTACCTTATCAAGATCCCCAAGAAAGGAGACACGAGCCGCTGTGATAACTACAGAGGAATCACGTGGTTGTCTGTACCTGGGAAGGTTCTAAACAGAATAATCCTAGAGAGGATGAAAGGCACAGTGGACCAAACTTTGCGTGAACAGCAAGCAGGCTTCAGGCAGGACAGATCGTGTACTGACCAGATTGCAACACTGCAAATCATAGTGGAACAATCCATCGAATGGAAATCATCCCTATACATCAATTTTGTTGATTACGAGAAAGCCTTTGACAGTGTGGACAGGGAGACACTCTGGAAAGTGCTAAGACACTATGGGGTGCCCAAGAAACTAGTCAACATGATCAAAAACTCCTATGAGGGAATGTCATGCAGAGTTATTCATGAAGATCAACTTACAAAGAACTTTGAGGTTATGACGGGGGTGAGACAGGGATGCTTACTGTCACCATTTCTCTTCATTCTAGTCATAGACTGGGTCATGAAAACAGCAACCAAGGAGAAACGAAACGGAATCCAATGGACGATGGTGACCCAACTTGATGACCTGGACTTTGCGGATGACCTTGCACTCCTGTCTCACAGCCATATACAGATGCAGGACAAAACAACAGAACTGGCATTGATTTAAGCGCAGGTTGGGTTGAAAATCAACAAAAGGAAAACAAAGATCCTGAGAACAAATGCTACTTGCGAAACACCAATCATGCTTGAGGGAGAGACACTGGAAGAGGTTAAAGATTTCAGATATCTAGGCAGCATAGTGGATACGCATGGAGGGACAGAGGCTGACGTAAAGAAAAGGATCAGCAACGCAAGGGTAGCTTTCCACCTGTTGAGAAATGTGTGGAAGTCAAAGGTAATTGGAGAAACCACCAAAATACGCTTGTTTAACACAAATGTAAAGTCCATGTTGCTGTACGGAGCGGAATCGTGGCGAATAAACAAGACCACGCTGATAACGATTCAGACATTTGTCAACCATTGCCTGATAAGAATTCTGCAAATACACTGGATGGACAGGGTGAGTAACAAAGACCTCTGGGATAGAACACACCAAGCCCAAATAGAGATAGAGATCCTTAAGAGGAGATGGGGATGGCTTGGCCACACCTTGAGAAAGCCAATCACCAACATAACCAGACAGGCCCTGATGTGGAACCCCCAAGGCAAGAGAAAGAGGGGAAGACCAAAAAACACCTGGCGGCGTGACCTCGAGGCAGACATCAAGCAAACAGGGAATGGCTGGCAACAACTGGAGAGGATTGCCCAAGACAGGAGGCGCTGGAGAAATGTTGTGGATGGCCTATGCTCCAGGAGGAGTTAAGGGCCTAAGTAAGTAAGTAAGTAAGTAAGTAAGTAAGTAAGTAAGTAAGTAAGTAAGTAAGTAAGTACGTGCTCCATCTTGGCGAAGTGCGCGCGCAATTCTTCCGGTACGTGAACGTCGCACTCGATCATGCCGAACACCGAGTAGCGGCTCGCACGTTGGCCAAGATCCGATGTAGCGTCATCTTCCATCGCGCGTGTCGTCGACGAGGAAATGTATTGTCCAGACACATCTTGTCTGATGTCTTTCCATTGACATTCCTACATCTCGAATACCGTGACAAAGTGTCGCAAGTAAGTGGTGGTAGCGTGGGTTTCAGCAAGAAGTTGAACCATGGGTTTCCCGTTGACGGTGTACACCTCTAGACGGGTGCACAGACATCCGTTGTAGTAGCACCCTTCGAACTTATATGCCGTCAGCGTTTCGCTGCACCATCCGTCCACCCGATATATATCTACCCTCGTCTCTCGACCGTTGACCAGGTGTCGGATAGAATACCGCCCTTTCGGCTTCCCACGTCAACCATTCCACGATATGTCCTTGCAGCTGCTCCGATTCGGGACGAAACTCGATCTCTTCGCGACGATGCGTGTACCACTCCGTCTGCATGTCTTGCATCAGAGACCACAGGTACAGAGCGTTGGCGTCGTACCCGACGATCGATCGGCACGGTCGAGCCTCCTCTCCGTACTCGTTAAAGCTGGCGTAATCCTCGTCAGATACACCCTCGTTCTTCAGTCGACTGAAGAAGGCCTCTTTCAGTGGAAGCGCAGTGTCGTCGAGCTTGTCCAAACCGTCCATGTACTCGTACGGGAAATGTCCTTTCGTGACGTCGCATCCGTACGCTTGCAGGTATTTGTCGAAGCTGAACCCCGGAGTGATGTCATGCGTCATGTCCAGGAATGTCAGTTCACGCATCGACAGGCACGCGAACTCGTTGTTTCGCTTGATGACGAAAAACGACCCGGCATCAAAGTTGAACGTGGCACATTACTAGTTCTCGTCGTATAGATGTTGGAATACCGTCGGCTTCGAGTGGTATACACCTCCCGGACAGATCCGGCGTACACCACCCGTGCATATGCGCTCGTGTCTTTGCAGTAGCCACGACCTTTTCCATAAGGAATCGCCACACTTTCGACACCGATACGAAATACACAATACACGAAATACGCACGCACGCACGCACGCACGCACGCACGCACGCACGCACGCACGCACGCACGCACGCACGCACGCACGTGGCACTGTACGGGTAACCGCGCAACGGTTCGGGGACTCGAGTGTTTTCGTCGTCCAGATGTTGGAATACCGTCGGCTTCGAGTGGTACACACCTCTCGGACAGATCCGGCGTACACCGTCCGTGCATATGCGCTCGTGTCTTTGTAGTAGCCTTGACCTTTTCCATAAGGAGTCGCCACACTTTTGACACCGATACGAGTGACAGTACATGCGCACGTTTCGTCCCGAATCGGAGCAGCTGCAAGGAGAGATCGTGGAATGGTTGTCGTGGGCAGCCGAACGGGCGGGATTCTATCCGACACCAGGTCAACGATCGAGAGACGAGGGTAGGTAAATATCGGGTGGACGGATGGTGCAGCGAAACGCTGACGGCATATGAGTTCGAATGGTGCTACTACAACGGATGTCTGTGCACCCGTCAAGAGGTGTACGCCGTCAACGGGGAACACACGGTTCAACTTATTGCTGAAACCCACGCGACTACCACTTACCTGCGACACTTTGTCACGGTCGTCGAGATGTAGGAATGTCAATGACAAAGACATAAGACAAGATGTGTCTGGACGATACTTTTCCTCGTCGACGACACGCGCGATGCAAGATGACGCAACATCGGATCTTGGCCGACGTGCGAGCCGGTACTCTGTTCGGCATGATCGAGTACGACGTTCGCTTACCGGAAGAATTGCGCGCGCATTTCGCCAAGATGGAGCACGTGTTGAATAACGTCGACCTGACTCGTGACGATCTCGGTCCGTTCATGTTTTATTAATGTTTGGTATCGTATATATATGTAGTTTATTATTTCCATTAGTTGTTCATGTTGAGTTTAATTGAATTTATTCAACATAAACACACACACACACACACACACACACACACACACACACACACACACACACACACACACACACACACACACACACACACACACACACACACACACACACACACACACACACACACACACACACACACACACACACACACACACACACACACACACACACACACACACACACACACACACACACACACACACACACACACACACACACACAAGCACGCACGCACGCACGCACGCACGCACGCACGCACGCACAAACACACACACACACACACACACACACACACACACACACACACACACATATATACACAATGCGCAGCAATACATAAGATATCTCGATTAATATTTTACAATCTTATTTCTTAAATTAAATAATCACAATTGACTAGTTTTATAGTTTTGCTATTTCATGGTGGCAGAACGGTAAACGGTAGGGCACACACCGCGATATAGCATGGAGAGAACAATTGAGTTAAAAGCCCTAAAATCGCCAATGTGTACGAACTCAAAGTGAACAAAATGTGTGAACGCGACTTGCACTCAGCCACGAGGAACACGAAACAACTAAGCATTTGATTGCTAGATGGCGTAACCTCACATTGACTTACCAGTGCCCTGAAATACATACGAAGTCTTCCCGATACCCGATAATGGACTGGCCATGCGATGATCTAGGGGACGCGATATCACTATTTTAAGAAAATTATTATTCTATACTTCGAATATGAGAATATCGACAGTGATGAAGCAAAGGCACGAAAACTTTGCAGAGGCATTGGAAAAGAAGAACTACGTAGGTTAAATGTGAGTGGCTTGACGGATGAAGAGAAGCGTAAACCAGACGAACTTTGGCAGTTCTTCGAAAACCAGCTCAAAGTTAACATCAACTTTAGAATAAACCGATTGCACTTTTTGCGATATAAGCAAAGACCAGGCGAGTCTCTAGATCAATTTGTCATCAGAGCAAGGACACTAGCAATGGGAAACACTCTGCCTCTACGCACTTTGACATGGGAGCAATGGGAAACACTCTGCCTCTACACACATTGACACGGGAGCAATGGGAAACACTTTGCCTCTACCCACATTGACACGGGAGCAATGGGAAACACTCTGCCTCTACAAATATTGACACGGGAGCAATGGGAAACACTCTGCCTCTACACACATTGACACGGGAGCAATGGGAAACACTCTGCCTCTACAAACATTGACACGGGAGCAATGGGAAACACTCTGCCTCTACCCACATTGACACGGGAGCAATGGCAAACACTCTGCCTCTACACACATTGACATGGGAGCAATGGGAAACACTCTGCCTCTACACACATTGACACGGGAGCAATGGGAAACACTCTGCCTCTACCCACATTGACACGGGAGCAATGGGAAACACTCTGCCTCTACCCACATTGACACGGGAGCAATGGGAAACACTCTGCCTCTACACACATTGACACGGGAGCAATGGCAAACACTCTGCCTCTACCCACATTGATACGGGAGCAATGGGAAACACTCTGCCTCTACCCACATTGACACGGGAGCAATGGGAAACACTCTGCCTCTACCCACATTGACGCGGGAGCAATGGGAAACACTCTGCCTCTACACACATTGACACGGGAGCAATGGGAAACACTCTGCCTCTACACACATTGACACGGGAGCAATGGGAAACACTCTGCCTCTACCCACATTGATACGGGAGCAATGGCAAACACTCTGCCTCTACACACATTGACAAAGGAGCACTGGGAAACACTCTGCCTCTACGCACATTGACACGGGAGCAATGGGAAACACTCTGCCTCTACGCACTTTGACAAGGGAGCAATGGGAAAAACTCTGCTTCTAAACACATTGACACGGGAGCAATTGGAAAAACTCTGCCTCTACCCACATTGACACGGGAGCAATGGGAAACACTCTGCCTCTACCAACATTGACACGGGAGCAATGGGAAACACTCTGCCTCTACGCACATTGACACGGGAGCAATGGGAAACTCTCTGCCTCTACACACATTGACACGGGAGCAATGGGAAACACTCTGCCTCTACCCACATTGACACGGGAGCAATGGGAAACACTCTGCCTCTACCCACATTGACACGGGAGCAATGGGAAACACTCTGCCTCTACACACATTGACACGGGAGCAATGGGAAACACTCTGCCTCTACCCACTTTGACACGGGAGCAATGGGAAACACTCTGCCTCTACCCACATTGACACGGGAGCAATGGGAAACACTCTGCCTCTACCCACATTGACACGGGAGCAATGGGAAACACTCTGCCTCTACCCACATTGACACGGGAGCAGTGGGAAACACTCTGCCTCTACCCACATTGACACGGGAGCAATGGCAAACACTCTGCCTCTACCCTCATTGACACGGGAGCAATGGGAAACACTCTGCCTCTAAACACATTGACACGGGAGCAATGGGAAACACTCTGCCTCTACGCACTTTGACACGGGAGCAATGGGAAACACTCTGCCTCTACACACATTGACACGGGAGCAATGGGAAACACTCTGCCTCTACCCACATTGACATGGGAGCAATGGGAAACACTCTGCCTCTACCAACATTGACACGGGAGCAATGGGAAACACTCTGCCTCTACGCACATTGACACGGGAGCAATAGGAAACACTCTGCCTCTACAAAAATTGACACGGGAGCAATGGATAACACTCTGCCTCTACCCACATTGACACGGGAGCAATGGGAAACACTCTGCCTCTACCCACATTGACACGGGAGCAATGGGAAACACTCTGCCTCTACCCACATTGACACGGGAGCAATGGGAAACACTCTGCCTCTACCCACATTGACACGGGAGCAATGGGAAACACTCTGCCTCTACACACATTGACACGGGAGCAATGGGAAACACTCTGCCTCTACGCACATTGACACGGGAGCAATGGGAAACACTCTGCCTCTACACACATTGACACGGGAGCAATGGGAAACACTCTGCCTCTACCCACATTGACACGAGAGCAATGGGAAACACTCTGCCTCTACCCACATTGACACGGGAGCAATGGGAAACACTCTGCCTCTACACACATTGACACGGGAGCAATGGGAAACACTCTGCCTCTACCCACTTTGACACGGGAGCAATGGGAAACACTCTGCCTCTACCCACATTGACACGGGAGCAATGGGAAACACTCTGCCTCTACCCACATTGACACGGGAGCAATGGGAAACACTCTGCCTCTACCCACATTGACACGGGTGCAATGGGAAACACTCTGCCTCTACGCACATTGACACGGGAGCAGTGGGAAACACTCTGCCTCTACCCACATTGACACGGGAGCAATGGCAAACACTCTGCCTCTACCCTCATTGACACGGGAGCAATGGGAAACACTCTGCCTCTAAACACATTGACACGGGAGCAATGGGAAACACTCTGCCTCTACGCACTTTGACACGGGAGCAATGGGAAACACTCTGCCTCTACACACATTGACACGGGAGCAATGGGAAACACTCTGCCTCTACCCACATTGACATGGGAGCAATGGGAAACACTCTGCCTCTACCAACATTGACACGGGAGCAATGGGAAACACTCTGCCTCTACGCACATTGACACGGGAGCAATAGGAAACACTCTGCCTCTACACACATTGACACGGGAGCAATGGGAAACACTCTGCCTCTACCCACATTGACACGGGAGCAATGGGAAACACTCTGCCTCTACCCACATTGACACGGGAGCAATGGGAAACACTCTGCCTCTACCCACATTGACACGGGAGCAATGGGAAACACTCTGCCTCTACCCACATTGACACGGGAGCAATGGGAAACACTCTGCCTCTACACACATTGACACGGGAGCAATGGGAAACACTCTGCCTCTACCTACATTGACACGGGAGCAATGGGAAACACTCTGCCTCTACCCACATTGACACGGGAGCAATGGGAAACACTCTGCCTCTACACACATTGACACGGGAGCAATGGGAAACACTCTGCCTCTACCCACATTGACACGGGAGCAATGGGAAACACTCTGCCTCTACACACATTGACATGGGAGCAATGGTAAACACTCTGCCTCTACCAACATTGACACGGGAGCAATGGGAAACACTCTGCCTCTACCCACATTGACACGGGAGCAATGGGAAACACTCTGCCTCTACGCACTTTGACACGGGAGCAATAGGAAACACTGTGTCTCTACACACATTGACACGGGAGCAATGGGAAACACTCTGCCTCTACCCACATTGACACGGGAGCAATGGGAAACACTCTGCCTCTACGCACTTTGACACGGGAGCAATGGGAAACACTGTGTCTCTACACACATTGACACGGGAGCAATGGGAAACACTCTGCCTCTACACACATTGACACGGGAGCAATGGGAAACACTCTGCCTCTACGCACTTTGACACGGGAGCAATGGGAAACACTCTGCCTCTACACACATTGACACGGGAGCAATGGTAAACACTCTGCCTCTACCCACATTGACATGGGAGCAATGGTAAACACTCTGCCTCTACCAACATTGACACGGGAGCAATGGGAAACACTCTGTCTCTACCCACATTGACACGGGAGCAATGGGAAACACTCTGCCTCTACACACATTGACATGGGAGCAATGGTAAACACTCTGCCTCTACCAACATTGACACGGGAGCAATGGGAAACACTCTGCCTCTACCCACATTGACACGGGAGCAATGGGAAACACTCTGCCTCTACGCACTTTGACACGGGAGCAATGGGAAACACTGTGTCTCTACACACATTGACACGGGAGCAATGGGAAACACTCTGCCTCTACCCACATTGACACGGGAGCAATGGGAAACACTCTGCCTCTACGCACTTTGACACGGGAGCAATGGGAAACACTGTGTCTCTACACACATTGACACGGGAGCAATGGGAAACACTCTGCCTCTACCCACATTGACACGGGAGCAATGGGAAACACTCTGCCTCTACCCACATTGACACGGGAGCAATGGGAAACACTCTGCCTCTACCCACATTGACACGGGAGCAATGGGAAACACTCTGCCTCTACCCACATTGACACGGGAGCAATGGGAAACACTCTGCCTCTACCCACATTGACACGGGTGCAATGGGAAACACTCTGCCTCTACGCACATTGACACGGGAGCAGTGGGAAACACTCTGCCTCTACCCTCATTGACACGGGAGCAATGGGAAACACTCTGCCTCTACCCACATTGACACGGGAGCAATGGCAAACACTCTGCCTCTACCCTCATTGACACGGGAGCAATGGGAAACACTCTGCCTCTACGCACTTTGACACGGGAGCAATGGGAAACACTCTGCCTCTACACACATTGACACGGGAGCAATGGGAAACACTCTGCCTCTACCCACATTGACATGGGAGCAATGGGAAACACTCTGCCTCTACCAACATTGACACGGGAGCAATGGGAAACACTCTGCCTCTACGCACATTGACACGGGAGCAATAGGAAACACTCTGCCTCTACACACATTGACACGGGAGCAATGGGAAACACTCTGCCTCTACCCACATTGACACGGGAGCAATGGGAAACACTCTGCCTCTACCCACATTGACACGGGAGCAATGGGAAACACTCTGCCTCTACCCACATTGACACGGGAGCAATGTGAAACACTCTGCCTCTACACACATTGACACGGGAGCAATGGGAAACACTCTGCATCTACCCACATTGACACGGGAGCAATGGGAAACACTCTGCCTCTACCCACATTGACACGGGAGCAATGGGAAACACTCTGCCTCTACACACATTGACACGGGAGCAATGGGAAACACTCTGCCTCTACCCACATTGACACGGGAGCAATGGGAAACACTCTGCCTCTACCCACATTGACACGGGAGCAATGGGAAACACTCTGCCTCTACCCACATTGACACGGGAGCAATGGGAAACACTCTGCATCTACCCACATTGACACGGGAACAATGGGAAACACTCTGCCTCTACCCACATTGACACGGGAGCAATGGGAAACACTCTGCCTCTACACACATTGACACGGGAACAATGGGAAACACTCTGCCTCTACCCACATTGACACGGGAGCAATGGGACACACTCTGCCTCTACCCACATTAACACGGGAGCAATGGGAAAAACTCTGCCTCTACCCACATTGACACGGGAGCAATGGGAAACACTCTGCCTCTACCCACATTGACACGGGAGCAATGGGAAACACTCTGCCTCTACCCACATTGACACGGGAGCAATGGGAAACACTCTGCCTCTACCCACATTGACACGGGAGCAATGGCAAACACTCTGCCTCTAAGCACATTGACACGGGTGCAATGGGAAACACTCTGCCTCTACGCACATTGACACGGGAGCAATGGGAAACACTCTGCCTCTACGCACATTGACACGGGAGCAATGGGAAACACTCTGCCTCTACCCACATTGACACGGGAGCAATGGGAAACACTCTGCCTATACCTACATTGACACGGGAGCAATGGGAAACACTCTGCCTCTACCCACATTGACACGGGAGCAATGGGAAACACTCTGCCTCTACCCACATTGATACGGGAGCAATGGGAAACACTCTGCCTCTACCCACATTGATACGGGAGCAATGGGAAACACTCTGCCTCTACACACATTGACACGGGAGCAATGGGAAACACTCTGCTTCTAACCACATTGACACGGGAGCAATGGGAAACACTCTGCCTCTACCCACATTGACACGGGAGCAATGGGAAACACTCTGCCTCTAACCACATTGACACGGGAGCAATGGGAAACACTCTGCCTCTACCCACATTGACACGGGAGCAATGGGATACACTCTGCATCTACACACATTGACACGGGAACAATGGGAAACACTCTGCCTCTACCCACATTGAAACGGGAGCAATGGGAAACACTCTGCCTCTACCCACTTTGACACGGGAGCAATGGGAAACACTCTGCCTCTACCCACATTGACACGGGAGCAATGGGAAACACTCTGCCTCTACCCACATTGACACGGGAGCAATGGGAAACACTCTGCCTCTACCCACATTGACACGGGTGCAATGGGAAACACTCTGCCTGTACGCACATTGACACGGGAGCAGTGGGAAACACTCTGCCTCTACCCTCATTGACACGGGAGCAATGGGAAACACTCTGCCTCTACCCACATTGACACGGGAGCAATGGCAAACACTCTGCCTCTACCCTCATTGACACGGGAGCAATGGGAAACACTCTGCCTCTACGCACTTTGACACGGGAGCAATGGGAAACACTCTGCCTCTACACACATTGACACGGGAGCAATGGGAAACACTCTGCCTCTACCCACATTGACATGGGAGCAATGGGAAACACTCTGCCTCTACCAACATTGACACGGGAGCAATGGGAAACACTCTGCCTCTACGCACATTGACACGGGAGCAATAGGAAACACTCTGCCTCTACACACATTGACACGGGAGCAATGGGAAACACTCTGCCTCTACCCACATTGACACTGGAGCAATGGGAAACACTCTGCCTCTACCCACATTGACACGGGAGCAATGGGAAACACTCTGCCTCTACCCACATTGACACGGGAGCAATGTGAAACACTCTGCCTCTACCCACATTGACACGGGAGCAATGGGAAACACTCTGCCTCTACACACATTGACACGGGAGCAATGGGAAACACTCTGCCTCTACCCACATTGACACGGGAGCAATGGGAAACACTCTGCCTCTACCCACATTGACACGGGAGCAATGGGAAACACTCTGCCTCTACCCACATTGACACGGGAGCAATGGGAAACACTCTGCCTCTACCCACATTGAAACGGGAGCAATAGGAAACACTCTGCCTCTACCCACATTGACACGGGAGCAATGGCAAACACTCTGCCTCTACACAAATTGACACGGGAGCAATGGGAAACACTCTGCCTCTACACACATTGACATGGGAGCAATGGGAAACACTCTGCCTCTACGCACTTTGACACGGGAGCAATGGGAAACACCCTGCCTCTACACACATTGACACGGGAGCAATGGTAAACACTCTGCCTCTACCCACATTGACATGGGAGCAATGGTAAACACTCTGCCTCTACCAACATTGACACGGGAGCAATGGGAAACACTCTGTCTCTACCCACATTGACACGGGAGCAATGGGAAACACTCTGCCTCTACACACATTGACATGGGAGCAATGGTAAACACTCTGCCTCTACCAACATTGACACGGGAGCAATGGGAAACACTCTGCCTCTACCCACATTGACACGGGAGCAATGGGAAACACTCTGCCTCTACGCACTTTGACACGGGAGCAATGGGAAACACTGTGTCTCTACACACATTGACACGGGAGCAATGGGAAACACTCTGCCTCTACCCACATTGACACGGGAGCAATGGGAAACACTCTGCCTCTACGCACTTTGACACGGGAGCAATGGGAAACACTGTGTCTCTACACACATTGACACGGGAGCAATGGGAAACACTCTGCCTCTACCCACATTGACACGGGAGCAATGGGAAACACTCTGCCTCTACCCACATTGACACGGGAGCAATGGGAAACACTCTGCCTCTACCCACATTGACACGGGAGCAATGGGAAACACTCTGCCTCTACCCACATTGACACGGGAGCAATGGGAAACACTCTGCCTCTACCAACTTTGACACGGGAGCAATGGGAAACACTCTGCCTCTACCCACATTGACACAGGAGCAATGGGAAACACTCTGCCTCTACCCACATTAACACGGGAGCAATGGGAAAAACTCTGCCTCTACCCACATTGACACGGGAGCAATGGGAAACACTCTGCCTCTACCCACATTGACACGGGAGCGATGGGAAACACTCTGCCTCTACCCACATTGAAACGGGAGCAATGGGAAACACTCTGCCTCTACCCACATTGACACGGGAGCAATGGCAAACACTCTGCCTCTAAGCACATTGACACGGGTGCAATGGGAAACACTCTGCCTCTACGCACATTGACACGGGAGCAATGGGAAACACTCTGCCTCTACGCACATTGACACGGGAGCAATGGGAAACACTCTGCCTCTACCCACATTGACACGGGAGCAATGGGAAACACTCTGCCTCTACCCACATTGACACGGGAGCAATGGGAAACACTCTGCCTCTACCCACATTGATACGGGAGCAATGGGAAACACTCTGCTTCTACACACATTGACACGGGAGCAATGGGAAACACTCTGCCTCTACCCACATTGACACGGGAGCAATGGGAAACACTCTGCCTCTACCCACATTGACACGGGAGCAATGGGAAACACTCTGCCTCTAACCACATTGACACGGGAGCAATGGGAAACACTCTGCCTCTACCCACATTGACACGGGAGCAATGGGATACACTCTGCATCTACACACATTGACAGGGGAACAATGGGAAACACTCTGCCTCTACCCACATTGACAAGGGAGCAATGGGAAACACTCTGCCTCTGCACACATTGACACGGGAGCAATGGGAAACACTCTGCCTCTGCACACATTGACACGGAGCAATGGGAAACACTCTGCCTCTACCCACATTGACACGGGAGCAATGGGAAACACTCTGCCTCTACCCACATTGACACGGGAGCAATGGGAAACACTCTGCCTCAACCCACATTGACACGGGAGCAATGGGAAACACTCTGCCTCTACCCACATTGACACGGGAGCAATGGGAAACACTCTGCCTCCACACACATTGACACGGGAGCAATGGGGAAAACTCTGCCTCTACCCACATTGACACGGGAGCAATGGGAAACATTCTGCCTCTACACACATTGACACGGGAGCAATTGGAAACACTCTGCCTCTACCCACATTGACACGGGAGCAATGGCAAACACTCTGCCTCTACGCACATTGACACGGGAGCAATGGGAAACACTCTGCCTCTACGCACATTGACACGGGAGCAATGGGAAACACTCTGCCTCTACACACATTGACACGGGAGCAATGGGAAACACTCTGCCTCTACCCACATTGACACGGGAGCAATGGGAAACACTCTGCCGCTACACACATTGACACGGGAGCAATGGGAAACACTCTGCCTCTACACACATTGACACGGGAGCAATGGGAAACACTCTGCCTCTACACACATTGACACGGGAGCAATGGGAAACACTCTGCCTCTACACACATGGACACGGGAGCAATGGGAAACACTCTGCCTCTACCCACATTGACACGGGAGCAATGGGAAACACTCTGCCTCTACACACATTGACACGGGAGCAATGGGAAACACTCTGCCTCTACACACATTGACACGGGAGCAATGGGAAACACTTTGCCTCTACACACATTGACACGGGAACAATGGGAAACACTCTGCCTCTACCCACATTGACACGGGAGCAATGGGAAACACTCTGCCTCTACCCACATTGACACGGGAGCAATGGGAAACACTCTGCCTCTACCCACATTGACACGGGAACAATGGGAAACACTCTGCCTCTACCCACATTGAAACGGGAGCAATGGGAAACACTCTGCCTCTACCCACATTGACACGGGAGCAATGGCAAACACTCTGCCTCTGCGCACATTGACACGGTTGCAATGGGAAACACTCTGCCTCTACGCACATTGACACGGGAGCAATGGCAAACACTCTGCCTCTACACAAATTGACACGGGAGCAATGGGAAACACTCTGCCTCTACACACATTGACACGGGAGCAATGGGAAACACCCTGCCTCTACCCACATTGACATGGGAGCAATGGGAAACACTCTGCCTCTACACACATTGACACGGGAGCAATGGGAAACACTCTGCCTATACCTACATTGACACGGGAGCAATGGGAAACACTCTGCCTCTACCCACATTGACACGGGAGCAATGGGAAACACTCTGCCTCTACCCACATTGATACGGGAGCAATGGGAAACACTCTGCCTCTACCCACATTGATACGGGAGCAATGGGAAACACTCTGCCTCTACACACATTGACACGGGAGCAATGGGAAACACTCTGCTTCTAACCACATTGACACGGGAGCAATGGGAAACACTCTGCCTCTACCCACATTGACACGGGAGCAATGGGAAACACTCTGCCTCTAACCACATTGACACGGGAGCAATGGGAAACACTCTGCTTCTACCCACACTGACACGGGAGCAATGGGATACACTCTGCATCTACACACATTGACACGGGAACAATGGGAAACACTCTGCCTCTTCCCACATTGACACGGGAGCAATGGGAAACACTCTGCCTCTACCTACATTGACACGGGAGCAATGGGAAACACTCTGCCTCTACCCACATTGACACGGGAGCAATGGGAAACACTCTGCCTCTACCCACATTGACACGGGAGCAATGGGAAACACTCTGCCTCTACCCACATTGACACGGGAGCAATGGGAAACACTCTGCCTCTACCCACATTGAAACGGGAGCAATGGGAAACACTCTGCCTCTACCCACATTGACACGGGAGCAATGGCAAACACTCTGCCTCTAAACAAATTGACACGGGAGCAATGGGAAACACTCTGCCTCTACACACATTGACACGGGAGCAATGGGAAACACTCTGCCTCTACCCACATTGACACGGGAGCAATGGGAAACACTCTGCCTCTACGCACTTTGACACGGGAGCAATGGGAAACACTCTGCCTCTACACACATTGACACGCGAGCAATGGTAAACACTCTGCCTCTACCCACATTGACATGGGAGCAATAGTAAACACTCTGCCTCTACCAACATTGACACGGGAGCAATGGGAAACACTCTGTCTCTACACACATTGACACGGGAGCAATGGGAAACACTGTGTCTCTACACACATTGACACGGGAGCAATGGGAAACACTCTGCCTCTAACCACATTGACACGGGAGCAATGGGAAACACTCTGCCTCTACCCACATTGACACGGGAGCAATGGGAAACACTCTGCCTCTACCCACATTGACACGGGAGCAATGGGAAACACTCTGCCTCTACCCACATTGACACGGGAGCAATGGGAAACACTCTGCCTCTACCAACTTTGACACGGGAGCAATGGGAAACACTCTGCCTCTACCCACATTGACACGGGAGCAATGGGAAACACTCTGCCTCTACCCACATTAACACGGGAGCAATGGGAAAAACTCTGCCTCTACCCACATTGACACGGGAGCAATGGGAAACACTCTGCCTCTACCCACATTGACACGGGAGCAATGGCAAACACTCTGCCTCTACCCACATTGACACGGGAGCAATGGGAAACACTCTGCCTCTACCCACATTAACACGGGAGCAATGGGAAAAACTCTGCCTCTACCCACATTGACACGGGAGCAATGGGAAACACTCTGCCTCTACCCACATTGACACGGGAGCAATGTGAAACACTCTGCCTCTACACACATTGATACGGGAGCAATGGGAAACACTCTGCCTCTACCCACATTGACACGGGAGCAATGGGAAACACTCTGCCTCTACCCACATTTACACGGGAGCAATGGGAAACACTCTGCCTCTACACACATTGACACGGGAGCAATGGGAAACACTCTGCCTCTACCCACATTGACACGGGAGCAATGGGAAACACTCTGCCTCTACCCACATTGACACGGGAGCAATGGGAAACACTCTGCCTCTACCCACATTGACACGGGAGCAATGGGAAACACTCTGCCTCTACCCACATTGAAACGGGAGCAATGGGAAACACTCTGCCTCTACCCACATTGACACGGGAGCAATGGCAAACACTCTGCCTCTACACAAATTGACACGGGAGCAATGGGAAACACTCTGCCTCTACGCACTTTGACACGGGAGCAATGGGAAACACTCTGCCTCTACACACATTGACACGGGAGCAATGGTAAACACTCTGCCTCTACCCACATTGACATGGGAGCAATAGTAAACACTCTGCCTCTACCAACATTGACACGGGAGCAATGGGAAACACTCTGTCTCTACACACATTGACACGGGAGCAATGGGAAACACTGTGTCTCTACACACATTGACACGGGAGCAATGGGAAACACTCTGCCTCTACCCACATTGACACGGGAGCAATGGGAAACACTCTGCCTCTACCCACATTGACACGGGAGCAATGGGAAACACTCTGCCTCTACCCACATTGACACGGGAGCAATGGGAAACACTCTGCCTCTACCCACATTGACACGGGAGCAATGGGAAACACTCTGCCTCTACCAACTTTGACACGGGAGCAATGGGAAACACTCTGCCTCTACCCACATTGACACGGGAGCAATGGGAAACACTCTGCCTCTACCCACATTAACACGGGAGCAATGGGAAAAACTCTGCCTCTACCCACATTGACACGGGAGCAATGGGAAACACTCTGCCTCTACCCACATTGACACGGGAGCAATGGGAAACACTCTGCCTCTACCCACATTGACACGGGAGCAATGGCAAACACTCTGCCTCTAAGAACATTGACACGGGTGCAATGGGAAACACTCTGCCTCTACGCACATTGACACGGGAGCAATGGGAAACACTCTGCCTCTACGCACATTGACACGGGAGCAATGGGAAACACTCTGCCTCTACCCACATTGACACGGGAGCAATGGGAAACACTCTGCCTCTACCCACATTGACACGGGAGCAATGGGAAACACTCTGCCTCTACCCACATTGATACGGGAGCAATGGGAAACACTCTGCTTCTACACACATTGACACGGGAGCAATGGGAAACACTCTGCCTCTACCCACATTGACACGGGAGCAATGGGAAACACTCTGCCTCTACCCACATTGACACGGGAGCAATGGGAAACACTCTGCCTCTAACCACATTGACACGGGAGCAATGGGAAACACTCTGCCTCTACCCACATTGACACGGGAGCAATGGGATACACTCTGCATCTACACACATTGACAGGGGAACAATGGGAAACACTCTGCCTCTACCCACATTGACAAGGGAGCAATGGGAAACACTCTGCCTCTGCACACATTGACACGGGAGCAATGGGAAACACTCTGCCTCTGCACACATTGACACGGAGCAATGGGAAACACTCTGCCTCTACCCACATTGACACGGGAGCAATGGGAAACACTCTGCCTCTACCCACATTGACACGGGAGCAATGGGAAACACTCTGCCTCTACCCACATTGACACGGGAGCAATGGGAAACACTCTGCCTCTACCCACATTGACACGGGAGCAATGGGAAACACTCTGCCTCCACACACATTGACACGGGAGCAATGGGGAAAACTCTGCCTCTACCCACATTGACACGGGAGCAATGGGAAACATTCTGCCTCTACACACATTGACACGGGAGCAATTGGAAACACTCTGCCTCTACCCACATTGACACGGGAGCAATGGCAAACACACTGCCTCTACGCACATTGACACGGGAGCAATGGGAAACACTCTGCCTCTACGCACATTGACACGGGAGCAATGGGAAACACTCTGCCTCTACACACATTGACACGGGAGCAATGGGAAACACTCTGCCTCTAACCACATTGACACGGGAGCAATGGGAAACACTCTGCCGCTACACACATTGACACGGGAGCAATGGGAAACACTCTGCCTCTACACACATTGACACGGGAGCAATGGGAAACACTCTGCCTCTACACACATGGACACGGGAGCAATGGGAAACACTCTGCCTCTACCCACATTGACACGGGAGCAATGGGAAACACTCTGCCTCTACACACATTGACACGGGAGCAATGGGAAACACTCTGCCTCTACACACATTGACACGGGAGCAATGGGAAACACTTTGCCTCTACACACATTGACACGGGAGCAATGGGAAACACTCTGCCTCTACCCACATTGACACGGGAGCAATGGGAAACACTCTGCCTCTACCCACATTGACACGGGAGCAATGGGAAACACTCTGCCTCTACCCACATTGACACGGGAGCAATGGGAAACACTCTGCCTCTACCCACATTGACACGGGAGCAATGGCAAACACTCTGCCTCTACGCACATTGACACGGTTGCAATTGGAAACACTCTGCCTCTACGCACATTGACACGGGAGCAATGGGAAACACTCTGCCTCTACGCACATTGACACGGGAGCAATGGGAAACACTCTGCCTCTTCCCACATTAACACGGTAGCAATGGCAAACACTCTGCCTCTACGCACATTGACACGGGTGCAATGGGAAACACTCTGCCTCTACCCACTTTGACACGGGAGCAATGGCAAACACTCTGCCTCTACGCACATTGACACGGGTGCAATTGGAAACACTCTGCCTCTACGCACATTGACACGGGTGCAATGGGAAACACTCTGCCTCTACGCACATTGACACGGGAGCAATGGGAAACACTCTGCCTCTACGCACATTGACACGGGAGCAATGTGAAACACTCTGCTTCTACCCACATTGACACGGGAGCAATGGCAAACACTCTGCCTCTACCCACATTGACACGGGAGCAATGGGAAACACTCTGCCTCTACCCACATTGACACGGGAGCAATGGCAAACACTCTGCCTCTACGCACATTGACACGGGTGCAATGGGAAGCACTCTGCCTCTATGCACATTGACACGGGAGCAATGGGAAACACTCTGCCTCTACGCACATTGACACGGGAGCAATGGGAAACACTCTGCCTCTACCCACATTGACACGGGAGCAATGGGAAACACTCTGCCTCTACCTACATTGACACGGGAGCAATTGGAAACACTCTGCCTCTACCCACATTGACACGGGAGCAATGGGAAACACTCTGCCTCTACCCACATTGACACGGGAGCAATGGGAAACACTCTGCCTCTACACACATTGACACGGGAGCAATGGGAAACACACTGCCTCTACCCACATTGACACGGGAGCAATGGGAAACACTCTGCCTCTACCCACATTGACACGTGAGCAATGGGAAACACTCTGCCTCTACCCACATTGACACGGGAGCAATGCGAAACACTCTTCCTCTACCCACATTGACACGGGAGCAATGGGAAACACTCTGCCTCTACACACATTGACACGGGAGCAATGGGAAACACTCTGCCTCTACCCACATTGACACGTGAGCAATGGGAAACACTCTGCCTCTACCCACATTGACACGGGAGCAATGGGAAACACTCTGCCTCTACCCACATTGACACGGGATCAATGGGAAACACTCTGCCTCTACCTACATTGACACGGGAGCAATGGGAAACACTCTGCCTCTACACACATTGACACGGGAGCAATGGGGAAAACTCTGCCTCTACCCACATTGACACGGGAGCAATGGGAAACACTCTGCCTCTACCCACATTGACACGGGAGCAATGGCAAACACTCTGCCTCTACGCACATTGACACGGGTGCAATGGGAAACACTCTGCCTCTACGCACATTGACACGGGAGCAATGGGAAACACTCTGCCTCTACGCACATTGACACGGGAGCAATGGGGAAAACTCTGCCTCTACCCACATTGACACGGGAGCAATGGGAAACACTCTGCCTCTACACACATTGACACGGGAGCAATGGGAAACACTCTGCCTCTACCCACATTGACACGGGAGCAATGGGAAACACTCTGCCTCTACCCACATTGACACGGGAGCAATGGGAAACACTCTGACTCTACCCACATTGACACGGGAGCAATGGGAAACACTCTGCCTCTACCCACATTGACACGGGAGCAATGGGAAACACTCTGCCTCTACCCACATTGACACGGGAGCAATGGGAAACACTCTGCCTCTACCCACATTGACACGGGAGCAATGGGAAACACTCTGCCTCTACCCACATTGACACGGGAGCAATGGCAAACACTCTGCCTCTACGCACATTGACACGGGTGCAATGGGAAACACTCTGCCTCTACGCACATTGACACGGGAGCAATGGGAAACACTCTGCCTCTACGCACATTGATACGGGAGCAATGGGAAACACTCTGCCTCTTCCCACATTAACACGGGAGCAATGGCAAACACTCTGCCTCTACGCACATTGACACGGGAGCAATGGGAAACACTCTGCATCTACGCACATTGACACGGGAGCAATGGGAAACACTCTGCCTCTACCCACATTGACACGGGAGCAATGGCAAACACTCTGCCTCTACCCACATTGACACGGGAGCAATGGGAAACACTCTGCCTCTACCCACATTGACACGGGAGCAATGGCAAACACTCTGCCTCTACGCACATTGACACGGGTGCAATGGGAAGCACTCTGCCTCTACGCACATTGACACGGGAGCAATGGGAAACACTCTGCCTCTACGCACATTGACACGGGAGCAATGGGAAACACTCTGCCTCTACCCACATTGACACGTGAGCAATGGGAAACACTCTGCCTCTACCCACATTGACACGGGAGCAATGGGAAACACTCTTCCTCTACCCACATTGACACGGGAGCAGTGGGAAACACTCTGCCTCTACACACATTGACACGGGAGCAATGGGAAACACTCTGCTTCTGCACACATTGACACGGGAGCAATGGGAAACACTCTGCCTCTGCACACATTGACACGGAGCAATGGGAAACACTCTGCCTCTACCCACATTGACACGGGAGCAATGGGAAACACTCTGCCTCTACCCACATTGACACGGGAGCAATGGGAAACACTCTGCCTCTACCCACATTGATACGGGAGCAATGGGAAACACTCTGCCTCTACCTACATTGACACGGGAGCAATGGGAAACACTCTGCCTCTACACACATTGACACGGGAGCAATGGGGAAAACTCTGCCTCTACCCACATTGACACGGGAGCAATGGGAAACACTCTGCCTCTACACACATTGACACGGGAGCAATGGGAAACACTCTGCCTCTACCCACATTGACACGGGAGCAATGGCAAACACTCTGCCTCTACGCACATTGACACGGGTGCAATGGGAATCACTCTGCCTCTACGCACATTGACACGGGAGCAATGGGAAACACTCTGCCTCTACGCACATTGACTTGGGAGCAATGGGGAAAACTCTGCCTCTACCCACATTGACACGGTAGCAATGGGAAACACTCTGCCTCTAAACACATTGACACGGGAGCAATGGGAAACACTCTGCCTCTACCCACATTGACACGGGAGCAATGGGAAACACTCTGCCTCTACCCACATTGACACGGGAGCAATGGGAAACACTCAGCCTCTACCCACATTGACACGGGAGCAATGGGAAACACTATGCCTCTACCCACATTGACACGGGACAATGGAAAACACTCTGCCTCTACACACATTGACACGGGAGCAATGGGAAACACTTTGCCTCTACACACATTGACACGGGAGCAATGGGAAACACACTGCCTCTACCCACATTGACACGGGAGCAATGGGAAACACTCTGCCTCTACCCACATTGACACGGGAGCAATGGGAAACACTCTGCCTCTACCCACATTGACACGGGAGCAATGGGAAACACTCTGCCTCTACCCACATTGACACGGGAGCAATGGCAAACACTCTGCCTCTACGCACATTGACACGGGTGCAATGGGAAACACTCTGCCTCTACGCACATTGACACGGGAGCAATGGGAAACACTCTGCCTCTACGCACATTGACACGGGAGCAATGGGAAACACTCTGCCTCTTCCCACATTAACACGGGAGCAATGGCAAACACTCTGCCTCTACGCACATTGACACGGGTGCAATGGGAAACACTCTGCCTCTACGCACATTGACACGGGTGCAATGGGAAACACTCTGCCTCTACGCACATTGACACGGGAGCAATGGGAAACACTCTGCCTCTACGCACATTGACACGGGAGCAATGGGAAACACTCTGCCTCTACCCACATTGACACGGGAGCAATGGCATACACTCTGCCTCTACCCACATTGACACGGGAGCAATGGGAAACACTCTGCCTCTACCCACATTGACACGGGAGCAATGGGAAACACTCTGCCTCTACCCACATTGACACGGGAGCAATGGGAAACACTATGCCTCTACCCACATTGACACGGGAGCAATGGGAAACACTCTGCCTCTACACACATTGACACGGGAGTAATGGGAAACACTCTGCCTCTACCCACATTGACACGGGAGCAATGGAAAACACTCTGCCTCTACCCACATTGACACGGGAGCAATGGGAAACACTCTGCCTCTACCCACATTGACACGGGAGCAATGGGAAACACTCTGCCTCTACGCACATTGACACGGGAGCAATGGGAAACACTCTGCCTCTACGCACATTGACACGGGAGCAATGGGAAACACTCTGCCTCTACCCACATTGACACGGGAGCAATGGGAAACACTCTGCCTATACCTACATTGACACGGGAGCAATGGGAAACACTCTGCCTCTACCCACATTGACACGGGAGCAATGGGAAACACTCTGCCTCTACCCACATTGATACGGGAGCAATGGGAAACACTCTGCCTCTACCCACATTGATACGGGAGCAATGGGAAACACTCTGCCTCTACACACATTGACACGGGAGCAATTGGAAACACTCTGCTTCTAACCACATTGACACGGGAGCAATGGGAAACACTCTGCCTCTACCCACATTGACACGGGAGCAATGGGAAACACTCTGCCTCTAACCACATTGACACGGGAGCAATGGGAAACACTCTGCCTCTACCCACATTGACACGGGAGCAATGGGATACACTCTGCATCTACACACATTGACACGGGAACAATGGGAAACACTCTGCCTCTACACACATTGACACGGGAGCAATGGGAAACACTTTGCCTCTTCACACATTGACACGGGAGCAATGGGAAACACTCTGCCTCTACACACATTGACACGGGAGCAATGGGAAACACTCTGCCTCTACCCACATTGACACGGGAGCAATGGGAAACATTCTGCCTCTACCCACATTGACACGGGAGTAATGGCAAACACTCTGCCTCTACCCACATTGACACGGGAGCAATGGGAAACACTCTGCCTCTACCCACATTGACACGGGAGCAATGGCAAACACTCTGCCTCTACCCACATTGACACGGGAGCAATGGGAAACACTCTGCCTCTACCCACATTGACACGGGAGCAATGGGAAACACTCTGCCTCTACGCACATTGACACGGGTGCAATGGGAAACACTCTGCCTCTACGCACATTGACACGGGAGCAATGGGAAACACTCTGCCTCTACACACATTGACACGGGAGCAATGGGAAACACTCTGCCTCTACCCACATTGACACGGGAGCAATGGGAAACACTCTGCCTCTACGCACATTAACACGGGTGCAATGGGAAACACTCTGCCTCTACGCACATTGACACGGGAGCAATGGGAAACACTCTGCCTCTACACACATTGACACGGGTGCAATGGGAAACACTCTGCCTCTACGCACATTGACACGGGAGCAATGGGAAACACTCTGTCTCTACACACATTGACACGGGAGCAATGGGGAAAACTCTGCCTCTACCCACATTGACACGGGAGCAATGGGAAACACTCTGCCTCTACACACATTGACACGGGAGCAATGGGAAACACTCTGCCTCTACCCACATTGACACGGGAGCAATGGCAAACACTCTGCCTCTACGCACATTGACACGGGAGCAATGGGAAACACTCTGCCTCTACGCACATTGACACGGGAGCAATGGGAAACATTCTGCCTCTACACACATTGACACGGGAGCAATGGGAAACACTCTGCCTCTACCCACATTGACACGGGAGCAGTGGGAAACACTCTGCCGCTACACACATTGACACGGGAGCAATGGGAAACACTCTGCCTCTACACACATTGACACGGGAGCAATGGGAAACACTCTGCCTCTATACACATTGACACGGGAGCAATGGGAAACACTCTGCCTCTACACACATTGACACGGGAGCAATGGGAAACACTCTGCCTCTACCCACATTGACACGGGAGCAATGGGAAACACTCTGCCTCTACACACATTGACACGGGAGCAATGGGAAACACTCTGCCTCTACACACATTGACACGGGAGCAATGGGAAACACTTTGCCTCTACACACATTGACACGGGAGCAATGGGAAACACTCTGCCTCTACCCACATTGACACGGGAGCAATGGGAAACACTCTGCCTCTAACCACATTGACACGGGAGCAATGGCAAACACTCTGCCTCTACCCACATTGACACGGGAGCAATGGGAAACACTCTGCCTCTACACACATTGACACGGGTGCAATGGGAAACACTCTGCCTCTACGCACATTGACACGGGAGCAATGGGAAACACTCTGCCTCTACACACATTGACACGGGAGCAATGGGGAAAACTCTGCCTCTACCCACATTGACACGGGAGCAATGGGAAACACTCTGCCTCTACACACATTGACACGGGAGCAATGGGAAACACTCTGCCTCTACCCACATTGACACGGGAGCAATGGCAAACACTCTGCCTCTACGCACATTGACACGGGAGCAATGGGAAACACTCTGCCTCTACGCACATTGACACGGGAGCAATGGGAAACATTCTGCCTCTACACACATTGACACGGGAGCAATGGGAAACACTCTGCCTCTACCCACATTGACACGGGAGCAGTGGGAAACACTCTGCCGCTACACACATTGACACGGGAGCAATGGGAAACACTCTGCCTCTACACACATTGACACGGGAGCAATGGGAAACACTCTGCCTCTATACACATTGACACGGGAGCAATGGGAAACACTCTGCCTCTACACACATTGACACGGGAGCAATGGGAAACACTCTGCCTCTACCCACATTGACACGGGAGCAATGGGAAACACTCTGCCTCTACACACATTGACACGGGAGCAATGGGAAACACTCTGCCTCTACACACATTGACACGGGAGCAATGGGAAACACTTTGCCTCTACCCACATTGACACGGGAGCAATGGGAAACACTCTGCCTCTACCCACATTGACACGGGAGCAATGGCAAACACTCTGCCTCTACCCACATTGACACGGGAGCAATGGGAAACACTCTGCCTCTACCCACATTGACACGGGAGCAATGGCAAACACTCTGCCTCTACGCACATTGACACGGGTGCAATGGGAAACACTCTGCCTCTACGCACATTGACACGGGAGCAATGGGAAACACTCTGCCTCTACGCACATTGACACGGGAGCAATGGGAAACACTCTGCCTCTTCCCACATTGACACGGGAGCAATGGCAAACACTCTGCCTCTACGCACATTGACAAGGGTGCAATGGGAAACACTCTGCCTCTACCCACATTGACACGGGAGCAATGGCAAACACTCTGCCTCTACGCACATTGACACGGGTGCAATGGGAAACACTCTGCCTCTACGCACATTGACACGGGAGCAATGGGAAACACTCTGCCTCTACGCACATTGACACGGGAGCAATGGGAAACACTCTGCCTCTACCCACATTGACACGGGAGCAATGGCAAACACTCTGCCTCTACCCACATTGACACTGGAGCAATGGCAAACACTCTGCCTCTACCCACATTGACACGGGAGCAATGGCAAACACTCTGCCTCTACCCACATTGACACGGGAGCAATGGGAAACACTCTGCCTCTACCCACATTGACACGGCAGCAATGGGAAACACTCTGCCTCTACCCACATTGACACGGGAGCAATGGGAAACACTCTGCCTCTGCACACATTGACACGGGAGCAATGGGAAACACTCTGCCTCTGCACACATTGACACGGAGCAATGGGAAACACTCTGCCTCTACCCACATTGACACGGGAGCAATGGGAAACACTCTGCCTCTACCCACATTGACACGGGAGCAATGGGAAACACTCTGCATCTACCCACATTGACACGGGAGCAATGGGAAACACTCTGCCTCTACCCACATTGACACGGGAGCAATGGGAAACACTATGCCTCTAACCACATTGACACGGGAGCAATGGGAAACACTCTGGCTCTACCTACATTGACACGGGAGCAATGGGAAACACTCTGCCTCTACCCACATTGACACGGGAGCAATGGGAAACACTCTGCCTCTACGCACATTGACACGGGAGCAATGGGAAACACTCTGCCTCTACGCACATTGACACGGGAGCAATGGGAAACACTCTGCCTCTACCCACATTGACACGGTAGCAATGGGAAACACTCTGCCTCTACACACATTGACAGGGGAGCAATGGGAAACACTCTGCCTCTACACACATTGGCACGGGAGCAATGGGAAACACTCTGCCTCTACCCACATTGACACGGGAGCAATGGGAAACACTCTGCCTCTACCCACATTGACACGGGAGCAATGGGAAACACTCTGCCTCTACCCACATTGACACGGGAGCAATGGCAAACACTCTGCCTCTACGCACATTGACACGGGTGCAGTGGGAAACACTCTGCCTCTACGCACATTGACACGGGAGCAATGGGAAACACTCTGCCTCTACGCACATTGACACGGGAGCAATGGGAAACACTCTGCCTCTACCCACATTGACACGGGAGCAATGGGAAACACTCTGCCTCTACCCATATTGACACGGGAGCAATGGGAAACACTCTGCCTCTGCACACATTGACACGGAGCAATGGGAAACACTCTGCCTCTACCCACATTGACACGGGAGCAATTGGAAACACTCTGACTCTACCCACATTGACACGGGAGCAATGGGAAACACTCTGCCTCTACCCACATTGACAAGGGAGCAATGGGAAACACTCTGCCTCTACCCACATTGACACGGGAGCAATGGGAAACACTCTGCCTCTACACACATTGACACGGGAGCAATGGGGGAAAACTCTGCCTCTACCCACATTGACACGGGAGCAATAGGAAACATTCTGCCTCTTCACACATTGACACGGGAGCAATAGCAAACACTCTACCTCTACCCACATTGACACGGGAGCAATGGGAAACACTCTGCCTCTACGCACATTGACACGGGAGCAATGGGAAACACTCTGCCTCTACCCACATTGACACGGGAGCAATGGGAAACACTCTGCCTCTACCTACATTGACACGGGAGCAATTGGAAACACTCTGCCTCTACCCACATTGACACGGGAGCAATGGGAAACACTCTGCCTCTACCCACATTGACACGGGAGCAATGGGAAACACTCTGCCTCTACACACATTGACACGGGAGCAATGGGAAACACACTGCCTCTACCCACATTGACACGGGAGCAATGGGAAACACTCTGCCTCTACCCACATTGACACGTGAGCAATGGGAAACACTCTGCCTCTACCCACATTGACACGGGAGCAATGCGAAACACTCTTCCTCTACCCACATTGACACGGGAGCAATGGGAAACACTCTGCCTCTACACACATTGACACGGGAGCAATGGGAAACACTCTGCCTCTACCCACATTGACACGTGAGCAATGGGAAACACTCTGCCTCTACCCACATTGACACGGGAGCAATGGGAAACACTCTGCCTCTACCCACATTGACACGGGATCAATGGGAAACACTCTGCCTCTACCTACATTGACACGGGAGCAATGGGAAACACTCTGCCTCTACACACATTGACACGGGAGCAATGGGGAAAACTCTGCCTCTACCCACATTGACACGGGAGCAATGGGAAACACTCTGCCTCTACCCACATTGACACGGGAGCAATGGCAAACACTCTGCCTCTACGCACATTGACACGGGTGCAATGGGAAACACTCTGCCTCTACGCACATTGACACGGGAGCAATGGGAAACACTCTGCCTCTACGCACATTGACACGGGAGCAATGGGGAAAACTCTGCCTCTACCCACATTGACACGGGAGCAATGGGAAACACTCTGCCTCTACACACATTGACACGGGAGCAATGGGAAACACTCTGCCTCTACCCACATTGACACGGGAGCAATGGGAAACACTCTGCCTCTACCCACATTGACACGGGAGCAATGGGAAACACTCTGACTCTACCCACATTGACACGGGAGCAATGGGAAACACTCTGCCTCTACCCACATTGACACGGGAGCAATGGGAAACACTCTGCCTCTACCCACATTGACACGGGAGCAATGGGAAACACTCTGCCTCTACCCACATTGACACGGGAGCAATGGGAAACACTCTGCCTCTACCCACATTGACACGGGAGCAATGGCAAACACTCTGCCTCTACGCACATTGACACGGGTGCAATGGGAAACACTCTGCCTCTACGCACATTGACACGGGAGCAATGGGAAACACTCTGCCTCTACGCACATTGATACGGGAGCAATGGGAAACACTCTGCCTCTTCCCACATTAACACGGGAGCAATGGCAAACACTCTGCCTCTACGCACATTGACACGGGAGCAATGGGAAACACTCTGCATCTACGCACATTGACACGGGAGCAATGGGAAACACTCTGCCTCTACCCACATTGACACGGGAGCAATGGCAAACACTCTGCCTCTACCCACATTGACACGGGAGCAATGGGAAACACTCTGCCTCTACCCACATTGACACGGGAGCAATGGCAAACACTCTGCCTCTACGCACATTGACACGGGTGCAATGGGAAGCACTCTGCCTCTACGCACATTGACACGGGAGCAATGGGAAACACTCTGCCTCTACGCACATTGACACGGGAGCAATGGGAAACACTCTGCCTCTACCCACATTGACACGTGAGCAATGGGAAACACTCTGCCTCTACCCACATTGACACGGGAGCAATGGGAAACACTCTTCCTCTACCCACATTGACACGGGAGCAGTGGGAAACACTCTGCCTCTACACACATTGACACGGGAGCAATGGGAAACACTCTGCTTCTGCACACATTGACACGGGAGCAATGGGAAACACTCTGCCTCTGCACACATTGACACGGAGCAATGGGAAACACTCTGCCTCTACCCACATTGACACGGGAGCAATGGGAAACACTCTGCCTCTACCCACATTGACACGGGAGCAATGGGAAACACTCTGCCTCTACCCACATTGATACGGGAGCAATGGGAAACACTCTGCCTCTACCTACATTGACACGGGAGCAATGGGAAACACTCTGCCTCTACACACATTGACACGGGAGCAATGGGGAAAACTCTGCCTCTACCCACATTGACACGGGAGCAATGGGAAACACTCTGCCTCTACACACATTGACACGGGAGCAATGGGAAACACTCTGCCTCTACCCACATTGACACGGGAGCAATGGCAAACACTCTGCCTCTACGCACATTGACACGGGTGCAATGGGAAACACTCTGCCTCTACGCACATTGACACGGGAGCAATGGGAAACACTCTGCCTCTACGCACATTGACTTGGGAGCAATGGGGAAAACTCTGCCTCTACCCACATTGACACGGTAGCAATGGGAAACACTCTGCCTCTAAACACATTGACACGGGAGCAATGGGAAACACTCTGCCTCTACCCACATTGACACGGGAGCAATGGGAAACACTCTGCCTCTACCCACATTGACACGGGAGCAATGGGAAACACTCAGCCTCTACCCACATTGACACGGGAGCAATGGGAAACACTATGCCTCTACCCACATTGACACGGGACAATGGAAAACACTCTGCCTCTACACACATTGACACGGGAGCAATGGGAAACACTTTGCCTCTACACACATTGACACGGGAGCAATGGGAAACACACTGCCTCTACCCACATTGACACGGGAGCAATGGGAAACACTCTGCCTCTACCCACATTGACACGGGAGCAATGGGAAACACTCTGCCTCTACCCACATTGACACGGGAGCAATGGGAAACACTCTGCCTCTACCCACATTGACACGGGAGCAATGGCAAACACTCTGCCTCTACGCACATTGACACGGGTGCAATGGGAAACACTCTGCCTCTACGCACATTGACACGGGAGCAATGGGAAACACTCTACCTCTACGCACATTGACACGGGAGCAATGGGAAACACTCTGCCTCTTCCCACATTAACACGGGAGCAATGGCAAACACTCTGCCTCTACGCACATTGACACGGGTGCAATGGGAAACACTCTGCCTCTACGCACATTGACACGGGTGCAATGGGAAACACTCTGCCTCTACGCACATTGACACGGGAGCAATGGGAAACACTCTGCCTCTACGCACATTGACACGGGAGCAATGGGAAACACTCTGCCTCTACCCACATTGACACGGGAGCAATGGCATACACTCTGCCTCTACCCACATTGACACGGGAGCAATGGGAAACACTCTGCCTCTACCCACATTGACACGGGAGCAATGGGAAACACTCTGCCTCTACCCACATTGACACGGGAGCAATGGGAAACACTATGCCTCTACCCACATTGACACGGGAGCAATGGGAAACACTCTGCCTCTACACACATTGACACGGGAGTAATGGGAAACACTCTGCCTCTACCCACATTGACACGGGAGCAATGGAAAACACTCTGCCTCTACCCACATTGACACGGGAGCAATGGGAAACACTCTGCCTCTACCCACATTGACACGGGAGCAATGGGAAACACTCTGCCTCTACGCACATTGACACGGGAGCAATGGGAAACACTCTGCCTCTACGCACATTGACACGGGAGCAATGGGAAACACTCTGCCTCTACCCACATTGACACGGGAGCAATGGGAAACACTCTGCCTATACCTACATTGACACGGGAGCAATGGGAAACACTCTGCCTCTACCCACATTGACACGGGAGCAATGGGAAACACTCTGCCTCTACCCACATTGATACGGGAGCAATGGGAAACACTCTGCCTCTACCCACATTGATACGGGAGCAATGGGAAACACTCTGCCTCTACACACATTGACACGGGAGCAATGGGAAACACTCTGCTTCTAACCACATTGACACGGGAGCAATGGGAAACACTCTGCCTCTACCCACATTGACACGGGAGCAATGGGAAACACTCTGCCTCTAACCACATTGACACGGGAGCAATGGGAAACACTCTGCCTCTACCCACATTGACACGGGAGCAATGGGATACACTCTGCATCTACACACATTGACACGGGAACAATGGGAAACACTCTGCCTCTACACACATTGACACGGGAGCAATGGGAAACACTTTGCCTCTACACACATTGACACGGGAGCAATGGGAAACACTCTGCCTCTACACACATTGACACGGGAGCAATGGGAAACACTCTGCCTCTACCCACATTGACACGGGAGCAATGGGAAACATTCTGCCTCTACCCACATTGACACGGGAGTAATGGCAAACACTCTGCCTCTACCCACATTGACACGGGAGCAATGGGAAACACTCTGCCTCTACCCACATTGACACGGGAGCAATGGCAAACACTCTGCCTCTACCCACATTGACACGGGAGCAATGGGAAACACTCTGCCTCTACCCACATTGACACGGGAGCAATGGGAAACACTCTGCCTCTACGCACATTGACACGGGTGCAATGGGAAACACTCTGCCTCTACGCACATTGACACGGGAGCAATGGGAAACACTCTGCCTCTACACACATTGACACCGGAGCAATGGGAAACACTCTGCCTCTACCCACATTGACACGGGAGCAATGGGAAACACTCTGCCTCTACGCACATTAACACGGGTGCAATGGGAAACACTCTGCCTCTACGCACATTGACACGGGAGCAATGGGAAACACTCTGCCTCTACACACATTGACACGGGTGCAATGGGAAACACTCTGCCTCTACGCACATTGACACGGGAGCAATGGGAAACACTCTGTCTCTACACACATTGACACGGGAGCAATGGGGAAAACTCTGCCTCTACCCACATTGACACGGGAGCAATGGGAAACACTCTGCCTCTACTCACATTGACACGGGAGCAATGGGAAACACTCTGCCTCTACCCACATTGACACGGGAGCAATGGCAAACACTCTGCCTCTACGCACATTGACACGGGAGCAATGGGAAACACTCTGCCTCTACGCACATTGACACGGGAGCAATGGGAAACATTCTGCCTCTACACACATTGACACGGGAGCAATGGGAAACACTCTGCCTCTACCCACATTGACACGGGAGCAGTGGGAAACACTCTGCCGCTACACACATTGACACGGGAGCAATGGGAAACACTCTGCCTCTACACACATTGACACGGGAGCAATGGGAAACACTCTGCCTCTATACACATTGACACGGGAGCAATGGGAAACACTCTGCCTCTACACACATTGACACGGGAGCAATGGGAAACACTCTGCCTCTACCCACATTGACACGGGAGCAATGGGAAACACTCTGCCTCTACACACATTGACACGGGAGCAATGGGAAACACTCTGCCTCTACACACATTGACACGGGAGCAATGGGAAACACTTTGCCTCTACACACATTGACACGGGAGCAATGGGAAACACTCTGCCTCTACCCACATTGACACGGGAGCAATGGGAAACACTCTGCCTCTACCCACATTGACACGGGAGCAATGGCAAACACTCTGCCTCTACCCACATTGACACGGGAGCAATGGGAAACACTCTGCCTCTACACACATTGACACGGGTGCAATGGGAAACACTCTGCCTCTACGCACATTGACACGGGAGCAATGGGAAACACTCTGCCTCTACACACATTGACACGGGAGCAATGGGGAAAACTCTGCCTCTACCCACATTGACACGGGAGCAATGGGAAACACTCTGCCTCTACACACATTGACACGGGAGCAATGGGAAACACTCTGCCTCTACCCACATTGACACGGGAGCAATGGCAAACACTCTGCCTCTACGCACATTGACACGGGAGCAATGGGAAACACTCTGCCTCTACGCACATTGACACGGGAGCAATGGGAAACATTCTGCCTCTACACACATTGACACGGGAGCAATGGGAAACACTCTGCCTCTACCCACATTGACACGGGAGCAGTGGGAAACACTCTGCCGCTACACACATTGACACGGGAGCAATGGGAAACACTCTGCCTCTACACACATTGACACGGGAGCAATGGGAAACACTCTGCCTCTATACACATTGACACGGGAGCAATGGGAAACACTCTGCCTCTACACACATTGACACGGGAGCAATGGGAAACACTCTGCCTCTACCCACATTGACACGGGAGCAATGGGAAACACTCTGCCTCTACACACATTGACACGGGAGCAATGGGAAACACTCTGCCTCTACACACATTGACACGGGAGCAATGGGAAACACTTTGCCTCTACCCACATTGACACGGGAGCAATGGGAAACAATCTGCCTCTACCCACATTGACACGGGAGCAATGGCAAACACTCTGCCTCTACCCACATTGACACGGGAGCAATGGGAAACACTCTGCCTCTACCCACATTGACACGGGAGCAATGGCAAACACTCTGCCTCTACGCACATTGACACGGGTGCAATGGGAAACACTCTGCCTCTACGCACATTGACACGGGAGCAATGGGAAACACTCTGCCTCTACGCACATTGACACGGGAGCAATGGGAAACACTCTGCCTCTTCCCACATTGACACGGGAGCAATGGCAAACACTCTGCCTCTACGCACATTGACAAGGGTGCAATGGGAAACACTCTGCCTCTACCCACATTGACACGGGAGCAATGGCAAACACTTTGCCTCTACGCACATTGACACGGGTGCAATGGGAAACACTCTGCCTCTACGCACATTGACACGGGAGCAATGGGAAACACTCTGCCTCTACGCACATTGACACGGGAGCAATGGGAAACACTCTGCCTCTACCCACATTGACACGGGAGCAATGGCAAACACTCTGCCTCTACCCACATTGACACTGGAGCAATGGCAAACACTCTGCCTCTACCCACATTGACACGGGAGCAATGGCAAACACTCTGCCTCTACCCACATTGACACGGGAGCAATGGGAAACACTCTGCCTCTACCCACATTGACACGGCAGCAATGGGAAACACTCTGCCTCTACCCACATTGACACGGGAGCAATGGGAAACACTCTGCCTCTGCACACATTGACACGGGAGCAATGGGAAACACTCTGCCTCTGCACACATTGACACGGAGCAATGGGAAACACTCTGCCTCTACCCACATTGACACGGGAGCAATGGGAAACACTCTGCCTCTACCCACATTGACACGGGAGCAATGGGAAACACTCTGCATCTACCCACATTGACACGGGAGCAATGGGAAACACTCTGCCTCTACCCACATTGACACGGGAGCAATGGGAAACACTATGCCTCTAACCACATTGACACGGGAGCAATGGGAAACACTCTGGCTCTACCTACATTGACACGGGAGCAATGGGAAACACTCTGCCTCTACCCACATTGACACGGGAGCAATGGGAAACACTCTGCCTCTACGCACATTGACACGGGAGCAATGGGAAACACTCTGCCTCTACGCACATTGACACGGGAGCAATGGGAAACACTCTGCCTCTACCCACATTGACACGGGAGCAATGGGAAACACTCTGCCTCTACACACATTGACAGGGGAGCAATGGGAAACACTCTGCCTCTACACACATTGGCACGGGAGCAATGGGAAACACTCTGCCTCTACCCACATTGACACGGGAGCAATGGGAAACACTCTGCCTCTACCCACATTGACACGGGAGCAATGGGAAACACTCTGCCTCTACCCACATTGACACGGGAGCAATGGCAAACACTCTGCCTCTACGCACATTGACACGGGTGCAGTGGGAAACACTCTGCCTCTACGCACATTGACACGGGAGCAATGGGAAACACTCTGCCTCTACGCACATTGACACGGGAGCAATGGGAAACACTCTGCCTCTACCCACATTGACACGGGAGCAATGGGAAACACTCTGCCTCTACCCATATTGACACGGGAGCAATGGGAAACACTCTGCCTCTGCACACATTGACACGGAGCAATGGGAAACACTCTGCCTCTACCCACATTGACACGGGAGCAATGGGAAACACTCTGACTCTACCCACATTGACACGGGAGCAATGGGAAACACTCTGCCTCTACCCACATTGACAAGGGAGCAATGGGAAACACTCTGCCTCTACCCACATTGACACGGGAGCAATGGGAAACACTCTGCCTCTACACACATTGACACGGGAGCAATGGGGGAAAACTCTGCCTCTACCCACATTGACACGGGAGCAATAGGAAACATTCTGCCTCTTCACACATTGACACGGGAGCAATAGCAAACACTCTACCTCTACCCACATTGACACGGGAGCAATGGGAAACACTCTGCCTCTACCCACATTGACACGGGAGCAATGGAAAACACTCTGCCTCTACCCACATTGACACGGGAGCAATGGGAAACACTCTGCCTCTACCCACATTGACACGGGAGCAATGGGAAACACTCTGCCTCTACACACATTGACACGGGAGCAATGGGAAACACTCTGCCTCTACCCACATTGACACGGGAGCAACGGGAAACACTCTGCCTCTACACACATTGACACGGGAACAATTGGAAACACTCTGCCTCTACCCACATTGACACGGGAGCAATGGGAAACACTCTGCCTCTACCCACATTGACACGGGAGCAATGGAAAACACTCTGCCTCTACCCACATTGACACGGGAGCAATGGGAAACACTCTGCCTCTACCCACATTGACACGGGAGCAATGGGAAACACTCTGCCTCTACACACATTGACACGGGAGCAATGGGAAACACTCTGCCTCTACCCACATTGACACGGGAGCAACGGGAAACACTCTGCCTCTACACACATTGACACGGGAACAATTGGAAACACTCTGCCTCTACCCACATTGACACGGGAGCAATGGGAAACACTCTGCCTCTACCCACATTGACACGGGAGCAATGGGAAACACTCTGCCTCTACCCACATTGACACGGGAGCAATGGGAAACACTCTGCCTCTACACACATTGACACGGGAGCAATGGGGGAAAATTCTGCCTCTACCCACATTGACACGGGAGTAATGGGAAACATTCTGCCTCTACACACATTGACACGGGAGCAATGGCAAACACTCTGCCTCTACCCACATTGACACGGGAGCAATGGGAAACACACTGCCTCTACCCACATTGACACGGGAGCAATGGGAAACACTCTGCCTCTACCAACATTGACACGGGAGCAATGGGAAACACTCTGCCTCTACCCACATTGACACGGGAGCAATGGGAAACACTCTGCCTCTACACACATTGACACGGGAGCAATGGGAAACACTCTGCCTCTACCCACATTGACACGGCAGCAATGGGAAACACTCTGCCTCTACACACATTGACACGGGAACAATGGGAAACACTCTGCCTCTACCCACATTGACACGGGAGCAATGGGAAACACTCTGCCTCTACCTACATTGACACGGGAGCAATGGGAAACATTCTGCCTCTACCCACATTGACAAGGGAGCAATGGGAAACACTCTGCCTCTACCCACATTGACACGGGAGCAATGGGAAACACTCTGCCTCTACACACATTGACACGGGAGCAATGGGAAACACTCTGCCTCTACCCACATTGACACGGGAACAATGGGAAACACTCTGCCTCTACCCACATTGACACGGGAGCAATGGGAAACATTCTGCCTCTACCCACATTGACACGGGAGCAATGGGAAACACTCTGCCTCTAACCACATTTACACGGGAGCAATGGGAAACACTCTGCCTCTACACACATTGACACGGGAATAATGGGAAACACACTGCCTCTACCCACATTGACACGGGAGCAAAGGGAAACACTCTGCCTCTGCACACATTGACACGGGAGAAATGGGAAACACTCTGCCTCTGCACACATTGACACGGAGCAATGGGAAACACTCTGCCTCTACCCACATTGACACGGGAGCAATGGGAAACACTCTGCCTCTACCCACATTGACACGGGAGCAGTGGGAAACACTCTGCCTCTACCCACATTGACAAGGGAGCAATGGGAAACACTCTGCCTCTACCCACATTGACACGGGAGCAATGGGAAACACTCTGCCTCCACACATATTGACACGGGAGCAATGGGGAAAATTCTGCCTCTACCCACATTGACACGGGAGCAATGGGAAACACTCTGCCTCTACACACATTGAAGCGGGAGCAATGGGAAACACTCTGCCTCTACCCACATTGACACGGGAGCAATGGGAAACACTCTGCCTCTACCCACATTGACACGGGAGCAATGGGAAACACTCTGCCTCTACCCACATTGACACGGGAGCAATGGGAAACACTCTGCCTCTACACACATTGACACGGGAGCAATGGGAAACACTCTGCCTCTACCCACATTGACACGGGAGCAATGGGAAACACTCTGCCTCTACCCATATTGACACGGGAGCAATGGGAAACACTCTGCCTCTACACACATTGACACGGAGCAATGGGAAACACTCTGCCTCTACCCACATTGACACGGGAGCAATGGGAAACACTCTGACTCTACCCACATTGACACGGGAGCAATGGGAAACACTCTGCCTCTACCCACATTGACACGGGAGCAATGGGAAACACTCTGCCTCTACCCACATTGACACGGGAGCAATGGGAAACACTCTGCCTCTACACACATTGACACGGGAGCAATGGGGGAAAACTCTGCCTCTACCCACATTGACACGGGAGCAATAGGAAACATTCTGCCTCTACACACATTGACACGGGAGCAATAGCAAACACTCTACCTCTACCCACATTGACACGGGAGCAATGGGAAACACTCTGCCTCTACCCACATTGACACGGGAGCAATGGAAAACACTCTGCCTCTACCCACATTGACACGGGAGCAATGGGAAACACTCTGCCTCTACCCACATTGACACGGGAGCAATGGGAAACACTCTGCCTCTACACACATTGACACGGGAGCAATGGGAAACACTCTGCCTCTACCCACATTGACACGGGAGCAACGGGAAACACTCTGCCTCTACACACATTGACACGGGAACAATTGGAAACACTCTGCCTCTACCCACATTGACACGGGAGCAATGGGAAACACTCTGCCTCTACCCACATTGACACGGGAGCAATGGGAAACACTCTGCCTCTACCCACATTGACACGGGAGCAATGGGAAACACTCTGCCTCTACACACATTGACACGGGAGCAATGGGGGAAAACTCTGCCTCTACCCACATTGACACGGGAGTAATGGGAAACATTCTGCCTCTACACACATTGACACGGGAGCAATGGCAAACACTCTGCCTCTACCCACATTGACACGGGAGCAATGGGAAACACACTGCCTCTACCCACATTGACACGGGAGCAATGGGAAACACTCTGCCTCTACCAACATTGACACGGGAGCAATGGGAAACACTCTGCCTCTACCCACATTGACACGGGAGCAATGGGAAACACTCTGCCTCTACACACATTGACACGGGAGCAATGGGAAACACTCTGCCTCTACCCACATTGACACGGCAGCAATGGGAAACACTCTGCCTCTACACACATTGACACGGGAACAATGGGAAACACTCTGCCTCTACCCACATTGACACGGGAGCAATGGGAAACACTCTGCCTCTACCTACATTGACACGGGAGCAATGGGAAACACTCTGCCTCTACCCACATTGACAAGGGAGCAATGGGAAACACTCTGCCTCTACCCACATTGACACGGGAGCAATGGGAAACACTCTGCCTCTACACACATTGACACGGGAGCAATGGGAAACACTCTGCCTCTACCCATTTTGACACGGGAACAATGGGAAACACTCTGCCTCTACCCACATTGACACGGGAGCAATGGGAAACATTCTGCCTCTACCCACATTGACACGGGAGCAATGGGAAACACTCTGCTTCTACCCACATTGACACGGGAGCAATGGGAAACACTCTGCCTCTACACACATTGACACGGGAATAATGGGAGACACACTGCCTCTACCCACATTGACACGGGAGCAATGGGAAACACTCTGCCTCTGCACACATTGACACGGGAGCAATGGGAAACACTCTGCCTCTGCACACATTGACACGGAGCAATGGGAAACACTCTGCCTCTACCCACATTGACACGGGAGCAATGGGAAACACTCTGCCTCTACCCACATTGACACGGGAGCAATGGGAAACACTCTGCCTCTACCCACATTGACAAGGGAGCAATGGGAAACACTCTGCCTCTACCCACATTGACACGAGAGCAATGGGAAACACTCTGCCTCCACACATATTGACACGGGAGCAATGGGGAAAACTCTGCCTCTACCCACATTGACACGGGAGCAATGGGAAACACTCTGCCTCTACACACATTGAAGCGGGAGCAATGGGAAACACTCTGCCTCTACCCACATTGACACGGGAGCAATGGGAAACACTCTGCCTCTACCCACATTGACACGGGAGCAATGGGAAACACTCTGCCTCTACCCACATTGACACGGGAGCAATGGGAAACACTCTGCCTCTACAAACATTGACACGGGAGCAATGGGAAACACTCTGCCTCTACCCACATTGACACGGGAGCAATGGGAAACACTCTGCCTCTACCCATATTGACACGGGAGCAATGGGAAACACTCTGCCTCTGCACACATTGACACGGAGCAATGGGAAACACTCTGCCTCTACCCACATTGACACGGGAGCAATGGGAAACACTCTGACTCTACCCACATTGACACGGGAGCAATGGGAAACACTCTGCCTCTACCCACATTGACACGGGAGCAATGGGAAACACTCTGCCTCTACCCACATTGACACGGGAGCAATGGGAAACACTCTGCCTCTACACACATTGACACGGGAGCAATGGGGGAAAACTCTGCCTCTACCCACATTGACACGGGAGCAATAGGAAACATTCTGCCTCTACACACATTGACACGGGAGCAATAGCAAACACTCTACCTCTACCCACATTGACACGGGAGCAATGGAAAACACTCTGCCTCTACCCACATTGACACGGGAGCAATGGGAAACACTCTGCCTCTACCCACATTGACACGGGAGCAATGGGAAACACTCTGCCTCTACACACATTGACACGGGAGCAATGGGTAACACTCTGCCTCTACCCACATTGACACGGGAGCAACGGGAAACACTCTGCCTCTACACACATTGACACGGGAACAATTGGAAACACTCTGCCTCTACCCACATTGACACGGGAGCAATGGGAAACACTTTGCCTCTACCCACATTGACACGGGAGCAATGGGAAACACTCTGCCTCTACCCACATTGACACGGGAGCAATGGGAAACACTCTGCCTCTACACACATTGACACGGGAGCAATGGGGGAAAACTCTGCCTCTACCCACATTGACACGGGAGTAATGGGAAACATTCTGCCTCTACACACATTGACACGGGAGCAATGGCAAACACTCTGCCTCTACCCACATTGACACGGGAGTAATGGGAAACACACTGCCTCTACCCACATTGACACGGGAGCAATGGGAAACACTCTGCCTCTACCAACATTGACACGGGAGCAATGGGAAACACTCTGCCTCTACCCACATTGACAAGGGAGCAATGGGAAACACTCTGCCTCTACACACATTGACACGGGAGCAATGGGAAACACTCTGCCTCTACCCACATTGACATGGCAGCAATGGGAAACACTCTGCCTCTACACACATTGACACAGGAACAATGGGAAACACTCTGCCTCTACCCACATTGACACGGGAGCAATGGGAAACACTCTGCCTCTACCTACATTGACACGGGAGCAATGGGAAACACTCTGCCTCTACCCACATTGAAAAGGGAGCAATGGGAAACACTCTGCCTCTACACCCATTGACACGGGAGCAATGGGAAACACTCTGCCTCTACACACATTGACACGGGAGCAATGGGAAACACTCTGCCTCTACGCACATTGACACGGGTGCAATGGGAAACACTCTGCCTCTACACACATTGACACGGGAGCAATGGGAAACACTCTGCCTCTACCCACATTGACACGGGAGCAATGGGAAACACTCTGCCTCTACACACATTGACACGGGAGCAATGGGAAACACTCTGCCTCTACACACATTGACACGGGGGCAATGGGAAACACTCTGCCTCTACACACATTGACACGGGAGCAATGGGAAACACTCTGCTTCTACCCACATTGACACGGGAGCAATGGGAAACACTCTGCCTCTACCCACATTGACACGGGAGCAATGGGAAACACTCTGCCTCTACCCACATTGACACGGGAGCAATGGGAAACACTCTGCCTCTACCCACATTGACACGGGAGCAATGGCAAACACTCTCCCTCTACGCACATTGACACGGGTGCAATGGGAAACACTCTGCCTCTACGCACATTGACACGGGAGCAATGGGAAACACTCTGCCTCTAAGCACATTGACACGGGAGCAATGGGAAACACTCTGCCTCTTCCCACATTGACACGGGAGCAATGGCAAACACTCTGCCTCTACGCACATTGACACGGGTGCAATGGGAAACACTCTGCCTCTACCCACATTGACACGGGAGCAATGGCAAACACTCTGCCTCTACCCACATTGACACGGGAGCAATGGGAAACACTATGCCTCTACACACATTGACACGGGAGCAATGGGAAACACTCTGCCTCTAGCCACATTGACACGGGAGCAATGGGAAACACTCTGCCTCTACCTACATTGACACGGGAGCAATGGAAAACACTCTGCCTCTACCCATATTGACACGGGAGCAATGGCAAACACTCTGCCTCTACCCACATTGACACGGGAGCAATGGGAAACACTATGCCTCTACACACATTGACACGGGAGCAATGGGAAACACTCTGCCTCTAGCCACATTGACACGGGAGCAATGGGAAACACTCTGCCTCTACCTACATTGACACGGGAGCAATGGGAAACACTCTGCCTCTACGCACATTGACACGGGAGCAATGGGAAACACTCTGCCTCTACCCACATTGACACGGGAGCAATGGGAAACACTCTGCCTCTACGCACAGTGACACGGGAGCAATGGGAAACACTCTGCCTCTACGCACATTGACACGGGTGCAATGGGAAACACTCTGCCTCTACCCACATTGACACGGGAGCAATGGCAAACACTCTGCCTCTACGCACATTGACACGGGTGCAATGGGAAACACTCTGCCTCTACGCACATTGACACGGGAGCAATGGGAAACACTCTGCCTCTACGCACATTGACACGGGAGCAATGGGAAACACTCTGCCTCTTCCCACATTGACACGGGAGCAATGGCAAACACTCTGCTTCTACGCACATTGACACGGGTGCAATGGGAAACACTCTGCCTCTACCCACATTGACACGGGAGCAATGGCAAACACTCTGCCTCTACGCACATTGACACGGGTGCAATGGGAAACACTCTGCCTCTACGCATATTGATACGGGAGCAATGGGAAACACTCTGCCTCTACGCACATTGACACGGGAGCAATGGGAAACACTCTGCCTCTACCCACATTGACACGGGAGCAATGGCAAACACTCTGCCTCTACCCACATGGACACGGGAGCAATGGGAAACACTCTGCCTCTACCCACATTGACACGGGAGCAATGGCAAACACTCTGCCTCTACGCACATTGACACGGGTGCAATGGGAAACACTCTGCCTCTACGCACATTGACACGGCAGCAATGGGAAACACTCTACCTCTACCCACATTGACACGGGAGCAATGGGAAACACTCTGCCTCTGCACACATTGACACGGGAGCAATGGGAAAAACTCTGCCTCTGCACACATTGACACGGAGCAATGGGAAACACTCTGCCTCTACCCACATTGACAAGGGAACAATGGGAAACACTCTGCCTCTACCCACATTGACACGGGAGCAATGGGAAACACTCTGCCTCCACACATATTGACACGGGAGCAATGGGGAAAACTCTGCCTCTACCCACATTGACACGGGAGCAATGGGAAACACTCTGCCTCTACACACATTGAAGCGGGAGCAATGGGAAACACTCTGCCTCTACCCACATTGACACGGGAGCAATGGGAAACACTATGCCTCTACCCACATTGACACGGGAGCAATGGGAAACACTATGCCTCTACACACATTGACACGGGAGCAATGGGAAACACTCTGCCTCTAGCCACATTGACACGGGAGCAATGGGAAACACTCTGCCTCTACCTACATTGACACGGGAGCAATGGGAAACACTCTGCCTCTACGCACAGTGACACGGGAGCAATGGGAAACACTCTGCCTCTACGCACATTGACACGGGTGCAATGGGAAACACTCTGCCTCTACCCACATTGACACGGGAGCAATGGGAAAAACTCTGCCTCTACACACATTGACACGGGAGCAATGGGAAACACTCTGCCTCTACACACATTGACACGGGGGCAATGGGAAACACTCTGCCTCTACACACATTGACACGGGAGCAATGGGAAACACTCTGCCTCTACCCACATTGACACGGGAGCAATGGGAAACACTCTGCCTCTACCCACATTGACACGGGAGCAATGGGAAACACTCTGCCTCTACACACATTGACACGGGAGCAATGGGAAACACTCTGCCTCTACCCACATTGACACGGGAGCAATGGCAAACACTCTGCCTCTACGCACATTGACACGGGTGCAATGGGAAACACTCTGCCTCTACCCACATTGACACGGGAGCAATGGGAAACACTCTGCCTCTACCCACATTGACACGGGAGCAATGGGAAACACTCTGCCTCTACCCACATTGACACGGGAGCAATGGGAAACACTCTGCCTCTACCCACATTGACACGGGAGCAATGGCAAACACTCTCCCTCTACGCACATTGACACGGGTGCAATGGGAAACACTCTGCCTCTACGCACATTGACACGGGAGCAATGGGAAACACTCTGCCTCTACGCACATTGACACGGGAGCAATGTGAAACACTCTGCCTCTTCCCACATTGACACGGGAGCAATGGCAAACACTCTGCCTCTACGCACATTGACACGGGTGCAATGGGAAACACTCTGCCTCTACCCACATTGACACGGGAGCAATGGCAAACACTCTGCCTCTACGCACATTGACACGGGTGCAATGGGAAACAATCTGCCTCTACCCACATTGACACGGGAGCAATGGCAAACACTCTGCCTCTACGCACATTGACACGGGTGCAATGGGAAACACTCTGCCTCTACCCACATTGACACGGGAGCAATGGCAAACACTCTGCCTCTACGCACATTGACACGGGTGCAATGGGAAACACTCTGCCTCTACGCACATTGACACGGGAGCAATGGGAAACACTCTGCCTCTACGCACATTGATACGGGAGCAATGGGAAACACTCTGCCTCTACGCACATTGACACGGGAGCAATGGGAAACACTCTGCCTCTACCCACATTGACACGGGAGCAATGGCAAACACTCTGCCTCTACCCACATGGACACGGGAGCAATGGGAAACACTCTGCCTCTACCCACATTGACACGGGAGCAATGGCAAACACTCTGCCTCTACGCACATTGACACGGGTGCAATGGGAAACACTCTGCCTCTACGCACATTGACACGGCAGCAATGGGAAACACTCTGCCTCTACCCACATTGACACGGGAGCAATGGGAAACACTCTGCCTCTGCACACATTGACACGGGAGCAATGGGAAAAACTCTGCCTCTGCACACATTGACACGGAGCAATGGGAAACACTCTGCATCTACCCACATTGACAAGGGAGCAATGGGAAACACTCTGCCTCAACCCACATTGACACGGGAGCAATGGGAAACACTCTGCCTCCACACATATTGACACGGGAGCAATGGGGAAAACTCTGCCTCTACCCACATTGACACGGGAGCAATGGGAAACACTCTGCCTCTACACACATTGAAGCGGGAGCAATGGGACACACTCTGCCTCTACCCACATTGAAACGGGAGCAATGGGAAACACTCTGCCTCTACCCACATTGACACGGGAGCAATGGAAAACACTCTGCCTCTACCCACATTGACACGGGAGCAATGGGAAACACTATGCCTCTACCCACATTGACACGGCAGCAATGGGAAACACTATGCCTCTACACACATTGCCACGGGAGCAATGGGAAACACTCTGCCTCTAGCCACATTGACACGGGAGCAATGGGAAACACTCTGCCTCTACCTACATAGACACGGCAGCAATGGGAAACACTATGCCTCTACACACATTGACACGGGAGCAATGGGAAAAACTCTGCCTCTACACACATTGACACGGGAGCAATGGGAAACACTCTGCCTCTACCCACATTGACACGGGAGCAATGGCAAACACTCTTCCTCTACCTACATTGACACGGGAGCAATGGGAAACACTCTGCCTCTACCCACATTGACACGGGAGCAATGGGAAACACTCTGCCTCTACCCACATTGACACGGGAGCAATGGGAAACACTCTGCCTCTACACACATTGACACGGGAGCAATGGGAAACACTCTGCCTCTACCCACATTGACACGGGAGCAATGGGAAACACTCTGCCTCTACCCGCATTGACACGGGAGCAATGGGAAACACTCTGCCTCTGCACACATTGACACGGAGCAATGGGAAACACTCTGCATCTACCCACATTGACACGGGAGCAATGGGAAACACTCTGCCTCTACCCACATTGACACGGGAGCAATGGGAAACACTCTGCCTCTACCCACATTGACACGGGAGCAATGGGAAACACTCTGCCTCTACGCACATTGACACGGGAGCAATGGGAAACACTCTGCCTCTTCCCACATTGACACGGGAGCAATGGCAAACACTCTGCCTCTACGCACATTGACACGGGTGCAATGGGAAACACTCTGCCTCTACCCACATTGACACGGGAGCAATGGCAAACACTCTGCCTCTACGCACATTGACACGGGTGCAATGGGAAACACTCTGCCTCTACGCACATTGACACGGGAGCAATGGGAAACACTCTGCCTCTACGCACATTGACACGGGAGCAATGGGAAACACTCTGCCTCTACCCACATTGAAACGGGAGCAATGGGAAACACTCTGCCTCTACCCACATTGACACGGGAGCAATGGGAAACACTCTGCCTCTACCCACATTGACACGGGAGCAATGGGAAACACTATGCCTCTACCCACATTGACACGGGAGCAATGGGAAAAACTCTGCCTCTACACACATTGACACGGGAGCAATGGGAAACACTCTGCCTCTAGCCACATTGACACGGGAGCAATGGGAAACACCCTGCCTCTACCTACATTGACACGGGAGCAATGGGAAACACTCTGCCTCTACGCACAGTGACACGGGTGCAATGGGAAACACTCTGCCTCTACACACATTGACACGGGAGCAATGGGAAACACTCTGCCTCTACCCACATTGACACGGGAGCAATGGGAAACACTCTGCCTGTACACACATTGACACGGGAGCAATGGGAAACACTCTGCCTCTACACACATTGAAACGGGGGCAATGGGAAACACTCTGCCTCTACACACATTGAAACGGGAGCAATGGGAAACACTCTGCCTCTACCCACATTGACACGGGAGCAATGGGAAACACTCTGCCTCTACCCACATTGACACGGGAGCAATGGGAAACACTCTGCCTCTACACACATTGACACGGGAGCAATGGGAAACACTCTGCCTCTACCCACATTGACACGGGAGCAATGGCAAACACTCTCCCTCTACGCACATTGACACGGGTGCAATGGGAAACACTCTGCCTCTACGCACATTGACACGGGAGCAATGGGAAACACTCTGCCTCTACGCACATTGACACGGGTGCAATGGGAAACACTCTGCCTCTACGCACATTGACACGGGAGCAATGGGAAACACTCTGCCTCTACGCACATTGACACGGAAGCAATTGGGAAAACTCTGCCTCTACCCACATTGACACGGGAGCAATGGGAAACACTCTGCCTCTTCCCACATTGACACGGGAGCAATGGCAAACACTCTGCCTCTACGCACATTGACACGGGTGCAATGGGAAACACTCTGCCTCTACCCACATTGACACGGGAGCAATGGCAAACACTCTGCCTCTACCCACATTGACACGGGTGCAATGGGAAACACTCTGCCTCTACGCACATTGATACGGGAGCAATGGGAAACACTCTGCCTCTACGCACATTGACACGGGAGCAATGGGAAACACTCTGCCTCTACCCACATTGACACGGGAGCAATGGCAAACACTCTGCCTCTACCCACATGGACACGGGAGCAATGGGAAACACTCTGCCTCTACCCACATTGACACGGGAGCAATGGCAAACACTCTGCCTCTACGCACATTGACACGGGTGCAATGGGAAACACTCTGCCTCTACGCACATTGACACGGCAGCAATGGGAAACACTCTGCCTCTACCTACATTGACACGGGAGCAATGGGAAACACTCTGCCTCTGCACACATTGACACGGGAGCAATGGGAAAAACTCTGCCTCTGCACACATTGACACGGAGCAATGGGAAACACTCTGCCTCTACCCACATTGACACGGGAGCAATGGGAAACACTCTGCCTCTACCCACATTGACACGGGAGCAATGGGAAACACTCTGCCTCTACCCACATTGACACGGGAGCAATGGGAAACACTCTGCCTCTACCCACATTGACACGGGAGCAATGGGAAACACTCTGCCTCTACACACATTGACACGGGAGCAATGGGGAAAATTCTGCCTCTACCCACATTGACACGGGAGCAATGGGAAACACTCTGCCTCTACACACATTGACACGGGAGCAATGGGAAACACTCTGCCTCTACCCACATTGAAACGGGAGCAATGGCAAACACTCTGCCTCTACGCACATTGACACGGCAGCAATGGGAAACACTCTGCCTCTACCCACATTGACACGGGAGCAATGGGAAACACTCTGCCTCTGCACACATTGACACGGGAGCAATGGGAAACACTCTGCCTCTGCACACATTGACACGGAGCAATGGGAAACACTCTGCCTCTACCCACATTGACACGGGAGCAATGGGAAACACTCTGCCTCTACCCACATTGACACGGGGGCAATGGGAAACACTCTGCCTCTACACACATTGACACGGGAGCAATGGGAAACACTCTGCCTCTACCCACATTGACACGGGAGCAATGGGAAACACTCTGCCTCTACCCACATTGACACGGGAGCAATGGGAAACACTCTGCCTCTACCCACATTGACACGGGAGCAATGGGAAACACTCTGCCTCTACCCACATTGACACGGGAGCAATGGCAAACACTCTCCCTCTACGCACATTGACACGGGTGCAATGGGAAACACTCTGCCTCTACGCACATTGACACGGGAGCAATGGGAAACACTCTGCCTCTACGCACATTGACACGGGAGCAATGGGAAACACTCTGCCTCTTCCCACATTGACACGGGAGCAATGGCAAACACACTGCCTCTACGCACATTGACACGGGTGCAATGGGAAACACTCTGCCTCTACCCACATTGACACGGGAGCAATGGCAAACACTCTGCCTCTACGCACATTGACACGGCAGCAATGGGAAACACTCTGCCTCTACCCACATTGACACGGGAGCAATGGGAAACACTCTGCCTCTGCACACATTGACACGGGAGCAATGGGAAACACTCTGCCTCTGCACACATTGACACGGAGCAATGGGAAACACTCTGCCTCTACCCACATTGACACGGGAGCAATGGGAAACACTCTGCCTCTGCACACATTGACACGGAGCAATGGGAAACACTCTGCCTCTACCCACATTGACACGGGAGCAATGGCAAACACTCTGCCTCTACGCACATTGACACGGGTGCAATGGGAAACACTCTGCCTCTACGCACATTGACACGGGAGCAATGGGAAACACTCTGCCTCTACGCACATTGACACGGGAGCAATGGGAAACACTCTGCCTCTACCCACATTGAAACGGGAGCAATGGGAAACACTCTGCCTCTACCCACATTGACACGGGAGCAATGGGAAACACTCTGCCTCTACCCACATTGACACGGGAGCAATGGGAAACACTATGCCTCTACCCACATTGACACGGGAGCAATGGGAAAAACTCTGCCTCTACACACATTGACACGGGAGCAATGGGAAACACTCTGCCTCTAGCCACATTGACACGGGAGCAATGGGAAACACCCTGCCTCTACCTACATTGACACGGGAGCAATGGGAAACACTCTGCCTCTACGCACAGTGACACGGGAGCAATGGGAAACACTCTGCCTCTACGCACATTGACACGGGTGCAATGGGAAACACTCTGCCTCTACACACATTGACACGGGAGCAATGGGAAACACTCTGCCTCTACCCACATTGACACGGGAGCAATGGGAAACACTCTGCCTCTACACACATTGACACGGGAGCAATGGGAAACACTCTGCCTCTACACACATTGAAACGGGGGCAATGGGAAACACTCTGCCTCTACACACATTGAAACGGGAGCAATGGGAAACACTCTGCCTCTACCCACATTGACACGGGAGCAATGGGAAACACTCTGCCTATACCCACATTGACACGGGAGCAATGGGAAACACTCTGCCTCTACCCACATTGACACGGGAGCAATGGGAAACACTCTGCCTCTACCCACATTGACACGGGAGCAATGGCAAACACTCTCCCTCTACGCACATTGACACGGGTGCAATGGGAAACACTCTGCCTCTACGCACATTGACACGGGAGCAATGGGAAACACTCTGCCTCTACGCACATTGACACGGGTGCAATGGGAAACACTCTGCCTCTACGCACATTGACACGGGAGCAATGGGAAACACTCTGCCTCTACGCACATTGACACGGGAGCAATTGGGAAAACTCTGCCTCTACCCACATTGACACGGGAGCAATGGGAAACACTCTGCCTCTTCCCACATTGACACGGGAGCAATGGCAAACACTCTGCCTCTACGCACATTGACACGGGTGCAATGGGAAACACTCTGCCTCTACCCACATTGACACGGGAGCAATGGCAAACACTCTGCCTCTACCCACATTGACACGGGTGCAATGGGAAACACTCTGCCTCTACGCACATTGATACGGGAGCAATGGGAAACACTCTGCCTCTACGCACATTGACACGGGAGCAATGGGAAACACTCTGCCTCTACCCACATTGACACGGGAGCAATGGCAAACACTCTGCCTCTACCCACATGGACACGGGAGCAATGGGAAACACTCTGCCTTTACCCACATTGACACGGGAGCAATGGCAAACACTCTGCCTCTACGCACATTGACACGGGTGCAATGGGAAACACTCTGCCTCTACGCACATTGACACGGCAGCAATGGGAAACACTCTGCCTCTACCTACATTGACACGGGAGCAATGGGAAACACTCTGCCTCTGCACACATTGACACGGGAGCAATGGGAAAAACTCTGCCTCTGCACACATTGACACGGAGCAATGGGAAACACTCTGCCTCTACCCACATTGACACGGGAGCAATGGGAAACACTCTGCCTCTACCCACATTGACACGGGAGCAATGGGAAACACTCTGCCTCTACCCACATTGACAAGGGAGCAATGGGAAACACTCTGCCTCTACCCACATTGACACGGGAGCAATGGGAAACACTCTGCCTCTACACACATTGACACGGGAGCAATGGGGAAAATTCTGCCTCTACCCACATTGACACGGGAGCAATGGGAAACACTCTGCCTCTACACACATTGACACGGGAGCAATGGGAAACACTCTGCCTCTACCCACATTGAAACGGGAGCAATGGCAAACACTCTGCCTCTACGCACATTGACACGGCAGCAATGGGAAACACTCTGCCTCTACCCACATTGACACGGGAGCAATGGGAAACACTCTGCCTCTGCACACATTGACACGGGAGCAATGGGAAACACTCTGCCTCTGCACACATTGACACGGAGCAAGGGGAAACACTCTGCCTCTACCCACATTGACACGGGAGCAATGGGAAACACTCTGCCTCTACCCACATTGACACGGGGGCAATGGGAAACACTCTGCCTCTACACACATTGACACGGGAGCAATGGGAAACACTCTGCCTCTACCCACATTGACACGGGAGCAATGGGAAACACTCTGCCTCTACCCACATTGACACGGGAGCAATGGGAAACACTCTGCCTCTACCCACATTGACACGGGAGCAATGGGAAACACTCTGCCTCTACCCACATTGACACGGGAGCAATGGCAAACACTCTCCCTCTACGCACATTGACACGGGTGCAATGGGAAACACTCTGCCTCTACGCACATTGACACGGGAGCAATGGGAAACACTCTGCCTCTACGCACATTGACACGGGAGCAATGGGAAACACTCTGCCTCTTCCCACATTGACACGGGAGCAATGGCAAACACACTGCCTCTACGCACATTGACACGGGTGCAATGGGAAACACTCTGCCTCTACCCACATTGACACGGGAGCAATGGCAAACACTCTGCCTCTACGCACATTGACACGGCAGCAATGGGAAACACTCTGCCTCTACCCACATTGACACGGGAGCAATGGGAAACACTCTGCCTCTGCACACATTGACACGGGAGCAATGGGAAACACTCTGCCTCTGCACACATTGACACGGAGCAATGGGAAACACTCTGCCTCTACCCACATTGACACGGGAGCAATGGGAAACACTCTGCCTCTACCCACATTGACACGGGGGCAATGGGAAACACTCTGCCTCTACACACATTGACACGGGAGCAATGGGAAACACTCTGCCTCTACCCACATTGACACGGGAGCAATGGGAAACACTCTGCCTCTACCCACATTGACACGGGAGCAATGGGAAACACTCTGCCTCTACCCACATTGACACGGGAGCAATGGGAAACACTCTGCCTCTACCCACATTGACACGGGAGCAATGGCAAACACTCTCCCTCTACGCACATTGACACGGGTGCAATGGGAAACACTCTGCCTCTACGCACATTGACACGGGTGCAATGGGAAACACTCTGCCTCTACCCACATTGACACGGGAGCAATGGCAAACACTCTGCCTCTACGCACATTGACACGGGTGCAATGGGAAACACTCTGCCTCTACGCACATTGACACGGGAGCAATGGGAAACACTCTGCCTCTACGCACATTGACACGGGAGCAATGGGAAACACTCTGCCTCTACCCACATTGACACGGGAGCAATGGCAAACACTCTGCCTCTACGCACATTGACACGGGTGCAATGGGAAACACTCTGCCTCTAAGCACATTGACACGGCAGCAATGGGAAACACTCTGCCTCTACCCACATTGACACGGGAGCAATGGGAAACACTCTGCCTCTGCACACATTGACACGGGAGCAATGGGAAACACTCTGCCTCTGCACACATTGACACGGAGCAATGGGAAACACTCTGCCTCTACCCACATTGACACGGGAGCAATGGGAAACACTGTGCCTCTACCCACATTGACACGGGAGCAATGGGAAACACTCTGCCTCTACCCACATTGACACGGGAGCAATGGGAAACACTCTGCCTCTACCCACATTGACACGGGAGCAATGGGAAACACTCTGCATCTACACACATTGACACGGGAGCAATGGGGAAAACTCTGCCTCTACCCACATTGACACGGGAGCAATGGGAAACACTCTGCCTCTACACACATTGACACGGGAGCAATGGGAAATACTCTGCCTCTACCCACATTGAAACGGGAGCAATGGCAAACACTCTGCCTCTACGCAAATTGACACGGGTGCAATGGGAAACACTCTGCCTCTACGCACATTGACACGGGAGCAAAGGGAAACACTCTGCCTCTACGCACATTGACACGGGAGCAATGGGAAACACTCTGCCTCTACCCACATTGACACGGGAGCAATGGGAAACATTCTGCCTCTACCCACATTGACACGGGAGCAATGGGGAAAACTCTGCCTCTAACCACATTGACACGGGAGCAATGGGAAACACTCTGCCTCTACACACATTGACACGGGAGCAATGGCAAACACTCTGCCTCTACCCACATTGACACGGGAGCAATGGGAAACACTCTGCCTCTACCCACATTGACATGGGAGCAATGGGAAACACTCTGCCTCTACCCACATTGACACGGGAGCAATGGGAAACACTCTGCCTCTACCCATACTGACACGGGAGCAATGGGAAACAATCTGCCTCTACACACATTGACACGGGAGCAATGGGAAACACTCTGCCTCCACCCACATTGACACGGGAGCAATGGGAAACACTCTGCCTCTACCCACATTGACACGGGAGCAATGGGAAACACTCTGCCTCTACGCACATTGACAAGGGAGCAATGGGAAACACTCTGCCTCTACTCACATTGACACGGGAGCAATGGGAAACACTCTGCCTCTACCCACATTGACACGGGAGCAATGGGAAACACTCTGCCTCTACCCACATTGACACGGGAGCAATGGGAAACACTCTGCCTCTACACACATTGACACGGGAGCAATGGGAAACACTCTGCCTCTACACACATTGGCACGGGAGCAATGGGAAACACTCTGCCTCTACCCACATTGACACGGGAGCAATGGGAAACACTCTGCCTCTACCAACATTGACACGGGAGCAATGTGAAACACTCTGCCTCTACCCACATTGACACGGGAGCAATGGCAAACACTCTGCCTCTACGCACATTGACACGGGAGCAATGGGAAACACTCTGCCTCTACCCACATTGACACGGGAGCAATGGGAAACACTCTGGCTCTACCCACATTGACACGGGAGCAATGGGAAACACTCTGCCTCTGCACACATTGACACGGAGCAATGGGAAACACTCTGCCTCTACCCACATTGACACGGGAGCAATGGGAAACACTCTGCCTCTACCCACATTGACAAGGGGGCAATGGGAAACACTCTGCCTCTACCCACATTGACACGGGAGCAATGGGAAACACTCTGCCTCTACCCACATTGACACGGGAGCAATGGGAAACACTCTGCCTCTACCCACATTGACACGGGAGCAATGGGAAACACTCTGCCTCTACCCACATTGACACGGGAACAATGGGAAACACTCTGCCTCTACACACATCGACACGGGAGCAATGGGAAACACTCTGCCTCTACCCACATTGACACGGGAGCAATGGGAAACACTCTGCCTCTACGCACATTGACACGGGTGCAATGGGAAACACTCTGCCTCTACGCACATTGACACGGGAGCAATGGGAAACACTCTGCCTCTACGCACATTGACACGGGAGCAATGGGAAACACTCTGCCTCTACCCACATTGACACGGGAGCAATGGCAAACACTCTGCCTCTACGCACATTGACACGGGTGCAATGGGAAACACTCTGCCTCTACGCATATTGACACGGGAGCAATGGGAAACACTCTGCCTCTACGCACATTGACACGGGAGCAATGGGATACACTATGCCTCTACCCACATTGACACGGGAGCAATGGGAAACACTCTGCCTCTACCTACATTGACACGGGAGCAATGGGAAACACTCTGCCTCTACCCACATTGACACGGGAGCAATGGGAAACACTCTGCCTCTACCCACATTGACACGGGAGCAATGGGAAACACTCTGCCTCTACACACATTGAAACGGGAGCAATGGGAAACACTCTGCCTCTACCCACATTGACACGGGAGCAATGGGAAACACTCTGCCTCTACCCACATTGACACGGGAGCAATGGGAAACACTCTGCCTCTGCACACATTGACACGGAGCAATGGGAAACACTCTGCCTCTACCCACATTGACACGGGAACAATGGGAAACACTCTGCCTCTACCCACATTGACAGGGGAGCAATGGGAAACACTCTGCCTCTACCCACATTGACACGGGAGCAATGGGAAACACTCTGCCTCTACCCACATTGACACGGGAGCAATGGGAAACACTCTGCCTCTACCCACATTGACACGGGAGCAATGGGGAAAACTCTGCCTCTACCCACATTGACACGGGAGCAATGGGAAACACTCTGCCTCTACACACATTGAAACGGGAGCAATGGCAAACACTCTGCCTCTACCCACATTGACACGGGAGCAATGGGAAACACTCTGCCTCTACCCACATTGACACGGGAGCAATGGGAAACACTCTGCCTCTACCCACATTGACACGGGAGCAATGGGAAACACTCTGCCTCTACCCATACTGACACGGGAGCAATGGGAAACAATCTGCCTCTACACACATTGACACGGGAGCAATGGGAAACACTCTGCCTCTACCCACATTGACACGGGAGCAATGGGAAACACTCTGCCTCTACCCACATTGACACGGGAGCAATGGGAAACACTCTGCCTCTACGCACATTGACACGGGAGCAATGGGAAACACTCTGCCTCTACGTACATTGACACGGGTGCAATGGGAAACACTCTGCCTCTACCCACATTGACACGGGAGCAATGGGAAACACTCTGCCTCTACCCACATTGACACGGGAGCAATGGGAAACACTCTGCCTCTACGCACATTGACACGGGAGCAATGGGAAACACTCTGCCTCTACCCACATTGACACGGGAGCAATGGGAAACACTCTGCCTCTACCCACATTGACACGGGAGCAATGGGAAACACTCAGCCTCTACACACATTGACACGGGAGCAATGGGAAACACTCTGCCTCTACACACATTGGCACGGGAGCAATGGGAAACACTCTGCCTCTACCCACATTGACACGGGAGCAATGGGAAACACTCTGCCTCTACCCACATTGACACGGGAGCAATGGCAAACACTCTCCCTCTACACACATTGACACGGGAGCAATGGGAAACACTCTGCCTCTACCCACATTGACACGGGAGCAATGGGAAACACTCTGCCTCTACCCACATAGACACGGGAGCAATGGCAAACACTCTGCCTCTACGCACATTGACACGGGTGCAATGGGAAACACTCTGCCTCTACGCACATTGACACGGGAGCAATGGGAAACACTCTGCCTCTACGCACATTGACACGGGAGCAATGGGAAACACTCTGCCTCTACCCACATTGACACGGGAGCAATGGCAAACAGTCTGCCTCTACGCACATTGACACGGGTGCGATGGGAAACACTATGCCTCTACCCACATTGACACGGGAGTAATGGGAAACACTCTTCCTCTACCTACATTGACACGGGAGCAATGGGAAACAATCTGCCTCTACCCACATTGACACGGGAGCAATGGGAAACACTCTGCCTCTACCCACATTGACACGGGAGCAATGGGAAACACTCTGCCTCTACCCACATTGACACGGGAGCAATGGGAAACACTCTGCCTCTACCCACATTGACACGGGAGCAATGGGAAACATTCTGCCTCTACACACATTGACACGGGAGCAATGGGAAACACTCTGCCTCTACCCACATTGACACGGGAGCAATGGGAAACACTCTGCCTCTACCCACATTGACACGGGAGCAACGGGAAACACTCTGCCTCTACACACATTGACACGGAGCAATTGGAAACACTCTGCATCTACCCACATTGACACGGGAGCAATGGGAAACACTCTGCCTCTACCCACATTGACACGGGAGCAATGGGAAACACCCTGCCTCTACCCACATTGACACGGGAGCAATGGGAAACACTCTGCCTCTACCCACATTGACACGGGAGCAATGGGAAATACTCTGCCTCTACCCACATTGACACGGGAGCAATGGGAAACACTCTGCCTCTACACACATTGACACGGGAGCAATGGGAAACACTCTGCCTCTACCCACATTGACACGGGAGCAATGGGAAACACTCTGCCTCTACCCACATTGACACGGGAGCAATGGCAAACAGTCTGCCTCTACGCACATTGACACGGGTGCGATGGGAAACACTATGCCTCTACCCACATTGACACGGGAGCAATGGGAAACACTCTTCCTCTACCTACATTGACACGGGAGCAATGGGAAACAATCTGCCTCTACCCACATTGACACGGGAGCAATGGGAAACACTCTGCCTCTACCCACATTGACACGGGAGCAATGGGAAACACTCTACCTCTACACACATTGACACGGGAGCAATGGGAAACACTCTGCCTCTACCCACATTGACACGGGAGCAATGGGAAACACTCTGCCTCTACCCACATTGACACGGGAGCAATGGGAAACACTCTACCTCTACACACATTGACACGGGAGCAATGGGAAACACTCTGCCTCTACCCACATTGACACGGGAGCAATGGGAAACACTCTGCCTCTACCCACATTGACACGGGAGCAACGGGAAACACTCTGCCTCTGCACACATTGACACGGAGCAATTGGAAACACTCTGCATCTACCCACATTGACACGGGAGCAATGGGAAACACTCTGCCTCTACCCACATTGACACGGGAGCAATGGGAAACACTCTGCCTCTACCCACATTGACACGGGAGCAATGGGAAACACTCTGCCTCTACCCGCATTGACACGGGAGCAATGGGAAACACTCTGCCTCTACACACATTGACACGGGGGCAATGGGGGAAAACTCTGCCTCTACCCACATTGACACGGGAGCAATGGGAAACATTCTGCCTCTACACACATTGACACGGGAGCAATGGGAAACACTCTGCCTCTACCCACATTGACACGGGAGCAATGGGAAACACTCTGCCTCTACCCACATTGACACGGGAGCAACGGGAAACACTCTGCCTCTGCACACATTGACACGGAGCAATTGGAAACACTCTGCATCTACCCACATTGACACGGGAGCAATGGGAAACACTCTGCCTCTACCCACATTGACACGGGAGCAATGGGAAACACTCTGGCTCTACCCACATTGACACGGGAGCAATGGGAAACACTCTGCCTCTACCCGCATTGACACGGGAGCAATGGGAAACACTCTGCCTCTACACACATTGACACGGGGGCAATGGGGGAAAACTCTGCCTCTACCCACATTGACACGGGAGCAATGGGAAACATTCTGCCTCTACACACATTGACACGGGAGCAATGGCAAACACTCTGCCTCTACCCACATTGACACGGGAGCAATGGGAAACACTCTGCCTCTACCCACATTGACACGGGAGCAATGGGAAACACTCTGCCTCTACCCACATTGACACGGGAGCAATGGGAAACACTCTGCCTCTACACACATTGACACGGGAGCAATGGCAAACACTCTGCCTCTACCCACATTGACACGGGAGCAATGGGAAACACTCTGCCTCTACCCACATTGACACGGGAGCAATGGGAAACACTCTGCCTCTACCCACATTGACACGGGAGCAATGGGAAACACTTAGCCTCTACCCATACTGACACGGGAGCAATGGGAAACAATCTGCCTCTACACACATTGACACGGGAGCAATGGGAAACACTCTGCCTCTACCCACATTGACACGGGAGCAATGGGAAACACTCTGCCTCTACCCACATTGACACGGGAGCAATGGGAAACACTCTGCCTCTACGCACATTGACACGGGAGCAATGGGAAACACTCTGCCTCTACGCACATTGACACGGGAGCAATGGGAAACACTCTGCCTCTACCCACATTGACACGGGAGCAATGGCAAACACTCTGCCTCTACCCACATTGACACGGGAGCAATGGGAAACACTCTGCCTCTACACACATTGACACGGGAGCAATGGGAAACACTCTGCCTCTACACACATTGGCACGGGAGCAATGGGAAACACTCTGCCTCTACCCACATTGACACGGGAGCAATGGGAAACACTCTGCCTCTACCCACATTGACACGGGAGCAATGGGAAACACTCTGCCTCTATCCACATTGACACGGGAGCAATGGCAAACACTCTGCCTCTACGCACATTGACACGGGTGCAATGGGAAACACTCTGCCTCTACGCACATTGACACGGGAGCAATGGGAAACACTCTGCCTCTACGCACATTGACACGGGAGGAATGGGAAACACTCTGCCTCTACCCACATTGACACGGGAGCAATGGCAAACAGTCTGCCTCTACGCACATTGACACGGGTGCGATGGGAAACACTCTGCCTCTACGCACATTGACACGGGAGCAATGGGAAACACTCTGCCTCTACGCACATTGACACAGGAGCAATGGGAAACACTATGCCTCTACCCACATTGACACGGGAGCAATGGGAAACACTCTTCCTCTACCTACATTGACACGGGAGCAATGGAAAACACTCTGCCTCTACCCACATTGACACGGGAGCAATGGGAAACACTCTGCCTCTACCCACATTGACACGGGAGCAATGGGAAACACTCTGCCTCTACCCACATTGACACGGGAGCAATGGGGAAAACTCTGCCTCTACCCACATTGACACGGGAGCAATGGGAAACACTCTGCCTCTACACACATTGAAACGGGAGCAATGGCAAACACTCTGCCTCTACCCACATTGACACGGGAGCAATGGGAAACACTCTGCCTCTACCCACATTGACACGGGAGCAATGGGAAACACTCTGCCTCTACCCACATTGACACGGGAGCAATGGGAAACACTCTGCCTCTACCCATACTGACACGGGAGCAATGGGAAACAATCTGCCTCTACACACATTGACACGGGAGCAATGGGAAACACTCTGCCTCTACCCACATTGACACGGGAGCAATGGGAAACACTCTGCCTCTACCCACATTGACACGGGAGCAATGGGAAACACTCTGCCTCTACGCACATTGACACGGGAGCAATGGGAAACACTCTGCCTCTACGTACATTGACACGGGTGCAATGGGAAACACTCTGCCTCTACCCACATTGACACGGGAGCAATGGGAAACACTCTGCCTCTACCCACATTGACACGGGAGCAATGGGAAACACTCTGCCTCTACGCACATTGACACGGGAGCAATGGGAAACACTCTGCCTCTACCCACATTGACACGGGAGCAATGGGAAACACTCTGCCTCTACCCACATTGACACGGGAGCAATGGGAAACACTCAGCCTCTACACACATTGACACGGGAGCAATGGGAAACACTCTGCCTCTACACACATTGGCACGGGAGCAATGGGAAACACTCTGCCTCTACCCACATTGACACGGGAGCAATGGGAAACACTCTGCCTCTACCCACATTGACACGGGAGCAATGGCAAACACTCTCCCTCTACACACATTGACACGGGAGCAATGGGAAACACTCTGCCTCTACCCACATTGACACGGGAGCAATGGGAAACACTCTGCCTCTACCCACATAGACACGGGAGCAATGGCAAACACTCTGCCTCTACGCACATTGACACGGGTGCAATGGGAAACACTCTGCCTCTACGCACATTGACACGGGAGCAATGGGAAACACTCTGCCTCTACGCACATTGACACGGGAGCAATGGGAAACACTCTGCCTCTACCCACATTGACACGGGAGCAATGGCAAACAGTCTGCCTCTACGCACATTGACACGGGTGCGATGGGAAACACTATGCCTCTACCCACATTGACACGGGAGTAATGGGAAACACTCTTCCTCTACCTACATTGACACGGGAGCAATGGGAAACAATCTGCCTCTACCCACATTGACACGGGAGCAATGGGAAACACTCTGCCTCTACCCACATTGACACGGGAGCAATGGGAAACACTCTGCCTCTACCCACATTGACACGGGAGCAATGGGAAACACTCTGCCTCTACCCACATTGACACGGGAGCAATGGGAAACATTCTGCCTCTACACACATTGACACGGGAGCAATGGGAAACACTCTGCCTCTACCCACATTGACACGGGAGCAATGGGAAACACTCTGCCTCTACCCACATTGACACGGGAGCAACGGGAAACACTCTGCCTCTACACACATTGACACGGAGCAATTGGAAACACTCTGCATCTACCCACATTGACACGGGAGCAATGGGAAACACTCTGCCTCTACCCACATTGACACGGGAGCAATGGGAAACACCCTGCCTCTACCCACATTGACACGGGAGCAATGGGAAACACTCTGCCTCTACCCACATTGACACGGGAGCAATGGGAAATACTCTGCCTCTACCCACATTGACACGGGAGCAATGGGAAACACTCTGCCTCTACACACATTGACACGGGAGCAATGGGAAACACTCTGCCTCTACCCACATTGACACGGGAGCAATGGGAAACACTCTGCCTCTACCCACATTGACACGGGAGCAATGGCAAACAGTCTGCCTCTACGCACATTGACACGGGTGCGATGGGAAACACTATGCCTCTACCCACATTGACACGGGAGCAATGGGAAACACTCTTCCTCTACCTACATTGACACGGGAGCAATGGGAAACAATCTGCCTCTACCCACATTGACACGGGAGCAATGGGAAACACTCTGCCTCTACCCACATTGACACGGGAGCAATGGGAAACACTCTACCTCTACACACATTGACACGGGAGCAATGGGAAACACTCTGCCTCTACCCACATTGACACGGGAGCAATGGGAAACACTCTGCCTCTACCCACATTGACACGGGAGCAATGGGAAACACTCTACCTCTACACACATTGACACGGGAGCAATGGGAAACACTCTGCCTCTACCCACATTGACACGGGAGCAATGGGAAACACTCTGCCTCTACCCACATTGACACGGGAGCAACGGGAAACACTCTGCCTCTGCACACATTGACACGGAGCAATTGGAAACACTCTGCATCTACCCACATTGACACGGGAGCAATGGGAAACACTCTGCCTCTACCCACATTGACACGGGAGCAATGGGAAACACTCTGCCTCTACCCACATTGACACGGGAGCAATGGGAAACACTCTGCCTCTACCCGCATTGACACGGGAGCAATGGGAAACACTCTGCCTCTACACACATTGACACGGGGGCAATGGGGGAAAACTCTGCCTCTACCCACATTGACACGGGAGCAATGGGAAACATTCTGCCTCTACACACATTGACACGGGAGCAATGGGAAACACTCTGCCTCTACCCACATTGACACGGGAGCAATGGGAAACACTCTGCCTCTACCCACATTGACACGGGAGCAACGGGAAACACTCTGCCTCTGCACACATTGACACGGAGCAATTGGAAACACTCTGCATCTACCCACATTGACACGGGAGCAATGGGAAACACTCTGCCTCTACCCACATTGACACGGGAGCAATGGGAAACACTCTGGCTCTACCCACATTGACACGGGAGCAATGGGAAACACTCTGCCTCTACCCGCATTGACACGGGAGCAATGGGAAACACTCTGCCTCTACACACATTGACACGGGGGCAATGGGGGAAAACTCTGCCTCTACCCACATTGACACGGGAGCAATGGGAAACATTCTGCCTCTACACACATTGACACGGGAGCAATGGCAAACACTCTGCCTCTACCCACATTGACACGGGAGCAATGGGAAACACTCTGCCTCTACCCACATTGACACGGGAGCAATGGGAAACACTCTGCCTCTACCCACATTGACACGGGAGCAATGGGAAACACTCTGCCTCTACACACATTGACACGGGAGCAATGGCAAACACTCTGCCTCTACCCACATTGACACGGGAGCAATGGGAAACACTCTGCCTCTACCCACATTGACACGGGAGCAATGGGAAACACTCTGCCTCTACCCACATTGACACGGGAGCAATGGGAAACACTTAGCCTCTACCCATACTGACACGGGAGCAATGGGAAACAATCTGCCTCTACACACATTGACACGGGAGCAATGGGAAACACTCTGCCTCTACCCACATTGACACGGGAGCAATGGGAAACACTCTGCCTCTACCCACATTGACACGGGAGCAATGGGAAACACTCTGCCTCTACGCACATTGACACGGGAGCAATGGGAAACACTCTGCCTCTACGCACATTGACACGGGAGCAATGGGAAACACTCTGCCTCTACCCACATTGACACGGGAGCAATGGCAAACACTCTGCCTCTACCCACATTGACACGGGAGCAATGGGAAACACTCTGCCTCTACACACATTGACACGGGAGCAATGGGAAACACTCTGCCTCTACACACATTGGCACGGGAGCAATGGGAAACACTCTGCCTCTACCCACATTGACACGGGAGCAATGGGAAACACTCTGCCTCTACCCACATTGACACGGGAGCAATGGGAAACACTCTGCCTCTATCCACATTGACACGGGAGCAATGGCAAACACTCTGCCTCTACGCACATTGACACGGGTGCAATGGGAAACACTCTGCCTCTACGCACATTGACACGGGAGCAATGGGAAACACTCTGCCTCTACGCACATTGACACGGGAGGAATGGGAAACACTCTGCCTCTACCCACATTGACACGGGAGCAATGGCAAACAGTCTGCCTCTACGCACATTGACACGGGTGCGATGGGAAACACTCTGCCTCTACGCACATTGACACGGGAGCAATGGGAAACACTCTGCCTCTACGCACATTGACACAGGAGCAATGGGAAACACTATGCCTCTACCCACATTGACACGGGAGCAATGGGAAACACTCTTCCTCTACCTACATTGACACGGGAGCAATGGAAAACACTCTGCCTCTACCCACATTGACACGGGAGCAATGGGAAACACTCTGCCTCTACCCACATTGACACGGGAGCAATGGGAAACACTCTGCCTCTACACACATTGACACGGGAGCAATGGGAAACACTCTGCCTCTACCCACATTGACACGGGAGCAATGGGAAACACTCTGCCTCTACCCACATTGACACGGGAGCAATGGGAAACACTCTGCCTCTGCACACATTGACACGGAGCAATTGGAAACACTCTGCATCTACCCACATTGACACGGGAGCAATGGGAAACACTCTGCCTCTACCCACATTGACACGGGAGCAATGGGAAACACTCTGCCTCTACCCACATTGACACGGGAGCAATGGGAAACACTCTGCCTCTACCCACATTGACACGGGAACAATGGGAAACACTCTGCCTCTACACACATTGACACGGGGGCAATGGGGGAAAACTCTGCCTCTACCCACATTGACACGGGAGCAATGGGAAACATTCTGCCTCTACACACATTGACACGGGAGCAATGGCAAACACTCTGCCTCTACCCATATTGACACGGGAGCAATGGGAAACACTCTGCCTCTACCCACATTGACACGGGAGCAATGGGAAACACTCTGGCTCTGCACACATTGACACGGGAGCAATGGCAAACACTCTGCCTCTACCCACATTGACACGGGAGCAATGGGAAACACTCTGCCTCTACCCACATTGACACGGGAGCAATGGGAAACACTCTGCCTCTACCCACATTGACACGGGAGCAATGGGAAACACTTAGCCTCTACCCACACTGACACGGGAGCAATGGGAAACAATCTGCCTCTACACACATTGACACGGGAGCAATGGGAAACACTCTGCCTCTACCCACATTGACACGGGAGCAATGGGAAACACTCTGCCTCTACCCACATTGACACGGGAGCAATGGGAAACACTCTGCCTCTACGCACATTGACACGGGAGCAATGGGAAACACTCTGCCTCTACGCACATTGACACGGGAGCAATGGGAAACACTCTGCCTCTACCCACATTGACACGGGAGCAATGGGAAACACTCTGCCTCTACCCACATTGACACGGGAGCAATGGGAAACACTCTGCCTCTACACTCATTGACACGGGAGCAATGGGAAACACTCTGCCTCTACACACATTGGCACGGGAGCAATGGGAAACACTCTGCCTCTACCCACATTGACACGGGAGCAATGGGAAACACTCTGCCTCTACCCACATTGACACGGGAGCAATGGGAAACACTCTGCCTCTACCCACATTGACACGGGAGCAATGGCAAACACTCTGCCTCTACGCACATTGACACGGGTGCAATGGGGAACACTCTGCCTCTACGCACATTGACACGGGAGCAATGGGAAACACTCTGCCTCTACGCACATTGACACGGGAGCAATGGGAAACACTCTGCCTCTACCCACATTGACACGGGAGCAATGGCAAACAGTCTGCCTCTACGCACATTGACACGGGTGCGATGGGAAACACTCTGCCTCTACGCACATTGACACGGGAGCAATGGGAAACACTCTGCCTCTACGCACATTGACACGGGAGCAATGGGAAACACTATGCCTCTACCCACATTGACACGGGAGCAATGGGAAACACTCTTCCTCTACCTACATTGACACGGGAGCAATGGGAAACACTCTGCCTCTACCCACATTGACACGGGAGCAATGGGAAACACTCTGCCTCTACCCACATTGACACGGGAGCAATGGGAAACACTCTGCCTCTACACACATTGACACGGGAGCAATGGGAAACACTCTGCCTCTACCCACATTGACACGGGAGCAATGGGAAACACTCTGCCTCTACCCACATTGACACGGGAGCAATGGGAAACACTCTGCCTCTGCAAACATTGACACGGAGCAATTGGAAACACTCTGCATCTACCCACATTGACACGGGAGCAATGGGAAACACTCTGCCTCTACCCACATTGACATGGGAGCAATGGGAAACACTCTGCCTCTACCCACATTGACACGGGAGCAATGGGAAACACTCTGCCTCTACCCACATTGACACGGGAGCAATGGGAAACACTCTGCCTCTACACACATTGACACGGGGGCAATGGGGAAAAACTCTGCCTCTACCCACATTGACACGGGAGCAATGGGAAACATTCTGCCTCTACACACATTGACACGGGAGCAATGGCAAACACTCTGCCTCTACCCACATTGACACGGGAGCAATGGGAAACACTCTGCCTCTACCCACATTGACACGGGAGCAATGGGAAACACTCTGCCTCTACCCACATTGACACGGGAGCAATGGGAAACACTCTGCCTCTACCCACATTGACACGGGAGCAATGGGAAACACTCTGCCTCTACAAACATTGACACGGGAGCAATGGGAAACACTCTGCCTCTACCCACATTGACACGGGAGCAATGGGAAACACTCTGCCTCTACCCACATTGACACGGGAGCAATGGGAAACACTCTGCCTCTACGCACATTGACAAGGGAGCAATGGGAAACACTCTGCCTCTACGCACATTGAAACGGGAGCAATGGGAAACACTCTGCCTCTACACACATTGACACGGGAGCAATGGGAAACACTCTGTCTCTACCCACATTGACAAGGGAGCAATGGGAAACACTCTGCCTCTACACACATTGGCACGGGAGCAATGGGAAACACTCTGCCTCTACCCACATTGACACGGGAGCAATGGGAAACACTCTGCCTCTACCCACATTGACACGGGAGCAATGGCAAACACTCTGCCTCCACACATATTGACACGGGAGCAATGGGGAAAACCCTGCCTCTACCCACATTGACACGGGAGCAATGGGAAACACTCTGCCTCTACACACATTGACACGGGAGCAATGGGAAACACTCTGCCTCTACCCACATTGACACGGGAGCAATGGGAAACACTCTGCCTCTACACACATTGACACGGGAGCAATGGGAAACACTCTGCCTCTACACACATTGACACGGGAGCAATGGGAAACACTCTGCCTCTACCCACATTGACACGGGAGCAATGGGAAACACTCTGCCTCTACCCACATTGACACGGGAGCAATGGGAAACACTCTGCCTCTACCCACATTGACACGGGAGCAATGGCAAACACTCTCCCTCTACGCACATTGACACGGGTGCAATGGGAAACACTCTGCCTCTACGCACATTGACACGGGAGCAATGGGAAACACTCTGCCTTTACGCACATTGACACGGGAGCAATGGGAAACACTCTGACTCTTCCCACATTGACACGGGAGCAATGGCAAACACTCTGCCTCTACGCACATTGACACGGGTGCAATGGGAAACACTCTGCCTCTACCCACATTGACACGGGAGCAATGGCAAACACTCTGCCTCTACGCACATTGACACGGGTGCAATGGGAAACACTCTGCCTCTACGCACATTGACACGGGAGCAATGGGAAACACTCTGCCTCTACGCACATTGACACGGGAGCAATGGGAAACACTCTGCCTCTACCCACATTGACACGGGAGCAATGGCAAACACTCTGCCTCTACCCACATGGACACGGGAGCAATGGCAAACACTCTGCCTCTACCCACATTGACACGGTAGCAATGGCAAACACTCTGCCTCTACGCACATTGACACGGGTGCAATGGGAAACACTCTGCCTCTACGCACATTGACACGGCAGCAATGGGAAACACTCTGCCTCTACCCACATTGACACGGGAGCAATGGGAACACTCTGCCTCTACCCACATTGACACGGGAGCAATGGGAAACACTCTGCCTCTACCCACATTGACACGGGAGCAATGGGAAACACTCTGCCTCTACACACATTGACACGGGAGCAATGGGGAAAACTCTGCCTCTACCCACATTGACACGAGAGCAATGGGAAACACTCTGCCTCTACACACATTGACACGGGAGCAATGGGAAACACTCTGCCTCTACCCACATTGAAACGGGAGCAATGGCAAACACTCTGCCTCTACGCAAATTGACACGGGTGCAATGGGAAACACTCTGCCTCTACGCACATTGACACGGGAGCAAAGGGAAACACTCTGCCTCTACGCACATTGACACGGGAGCAATGGGAAACACTCTGCCTCTACCCACATTGACACGGGAGCAATGGCAAACACTCTGCCTCTACGCACATTGGCACGGGTGCAATGGGAAACACTCTGCCTCTACGCACATTGACACGGGAGCAATGGGAAACACTCTGCCTCTACGCACATTGACACGGGAGCAATGGGAAACACTATGCCTCTACCCACATTGACACGGGAGCAATGGGAAACACTCTGCCTCTACCTATATTGACACGGGAGCAATGGGAAACACTCTGCCTCTACCCACATTGACACGGGAGCAATGGGAAACACTCTGCCTCTACCCACATTGACACGGGAGCAATGGGAAACACTCTGCCTCTACACACATTGACACGGGAGCAATGGGAAACACTCTGCCTCTACCCACATTGACACGGGAGCAATGGGAAACACTCTGCCTCTACCCACATTGAAACGGGAGCAATGGGAAACACTCTGCCTCTGCACACATTGACACGGAGCAATGGGAAACACTCTGCCTCTACCCACATTGACACGGGAGCAATGGGAAACACTCTGCCTCTACCCACATTGACACGGGAGCAATGGGAAACACTCTGCCTCTACCCACATTGACACGGGAGCAATGGGAAACACTCTGCCTCTACCCACATTGACACGGGAGCAATGGGAAACACTCTGCCTCTACCCACATTGACACGGGAGCAATGGGAAACACTCTGCCTCTACCCACATTGACACGGGAACAATGGGAAACACTCTGCCTCTATACACGTTGACACGGGAGCAATTGGAAACACTCTGCCTCTACCCACATTGACACGGGAGCAATGGCAAACACTCTGCCTCTACGCACATTGACACGGGTGCAATGGGAAACACTCTGCCTCTACGCACATTGACACGGGAGCAATGGGAAACACTCTGCCTCTACGCACATTGACACGGGAGCAATGGGAAACACTCTGCCTCTACCCACATTGACACGGGAGCAATGGCAAACACTCTGCCTCTACGCACATTGACACGGGTGCAATGGGAAACACTCTGCCTCTACGCACATTGACACGGGAGCAATGGGAAACACTCTGCCTCTACGCACATTGACACGGGAGCAATGGGAAACACTATGCCTCTACCCACATTGACACGGGAGCAATGGGAAACACTCTGCCTCTACCTACATTGACACGGGAGCAATGGGAAACACTCTGCCTCTACCCACATTGACACGGGAGCAATGGGAAACACTCTGCCTCTACCCACATTGACACGGGAGCAATGGGAAACACTCTGCCTCTACACACATTGACACGGGAGCAATGGGAAACACTCTGCCTCTACCCACATTGACACGGGAGCAATGGGAAACACTCTGCCTCTACCTACATTGACACGGGAGCAATGGGAAACACTCTGCCTCTGCACACATTGACACGGAGCAATGGGAAACACTCTGCCTCTACCCACATTGACACGGGAGCAATGGGAAACACTCTGCCTCTACCCACATTGACACGGGAGCAATGGGAAACACTCTGCCTCTACCCACATTGACACGGGAGCAATGGGAAACACTCTGCCTCTACCCACATTGACACGGGAGCAATGGGAAACACTCTGCCTCTACCCACATTGACACGGGAGCAATGGGGAAAACTCTGCCTCTACCCACATTGACACGGGAGCAATGGGAAACACTCTGCCTCTACACACATTGACACGGGAGCAATGGCAAACACTCTGCCTCTACCCACATTGACACGGGAGCAATGGGAAACACTCTGCCTCTACCCACATTGACACGGGAGCAATGGGAAACACTCTGCCTCTACCCACATTGACACGGGAGCAATGGGAAACACTCTGCCTCTACCCATACTGACACGGGAGCAATGGGAAACAATCTGCCTCTACACACATTGACATGGGAGCAATGGGAAACACTCTGCCTCTACCCACATTGACACGGGAGCAATGGGAAACACTCTGCCTCTACCCACATTGACACGGGAGCAATGGGAAACACTCTGCCTCTACGCACATTGACACGGGAGCAATGGGAAACACTCTGCCTCTACGCACATTGACACGGGAGCAATGGGAAACACTCTGCCTCTACCCACATTGACACGGGAGCAATGGGAAACACTCTGCCTCTACCCACATTGACACGGGAGCAATGGGAAACCCTCTGCCTCTACACACATTGACACGGGAGCAATGGGAAACACTCTGCCTCTACACACATTGGCACGGGAGCAATGGGAAACACTCTGCCTCTACCCACATTGACACGGGAGCAATGGGAAACACTCTGCCTCTACCCACATTGACACGGGAGCAATGGGAAACACTCTGCCTCTACCCACATTGACACGGGAGCAATGGCAAACACTCTGCCTCTACGCACATTGACACGGGTGCAATGGGAAACACTCTGCCTCTACGCACATTGACACGGGAGCAATGGGAAACACTCTGCCTCTACCCACATTGACACGGGAGCAATGGCAAACAGTCTGCCTCTACGCACATTGACACGGGTGCGATGGGAAACACTCTGCCTCTACGCACATTGACACGGGTGCGATGGGAAACACTCTGCCTCTACCCACATTGACACGGGAGCAATGGCAAACAGTCTGCCTCTACGCACATTGACACGGGTGCGATGGGAAACACTCTGCCTCTACGCACATTGACACGGGTGCGATGGGAAACACTCTGCCTCTACGCACATTGACACGGGAGCAATGGGAAACACTCTGCCTCTACCCACATTGACACGGGAGCAATGGGAAACACTCTGCCTCTACCCACATTGACACGGGAGCAATGGGAAACACTCTGTCTCTACACACATTGACACGGGAGCAATGGGAAACACTATGCCTCTACCCACATTGACACGGGAGCAATGGGAAACACTCTTCCTCTACCTACATTGACACGGGAGCAATGGGAAACACTCTGCCTCTACCCACATTGAAACGGGAGCAATGGGAAACACTCTGCCTCTACGCACATTGACACGGGAGCAATGGGAAACACTCTGCCTCTACCCACATTGACACGGGAGCAATGGCAAACACTCTGCCTCTACGCACATTGACACGGGTGCAATGGGAAACACTCTGCCTCTACGCACATTGACACGGGTGCAATGGGAAACACTCTGCCTCTACGCACATTGACACGGGAGCAATGGGAAACACTCTGCCTCTACGCACATTGACACGGGAGCAATGGGAAACACTATGCCTCTACCCACATTGACACGGGAGCAATGGGAAACACTCTGCCTCTACCTATATTGACACGGGAGCAATGGGAAACACTCTGCCTCTACCCACATTGACACGGGAGCAATGGGAAACACTCTGCCTCTACCCACATTGACACGGGAGCAATGGGAAACACTCTGCCTCTACACACATTGACACGGGAGCAATGGGAAACACTCTGCCTCTACCCACATTGACACGGGAGCAATGGGAAACACTCTGCCTCTACCCTCATTGACACGGGAGCAATGGGAAACACTCTGCCTCTGCACACATTGACACGGAGCAATGGGAAACACTCTGCCTCTACCCACATTGACACGGGAGCAATGGGAAACACTCTGCCTCTACCCACATTGACACGGGAGCAATGGGAAACACTCTGCCTCTACCCACATTGACACGGGAGCAATGGGAAACACTCTGCCTCTACCCACATTGACACGGGAGCAATGGGAAACACTCTGCCTCTACCCACATTGACACGGGAGCAATGTGAAACACTCTGCCTCTACCCACATTGACACGGGAACAATGGGAAACACTCTGCCTCTACACACGTTGACACGGGAGCAATTGGAAACACTCTGCCTCTACCCACATTGACACGGGAGCAATGGCAAACACTCTGCCTCTACGCACATTGACACGGGTGCAATGGGAAACACTCTGCCTCTACGCACATTGACACGGGAGCAATGGGAAACACTCTGCCTCTACGCACATTGACACGGGAGCAATGGGAAACACTCTGCCTCTACCCACATTGACACGGGAGCAATGGCAAACACTCTGCCTCTACGCACATTGACACGGGTGCAATGGGAAACACTCTGCCTCTACGCACATTGACACGGGAGCAATGGGAAACACTCTGCCTCTACGCACATTGAAACGGGAGCAATGGGAAACACTATGCCTCTACCCACATTGACACGGGAGCAATGGGAAACACTCTGCCTCTACCTACATTGACACGGGAGCAATGGGAAACACTCTGCCTCTACCCACATTGACACGGGAGCAATGGGAAACACTCTGCCTCTACCCACATTGACACGGGAGCAATGGGAAACACTCTGCCTCTACACACATTGACACGGGAGCAATGGGAAACACTCTGCCTCTACCCACATTGACACGGGAGCAATGGGAAACACTCTGCCTCTACCCACATTGACACGGGAGCAATGGCAAACACTCTGCCTCTACGCACATTGACACGGGTGCAATGGGAAACACTCTGCCTCTACGCACATTGACACGGGAGCAATGGGAAACACTCTGCCTCTACCCACATTGACACGGGAGCAATGGCAAACAGTCTGCCTCTACGCACATTGACACGGGTGCGATGGGAAACACTCTGCCTCTACGCACATTGACACGGGTGCGATGGGAAACACTCTGCCTCTACGCACATTGACACGGGAGCAATGGGAAACACTCTGCCTCTACCCACATTGACACGGGAGCAATGGGAAACACTCTGCCTCTACCCACATTGACACGGGAGCAATGGGAAACACTCTGTCTCTACACACATTGACACGGGAGCAATGGGAAACACTATGCCTCTACCCACATTGACACGGGAGCAATGGGAAACACTCTTCCTCTACCTACATTGACACGGGAGCAATGGGAAACACTCTGCCTCTACCCACATTGACACGGGAGCAATGGGAAACACTCTGCCTCTACGCACATTGACACGGGAGCAATGGGAAACACTATGCCTCTACCCACATTGACACGGGAGCAATGGGAAACACTCTGCCTCTACCTATATTGACACGGGAGCAATGGGAAACACTCTGCCTCTACCCACATTGACACGGGAGCAATGGGAAACACTCTGCCTCTACCCACATTGACACGGGAGCAATGGGAAACACTCTGCCTCTACACACATTGACACGGGAGCAATGGGAAACACTCTGCCTCTACCCACATTGACACGGGAGCAATGGGAAACACTCTGCCTCTACCCACATTGAAACGGGAGCAATGGGAAACACTCTGCCTCTGCACACATTGACACGGAGCAATGGGAAACACTCTGCCTCTACCCACATTGACACGGGAGCAATGGGAAACACTCTGCCTCTACCCACATTGACACGGGAGCAATGGGAAACACTCTGCCTCTACCCACATTGACACGGGAGCAATGGGAAACACTCTGCCTCTACCCACATTGACACGGGAGCAATGGGAAACACTCTGCCTCTACCCACATTGACACGGGAGCAATGGGAAACACTCTGCCTCTACCCACATTGACACGGGAACAATGGGAAACACTCTGCCTCTATACACGTTGACACGGGAGCAATTGGAAACACTCTGCCTCTACCCACATTGACACGGGAGCAATGGCAAACACTCTGCCTCTACGCACATTGACACGGGTGCAATGGGAAACACTCTGCCTCTACGCACATTGACACGGGAGCAATGGGAAACACTCTGCCTCTACGCACATTGACACGGGAGCAATGGGAAACACTCTGCCTCTACCCACATTGACACGGGAGCAATGGCAAACACTCTGCCTCTACGCACATTGACACGGGTGCAATGGGAAACACTCTGCCTCTACGCACATTGACACGGGAGCAATGGGAAACACTCTGCCTCTACGCACATTGACACGGGAGCAATGGGAAACACTATGCCTCTACCCACATTGACACGGGAGCAATGGGAAACACTCTGCCTCTACCTACATTGACACGGGAGCAATGGGAAACACTCTGCCTCTGCACACATTGACACGGAGCAATGGGAAACACTCTGCCTCTACCCACATTGACACGGGAGCAATGGGAAACACTCTGCCTCTACCCACATTGACACGGGAGCAATGGGAAACACTCTGCCTCTACCCACATTGACACGGGAGCAATGGGAAACACTCTGCCTCTACCCACATTGACACGGGAGCAATGGGAAACACTCTGCCTCTACCCACATTGACACGGGAGCAATGGGGAAAACTCTGCCTCTACCCACATTGACACGGGAGCAATGGGAAACACTCTGCCTCTACACACATTGACACGGGAGCAATGGCAAACACTCTGCCTCTACCCACATTGACACGGGAGCAATGGGAAACACTCTGCCTCTACCCACATTGACACGGGAGCAATGGGAAACACTCTGCCTCTACCCACATTGACACGGGAGCAATGGGAAACACTCTGCCTCTACCCATACTGACACGGGAGCAATGGGAAACAATCTGCCTCTACACACATTGACATGGGAGCAATGGGAAACACTCTGCCTCTACCCACATTGACACGGGAGCAATGGGAAACACTCTGCCTCTACCCACATTGACACGGGAGCAATGGGAAACACTCTGCCTCTACGCACATTGACACGGGAGCAATGGGAAACACTCTGCCTCTACGCACATTGACACGGGAGCAATGGGAAACACTCTGCCTCTACCCACATTGACACGGGAGCAATGGGAAACACTCTGCCTCTACCCACATTGACACGGGAGCAATGGGAAACCCTCTGCCTCTACACACATTGACACGGGAGCAATGGGAAACACTCTGCCTCTACACACATTGGCACGGGAGCAATGGGAAACACTCTGCCTCTACCCACATTGACACGGGAGCAATGGGAAACACTCTGCCTCTACCCACATTGACACGGGAGCAATGGGAAACACTCTGCCTCTACCCACATTGACACGGGAGCAATGGCAAACACTCTGCCTCTACGCACATTGACACGGGTGCAATGGGAAACACTCTGCCTCTACGCACATTGACACGGGAGCAATGGGAAACACTCTGCCTCTACCCACATTGACACGGGAGCAATGGCAAACAGTCTGCCTCTACGCACATTGACACGGGTGCGATGGGAAACACTCTGCCTCTACGCACATTGACACGGGTGCGATGGGAAACACTCTGCCTCTACCCACATTGACACGGGAGCAATGGCAAACAGTCTGCCTCTACGCACATTGACACGGGTGCGATGGGAAACACTCTGCCTCTACGCACATTGACACGGGTGCGATGGGAAACACTCTGCCTCTACGCACATTGACACGGGAGCAATGGGAAACACTCTGCCTCTACCCACATTGACACGGGAGCAATGGGAAACACTCTGCCTCTACCCACATTGACACGGGAGCAATGGGAAACACTCTGTCTCTACACACATTGACACGGGAGCAATGGGAAACACTATGCCTCTACCCACATTGACACGGGAGCAATGGGAAACACTCTTCCTCTACCTACATTGACACGGGAGCAATGGGAAACACTCTGCCTCTACCCACATTGAAACGGGAGCAATGGGAAACACTCTGCCTCTACGCACATTGACACGGGAGCAATGGGAAACACTCTGCCTCTACCCACATTGACACGGGAGCAATGGCAAACACTCTGCCTCTACGCACATTGACACGGGTGCAATGGGAAACACTCTGCCTCTACGCACATTGACACGGGTGCAATGGGAAACACTCTGCCTCTACGCACATTGACACGGGAGCAATGGGAAACACTCTGCCTCTACGCACATTGACACGGGAGCAATGGGAAACACTATGCCTCTACCCACATTGACACGGGAGCAATGGGAAACACTCTGCCTCTACCTATATTGACACGGGAGCAATGGGAAACACTCTGCCTCTACCCACATTGACACGGGAGCAATGGGAAACACTCTGCCTCTACCCACATTGACACGGGAGCAATGGGAAACACTCTGCCTCTACACACATTGACACGGGAGCAATGGGAAACACTCTGCCTCTACCCACATTGACACGGGAGCAATGGGAAACACTCTGCCTCTACCCTCATTGACACGGGAGCAATGGGAAACACTCTGCCTCTGCACACATTGACACGGAGCAATGGGAAACACTCTGCCTCTACCCACATTGACACGGGAGCAATGGGAAACACTCTGCCTCTACCCACATTGACACGGGAGCAATGGGAAACACTCTGCCTCTACCCACATTGACACGGGAGCAATGGGAAACACTCTGCCTCTACCCACATTGACACGGGAGCAATGGGAAACACTCTGCCTCTACCCACATTGACACGGGAGCAATGGGAAACACTCTGCCTCTACCCACATTGACACGGGAACAATGGGAAACACTCTGCCTCTACACACGTTGACACGGGAGCAATTGGAAACACTCTGCCTCTACCCACATTGACACGGGAGCAATGGCAAACACTCTGCCTCTACGCACATTGACACGGGTGCAATGGGAAACACTCTGCCTCTACGCACATTGACACGGGAGCAATGGGAAACACTCTGCCTCTACGCACATTGACACGGGAGCAATGGGAAACACTCTGCCTCTACCCACATTGACACGGGAGCAATGGCAAACACTCTGCCTCTACGCACATTGACACGGGTGCAATGGGAAACACTCTGCCTCTACGCACATTGACACGGGAGCAATGGGAAACACTCTGCCTCTACGCACATTGAAACGGGAGCAATGGGAAACACTATGCCTCTACCCACATTGACACGGGAGCAATGGGAAACACTCTGCCTCTACCTACATTGACACGGGAGCAATGGGAAACACTCTGCCTCTACCCACATTGACACGGGAGCAATGGGAAACACTCTGCCTCTACCCACATTGACACGGGAGCAATGGGAAACACTCTGCCTCTACACACATTGACACGGGAGCAATGGGAAACACTCTGCCTCTACCCACATTGACACGGGAGCAATGGGAAACACTCTGCCTCTACCCACATTGACACGGGAGCAATGGCAAACACTCTGCCTCTACGCACATTGACACGGGTGCAATGGGAAACACTCTGCCTCTACGCACATTGACAAGGGAGCAATGGGAAACACTCTGCCTCTACCCACATTGACACGGGAGCAATGGCAAACAGTCTGCCTCTACGCACATTGACACGGGTGCGATGGGAAACACTCTGCCTCTACGCACATTGACACGGGTGCGATGGGAAACACTCTGCCTCTACGCACATTGACACGGGAGCAATGGGAAACACTCTGCCTCTACCCACATTGACACGGGAGCAATGGGAAACACTCTGCCTCTACCCACATTGACACGGGAGCAATGGGAAACACTCTGTCTCTACACACATTGACACGGGAGCAATGGGAAACACTATGCCTCTACCCACATTGACACGGGAGCAATGGGAAACACTCTTCCTCTACCTACATTGACACGGGAGCAATGGGAAACACTCTGCCTCTACCCACATTGACACGGGAGCAATGGGAAACACTCTGCCTCTACGCACATTGACACGGGAGCAATGGGAAACACTCTGCCTCTACCCACATTGACACGGGAGCAATGGCAAACACTCTGCCTCTACGCACATTGACACGGGTGCAATGGGAAACACTCTGCCTCTACGCACATTGACACGGGTGCAATGGGAAACACTCTGCCTCTACGCACATTGACACGGGAGCAATGGGAAACACTCTGCCTCTACGCACATTGACACGGGAGCAATGGGAAACACTATGCCTCTACCCACATTGACACGGGAGCAATGGGAAACACTCTGCCTCTACCTATATTGACACGGGAGCAATGGGAAACACTCTGCCTCTACCCACATTGACACGGGAGCAATGGGAAACACTCTGCCTCTACCCACATTGACACGGGAGCAATGGGAAACACTCTGCCTCTACACACATTGACACGGGAGCAATGGGAAACACTCTGCCTCTACCCACATTGACACGGGAGCAATGGGAAACACTCTGCCTCTACCCTCATTGACACGGGAGCAATGGGAAACACTCTGCCTCTGCACACATTGACACGGAGCAATGGGAAACACTCTGCCTCTACCCACATTGACACGGGAGCAATGGGAAACACTCTGCCTCTACCCACATTGACACGGGAGCAATGGGAAACACTCTGCCTCTACCCACATTGACACGGGAGCAATGGGAAACACTCTGCCTCTACCCACATTGACACGGGAGCAATGGGAAACACTCTGCCTCTACCCACATTGACACGGGAGCAATGGGAAACACTCTGCCTCTACCCACATTGACACGGGAACAATGGGAAACACTCTGCCTCTACACACGTTGACACGGGAGCAATTGGAAACACTCTGCCTCTACCCACATTGACACGGGAGCAATGGCAAACACTCTGCCTCTACGCACATTGACACGGGTGCAATGGGAAACACTCTGCCTCTACGCACATTGACACGGGAGCAATGGGAAACACTCTGCCTCTACGCACATTGACACGGGAGCAATGGGAAACACTCTGCCTCTACCCACATTGACACGGGAGCAATGGCAAACACTCTGCCTCTACGCACATTGACACGGGTGCAATGGGAAACACTCTGCCTCTACGCACATTGACACGGGAGCAATGGGAAACACTCTGCCTCTACGCACATTGACACGGGAGCAATGGGAAACACTATGCCTCTACCCACATTGACACGGGAGCAATGGGAAACACTCTGCCTCTACCTACATTGACACGGGAGCAATGGGAAACACTCTTCCTCTACCCACATTGACACGGGAGCAATGGGAAACACTCTGCCTCTACCCACATTGACACGGGAGCAATGGGAAACACTCTGCCTCTACACACATTGACACGGGAGCAATGGGAAACACTCTGCCTCTACCCACATTGACACGGGAGCAATGGGAAACACTCTGCCTCTACCTACATTGACACGGGAGCAATGGGAAACACTCTGCCTCTGCACACATTGACACGGAGCAATGGGAAACACTCTGCCTCTACCCACATTGACACGGGAGCAATGGGAAACACTCTGCCTCTACCCACATTGACACGGGAGCAATGGGAAACACTCTGCCTCTACCCACATTGACACGGGAGCAATGGGAAACACTCTGCCTCTACCCACATTGACACGGGAGCAATTGGAAACACTCTGCCTCTACCCACATTGACACGGGAGCAATGGGGAAAACTCTGCCTCTACCCACATTGACACGGGAGCAATGGGAAACACTCTGCCTCTACACACATTGACACGGGAGCAATGGCAAACACTCTGCCTCTACCCACATTGACACGGGAGCAATGGGAAACACTCTGCCTCTACCCACATTGACACGGGAGCAATGGCAAACACTCTGCCTCTACGCACATTGACACGGGTGCAATGGGAAACACTCTGCCTCTACGCACATTGACACGGGAGCAATGGGAAACACTCTGCCTCTACGCACATTGACACGGGAGCAATGGGAAACACTCTGCCTCTACCCACATTGACACGGGAGCAATGGCAAACACTCTGCCTCTACCCACATGGACACGGGAGCAATGGCAAACACTCTGCCTCTACCCACATTGACACGGGAGCAATGGCAAACACTCTGCCTCTACGCACATTGACACGGGTGCAATGCGAAACACTTTGCCTCTACGCACATTGACACGGCAGCAATGGGAAACACTCTGCCTCTACCCACATTGACACGGGAGCAATGGGAAACACTCTGCCTCTGCACACATTGACACGGGAGCAATGGGAAACACTCTGCCTCTGCACACATTGACACGGAGCAATGGGAAACACTCTGCCTCTACCCACATTGACACGGGAGCAATGGGAAACACTCTGCCTCTACCCACATTGACACGGGAGCAATGGGAAACACTCTGCCTCTACCCACATTGACACGGGAGCAATGGGAAACACTCTGCCTCTACCCACATTGACACGGGAGCAATGGGAAACACTCTGCCTCTACACACATTGACACGGGAGCAATGGGAAACACTCTGCCTCTACCCACATTGAAACGGGAGCAATGGCAAACACTCTGCCTCTACGCAAATTGACACGGGAGCAATGGCAAACACTCTGCCTCTACGCACATTGACACGGGTGCAATGTGAAACACTCTGCCTCTACGCACATTGACACGGGAGCAATGGGAAACACTCTGCCTCTACGCACATTGACACGGGAGCAATGGGAAACACTATGCCTCTACCCACATTGACACGGGAGCAATGGGAAACACTCTGCCTCTACCTATATTGACACGGGAGCAATGGGAAACACTCTGCCTCTACCCACATTGACACGGGAGCAATGGGAAACACACTGCCTCTACCCACATTGACACGGGAGCAATGGGAAACACTCTGCCTCTACACACATTGACACGGGAGCAATGGGAAACACTCTGCCTCTACCCACATTGACACGGGAGCAATGGGAAACACTCTGCCTCTACCCACATTGACACGGGAGCAATGGGAAACACTCTGCCTCTGCACACATTGACACGGAGCAATGGGAAACACTCTGCCTCTACCCACATTGACACGGGAGCAATGGGAAACACTCTGCCTCTACCCACATTGACACGGGAGCAATGGGAAACACTCTGCCTCTACCCACATTGACACGGGAGCAATGGGAAACACTCTGCCTCTACCCACATTGACACGGGAGCAATGGGAAACACTCTGCCTCTACCCACATTGACACGGGAGCAATGGGAAACACTCTGCCTCTACCCACATTGACACGGGAACAATGGGAAACACTCTGCCTCTACACACATTGACACGGGAGCAATGGCAAACACTCTGCCTCTACGCACATTGACACGGGTGCAATGGGAAACACTCTGCCTCTACGCACATTGACACGGGAGCAATGGGAAACTCTCTGCCTCTACGCACATTGACACGGGAGCAATGGGAAACACTCTGCCTCTACCCACATTGACACGGGAGCAATGGCAAACACTCTGCCTCTACGCACATTGACACGGGTGCAATGGGAAACACTCTGCCTCTACGCACATTGACACGGGAGCAATGGGAAACACTCTGCCTCTACGCACATTGACACGGGAGCAATGGGAAACACTATGCCTCTACCCACATTGACACGGGAGCAATGGGAAACACTCTGCCTCTACCTACATTGACACGGGAGCAATGGGAAACACTCTGCCTCTACCCACATTGACACGGGAGCAATGTGAAACACTCTGCCTCTACCCACATTGACACGGGAGCAATGGGAAACACTCTGCCTCTACACACATTGACACGGGAGCAATGGGAAACACTCTGCCTCTACCCACATTGACACGGGAGCAATGGGAAACACTCTGCCTCTACCCACATTGATACGGGAGCAATGGGAAACACTCTGCCTCTGCACACATTGACACGGAGCAATGGGAAACACTCTGCCTCTACCCACATTGACACGGGAGCAATGGGAAACACTCTGCCTCTACCCACATTGACACGGGAGCAATGGGAAACACTCTGCCTCTACCCACATTGACACGGGAGCAATGGGAAACACTCTGCCTCTACCCACATTGACACGGGAGCAATGGGAAACACTCTGCCTCTACCCACATTGACACGGGAGCAATGGGGAAAACTCTGCCTCTACCCACATTGACACGGGAGCAATGGGAAACACTCTGCCTCTACACACATTGACACGGGAGCAATGGCAAACACTCTGCCTCTACCCACATTGACACGGGAGCAATGGGAAACACTCTGCCTCTACCCATACTGATACGGGAGCAATGGGAAACAATCTGCCTCTACACACATTGACACGGGAGCAATGGGAAACACTCTGCCTCTACCCACATTGACACGGGAGCAATGGGAAACACTCTGCCTCTACCCACATTGACACGGGAGCAATGGGAAACACTCTGCCTCTACGCACATTGACACGGGAGCAATGGGAAACACTCTGCCTCTACGCACATTGACACGGGAGCAATGGGAAACACTCTGCCTCTACCCACATTGACACGGGAGCAATGGGAAACACTCTGCCTCTACCCACATTGACACGGGAGCAATGGGAAACACTCTGCCTCTACACACATTGACACGGGAGCAATGGGAAACACTCTGCCTCTACACACATTGGCACGGGAGCAATGGGAAACACTATGCCTCTACCCACATTGACACGGGAGCAATGGGAAACACTCTTCCTCTACCTACATTGACACGGGAGCAATGGGAAACACTCTGCCTCTACCCACATTGACACGGGAGCAATGGGAAACACTCTGCCTCTACCCACATTGACACGGGAGCAATGGGAAACACTCTGCCTCTACGCACATTGACACGGGTGCGATGGGAAACACTCTGCCTCTACGCACATTGACACGGGAGCAATGGGAAACACTCTGCCTCTACGCACATTGACACGGGAGCAATGGGAAACACTATGCCTCTACCCACATTGACACGGGAGCAATGGGAAACACTCTTCCTCTACCTACATTGACACGGGAGCAATGGGAAACACTCTGCCTCTACCCACATTGACACGGGAGCAATGGGAAACACTCTGCCTCTACCCACATTGACACGGGAGCAATGGGAAACACTCTGCCTCTACACACATTGACACGGGAGCAATGGGAAACACTCTGCCTCTACCCACATTGACACGGGAGCAATGGGAAACACTCTGCCTCTACCCACATTGACACGGGAGCAATGGGAAACACTCTGCCTCTGCACACATTGACACGGAGCAATGGGAAACACTCTGCATCTACCCACATTGACACGGGAGCAATGGGAAACACTCTGCCTCTACCCACATTGACACGGGAGCAATGGGAAACACTCTGCCTCTACCCACATTGATACGGGAGCAATGGGAAACACTCTGCCTCTACCCACATTGACACGGGAGCAATGGGAAACACTCTGCCTCTACACACATTGACACGGGGGCAATGGGGGAAAACTCTGCCTCTACCCACATTGACACGGGAGCAATGGGAAACATTCTGCCTCTACACACATTGACACGGGAGCAATGGCAAACACTCTGCCTCTACCCACATTGACACGGGAGCAATGGGAAACACTCTGCCTCTACCCACATTGACACGGGAGCAATGGGAAACACTCTGCCTCTACCCACATTGACACGGGAGCAATGGGAAACACTCTGCCTCTACCCACATTGACACGGGAGCAATGGGAAACACTCTGCCTCTACACACATTGACACGGGAGCAATGGGAAACACTCTGCCTCTACCCACATTGACACGGGAGCAATGGGAAACACTCTGCCTCTATCCACATTGACACGGGAGCAATGGGAAACACTCTGCCTCTACGCACATTGACACGGGAGCAATGTGAAACACTCTGCCTCTACACACATTGACACGGGAGCAATGGGAAACACTCTGCCTCTACCCACATTGACACGGGAGCAATGGGAAACACTCTGCCTCTACACACATTGGCACGGGAGCAATGGGAAACACTCTGCCTCTACCCACATTGACACGGGAGCAATGGGAAACACTCTGCCTCTACCCACATTGACACGGGAGCAATGGGAAACACTCTGCCTCTACCCACATTGACACGGGAGCAATGGCAAACACTCTGCCTCTACGCACATTGACACGGGTGCAATGGGAAACACTCTGCCTCTACGCACATTGACACGGGAGCAATGGGAAACACTCTGCCTCTACGCACATTGACACGGGAGCAATGGGAAACACTCTGCCTCTACCCACATTGACACGGGAGCAATGGCAAACAGTCTGCCTCTACGCACATTGACACGGGTGCGATGGGAAACACTCTGCCTCTACGCACATTGACACGGGAGCAATGGGAAACACTCTGCCTCTACGCACATTGACACGGGAGCAATGGGAAACACTATGCCTCTACCCACATTGACACGGGAGCAATGGGAAACACTCTTCCTCTACCTACATTGACACGGGAGCAATGGGAAACACTCTGCCTCTACCCACATTGACACGGGAGCAATGGGAAACACTCTGCCTCTACCCACATTGACACGGGAGCAATGGGAAACACTCTGCCTCTACACACATTGACACGGGAGCAATAGGAAACACTCTGCCTCTACCCACATTGACACGGGAGCAATGGGAAACACTCTGCCTCTACCCACATTGACACGGGAGCAATGGGAAACACTCTGCCTCTGCACACATTGACACGGAGCAATGGGAAACACTCTGCCTCTACCCACATTGACACGGGAGCAATGGGAAACACTCTGCCTCTACCCACATTGACACGGGAGCAATGGGAAACACTCTGCCTCTACCCACATTGACACGGGAGCAATGGGAAATACTCTGCCTCTACCCACATTGACACGGGAGCAATGGGAAACACTCTGCCTCTACACACATTGACACGGGGGCAATGGGGGAAAACTCTGCCTCTACCCACATTGACACGGGAGCAATGGGAAACATTCTGCCTCTACACACATTGACACGGGAGCAATGGCAAACACTCTGCCTCTACCCACATTGACACGGGAGCAATGGGAAACACTCTGCCTCTACCCACATTGACACGGGAGCAATGGGAAACACTCTGCCTCTACCCACATTGACACGGGAGCAATGGGAAACACTCTGCCTCTACCCTCATTGACACGGGAGCAATGGGAAACACTCTGCCTCTACACACATTGACACGGGAGCAATGGGAAACACTCTGCCTCTACCCACATTGACACGGGAGCAATGGGAAACACTCTGCCTCTACCCACATTGACACGGGAGCAATGGGAAACACTCTGCCTCTACGCACATTGACACGGGATCAATGGGAAACACTCTGCCTCTACGCACATTGACACGGGAGCAATGGGAAACACTCTGCCTCTATACACATTGACATGGGAGCAATGGGAAACACTCTGCCTCTACCCACATTGACACGGGAGCAATGGGAAACACTCTGCCTCTACACACATTGACACGGGAGCAATGGGAAACACTCTGCCTCTACCCTCATTGACACGGGAGCAATGGGAAACACTCTGCCTCTACACACATTGACACGGGAGCAATGCTAAACACTCTGCCTCTACGCACATTCAGACAAATATATGGAAAACGTGCAAACACTAACGAACTGTTGACAGCCTTGGATAATGTCAAACTGACAGCGTACAATGGGCAGAAGATACCGTGTTTCGGAACAATCCAAATACCGTGCCAACGCAAGAACTCTGTATGGGACCAAGCTACATTCTACGTTGTTGACGTAGATGGACCTGCCTTCGTTGGACTACCAACATGTGAAAGACTACATCTTGTAACGATCAACGTTGACAACGTCCGTGACAACACAAGCGACCATGGCAAACCCAAAGTAATGCCAGCCCGAAGGAACTGCGAAGTTGCATCTCAAAGATGACGCACCACGAAAGTGCAGCGAGCATATCAAAGACAAGCTGAAGCAAGAAATTGACAACACGGTGTCACACAATACGCAAGGTCGAGGAGCACGCTGACTGTTGCAAGACTCACCTTTGCCACAAACAAGGACGGTTCCATCCGCATATGTTTAGACCAAAAAAGACTGAATGACAGTCTGAAGAGATGTCCGCACAAGATCCCGACGGTCGAAGAGTTGAATCCAGAGTTTGCACATGCCACTGTGTTCAGTAATCTAGACACAAAAGCAGGCTACTGGGCAATACATCTGGATGAAGATTCATCGTTTCGAACACCGTTTGGTCGATACTGTTGGCAACGACTCCCGTTCGGACTGAGCACATCCAAGGACATATTTCAAGCGAGGATAGACGAGATCATGGAAGGGCTAAATGGTGTTGTGAGCATCGCTGATGACGTGTGTGCACATGGAATGAATTTAGCGGACCAAGATGCCAACCTGATCAACCTCATGAATCGAGCAGCAGAAAAAGGCCTCATTTTCAGCAGCGACAAATGCTTCATCGAGCAGGAATCTACCTCGTTCTACGGCAATACGTACACAGCCGAGGGTATCAAGCCAGATCCTGCGAAAGTACGAGACATCCAGAACATGCCAGCACCGCAGTGTAAGGAAGACCTACAGATATTCCTCGGCATGATGACATACTTGTCTCAGTACATTCCGCACTTTGCTGAGAAATCGCATATGCTTCATGGTATTCTCAAGGAAGACACAAACTGGATGTGGGACAGTGCCTACCAGAAGCAGGTAGACGACCTGAAAGAAGTTGTATTGGAGAATGCCTGCCTGAAATACTACAATGCAACAAGGTCACTAAGGCTTGAATGCTTCCAAGAAAGAGCTAGGAGTGGCACTGATCCAAGATGAGAGACCAGTCGCGTTTGGTTCGAAGACGTTGACAGAACGTCAGTCGAGGTACAGCAATATCGAACGAGAACTGCTGGCAGTGGTACATGGAATTCAGCGATACCACACATACCTATATGGTAGATCCTTCACCGTGATCACAGGTCATAAGCCACTGGTAACGATTTGCACAAAACCACTGCATGCAGCTCCACCAAGGTTACAACGAATGTTATTGAAGATCCAGGGATACAACGGCGACATCGTGTACCGACCCGGAGAGCAGATGACTCTCGCCGACGTTCTAAGCAGACTACCAAACCCAGAACATGACAGAGACATTGAGCTAGATAAACGTGTCGATGGACTGAAACTCGAAGAGAAGACACAAGCCATATTCTAATCGGCCTCATCAACTTTCCTGTAGCGAAACAGATCCTACTGCGAGCGGAGACAATACGATGTCATGTGTTGAACCGACTCAAGGAAGTCGTACATCACGGATGGCCTGAACACATCAAGGAATTACCAACTGAACTGAGGCCATATTGGTCTTTCAGGGATGAACTAGCCAGAGAGGATGGTGTACTGTTCAAAGGACGGCAGATTGTTGTACCAGCGAGCATGCAACGAGACATTCTTGAACAGTTGCATAACGGACATCAAGGCTTTGAGAAAACGCGACGTCTTGCTCGTAACTGTGTATACTGGCTGAACATTAACAATGATATCGAACGCATCTGTAAACTGTGCGAGACTTGCCAGGAACACCAGGATGCAAACATACGCGACCCATTGATACCACACGAACTACCATCGCGACCGTGGCAGTTTATCGTATCAGACATGTTTGTAATCGATAACAGACAATATCTGTTAATCACGGACAGATACAGCAAGTATCCACTGGTCGATGAAATCCGCACACCTGTGACGAGCTGTCACAGATCGTCTGAAGAGATACTGTGCATTGTTCGGTCGTCCCGACGATATCATGACAGACAATGGTCCACAGTACACTAGACAACCTTTCGCGGAGTTTGTTGAATCATGGGGAATAAATCACGTGACGAGTTCACCTCACTATGCGCGGAACAACGGATTCATCGAACGAAATGTAAGACACGTGAAAACCGATTGTGAAGAAAGCCTTGCGAAACGGCAGTGGCATCCAGCTTGCATTGCTTAACTTAACAGCGACACCTGTCGACACGAACTTACCTTCCCCAGGTGAAATGCTTCTCGGAAGACCACTGGTAACGCTACTTCCGAGTCACAGTGATCCATGACTGTTTGCACAACGAGACCGACTGGAGGAACGTCGAGATGCAATGAAACGGCATCATGACCACGCGAGCGGTAACGACCTCCCCCACTCTACGTAGAACAGAGAGTGCGTGTACGCAGCCAAGTTGGCAAAGCATGATTCCCAGCAACAGTGAGTGAGAACTGTAACGAACCGAAGAGCTACATTGTGGTCACACCCAACGGCAGACGACTGCGAAGAAACCGTGGACAACTCAGAGAGCTAGAACCTCGACCGACGCAATACATCACCAGGTTTGCTAAACGAACGGGAGATCCAACGACCATCATAGCTTTCCCACTGAGGCAAATGCGAGCGACATTCCGCCTGACCCCGGACCGTGTACCATGTCCCCAACTCGGAGGTCCACGCGAACTAGGCGGGTTCCAGAACACTTGAGGGACTATCGACTGAACTAATCAGGAAAAGGGGATGTTGTAGTACTGCTTATTACTAAGTATAATTCGGACTGATTCGTGTTATAATGTGCCGAGTATAATTTAGACCGATTCGGGTCGCACACGGTAATCTGAAGGTGTAACTCCGCTGAGCTAGCGTTGAGATGTTCTCAATAAAACCACTTTGATTTTTTTCATATGTGTCCAAGAGACATATTATTTCATAGATCAACTGGTGGAAACCGTTCAAAGATATAGGCGTCATCTTCCAATATTTGAACGTGCAGTCATGCCCAGAGGCGGGTGTTCGCACGTGTTCGTATGGAAATTGTTACTTTCCTTTGTGTTGTGTTCTCATTATTGTAAATTCACGTTTCGTTGATCGAAGCTGGATTACTATTTTGGATCAAGGAAGTGGTCGGACATCTTGAATTAAACAATCTTGTTCTATACATCGTCTCTTGTAATTTCGCAATTACAACGTACAACGTACGCCAAGATACAACATTTTATGGCGACGAGACAGCTAGGATCAGACTACACGCAAATATGTAAGTTACGCATGCAACGTAAGCGAACTAAACGGGAACATGGCGAATTTGATCGATGCGCCAGCGAAGTTCTTGGAAAAACCCGGACCGCCGCCGATTGCGTGGCACGAATGGAAATGTCAATGGGACACGTACATAATAGCTATCGACGGCGAACAGTTCAGTGATAAACGCTGTTACATTCGTTTGGAACAGAGGGTCAACGGCGCTATTCAAAACTGAAAGAATTAACCTTCTACCCGCCAAGTGCTACCGAATTTGAAAAGACGAACTTGAAGTTGGAAAACGAATACAGAATCATCAGAAACAAGAGAGCCGAGCGTTACACGTTCAGGAAGCGCACACAGACGCAGCATGAATCGATCACTGAGTACATAGCAGTGTTACGAGATTTGGCGTCAACATGCGACTTTGGCGATTTCTTGGACGACGCAATCTGCGACCAACTCATTGAAAAGATGAACAATCATAAAATTCGTGAAAGACTACTGGCTGATGAGAACATTGACCTAGACAAAGCTATTGTCGTAGCTGTGAGGCTAGAAAGTGCAATAAAAGATGCTAGGAGTATGGAAGCTCAAAATAGCGTTAACCCCTTCAGTACCGAATCCGTGAATGAAGTAAGGCAAAAGAAAACTTACGCACGGAAAGTAAGCACGTACGACAAATACAAAAAACATACAAACAAATGTTATAGATGTGGTTCGGCTCAACATCAGGCCAACTACCCACAATGCCCGGCATTGAAGCAAAAGTGCCGCAAATGCAAAAAAATCGGACACTACGAAAAAGTGTGTTTCGCAAAGAGAAACAACGTTCATCTCGTACAGCAGCCAGACGACAAGCCACATGATTACGTGCTAATCATCGAAAAAGACGAGAAGGCACAAACAAACATCAAATGTCCAAGATGTACCGTACAGATCGAAGGCATCGAAGGCATCGAAGTGAACATTCTAGTCGACTCGGGCTCACCATACACAATTATACCAGACGCACTCTACGGCAATCTGTTCTCACAAACAGAACAGCACTACAGTGGCTAAACACTTCAAACATCGCATACAATGGCGAGACGGAGAAACACTGGTACAACACAAAGTACGCAAAATACCTCTGTCGGTGCAGCCAGCACTGTCGGACGAAATCAAACGACTCCAGAATAATGGCGTCATTGAGCAGATCGAAGCTTCAAAGTGGGTGTCACCAATCGTTGTGGCACGAAAGCCCAACGGCACAATACGCATGTGTGTCGACCTACGCGACGTGAACTCAAAGATCATCGTCGAAACTCACCCACTACCGAACATCAACGAAATGCTAATGACACTCAAGAAAGCAGAGATATATACTGAGTTCCGCGTACAACCAAATCCCGCTAACAGAGGAGTCGAAGGACATTACGGCTTTCATCACACCCGACGGTCTGTACCGGTTTACACGCGTGCCATACGGACTAGCGTCAGCATCATCGTTGTTCCAAAGAATGATGCATGTCATCTTCAAAGACGTCAAGGGCGTACTCTACTTTCAAGACGACATTCTGATTTACGCAACCAGCCAGATCGAGCATGACCGTATTCTCAGAACTGTTTTGACCAAACTTCGCTTGCACGGTCTAAACGTGAACAGAGAGAAATGCAGATTCAGTCAGAAATCTGTGGACTATCTTGGGCATACGATCACCTCTGCAGGGATCACACCCAAAGAAAGCCTTGTGAGAGCTATTCTAGATGCACCCGCACCAGAGAGCAAAGACCAGCCACGTTCCTTCCTGGGGCTTTGCGAATACGTTTCGAAGTTCTTCAAAAACTTTGCAACCAAAGTGGCACCAATGCGACAGATGATGAAAAAAGACGTACCGTTCACCTGGGGGGTACAGCACGAGCAAATCTTCAATGAACTTAAGCATGACATTGCGGCGAAACAAGTGTTGTCACGATTCGATTGCTCTGACGCAGTCGAAACTGTGCTAACGACAGATGCGAGCAAATACGGCTTAGGCGCCGTACTCACCCAGATATCGGATGGTCAGGAGAGAATCATCGTGTTCATCTCGAGAACTCTATCTGATACAGAGAATAAGTACTCTGTAATCGAGAAAGAAATGCTAGCCTGCTTCTGGGCTACAAAACGTCTTAGAACATTCCTCTGGGGCAGACACTTCAATCTACGAACTGACTATAAACCGCTTGTGAACGTTCTGACTACAAAGGGTTCAGCCTCCGAGCGCACCAGCCATCGCATCAACAAGTGGTCAGCAAGGATGTTGGAGTACAATTTCAACGTCACATACGTGCAAGGCGTTAACAACGTCATGGCTGATTGTCTATCAAGACTACCAGTGGCTGCTCAACCTGACGAATACAGCCATGACAGCACAAACGACGAATGCATCGCGCGAATTGACGAGTCTACTCGAGGCGCTATCTCTGTGAACGAACTGAAAACTGCTACACGCGACGACGGCGACATGCAACTTGCGACGAGGTACATGACGTCAAAATGACCTGCGCGCAAGACATTGTCTGCTATTCTGCAAGCGCTCTACGACGTATCGGATGAACTATCAATCAACGATGAGCTACTGCATCGAGGCGACCGAATTGTCATCCCCGAAACTCTACAATCACGTGTGATGCAACTGGCGCACGAAGGACATTTCGGCATGACGCTCGTGAAGAGACGACTACGTCAACACTACTGGTGGCCAGCTATGGACCGACACGTGGAAGACGCAATTCGGAACTGCCCGCACTGCGCAACAAAGTCTACACCTGCCACTCCACTCTGCTACAACCTGTGCAGTTACCAGACGGAGTCTGGCAAAAACTAGCATTGGACATTATGGGACCGTTTGACGATCCCAAATACAAGTTTGTAATGGTTCTTGTAGACTACTACTCCAAGTGGTGTGAAGTGGAATTCGCAAAGGAGGTAACAACTGATAAGATGATTCAGTTCCTGGACAATGTGTTTGCTAGAGAAGGTACACCTGAATCCCTAGTGACAGATAATGGTGTGCAGCTCGTATCTCACAAAATGAAAGACTTCCTAGATAGCAATGGCATAACTCGCTTGCATCGTTATATCATCCTCAGATAAACGGGCTCGTAGAACGTATGAACCGTACCGTGAAGGAGGGAATCCAGGTGGGCAAGTTAGAGGGCAAAACTCCGGTTAGGGCAACACAGGATAGACTAAGGGCTTATCATGCAACCCCAAACGGCCTTACGGGTAAAACTCCGTTCGAACTGATGAGGGGAAGGCGTGGTAAAACTAAACTCCAGATAACTCACTTTACGAATGTGACTAAGGATCATGAGCAAATCGCACAGAGAGTCTTAACCAAGCAACAACGCTACAAAACGTATCACGACTGTAAACCTGGTGTCAAGTCAATCGATGTAACAATCGGGGATCACGTAAGTGTTAAGAATCCGCGACACATGGGGAAGGGGCAACTCAAATTATCTCAACCCATGGAGGTTGTCAAAGTCAACGGTACATGCGTTACACTAAAAGGGGGGAGGAAATGGAACATGTCCAGAATCGTAAAGTGTACAACAACCGCATTCAATCATGTTCCACATCCACAGCACAACAATAATGACTCTCTCCTACACATGGATATTCCATGCAACAACAAGCAACAGGCATTACCTGAACAGGGTCCTAACAATACCGTTCCTAACAGTCCGGTATATGAAGCAACTAGAAAGAGCTCTAGGGTTAAACATGTGCCTAGACGTCTGCTAGAATAGAGACCACACTGCGTACATATGTTCATCGTTTATTAATCTCAGTTCACTGTTCGTTTATCTCAATTCCTACAAAGGGAGATATGTTGTGTTCTCATTATTGTAAATTCACGTTTCGTTGATCGAAGCTGGATTACTATTTTGGATCAAGGAAGTGGTCGGACATCTTGAATTAAACAATCTTGTTCTCTCCATCGTCTCTTGTAATTTCGCAATTACAACGTACAACGTACACCAAGATACAACACTTTGCTTCGCAGCTTTTTCAGACGTTGTTTTTGAGTCCGAACTGTCGCGATGATAGCAATGTCGTCTATTCAGATCGGCAAGCACGGAGACTGTCACAAAATGGTCTGAGAATGAGTCTGGATTTATCGTTTGCCCCTTTGTTCAGTAGCGTACGGTAGTCTACGCAAATAGTGCTGCCATATAACGCACTGCAGGGAGTGACATTTGCACAATGCAAAGGTGCCACCTGGTGATTAAGGTATAACTACTTGAGTTAATTTATATCATTACATTTGAGCATAAAATTCTTTCGGTTGATATGGTCAAATTTAGTATGTAGTAATTAAGTATAGAACTGGTTGTATGTGACGGATACAATGGTATCATTGTGAATCGCACTTAGTGAAAGTATATGAATTTTAACTCATGAACTAGCGAGTTGTTGTTCTGCAAACAAGCAAAGAGCGACAAACGAAATCACGCCTCTGACAAGTGCTAGAAAGCTCGGAATATTCGTTTTATTAATATAAGGTATTACGTTGTATGAGTTGAGTGATACAATTAATAACGTTTTTACTGTCTCAATGCAGAGATTCGAATAGTAAAGTTGATAATTTATTTATTTTCGCCCACGTCTTGTCGTTGTAACTTCATCTTAAAGTGACTCGATCCAACATTGTGTACATGGGTTGTGATTGCTACTATAAGAGTTAGATACTCTTCATCAAGGCAACAAGTCAACATTCTTCTCCGTCGAGACGACTTAAGGTCTACCTAACTTCACTTGATGGAGCGTCAAGCCTTGCAAGTGCCACTGGTATTCGTCGCCACATACACATTATCGGGGCGTGAACCACGCGTGGGTAAGTTCAGTTTCGTTGTATTACTGTTCAACAATGCCACGAGCGTCATCTTCTTGACCGCTCTACCATCACGCCGGACAGCATACGTGTAACGCCGTCACGTCCGCTGTGATCACGCTTGACTTCATACATGCCAGGTCGTCACGTCCGCTGCCATTACGCTTGACTTCGTACGTGACACGCCGTCACGTCCGCTGCCATCACGACTGACTGCATACGTGTCACGCCGTCACGTCGTTCGTCACCACGTTCGTTGCTGCTTCGCTTCGTGGACAAGCCGACCCGATCCGACAGTAAGGATAGGACCGTGTATTGAGGTACCGAAGTGGAACACACCTCACCGTGATAATATATCAGTGCATTCTTCCGTGGATTCACGGAACTGTGACATTTCGTTGACGTATCAAAACTATGCCCTGATACAGGATTCGCACTATCAAGAGGTTGAGCTGTCAATTGTGTGATGTATTACTGTACGCCATTATGTGTTTACTTCATTTTATTTCACATTAAATAAACGGGATTCCAATTGGATTATCCATTACTATCCACGGTTCTATGTTGTGTTTATGTTCCACCCTACATTGATACACCTGAGCTTTTGACAAGAACCAGTCATTTTGTTCTCCGCCGTCAATACTAGAACCAAAACTGGGGGTTCTTCGTTGGGATTTGGGTAAGGCGGGGACTTTTGTTGCACAATGTTTGAACATAGCAAACCGTATAATATATGGCGGAGATATTAGCTTAGAGGCAAGGCAATGTTAATTTAATTAAACTTGGTCCCTCTAGCTATTCATCTCCTTAAGTTGAATCAATTTAGATTAATTCTTATTTCCCTAATCAAGAAGTTATTAGCCTGGCGAATGAATCATTACTTAATTGATTCATTAAAGTGAGATATTCACTTGTATCGACGATTGACAGTAAGATTAACTGAAGACGGTGACGAACGTGATTGCAGTTGTTAATTATTGTCTAGTAAGCATACAGTTAAGGTATGCGCTAGTGGTCCCAGAGTTAGTCGTGTAGTCGACTAGTGTACGGTCCCTTGTTGAGATGTGTTAGTCAGTCAAAAGTGGTCCCCCGTCGGCCTCGTGCATTGGAGATTTCCTTGCAGCCAACATTGTTGGATAGATGCATCGCTAGGAGGTCTCTTATGATCCTAGTATAAGGTCCCGTGTCGGCCAAATTGTTTATGCGTGGATAAAAGTGGTCAATCGTCAGCCTCTTGCATTGGAGAGTTCCTTGCAGCCACCATTGTAGAATTGATGCATCACTAGGAGGTCCTTTGTGATCCTAGTATACGGCCTGTGTTGGCCGAGTTGTTTGTGGGAGGTAGACACATAGGTCCCTCTAGAGTATTTCCATAACTATTACGTGGATTGCTACTATTTGAATATATTGATTCGTTTCCTTCATTGTGGATTTTCAACAACTTGTAGAGATAGGTGAGAAGTTTAAATTTGAAGGTAGAGTTCCAGGAGTTTGTTCGACAGGAGCAACAACGTGAGGAGAGAGCGCTTGAGCAACAGTGCGCTAAGGAAGAAATGAAAAAAAAAATTAAATTGGAGATGTTGCACGAGAAGGAGATGGCAACATTGCATTTGGAGGCCGACAAGGCTAAGGCTGAGGGGTTAGATAATTCAACCCGTAGTCTGGATAATTCTAGACTAGGAATTAAGATGCCCAAACTTTCCGAGTTCCCCGAAGCAGAAGAATGTATCGATGCTTATCTGACCCGGATGGGAAAAGAGGGATAATGCTTTAGTATTAAGCAGTCTTTTAACGGGCCGAGCGTTAGAAGTGTACTACCGCCTCCCCATTAGATACATGACGGATTATTCCAAATTTAAGCAAGCCCTATTGGCTAAGTTTCTCTTAACAGCAGATGACTACACGGAAAGTTTTACAAATGTAAACAGGGGGTAGATGAAACTGCGTCCCAATAGTTCAGTAGACTAGATCATTGTTTGAGTCAATGGATAACTTTAGCCGGTATTGGGAAAACCTTTGAAGGAGTTGTTTCTTCGCAAGCAATTCTTGCATTCCTGTCATCGTGAACTAGCCGTGCTAATTAGGGAGCGTTCTCCCTCGAACATAGGAGATCATTGAGATGAATGATAGGCAGGATAAATCCTGTCCTAGCGGCTATTCGAGATCCACTGGGAAATCGACCCTTCACACGTATGAAAACGTGATATGAACTACGCCTTGATACAGGATTCGCACTGCCAAGTGGGCGAGCTGTCAATTGTGTGATGTATTACTATACGCCAGTATGTGTTTACTTTATTTTGTTTCATGTTAAATATATGGGATTCCAATTGGATTCTAGATTACTATCCACAGTTCTATGTTTTTTTTTTATGTTCCACCCTACACTGATGCACCTGAGGTTTTGAGGTGACAGAGACGTCGACAGCGACTGAACATCATTTATCTTTGGTAGTGACTTTATTACGATGGACATCTACATCAGAGGAGTTGGAGGCGTCCCACGAAAAAACTGGCAATGCACGGCTGTCATTGAATACCAGCCATGGATTACGACGGATGCAAACATCTTCAACGATAGAAATTACAAATAACACCATTAAATATCTCCGTCCATCCAAAAGGCGTATGTCCAGCTGAACCAAGACTCATAAAGTGACATCACTTTCATCAAACATCGCACAAGCGTCTCGTGCAATTACGTCATCCAGCGTTGACGTGGCCCTACGGTCGGAAACTCGTGTGAAATACGATGATGTCGCTTGGGTTGTACAACGAATGACTGTTGATGTAAATACACGGAATTGGTGTCCCGCAGTTAGTTGTGCCCTCCAATTTTTATCCAAACCAAAAAAGTGACAGTCCACGTCAGTATACGAATGACGCGTTCACTCGTAGTTCCCCGCAGACGATTCTAAGTCTTTCGTGAGCGTAGCTTGTGATTGCGGATTGGTATCACGTGATGGCTGGGTCAATTTGAATTCCTGGGCATTTACACGCATTCTTTAGTAAAAATACTTATGTACTATACATGTTCTGCTGTCTAGAATAACGACGGTAGGACCTGATTTCGTCATTATTGTTACTGGTGCTGATGCTGGTGTGATTGCGGCAGCCATATTAGCGCAGTTATGTAACTAACAGTTCAGTAAACTACAACTATTGTGTTTTTCTTGCTGAAATAATACACTACTGATGTACGTTGGAATCATCGCGTTGGTTATCGTCGCCGTTGTCGTTGGAGTCATCGCGTTGGTTATCGTCGCCGTTGTCGTTGGAGTCATCGCGTTGGTTATTGTCGCCGTTGTCGTTGGGGTCATCGCGTTGATTATCGTCGCCGCTGTCGTTGGGGTCATCGCGTTGGTTATCGTCGACGCTGTCGTTGGGGTCATCGCGTTGGTTATCGTCGCCGCTGTCGTTGGGGTCATCGCGTTGGTTATCGTCGCCGTTGTCGCTGTTATTTTCATCGTCATAAAATGCCGCCGGTAATCAAGTGGAGGATGCGACAAATGCTGTCAACTTCCAAAAGACATTTCAACGAAGTTTGGCCATTTGCAAATTGTCACCATCGTGCGTGTGCGTTGTTGGGTATGACTAGCCTGCCTTGCTGACTACATACCTTTGGCATAGCCCCGAAGCTGCACAGCTATCGGCTTAAAGACAATGTGCAATTTACATACTACGGCGTAGAGTAGCGTAGCCAACAATTTGAAGAACGCATGTAATCACGTAGCATTTACAACTCACTGACCAACCCGTCAACGACACAGTGCTCAATTGATTCAACTACATTAGCAGCACGCGATCAAGTTGAGTTGTGTAGACTACTAGTACTGACTGCCATGTTATGTAGAACAACGTTGCATCAATGCCAAGGGCGAAATACAGGAACATGATGTTTAGATGGAACATTCCGCGTGTGAATAGAACGATGTTAAATGTGTAAACATAGTGGTGTTGATCTCGCAATGACCATTCATACACCGACCACACAGTTGAGACATGTTGACTCACGCTGCAGATCACGCGACGATATGAGTAGACGTTTGTTGTGTCTGGTCGCAAGCCCGACACACACCATTAACATATATAAATGAGTGAATATATGTATCTAAGTATCTAAGGGGATTTTTGTCTTGGGGGATTATGTCTACGGGGATATTGGTACGGGAGGTTTGCCCGATGGCGGAGGCTCGACTGCCGAAGGCCGTCACTGTCGACGGCGCGCGCCGGCCAGACACAACGTCGGACGACCTCAGCTACGCTACCTCATTTGCCGGCGTCATATACAATATATGCTCCGTGGAAAATGGACCCGTGCTACATTTTCTGTACATTATTTGGACCCGTTCAATTGTAGAATATTAACATCCTCCATAGAATGTGGACCCGAGCTGCCCCTTCACAATTTTGTATTGTTTGATTTATGAAAACGATTAAAAGTGGTAGTGCATAATTGAAGAGTGTCGTCTCACTATTGTTCTATTGACCCGGATAATTGTAATATCGTAATGTTATCGCATGAAACAACTAAAGCTGACTATAACATATTGTTTCGTTTGGTACTTGTACAAGTAATCAATGTTCTTATTTATTATATGGTACCCTGATTATTGTATGTGACTCACATGTGTTGAATGTTGCCACACGTTTACCCAATAAACCACATTGGTTTTCTGGAAAGTCGCGCTCTTTTACAAGAGCAGAATACCCTACGGCCGAGCTCTTTTACAATAGAGGTGTGCCGAGCTGACGATATATGCCTGTGTGATTCGTTCCCCGTCAGCGACGATTAGGTGTTGTTATCAGTTATTGTTTGTTACATCTTCACCAACATCTACGACTGAGTTTCTGTAAACCAAATGTTCTTATTATGTTTGTATAATGTTCATGCAACATTATCCAGTCACAGTACGGGGTTTCATGAGCAAAGATTCATAAATAAATTAATGTTTTTTTTAATGTTAGGAAAACATGATGGGGAAATGTACAGTTAGAATGTATCGAGCTGATGTCATTGGTTCCGAAGAATGGATATAATAACTATAATCAGAGATAATCATTGGTCAGCGCAGATCAAATAGCACCAACTAACAATCGGTACACACACCAACACAAAGAAACGCACCTGTCTATCAACTGGAAAAAAATACCTAATACATTGTAGTCCTGTGACGATGCTTGTCTTAACAACACGTTACCGGTCTAAGTGTTGACATAATGCCACAGTGTCACACACTGTATGAATATACACTGGAACGACTTGCTGACGACAGAAATTCCCCCAATGGAATTTATTCCATGACTTGAGCTTCGTGAAGCGTAAACATGCTGTAGTGAAAGGTCGTGTTGATTCGCAATGAAATACGCTCATGCTGGTTAACAGTGAGTGGGTGTGAGACCGCTTCGCAGCCTTTCGTTACAAAACGTGCAGTGTGCTTCCATTGTGTCTAGGATGCAAAACTTAATTGATCCGGTAAATAATATATCAAACCACTTAAAAACCTGAACCAAATACGCGAGGTCCCTTTTGTGACCACTGTGAATGACTAGAGTAAGCCTTATATTTATGGTAAAATCTTAATTCCACTACAATTAGGATGATGTTATTCTTATCTATGTTGCCTGTTTTCCCAGATAAATACGTTTGTTTTTGCATTTCGTAATTTTGATCGTGAGTAATTTATTACATAAAGTCAAATTCAAATACCTCCTCTCAACACGATGGACTGTCGATCGACAGGACCGGGGTTCCAGTCCAATATGGTTTTGTTTCGAAGTGTAAGGCAATTTCGTTCACACCACTCCACCCCACGCCACCCCACCCCACCCCACCCCACCACACCCCACCCCACCCCACCCCACCCCACCCCACCACACCCCACCCCACCCCACCCCACCCAATCCCATCCCATCCCATCCCATCCCACCACACCCCACCCCACCCCACCCCATCCCATCCCATCCCACCCCACCCAACCCAACCCAACCCAACCCAACCCAGCCCAGCCCAACCCAACCAACCCCACCCCACCCCACCCCACTCAACTCAACTCCACTCCACTCCACTGTTTCGAAGTGTAAGGCAACTTCGTTCACTCCAGTCCAACCCACGCCACTCTACTCCACCCCACTCCACTCCATTACACCCCACCCCACCCCACCCCCACCCCCCACCCGACCCGACCCGACCCGACCCCACCCCACGCCACCCCACGCCCCTCCACTCCACTCCACTGGTGTTTATGCCAAAGGAAATAACACATCTCACCAACTTTATTTTTGATTTTGGCCTAAAAAGGTCACTTCTAGCGTAAAAATGTAGAAGCAAATAGTCTTACAATAATCTACCTGGTCTACAGTCTCTACCTGGACACTTATTGAATTTAACCTCAAAGTTGCACTACAACTATAAAAAACAAACAAATTTCTGGTCATACTAGTCAGTAAAAATATGCTGTCAGAATGTTACCCCAAAGGTAGGTATGTACGAACCGCCTCATTAGCCGGTGGGAAGGGTTTTGTAGGTGCAGTGTAATATTACACTCGTACCACGTTGACAACTATATAATATACAAATCAAAAGAATGTTTACGCGCCATTAACGTAAGGGTGGAGACGCATATACGAATACATTGACTCGTTGCAACTGACTTTGACACATTGTTTCGTTTTACCAAAGTAATTTTTATCCCCTGATGGTTGTACGTGACTCACATGTGCTGGGCATTGCCAGAAAAGTCGTGCTCTGTTACAGTGTGCCCTAAAGTACAAGATAAGTGAGCGGTAACAACTAACTGTATAGACCTTAGTGAGGTATTCATGTTGGCTTTTTCATAGAGAAACAGATCGTATCGCACTTTCCCAAGCCACACGATCGTTTGCTATCATTAGCGGGGTCTTCTGTTACAAGTAGATATAATCCGTGTTATCAGATAAAACAACATAAAAATAACTTCTTCTATAGCGCTGTATCCGGTCCTTGAGACCGCTCAAAGTTCTTTGTGCGTCAAGTCCTGGCAGACCTGTTCATTCAAACACAAACTATCACTAAAACTGTTGAAATCAATTAAACTCCAGCTAATTTAATATAAAATGCACGAGTGAACAAGTATGTCTTCAGTTGTTTCTGAAGGCATCAGCCGAGATCAGCCGAGAGAACCTGGCGAAGAACAAGTGGAATATTGTTCCACTATGTGGGGACAGCAACGGAGAAGGCTCTGTCCCCCAGCTGCGTCCTGGACAAACGCACTTCAAGCAGCAACTGGTTCTCAGAGCGAAGTTTCCTTTGTGGGTTGTATTGTGTGAGCATGTATGTATGTAAGATGGTCCTCCATTGTGCACTACTTTATAAATCAGTGTCAACAGCCTTAACTGCACACGGTACTTGACAGGCAGCCAATAATGCAATGTACGAAGAACGCGGGTGATATGGTCCCGCAGGGAAGATACGTGACACAATGCAGGCGGCATTATTCAGCACACGTTAGTAGTATATGTGTCTTTTTGAATCCTTAAATTTGGTATGCTTTTGGTCGAAATTTGAAATGGAGCGTTCTGATTGGTCGTGCGCTTTTTGCCGCTAGGGACGCCACCGTTTAATCCCCTATTATCGCTCAAATGGTAATATTTTTGGGCTCTTTCTGATTGGTCGAGTTTCACCACCAGGGGGCGCCACAGGGATTCATGACGTCTATATTTGCATAAATTAGAATATATTGCACCCTTTTGTGGAGAATCCGTCACCAGGGGGCGCTACGGGTCAATTGTGTCGGCGGTTTGTGACCTAGTTTCGACTGTTCTGATTGGTCGAGAGCCGTGACGTGACCTATGACGTCACAGCTCATTTGCATAAATTTGCATAAATTTGCATAAATTACACCCTTTTGTGGTGAAACCGTCGCCAGAGGGCGCAACGTGTCATCCCTATTATCGCCCCCGATACATTTTTTTTTTGCGGTGGTATTGTCGTCAGGGGCGCTACGGGTCAAACGTGTCGACGGTTCTGATGGGTCGAGAGTAGTCACATGACTTATGACGTCACAGCTCCTCATTTGCATGTCACGTGACCTCTCCATGGAGGCTGCCAACTTGTTTTGGTGCCATGTTGTTTTGCGATGATACCGTCACCAGAGGGTGCTACGGGTCAAATGTGTCGACGATTCTGATGGGTAGAGAGCCGTCACGTGACTTACGACGTCACAGCTCTTCATTTGCATGTCACGTGACCTCTCTATGGAGGCTGCCATCTTGTTTTGCTGCCATGTTGTTTTGATTACCAGACGGCGCTGCGGGGCAAGGTCAAAGATCAAAGATCACCGACTTTTTGTACTTATACGATTGCCAGTTAGGGTTAGGGTTAGTAACCCTAATTCTGACGTCTGTAGTGAACCCTGACCCTAACCCTAAAAGGACATGCAGGTTTCAGGTGAACCTGGGTGATACGGTCACCAAGAGGCGCTCTCCTAGGTGATACGATTGCCGGAGAGGGGTTTCGGGAGGGAACGAAGGGTCTGTTAGCAGCAGCGACGGCAGCAGCAGTGATCATTAACAAGGTCGTTAACAGGGTTCGAAGAGGCTAACGAGGAAACGAGGAAACGAACACAACACGATGTCGTACGAGTGCACACGTATTTTAGTGAACGACACAAACAGCATGACGATACAACGAGGGTAGCATGTAATATCGCTAAGACGACTTACGGATGTTTACCATCACGCCAGAGGTCGCGAGCTTACGAGTGTTTACCACCGCGCCAGAGGCTCGAGAGTGACGACGATGATGATGAGATGACTTACGGATGTTTACCATCACGCCAGAGGTCACGAGCTTACGAGTGTTTACCACCGCGCCAGAGGCTCGAGAGTGACGACTTACGGATGTTTACCATCACGCCAGAGGTCGCGAGCTTACGAGTGTTTACCACCGCGCCAGAGGCTCGAGAGTGACGACTTACGGATGTTTACCATCACGCCAGAGGTCGCGAGCTTACGAGTGTTTATCACCGCGCCAGAGGCTCGAGAGTGATGACGATGATGATGATGATGAGACGACTTACGGATGTTTACCATCACGCCAGAGGTCACGAGCTTACGAATGTTTACCACCGCGCCAGAGGCTCGATCGATGTGCGATAGTACAGTCTACCTCGCCGCAACTGTTTAACCCAATCAAACACGCGGCAATCGTTAGCTACTAAATCGGTACCGAACAAGTTGATAAAAGTTCTCGTCGGAAAACCGTTACAACGAAACAATACATAAGCTACGCAATATTGTCCACACACGTTAGAAAGAGGACTCTGAAGTCTCTTGCTATTACGAGTCCACTCGGAACAATGTTCTTTCATGAAGGTGCGGAACGCAGCGTGTCGTGGCGGCAGACCGTACGAGCAGAAGTAATCGCCGCGTCCGTCGGCGTCTAGGTACAGCGCTATCCAATGTTCGCCCGGCTCGTCACCGTCGTCGGTGTTGCACACGAAGGCCGCAGGCAGGACGCCGTCCGTCGTTGTCGTAGACAGTCCGTCTTTGGGTACGACACCGCGAAATATCGATCTGGTGCGCGGGTCCATCGCCAGTAGTCTGTCGATCTGCAGAGTGTCCATCTCAGTAGTCGTAGATGACGTTGCGATTCTTGTCGATTTCCAGCACGGACTCGAATTCGGCGTAGGCGACGACGTTCACGGTGGTCGGCAGCGCGTTACGGAAATGCAGCTCTATGCGCAGGTTACCCTTTTGTACCAGATGGAAGCAGGGACCATCGCAATGATCGGGGGTCAGATCAAAACCGAAGAAGGTGTAGCCGTGCCGGAAGTCGTTGCGAGTCAGACCGTTCCCCTCGTCCTGCCAAATCTTGCCGGTCGAGGTGAACAGACTCGTGCAGCTCCTGACGAAGAGGTCGTCTTCGAAATTGGGCTGGAAAGGTTTGGAGGGTATCTGTCGTCCGTCCACGTACACTGCGAGGAAGTTAATGTCGTTGTTCTTGGCGTGAAACGGATTCTTATCGAACGCACCGTTGTACGCATCGTTATCGATGCAGCACAGCACCAGACGTTTCGGCAGGATGCCGAGGAACAGGTTCTCGTGCGTGTGCGACTTACAGTCGACGGATCGCATCGGATACTTGATTCAGAGAGGCCTTCTTTGCGAACAAGGTGGCATTGACGATGGTGATCTTGTAATCGGGGTTGATTCCGCCAGCCATGAGTGCAAACGCAGGCTTACTGCGCACCAGACGTATCTTGACATCGACGCCGTTGATCAGGAATTTATCTTGCAGAAACAGATCCACGTGTAGACGACCCATCATGTCGACGACCCGACTCCGTAGAATGTTCGCTCGTCGAGCCACGAACCCTGCGTTAGCCGCGGGTCCGTCGTCTATCTCGACGGCATTCATGCGAGTGGCCATGTCCTTGTGCCACAGTTGACCCGTTAGCTGCTTGTCCTTGGCATCGGTGCCGTAGCTCAGCAGCGTCTCTATGTAGGCACGATACGCGTACGTGTTGGTCGAAAGGGTCACGAGCGTACCGTTCAGGTAGACGTCGACTTGACTGAACAGCGAATGCAGCCAGTTATTCACTGGTCCCACGGGAAGGGCCAAGAGGAGATCGTCCCCGTTGGCTCGCGTCACCTTCACCTGGACGTATAGCATCGTGTTGGCGAGATCTAGGTAATCGTCTCCCGATCCGGGTATCAGGAATTCTATCGGTCCACCCGAGTCCAGAGAAGCCATTGGCTGATGTTCTACTATGCGACTGTCGACGATGCTGTTCTGAGTCGGGGGTACGGTAAAGAGATCCAGTTCGCTCTTGACCCCCTCGCACGACTGTCTATGTACGAAAGTCATAGTCGTCGTCGTCGAATATGTCGGCTTCACGTTTCTTGAACGTCTGTCTCTTGCGCTGTCTCGTCGCTGTAGTGCCTCCTTTCTTTGAAGACGTGTGTTTCATACGTTTACGAGATCGCACGCCTGGTATCAAAAGATCACGCAGCATAGTCTTGCCTGTATCCGTGACGCGTCGTTTGGCAGCACGTTTTATGCTCTGTCCAGACAAGACGTCGTCGGCGATGCGCACGCCGGTCTTCAACGCTCCCTTTCCCAAAGCCACTGCACCTCTCTTGATGAGTGGCATGGCGCTGCGCAGCACACCTCCGAACAGACTACCTAGTCCGTGACCTCGTTGGTACGGGGCACCGGCGAATTAGGGTAGAGCACCACCCGCCTGACGCGCGTAATAGTCTTTGTAATTCATCTCCAGAACAGTCCGGTCCTACGCCGTCGAAAATGAAGCGTCACCGTCACTCTACCGTACTCGAATGGTACGCGTCGTCCGGTGTCGTTTCTTATATCCATCTCGATCGAGTGGAAGTGCGAGCACAACACAGGTACGTAGTGAATGTTAGTGAATCGATCGGACACCGTGGCGCCGTGACTTCCGCTAACCGAGAGGGCTCGCAACAAAGGAGCGATACTGTCAACGACTATGCGAGACTCCACGACGTCTGTATAAACGTAGATGGTATCGAACCCTTGATCCATGTGCACCACGTTTTCGGCTTCTTTACGATAGGTGTACGAACCGTCGGGAGTATCTTCTGGTGGCAAAACAACGCTAGTCGACGGCGTGAGACCGATGTTCGTTCCACCTAGTCTCGGGTGAACGTCCGTTCGTGTCATGTCTGCTGCTGCTGCTGCTGCTGCTGCTGCTGCTGCTGCTGGACTGCTGACCACCGAAGGTTCGAATCCTAACATTCTTACCAAAGTGCTGTGGAAAGGTACAGTGAAGTCGGTGCTCGGTGTCATGTGCAACGTCATTTTTTGAGTGATGGAACTGTAGCTCAATTTTGCCCGTGTCTTTTCCGTCCACATACGACTCAGTCCCTTGTTGACATGATTCATCAATGTCACAGGACCTTTGTAATATCCAGCACTTATCTTTGCACTCTGTGTTCGACCCACAGGTTCGTGCTCGTTGAGGAAGAACCAGATGTCGTCCACTCCGATGTTGTACCAAGTATGTGGGTACTGTATCTCTGCCAACCCACACTCCCACTCGCTAGTCAGATCGATACGTTGAGGCAAGTCCGTGATGTTATGAGCCAACGTATTGTCGGGATACATCTTCATGGAAGCGTTGCTAGGTAGCTTCAGGTAGAAATCATTCGTCATGACGTCTCAAAGTGGGATTGGGCAACAGGTAACCCAACGAACTACTCAACAGGGCCGTCCACAGATTAGAATTCTCGTGACCTGTCGTCAGGTTGTAAATGCTTGTCAGGATGACCGTGTACAAGACGACAACCTGACAAAGAAACACTATCTCCTCTCGGGGACACACGGTACCGAACATATGCCAAGGAGTGCTGTCTTTCTCGCTCTGTGCGTCAGTGCTGTCCTCTTCTTCTATGACGGCGGTGGCAGCAGCGGCACCGGCGAAGTCCTCTGTCATCGACTCGTCTGTCATCGTCCGAATGAAGTGACGACAGACCCGCGGCTAGACTTTATAGCGAACGAGAGCCTCGGCATCGACCCAGCTGTTGAACTTGGAGGGGTAGCCGTACCATTTCACCAAAACCTCCGTTCGTCTACCCACCTTGCAGCGCTGTAGTACGGATTCCACGCGGTACACTTTATCGATGGGCACCGACACCTTCTGCAGCTCTGGTTCGTAGAAGGTGCCGTCCAGCACTTCGCCGAGATCGTCGATCAATCGGTACATGGGTGGATCGGAGGGGTGAACCTCGTGTATGGTGAACATCTCTTCGCTCCAATTCGCCATATAGCCTTTTTCGAACAGTCTCTTGAACTTACTGATGCGCACGCAATTCGACACACGGAACTTGGGCACGCCCTTACCGTCGTGACCGTACAGACGCTGCCAAACCTCTTCTTGATTCTTTGCATTCACCTGGGACGGAGTCATGCCGATGCTGCGGTGGTGGGTGTTGTTGTACGAGTGCACAAAGTCCTGAAGGACGTCGATGAATCGCCACGTCTGGTGTTTCGTGAAGTATCGCCACATACGCGTCTTCAACGTTCTATTGAATCTTTCGACGATGCTCGCTTTCGTCTCCGCGTTGTGAGTGGAGAAGTGGTGGATGCCATACTTCGTCAACAGAGCCTGAACGGGCCGATTCAGAAATTCGAGTCCTTGATCTGTCTGCAACGTCTTTGGCCAGCCTTCGGTGAACGTGCTTTTCAGCGCCGTCACCAACGATGCCGCGGACTTGTTCTTCAGCGGAACGCACCAAGCCACTTTCGTGAAGACGTCGATCACCGTGAGGAGAAAGGTCATACCGTCGTTGTCGGTTTTCAAATTCGACAGATCGACGAGATCGGCCTGCCACTGCTGACGTGGACCTCCCGCGACGACGCGTCGTCTCCTGAAATGACGTCTCGCCGGTTTGTGTAGGGTATAGGCGTCCTGTTCCGACAACCATTCTTCGACGATTTTCCTCGGCACGCGCGTGACGCGTCGCAAGGCATCGACACCTCCGTAACTCGACACCCTTTTCGGATCGAAGTAGACCCTCTTCAGTCGTTTATTCCTCGACGCCATTAAAATAGTTCCGTTGCGTTGACAGTGGTGATGACGGTGACTGCGTAGCACGGGTCTTGACTTAAAGCAGAACAGACGCTACCACGACCACAACGATGACGAACGACTGAAAGTCTAGTGAAACCATATCTCAAATAGTATGAGATATCCAGCGATAGTGTCGGCGATCAAGTAAAGTCCACCGAAAAGTAGCGCAACGAAGACGGAACGGTACGCGTCATGTGAATCGCTCGACATCGCAGCGAACACTGTGCTATGGACAGGTACCGCACCGCCTTAAAAGTCTTCCCAACTAGTCAATGACGTCAAAGTCTTGTGTCTTTGTCGTCGTTCTGAGGGTGGGGTGGGCATGGAATGATTCATTCGACTACGTCGACGAGCGAGGGGTGTCCAACTGAGTGATCTCCGTGCACTACTCCCACCAGCACGAGTTCGACGAGACGGAGTGGCTGTCGTCGTCGCCTGACGTATGTAAGCTCTCCTGGAGGCATTACCGACCAACTCCATGGGTAGGTTGATGGTACGGAGTTGTCGTGCGAATGGCTGCCATCCTATCGGATCGGTCTTTCTCTTACGCAACAGATCGTTCACGAGATCCATCACGTTACTTCCGACAATCGGCACACCCTCGTGGATAAGTTCGCCACGTGCGGTCCACGTGATATTTCGTTTGAGATGCTCCATCAAACGTCTGGCTTTGACCTGCATGGTCTTGGGAACGGTGTCCACGACGTCGGCCTCTATTCCGCTACTAGGAGCTCCTACTGTTCCTTCCACCACAGGTCCCGGCTCCACTCCCGTTCCTGACACCGATGGTTGTGCTGCTGGCATCGCCTCGTTCAACGAGACCACGCGTATCGGTTCCTTGACGGGTTTATCGGACAAGGCGTTGTACCGCTACAACACCTGATTATACAATGTTACTTTGGTCCTATCGTCGAGGTCCTTTCTATCGAAGATGGTCATCATCTCGTCCTCGAGGGCTTGTACTTTCTTACCTAGGGTATCTGTCGATGGTGGTGGTGGTGGTGGTGCGCGAAGTGTGTCCAACAGTCGCGGATCCATCAAGACCATCTTACGTACATGTTCCATCTCACTCTCTACTTCTTGAACAGCACCTCTTGGAGCAAGGGTAGAAAGACCGAACTTGCCAACGGCGCTAGGAAGGCCGATAGGAAGCCTCCGCTCTGTCCCTCGCCGACCTGTCGTTGCAGTAAGATGCGTCTTCTCCCAGCAGCTGGCGTTCGTCTCTGAGACAACTCGCGTAATTTCGTTCTGTATTTACTCAAACGTTGCCTCTGTAAATCGGACAATGGAATGTTATTTTTTAATATGTTGTAGGCACACTCGGCCAGTGCACACAGCAGATCGGCCTCGGCGTTAGCGATTATGGCTCTTCTCAGTTTGGTGCTCTTGTATCTGTTCAGAGCCTGTATGCACAAAATGTGTCTCTTCACCAGGTCAGACATGGTGCGAATGAACAGACGATCCACGCACTCGGTCTTTTATACCTTCGGTAAGTACACGTACTGAACACCGTCGTCTGGAAAGATGGCCGTGCGCAGACGCAAGTCTTCGGGCGTGTCCTGTTTGAGATCGACCAATAGATAACCGTACGGTACCGACGTGGCTTCTTTAAAAGCCTCTTGTACGAACTTCGCGCGCCCCGGATACATCTGACGAGCCAAGTGCGACATCTGCGATGCGTCACGAGGATTCTTGAACACCACCATGTACTGAGAGTTCAGACTGATGGTACGACTCTCCTTGTTTTTAGGGAACAGGTTCTGTACGAGATACAGCACGGACGTGTTTCTGTGATGACTTTTTTTAGTGAACAAGGTCGTGACCCGTTCGTCAGTTTCCGCCATGAGATCGTCTATGACGATCAGGTTCTTCGTTGTCGAATCGAGCATGCGCGCACTCGGCAACCCTTCCTCGAATCGCACGTCGACTAAGTCCATCGTTGCGTAGGCCTCATGTGATCCGTTCGGGAGGTGGATCGATCATCGTAGCAGCGTGATGCAGCATACGTGTCACGAAAGTACTTTTACCACATCCCGTCGGTCCGGCGACGATGCACGTGAAAGGATGTTTCCACCGTACGTCCATGGTCGCTTATGAAAGACGACCAGTGTACATCGCCTTTTCTACACGTCCTGTTTATATAGTCTGTCGCTACAACTACTGATGACGCGCTTTCCGAGTACAACAGTCGTTTTAGATGTAGGATGCATAGACAACACAGCAGGTGAAAATGTTCTTTGAAAGTTCGGGATCGTAACTCCAGCGGAATTCGGGAACTCTCATGACAGGAACCAAAGCATCACCTCGAGACACTTATTGGTCAGGACTAACATCACGGATCCATATCTTGTATGTAACAGACAGTACCTTAACCTGATCAAAGTTATCATACCAGCGAGCACGAAGTTGGTACGGAAACTCCGCAAACGAGAACTTCGAATTAAAGCAAGTCCACTCTCCTGCACCAGCAACGAAATAAGATCCATGCTGTTCATCACGAATATAGCAGTGTGCACTACGACGAAAGGTTCTAGCACGTCTCTTCTTGTAAGAAATTCGCCGGCTATAACGTGTGCGAACACCAAACCTACGACGGTGATTATAACGAGTACGAACACGTTGCGTAGCACTACGTTAATAGACCGTACGACCGGCGTGCATCGTCTTTTTTTTTTACACGTCCACCGGACCCGTGCTCACTCCGTCCTCGTGCACCACGCGTTTGGCATAGAAGTAGGTGAGAGCCGCTCGTTCCTGTACGTACGTGAATACCGACGAGCGATGCACCCGGAACCCGCGGTTCTTTCCACTTCCGCTCCGACGGTTGGCGAGCACCTCCAGGAACGCGTCCTTGTTGATGGCGTTGTGACGCTTGCTCAGTCCTTTGGTGCTGTACTTGTCGCTGGCTCCGAAACAATAGTACGTCTTGCTGCACAACCGCACGAACCCGTCACCGGACCACTCGACCTTGAACAGACCCGGTGTCCTCTTGTCGTACGTCTTGCGCGCCTTACAGCACGCCTCGTCACCGACCCACGGACGATCGGCGAGTCGACAGCGCACGTACTCGTTCTGATGTTCTTCGCAACATTCGGACGGCAACCATTCGGATCGATGTCGGAAATAATTTTCTCGTAGTTCCGGGGTCACGATGTTGTCGACGGACTCGCCGGCCAAGGCCAAGTAGGCGGAATCTGTATCCATCTCGCAGTATTGAAAAAGAGGACGCTCCAGGTACCTGTCGATAAAGTCGTAATAGAACTGCAACATGCGCATCTTGGCGTACTGCGGAACGAAGAACCCCACGTGTACGGGCAGGGCGTACGTGACGGTTTTCTTTTTCATCGCTATCTCGTACGCATTGTCGACGACGACGTCGAATTGTCGGAACCGTCTATCGTTGACCATGAGCGATGCCGCCTTCTCCGTGCAGTATTTCACTTCGCGATGTCGATCCACTTTGGTGATGGTCTGCCCGTAACCCGAGTTCCCCAGCAACTTCATGGTGTCTGCGATGATGGTCTTGTTCGGGTGGACGTCTCTTGTGCGGGTGGACGTCTCTTTCGTCGTCGTCCACCGGAAGTTTTCCTATTCGCTTCTCTCGACAGTTGACTTGATGGCGGATGGCGCGTCCCGTCCGTTCGGCTTCCCACGTGAGCCATTCTGAATCCTTCTGGCCGTGGGGTTGTGCCGATTCGGGACGGAAGTTGTTTTGTTCACGGCGTCGGCTGTGCCAGCCCGTTGGCATATTTTGTGATATTGCCCATAAATACAGCGCATTAGCGTCGTAGCCAACAACGGCATGGCACAGCCGACTGGCGTTACCGTAATCGCTCTGACGGATCTTAGTGACTCATTTCTCGTGATACCGGTGAAAAACGAGCGAAGGTCCACCGACGACGTGATCTTTGACGAGATAATGAAGATCTTTATTCTTCTCTTTGAAGAGCGTAAAGTACGTCTTCTCCGGAAGATCGTTGAACAGGTAGAGCAAGGTCAGACCGGGTACGCTGATGCCCTGCTTGAACATGTCTATGCCGCGTTGTTGGTAGAAGGCGAACTGCGATCTTCTTTCCGTCGTCGTCATCATCAGACTCGACGAGTTTATAAACGCACACGTTCGTTTGGAAAGTAGTCTCTATGCGATAGAGGTCTTCGAGTGTGACTCCGGCAAATTCTTCCATGGGTACATCGTCATCCTGTTTGTACGTCTCGTAAAGTTTCGTAACTCCAGATTCCAAATGACGGACATCACCACCCCGATGAAGAGCTAAGCATCTAAAGAGGCACAAATTATCGTTGTACCTCTTGCCGTTGATGGGTTCTCTTTCCAGACCGATGACGGCTTTGTTCTTCTTGATGTATGTCGGCAGGGAATTCATGTCGACACATCCAATTGGATGGTTTATGATTTTATTAATAAAAAAGTCACATTGGTTACCAACTCGCAAACCCATTGCGAGTCGGGACTCTGACTTAACGCCCACTGCAAGATGTCATTTTGTTTTATACATTCAAGAAACTCATCGAAATCACCACGGTCGGTGATGAGACTGGGTTCGTCCAGGTATCGACCGCAGCAATTGCAGGAGGAATGATAGTACCTATAACATCCTGCGTTTTTGTTTTTCAAAACGTAACTCAAGTTGTTTTTGAAAGCATTAGACTGCTGATCGAACATACTATTTAAAGGCTCCTGTAAATCGGTCGTGTCTAAACTGGTCAATCTAAAATTTACCCTGGTCTGGAGAGGACCTCTGGATATGCGTGTCCTAATGGAGGACCAATTGTTGCGGACGACCTCTAACAAATCTGTTGACAGAGCATCGGGGAATGGATATCGATCGGGCGGACCGATGGGATCTTCGCTAATGAAAGGGTGACGGGGTGTAGTATCTTCCCTTTTCGCTCTTTTTGGCAATGGTGGTGAAACGACACATGTCGTTTCATGCCTTTGTAAATGGTGCTTTTTTCCGAACACCTTACCACATTTTGAACATATTGATAGTGGCGAAACGGTGGTGGTGGAATTACATGCCGTTCTTATATGGCGAAGTAAATGGTAATTTCTTGCAAACACTTTGTTACATTTTGAACATGTGTATTTCATCGTTGCTAGCGATGCGACGAAATAGATGTGCAAAGATCGGAGTACGATTGTGATACAAACAAAGATAATATATAATATATACTTACAAAACTTGCTACCGTCGCGGCATCTCGAAGTGCTCTGTAGTGTTGAGTCGAAGTGCTCTGTAGAGATCGAAGAACGGTTGTGATGGCAATTGCAGTAGCGGCTCGGTTTATATAGCCTGCCGCTACTGCTGACGGTGCTCTTTTTTCTTGGGTTTTTCCCGGTTTGAACCGGTTTGAACCAGTTTGAACCGATTTGAACCGGTTCTGACGTACGCATGCGCGTAGCATGCAGAACAATACCAAATAAGGACATGCATCTGGACATATTTCGCGGGAAAACTGGTTTGACCTTGACCTTTTGACCTATAGATCTCGCGAAAAGTTCTCATATAATGCAACGATGCGATATGCGTCGTATAGCTTACATGCACGGCTACGTTTTTCCCGCTGGATGCACGAACTTTCGTCCGCTAGGTTTCAGTCTGCTAGCTGGGTGAAAAGGTGTGACTTCGTTCGAACGTTCCAGAAAGCGGCGGTGTTTGTTTTGTTGACCTTGACCTTTTGACCTTTTGACCTCGCGGTGTTTTTTGCAGACTCGTGATAATATAGGCGGTACGTAGGTGTCGACGCGAAACGACATACGTCGAAAAGTTCTCGATATAATGGAACGATGCGATATGCTTCGTATAGCTTACATGCATGGCTACGTTTTTCCCGCTGCATGCATGAACATTCGTCCGCTAGGTTTCAGTCTGCTAGCAGGGTGAAAATGCGGGATCGTGTTTCTTTTCGTGAGCGTGGAAAATTCCATGACGTCGTTCGAACGTTCCAGAAAAGAAGAAGAACAAAAAAAACTACACGAAACCGGTTCGAACCGGTTCTGTACCCAGACACGTCTCGAAAAAGCGTACCATAATCGTCAGTATTAAACCGAACCGCCACTGTCATCAGACAGAATTAGGGTTACTAACACTAACTGGCAATCGTATCAGTACAACAGGTCGGTGACCTTTGACCTTACATTAGGGTTACTAACCCTACAGGGTTCGTATTATGGTTCACTACAGACGACATAATTAGGGTTATTAACCCTAACCCTAACCGACAATTCTATTCACACTTGATGAGGTGACGTCATAGGACTCTCGACCAATAAGAACGCTCGCCACTGAAATGAAGAGCTGTGACGTCGTAGGTCACGTGACGGCTCTCGACCCATCAGAACCGTCGACATAATTTACCCGTAGCAGCGCCCCTGGTGACCGTATAATCGCAAAACAACATGGCAGCAAAACAAGATGACAGTCTCCATGGAGATGTCACGTGACATGCAAATGAGAAGCTGTGACGTCATAAGTCACGTGACTACTCTCGACCCATCAGAACCGTCGACACGTTTGACTCGTAGCGCCCCTGACGACAATATCACCGTAAAAAAAAAAATGTCTCGGGGGCGATAATAGGGATGACACGTTGCGCCCTCTGGCGACGGTTTCACCACAAAAGGGTGTAATTTATGCTAATGTATGCAAATTTATGCAAATGAGCTGTGACGTCATAGGTCACGTGACGGCTCTCGACCAATCAGAACAGTCGAAACTAGGTCACAAACCGTCGACACAATTGACCCGTAGCGCCCCCTGGTGACGGTTTCACTACAAAAGGGTGCAATATATTCTAATTTCTGCAAATATAGACGTCATAGGTCACGTGACGGCTCTCGACCAATCAGAATGAATCCATGTGGCGCCCCCTGGTGGTGAAACTGCTCTCGACCAATCAGAAAGAGCCCAAAAATCTTACCATTTGAGCGATAATAGGGGATTATACGGCAATATACGGCAAAAAGCGCACGACCAAACAGAACGCTCCATTTCAAATTTCGACCAATCAGAATGAGCCCCAAAAGCTTACCAAATTTAAGGATTCAAAAATACATATACTACTCACGTTGCAGCTTGGACAGCTGGAACTACGCCAATGTTCCTTGCTTTCGGTTTTGTCACGTTCTCCCCGTCTGTCACGGCTGCTTTGGTGTCATTTGGCACCAACTACAGCAAACTCCGTTTTGCTGCCATCGAGTTTTAAGAAGTTCATAGCCATCCAGAGCCTGACTATAGCAATGCACCTCTCCATAACGTCATGCGCTGACTGGGGTGTTCCAGGGTTAAAGGTGAACTGCAGTTAGCTCTCTTCTACATACAGGTGAAATTCAATGTCGTGCCTTCGCATGATATCCCCCAGCGGTTGGGTGTATACACAAAAAAGCTTGTGCCCCAGCACAGAGCCCTGAGATACTCCAAAGTATATGGCTGTTGGATGAAGCCCTCTGGATGACGACTGATTGCTTTCTGTTGGTGAGGTATGATAGAGAGGGTTGTCTCTGTGATGCCTAGTCTAGTATGTAGCCTGGGGAGTAGTACTGAATGGTCCACCGTACCAAACGCCATAGACAGATCGAGCACACACGGAGGGCATATTTCTTGTTATCAATAGCACGGAGCACATCGTCACTGATCGTGAGGAGCGCTGTTTCAGTATTGTGGTGTTTCTAGTAGGCTGACTGGAGACTCTCATGCAAGCCGTGTTCAGACACATAGTTCTTCAGTCGACTTGGCACCGCACGTCCTACCAGCTTGGAAGCGAATTACATATTCGACACAGGTCGGAAGTTCTTTAGTTGTTCGGTGTCAAGATTGATCATTTTCTACAGAAGGGTGACAAAGGCCTCCTTCAGTGAGTCGGACATATTCCCCGATGATTTGGAACTGTTTACAATATGAATCAGCGCCGGCAATAATGCATCCAGATTGTCTTTCAGAAGCCATATCGGAAGTTGATCTAAGCTGTATGACTTTGATGGAGATTGTTTGACCAACTTCCTCATCTCAGCTTTTGAGGCAGGGGTGAATTCTGGCAAGCTGGAGGTGACGTCGTCGTCACAAGGTGAAACCTGTTTAGGTTGCTGGTGATCTCGTGAATATGACAAATCGCTGCGTATCTTGGTGATCTTGTGTGTGAAGAACTCCACAAACCTGTCCGTCATCTCCACAAGAGTGTCATGGCTGGCGAGGATGCTCTGGGTGCTGCAAGACTTTAGCCGCTCAATGATTTTGAAAACACCTTTGGGATCAGACTGGGCTTCAACCAAGAATTCAATGAAGTACCGTTTCTTAACATTATCTTTCTGCTTGGCCAGCTCGCGCCGTCCCTGTAAATCTGCAGAGTCACCGTAAGTCCCCCTTTCCTTACACTTTATCTATGTTTTCCTGCGTATCATCTTTGCCTCCAGGATGTCTGAAGTGTACGAGGCTGGCTGGGGTAGTATAGCCACCATACCATTTTGGTCTGGAGCTTGTCGAGGAGTTCAGTATTATATCTACCTAACTAAATCATGTACTTAAACCAACAAATGTCAGCGATCAGAGAGCATTAATGTAGTTTATCGTGCCTTTGACACGAACCGAAATGCCGACCCATACGTGATCTGGTGACTCCGCGGGATAACGGGCCAATCAAAATGACAGTATACACACCCTGCCAGGTGTTTGTTAGTTGGCTTGCGTAACCTGATACCATAGACGACAAATTACAAGTACAGATTCAATGGCTATTGTGGCGGCAAATTAAGGGGACATGTGAACATTATAAATGACCATTGTGTTTTTTTAACAATACATACAACGCCAGTGAAAAACCGTTAATTTCAACACAAAAACAAGCATTTGTTGAAATTGTGTTTTTAATTATAACCAGGAAATGATGTTTAAAATATTGTTTGAGAAAAACTACAACACTCACGACGTTGCAATGTTGCGTGTCAACGCGTCTTACGTGCAAGCAACGTAATACAGCAGTAAATTACGATTGGTGAAGGGTTTGTGTCAAAAATACACTGCCACTTTAGGCTGTCATTAAACTTTTGCTTAATTCATTCACGGTGGTGGAGCAGACATAATTGGTTTATGTTAACCAAAATCTGCCATAAAGTTACCAGTTACACTGTCATATTTATATGTATGTCATTCATTTCTTTGGGGATTTTCTCAAAACGATTAAACTTCTTTTTTAGTGGCTTTTTTCCTTGTAACATAACAAAATAAATGAAAAACTCAATTTTTTTAATCTGGTATATTATATATTATTTCAACTACAATATTTGAAGAAATGGTTAATTTATCTTTAAAACTTCTACTGAAACTAATCAATTCAAGACAAGTATATAATAGCCTCCCCAGCTACCATAAAAAGGTGAGACTGAGGGCATTACTGGGAGATTTGTTCCATTAAGAAAACAAGGGAAAAGGTCCAGGAAGAAGCAATTGTCAAAAGAGGCTATTAGAAAAATTACTCACAATCAGATGTTGTGGTGGGTATATAAACACCCTGGAAATGTAGAAGGCTACGCAAACTACAAAGAGGCATTTAAACTAATTACAACTGAAATTAGAAAATCCAAAAGAACCTTTGAAAAAAAATTGGCAGGTAATAAAAAAAATTACAGAAAGATGCTTATGTAAGGAGTAAACAGAAAGTTCGAGATAAGGTCGGACCACTGGAAACAACTAAGTGTACCCCCTGTACAAGGCAATTGTTAGACCGCTTTTGGAATATTGTATACAAGCATGGAGGCCATATCGCAATAAGAATATAGACAAGCTAGACAGAATAAAAGTAAGAGCCACTAAAATTATTCCAGAATTGATATACCTTAGTTATGAAAGCCACTTTTAGAATGTGGTTTAATAATACTAGATACCAGAAGACTAAGAGGAGACCAAGTATAAGTGATGAAAATGGTGAATGATTATGAGGATATTGATAAGAATATATTCTTCAAACTTAAAGAAGGCCGTAGAACCAAAGGGCACAAAGTAGCATTAGTTAAGGAACAGTGTAAGTTGGACATGAGAAAGTAATCATTCTTGCCGATGGTGATAAATGAATGGAACAAACTGTCAAATGATTGTGTAAATGCTAGTAGTGTAAATATGTTTAAAAATAAAATTTACAGATATCTGATAATGGCGGGCTATATATAAATGATAACATTGTTGGACTCTTAATAAGCCAATGGTTTCCTCGTCCACTCGCCATCTGGAATGTGTATTTTTGGATAGCAATCTTGTTATAACGAGCTTGGTTTGTTGTTATACACGCGGATGTGGAGGAAGCTGTAAAAAGTCAGATATAAGTCACCAATGATGACCTGGTCTCTGTCTTCTGGTTTCAGCCAAGTCTCTGTCGGAAAAGCACATCAAGGTCATAACCGTTGGTATAATACAGAAGTGCTGCGATCTTGTTCTTGACTGATCTTGCGTTTAAGAGGCCACCAGATAGTTTGATGGAAGCAGTGTTTGCGTTGTTAGTTCCGTTTTATGTGTCGATCTTCACTGCAATTAGATTTTTAATACAGACCTTAGATTTCACCCTAAACGATGGCGGGAGGCGAGGGTTAATCAAAACAGCAATTGATCTTTGCTTTGACCTGCCAGCCCTACTACCCCTGCGAGTCCGACCATTGTTGAGGTGTTCAAGGTTCAGTGCAAAGTGAAATCCAGTCACAATGGAACATTCAATAAGCAGTAGTTCAGTCCTATTGTAGGTGATCATACTGGGAAGAATGGCTGCGCTAATTCTGACAAGGCTCTTGTTGTTACGGTCACAGCTGATCGACCACCAGCAATGCAGTGTCGCACAGGTGCACTTCACTGTATATCATCAATATGTACCAAGTCAACATCAGTAGACACAAATCATAATCACCAAAAGTTTCGAAAAACGTCAAAAAGTATAATTTTAGCTCACATTTTCTAGCCGTTGTGACAAATGGCACTTATTGTACATCAATCATGTTCTAATAACATGTCCAATCACTGGGTGGTACCATGTAACTGTAGCTGTTATGGTTTCCTGGGAATATATATATATATATATATATATATATATATATATATATATATATATATATATATATATATATATATATATATATATATATATACTTGCCACATTCCAGGTTAAGTTGACTGCATGCATTCAGCAGGTCAAGCACACACAAAACGAAAATAGTTGTTCAACTACGTAAGCTCGTTATAATTCCTCCATGACTCATCGTAGTGAGGACGTCCCAACGTTACTGCCAATGTAGCTTCGCTTGCACTTCCTATGTGAACAGGAATACCACGAGACCGACACGCTGAATAATCGACGCCGATCAACCAAATAACCCCCGTAACCACAGAATACCGTGGCAAATTTCCTTTCGTGTGAATTGCCGGAACGTGGGGACTTCCCAGTGTCATTGATCAAATCACCACCGGTAGATATCGTAAAAAAGTGTTCGTAATGTACCGGTAAACATACACTTATCTGCTGATAATAGGCAACTCGGTCGTGATACGTATCAAATAACCAAACACGGTCCCACGTTTGAAGCGGGGGGGGGGGTCACACTAGTCAGTAGGATACGACATGAGTGCATTGACTGACAAGTCTCGTTAGAACAGCGAAAGCTTGTAGTTAGCGTTGTGACGTCATAACACTCCGGTACTATGGCATTGTCCGGCATTGTTGCTCCAAACCTATGCTGTCATACCATGTGAACACATTTTGATGAGAACTATTCTTGTGTAATTTGGTTATCATAGTGTGGAATGTCAGATGAAGACGATGTCGCTATTTGCTGTTGATTGCTCTCGTCTTTGTCTAATACTATGTTTGTTGTTGTCATGTCACATAGACCCGGGAACGTGGTGACATATGAATAATGTTATACAGTTGCCACATTACGATGTCCTACCTGTTATATATCACTTATTCCGACAAATAATATCTGCATTTTCCAAAATTCATGCCACATATTATTGCCAGATGTGAGCCGAGCGACTTGGCGAGAATGACTAATTGTTTTCTTATCCAATTATCTAAGTAATATTCAACAAACACCAGTTGGGAAATATTATTCTTTTATTAGCTATTATGTGTCATCTAGCAAAAGGTAAGTGTGTGTTAATATCGACATTCATTAGTGTTACAACATTAATCGGGCTAATCACATTAAAACGATTTAATGATAATGGAAACAACATATTTTCTTCTGCGACGACAGAATTTTCAATCAAATTATATTAGATATGTTCATACAATATGTATGGAAACGTGTACAATTAAATTATTAATTTCTAGTATATTAGCGTGCATATAAAATGTACAAGCAGTGTACATTGTCAAGTGTTCCCTAATCGCAAAAACAATAATCGTGAATATCCGATCACGGCGCATGTACGTGACGGTAAACCTTTGAGCAATACAAATGTACGTAGATAATGTCGACATTGCACAGATAATAAGGCAACCTCGTCTGTGCATACCCAAGACCTGCGAGGGTTACGTAGGGTAGATTGTAATATCCCTGCTCCATTCTGAAGCACAATCACCACATGGGAAAGTAGGTCGGGCATGACGGGGTAACACATTCACCGCATGGGAAAGTAGGTCAGGCATGACGGGATAACACATTCACCACTTGGGAAAGTATGTCAGGCATGACGGATAACACATTCACCACATGGTAAAGTAGGTCAAACATGACGGGATAACACATCGTTAGCAGACATATTTCGCCATTTTTATCTTGTTGTGCTCTTCTGAGAATCATATACGTTTGTGTAGACCATCACCACTTGCTATGCTAAATATAGCTACGGGATGTTATGTTCTTAAGCGCAACGCCTAATAGCTGAATATAACGGTAGAAACTAACGCTGTGTTTGTGGCACATTCAACCAAGACTAATTAAACGTAATCGAAACACAAACACCTTTTATCAACGCATAATTATGTATGTTGCAATGCCTATGTATGTGTATACGTATACATGTGTCCGCGCCACGCACGTACGCACACACGCACGCATATATGCACACATGTATGTATATATGTATGTATGTATGTATGTATGTATGTATGTATGTATGTATGTTATAATACGATGATAATGCCTCCGTGTCTTGTCAAAGCTAGTAATGAAATGTGTTTACATTATTCGTTATGCATATATGTATGTACGTACGTACGTATGTATGTATGTATGTATGTAGGTAGGTATGTATGCATGCATGCATACATGTATGTATGTATGTATGTATGTATGTATGTATGTATGTATGTAAGTAGGCATGTATGTTTTACATCAGGGATGGGCGCAATACTTAATAATTACGATACATCTGAAACGCAATTCATTGCTCTCTTTTCCTGATCTAATGTTGACATACGCATTGTCGACAGCGAGCTGCTTAGGTTCAGCAATGGTATTCGTTTTCATCATAGTAATGTACGAGTGACTCGTTGTGGTCATTCTCCTCCAGGCCATCCTTGACCTTGTATTCGTCGACACTCTTTGGGATCGCGGGTTTTGCTTCTTCTTCTTGTCCTGGCTGCAACTGTAGATAACACTTTATGATTACTTGCATATTGTTTTTTGCATATTCTTTGCATATACCTTCTTAAAATTGAAAATCATTGAAAGTCATGTACATTTATGTTGTACGATACGAATGTTGAGAATAATTACATTGATAAAAGTTGATGATAATATATTGTTGTGTGTCACTAATGTGACCCATGTATGTAGTATCGTATAATAAAATGAGGATATCCAGGTTTGACAGATCGATTTTTGGTAGGTTTAGTAAAAATACCAGTGACAACTCGTTCGATAGAAACCATGATCTTGCAAGCATACTTACTTCAGGAGTAGGGGTAGAACGCTTTCTCCAGATCACAATCACCGCAGCCACAATGACTAGGAAGCCGACTATGAAACTGATAATAGCCCCTGCTATTGCTGCTGTTGGACCTTTGGAATGCTCAGCACCTATAGTAAAACAAAGTAGTGCAGGTCATGAATTATACTTCAATGTAATATTAATATTTTATTTGTTGTGATCAACGACACGCCATTTATAATGAGTAACACTATCGTGTAGTCCACGTAGTAAATACGGCTGCTGCTTTATAACTGCAGCTGCTGCTGCTGCTGCTGCTCTTGTTATTGTTGTTGCTACTGCTGTTGCTACTGCAGCAACTGCTACTGTTACTGCTGCTACTGCTGCTACTGTTGCTCTTACTGCTGCTACTCTTGCTAATGCTGCTACTGCTGCTGCTGCTGTTACTGCTGGTGCTGTTGTTATTGCTGCAGTTGCTGTTACTGCTGCTAATGTTGCTGTTGCTACTGCTGCTGTTGTATTGAATAGCAGCTTAGTAACAATTAAACTCAATTTAATAAAAAAATATATTTATAGATCAGAAGTAGGACAACAGTCTATGTGAACACATCGTACACATCTTCCAGATTTATGATGATGCAATACAATCCACAACACGTTATGGCTAACTAAGTCATACTAGTTGTAGATGTAGAGGTAGTTGTGATAGTTATTGGAGAAAACAATACATAGGAATTAGAAGCAACAAGTTATTGCGGAAGCTTGCTTAAAACACGTGTCACCCATATTGTAAAGTGTGTTCATGCATTATTGGGATGCACGTTGCATGGGTATATTTTTATGGTAAACCGCAAAGATGTGCCACTTGAGAAGTTACATATACATTTGTCTTACGTTAATTTGCATATACGCAACTGCCTATATCAATTATAGTGTACACTTTCCCAAGAGGTAAGTTGAATGTTCCTTTGAGTTTGGAGTCAGTGGCACATCACAACGTGGACATCACAACGTGGACATCACAACGTGGACATCACAACGTGGACATCACAACGTGGACATATAATGAGTACTGCAATATGTCAACAATAATGGGAGAGTGCAGCAGTGGAGCTGTCGTGGAGTAACTGTACCATCAACCAATTAATCGTAGGCAGTAGCAATGCCAATATAGAGCAAAAAGTGTACAATCACGGAATTTATATTTAGGTACGCAACATACATACAACTGTACAAAACAGCTGCGACATACAAACATGTTTCAGTGGCAGTTGGATTGTTGCACCAAGTTGGCGTTGTCAGTGTGATAATCACGGTTATGTTTGCCGTCATCCTGAATCATATGTATTTGGTGACGTCGTGTATGAGTATGTACGTAAATTTTCATTCATTTTCCCACAGTTTTAATACAAGTATTCGCTTTATATTCAATCATAAAAAAGTAATTTCTAATATTTGCTTCTACAGCAGTGAACAGTTTTGGTGAAGTGGTGTCAAATTTCTTGACTACTCCGTTTATCGTTACGGATTTGTTTCTTCATGCAGCACACCCGATGCGTTGGCAATTGTTTCTATTGGTTTTATGAACGTTGTATTTTTGCATAGTTGATCATTCTAAACATAAATTAAGCAAAATGTCTTCGAGCAGATGATCTACTTGCCATCACATGTTGGTGGTGCGCTGCTCCAGAAACCAGATGTTGAGGTATTTTCGTTACGTTCGCAGGTGATTTTGTCTTCACCGATCATGTCATATCCTGGTTCACAGGCGAAAGTACACGACGCTCCGTATGCGAGGCCTTGGGGACAAGACATGGTCTTCATCTTTCGTGGCCACTGGACCGAGAGACATGTAGTCTCTGAAAACATTCCAGCAGTTGGTAAATGGAACATACACAAGTAGTTGCATCCATAACAGTGCTATTAGACAATCTTAACACGAATGTGAAGGTGGCGACGAGTCTAGAGGCAGTCAAGCCCTTAGTAGTTATTTAGCGATGCATATGGAACAGCCCATATAATTTTAAGAAAATGTTTTCACTATAAATCGATGGTGGAATATAACCGCGTATGCCGCGTGTTGTGTGTTTTACTTACTTGCTTCAATTCCAGCAGTATGTTGGTATCGAGAGTTTCATCCATAAACAAGTTATTAATTCTTAGAAATGTATCAGACAATGCAAGCGAGCGAAAGATAGATAAGTGTTACATATTCATTCTAATATGAAATACCGAAATATTGTCAATATTTTCTATATCAGCAAATGATTTACTTAACAAGAAGTAAAGGAGCAGATGACAATAGGCCTATGTTCGTATTTGTTTATCTTATATCTTTGTTATCAGTAGAGCATGCAGAGCATGTGTAATTATAGAAATTATAGAAACAATATATGTACATACACGAATGAATGAATGGATGAATGGACGAATGAATGAATGATTGGATGAATGGACCAATGGAGAACGAACGAACGAACGAACGAACGAACGAACGAACGAACGAACGAACGAACGAACGAACGAACGAACGAACGAACGAACGAACGAACGAACGAACGAACGAACGAACGAACGAACGAACGAACGAACGAACGAACGAACGAATGAACCTGATAAAACGCCACCTACTTCCGACCGTAACTGTAAACCTGCACGGAATGGTGTCGTTGTGTGCCGCGTCCTGGGCTGTGTACTCTATCTCATGTAGGCCCTGCGTGAACCGTGACCCCGGGGCCAGGCCTTTGGACAGACGTGGTGTGACAGAGCTGTCTACATTGTTAGTTACGACAGGAATCGGCCACGTTACGACAGTCGAGTTCTGGCCTCGGTCAGCGTTCACCTTCACGGCGGATGGGCATGTCTTGAACTCTGGAGATATTTTGACTGAAAACATACGTTATTTCACTGAAAATATGATGTGTAAATTAGGTTGGCATTTTAGATTTGTTTCAGAACACATCAACACAAATGTTTACAGATACACAAATACACGCGGTCGCGCATGCACACATGCTCGTGTGTGCATGCGTGCGTGCGTTCGTGCGTTTTTTCGGTGCAGTGAATATACAATTCGATCTAGGACAGTTTCGGTTCGGTGAGTGTTTGGTTCAATACCATATTCACGCACCTTCACATCCAGACAAGGTCCCAGACCACGTTTGGTCGTCACTGCAAGTGATGCTCCGTGTGCCACTTCGAGACAGACGATATCCTTCCTTACACTCCGTGATACATGTTGAACGATAGCTCCACATATCAGAGCATCCAATATTGGCATTGAGAGGGGGGTTTACTTGGGGGCACTTGTTATCTGTAACGAATTGTTAAATATACGAACACATATTATTTCCATGCAATCTTAACGTTCTCCGAGTGCATGCACGCAAGTTAAAAGTAAAATGTGTTTTGTTATAGGGTACGATATCCACACAGTTGGATAAGCTGACTTCATTATTCATTCGAACTGATGGTGATTCTTAGCTGATCCAACCACGACTCAGCAATGAGTCCACGCTGACTCTGCTTTGAACACATGCATACGGTAAAGCTACGTTCTTATATAGTGCGGTACTGCTTAATGCGCTTTACACTTCACCTGCTGACAGACTTGTTCATTTCAACACCAACTCGATTTATCTGGGAATTATTCAGGCACGCAACAGTTACCGCGCGATTCATTATAGAGACATTATGCTTTCACGGTGGAGCTCGTGTGGCCTCATTGCGTTTTCACTGTGGGTTCTCAGGATATTCAATCTTCGAAACGGCAGCAAGAACATTCGAAACCAGGTTCTCTCGATCGAGAGTCCGAAATTCTAACCACAGCGCCACCGCGCTCCACAGACACACGGTGCGTCTACAAACAGTGCACGGTGACTCTAAGACCAGTCCACGGTGACTCTAAATCCAATCCACGGTGACTCTACAATTATTTATCAGTAGTTCTAGGATGAGCATACAGTGAATCTACTATGGACCGGTAGAGGCTATTGCAATGATACCACAATTATTACACAGTGATTCTGCAATGAGTATGTAGTGGATGTACTATGAGCCCACGATGACTATGCAATATGCAATGAGGCCACACGGCCTCCACCGTGAAAGCATAGTTTCTCTATACTGAATCCAGAGTGATTCAACAATGGACCGTTTCGGTTTGGTTAGTGTTTGGTTCAATACCATATTCACGTACCTTCGCATCCAGACAAGGTCCCAGACCATGTCTGGTCGCCGTTACAAGTGATGCTCCGTGTGCCACTTGGATACAGACGATATCCTTCCTTACACACCGTGATACACGTTGAACGATAGTTCCACATATCAGAGCATTCTATCTTGGCATTGAGAGGGGGGTTTACTTGGGAGCACTTGTTCTCTGCAATGAATTGTTAGATATACCAAAACATGTTGTTTCCATGCAATCTTAACATTTTCATTGTGCATGCACGAATGCTAAAAGTAAAATGTGTTTTGTTATAGGGCACGATATCCACACAGTTGGATAGGTGGAAACGATTCACGCCTGATAAACTGCCTTCATTATTCATTCGAACTGATGATGATTCTCAGCTGATCCAAACACGACCCAGCAATGAGTCCACGCTGACTCTGCTGTGAACCCATGCACACGGTAAAGCTACGTTCCGATATAGCGTGGTATTCAGTCTCGGGACTGCTGAAAGCGCTTTACACTTCACCCCCTGGCAGACCTGTTCATTTCAACACCAACTCGATTTATCTGGGAATTATTCAGCCACGCAACAGTTACCGCGCGATTCAGTATAGAGACACTATGCTTTCACGGTGGAGTTCGTGTGGCCTCTTTGCGTTGTCACTGTTGGTTTTCAGGATATTCAATCTTCGAAACGGCAGCAAGAGGAGTAACAACCACCTTCTCTCGATTGAGAGTCCGACATTCTAATCACAACGCCACCGTGCTCAACATACACACGGCGAATCTACAAACAGTGTACAATGTCTCTAAGACCAGTCCACGGTGACTCTAAGACCAGTCCACGGTGACTCTAAGACCAATCTACGGTGACTCTAAGACCAGTCCACGGTGACTCTCAGACCAGTCCACGGTGACTCTACAATGATTTACCAGTAGCTCTAGGATGAGCCAACAGTGCATCTACTATGGACTGGCGATGACTGTTGCAGTGATACCACAATTATTACACAGTGATTCTGCAATGATTCCATAGTGGATGTACTATGGACTGGCAGTGACTATTGCAATGGTACCATAATGATTACACAGTGATTCTGCAATGATTCCGTTGTGGATGTACTATGAACCCTCGATGACTATGTAATATGCAATTCATTGACTGTATAATGAGCCAACAATAATTCAATAATGATCCCACAGTGACTCTACAAAGCTCCAACAGTAACTAAACAATGACCCCGCGGTGAGTCTAGAATGAGTACACGGTAACTCTACAGTGAGTTGTACCGACTCACTTGAGCATGTCACTTCCTCTCCCGTCCATTGGCCATTTCGCTGACAGATCTTCGCCGGATCGCCAGTCATCTTGTAACCTTCATCACACGAAGCAGTACAGGTTGTGCCGTACGTGTGCCCCATATGACATCTGCTGTTGGTGTTGCACTCGATGTGTCCATGCCTGGGACGCCGAGGTTGTTCGCAACGAACAACTGTCCAATAGAACAAATACTGTGAACACGTTTACCTCACATGGAAATGATTTAGAAGATTCCCAAAATATCACACACACACGCACACGCACACGCACACGCACACGCACACGCACACGCACACGCACACGCACACGCACACGCACACGCACACGCACACGCACACGCACACGCACACGCACACGCACACGCACACGCACACGCACACGCACACGCACACGCACACGCACACGCACACGCACACGCACACGCACACGCACACGCACACGCACACGCACACGCACACATAGAATAGCAAACGATGGCGAAATAAGCCATCTTGGGATATTGCATTCCTATAATTACTTAGGAATGCGGTGATGTTTTGTATGCATATATACAATTGTTTGCCCTATTAAGAGTTGGAGATTAGTTTCATTTTCATCGCAGAGCAAATCGATATTGAAGTCAGTGCAGGCGTCCACGAAGTATTGCGTAAATATTGAGGTCAACAGAGGGTTGGAATATACATTTTCAAACAATTGCTTTTCTACCGTTATATGCACGTTAACAGACGTTTGTTAAAATGTTCCTACGGAGAACTCCATATCCACAACGTTCAGAAAAACACCGACACTTCAATATATTATACCGTCATCACATTTGCTATGGTTAAGCCTACCTTCGACTTCGAACTCAAACGAGCAGGTACTTGTGAGGCCACTGTTGTCTGTCGCCACATAGACCACTGTGTGTCGACCTTCTCTGAACTTACTGCCTGATGTCGCGACGGAGGGGCGAGTTTGTAGTATACTGTTGAAGTTTTGCATTGAACATGTGCATTATTAATTACACAGAGACAATGTGTTACGCGCATTGTAGTTACAACACAGTCTGTATAAACGTATACACCTATTTGCCTAAGTTCTGGTGGTACCATATCATTGTCTCACAGTGCCAGCCATGGCGATATAAAATATGACCAGGGGTTCATTTCAACACCTGAGTTCAAAGTTCGAATTATGCGTTTTTAAGAAGATGAGATAAAATCTGAACGAATCTTCTGCTAGCTGCTGCGTTACCTCCTGACGCCCAGGCTGTCTGATGCAGAAGCATCACGCCAACTGACATGGGCGTCACATCTTCCTTCGTCTGCAATGATCGTAGTAGTTATCGGCGGGTAGCACTTGATCGCTGGAGGGGTTGAATCAGTCTCACTGTGTCCCCAGCTGCCACCTGGACATCGTACAGTACATTTCGTATTACATTCGTTGATAGTGTGCATTTCACTGGTCCTGATTTTCTCCAAAACCACTACAAATGCTTGAACGATTATTCAAGGGATTCACAATTATCACGTTGTGTGATATGTGTCAGTGATACAAAGGTTAGCTTTAATACCTTAACACAAAATATGCCATTGCAGGTCAGCCTAAGCGGAAGAGATGCTACTGGTCATCGTAGCTGAATATAAATCAATATATATTTTTAAACAATCAATTGAATTAACATGGTGGGAGGGTATGTTGCTTAAAATGTTGTACATATATTACACAAAATCAATATGTAATGTAAACTATAAAATAAAACTGTGATGTAAACCAAGCTGCTGGGATTATTATCAATTTGATTATGTCAAGGCAACATTAATCATGTCTCCTATTACCCATGGTCTACATGTTGTATTGCCAACATCATTGCCAACATGTGCTAAATGTTTGATTATGTCAAGGCAACATTAATCATGTCTCCTATTACCCATGGTCTACATGTTGTATTGCCAACATGTGCTAAATGTTTGATTATGTCAAGGCAACATTAATCATGTCTCCTATTACCCATGGTCTACATGTTGTATTGCCAACATGTGCTAAATGTATTAGCTTACATCAACTTGAAACATGCGGTAATCGTGACGTATCTTTCAAGTCATAACTTGTAACACATGACGGCATTACGTTTTACGTTTTTGCCCAAACGGACAGACAAACGACGGGTTAGATGACATTTGGGTTACAACGAAGAAAACATTTACAGCGCTTATTTCAACATTGATCGACACCACCCTGCTTTTTATTTGAATTGACAATAAGATATAAACTCACCATCGTCGCACCGATTCAACTGTAGAATATCATCAACGATAAAGCATTTGAACTTTTTAATGAAGTCTTCAAAACTGCCTCTCTTGACTACCCGTTTTACTTGTGTCTGTTTTCCTCTTGTATCTAAAACACAACCCTGGCTGTAGAACGGCAGCAATCCACGTAGTAATCACGGGATTCACAAGTAATGATTGTGGTTATTACAGTACTATGTAACATTCAGTATTAGACTGATATATTATAGCAAAGGTTATTGTAATAGAAATTACATTACGATTAGGAAGCAAATCAAACTCACATTTAAAGTATGGCTTTGGAGATTTATTAAATATATTTATATATGATTGATATTATTTAAATATAATTTTAAAAATGCTTTTACAAATTAAGTCACAAAGTAATGCCAAATGATTGTCAAATGTTGCCAATACCAATGGTGTGTGTTCGTGCGTGCGTGTGAGAGCGCACGTGCGCGCGTATTCTGAATGTGTGTATAAATGTATTATGCACGATACTTGTGCTACCCACCTTGTGACGGACGATGGCAGTTCAACCTTGGCCCAACCCAATAGCCCCCATCGACACATTGACGGTGTACCATTCCCAGGTCAGCGGCACATCTGCATCACGCAATGGTCACTTTGTGAACAAATTACATTCGTCACAAAGTTCCAAAATATTGTTTTCAATAAACGAAGCGTACTCTCCACCAAAGATAACTTCCAGCGTTTATATTTGTATACAATGTTTACTCACACAAGTCTCGTCACAAAAATATTAATTACCATCTGGGGTCAATCGAGGCCTATTCCGCCTGCAATGCCATGCCTTGTTGCTGACTGGATCTAACCATTACATTAGCACATTAAATATTTTGGAAGTTGTGTTTTGTTTGCGGTATAACCTACTGGCCTGACAGAATGCGAAAACGATACTAGGCAGTGTTTGATGCCCAAAGAAAGCATACCCGTTATTGATTATTTCTGTGACAAGATTGTTTGGAATAACCATTGTAAGCAATAGTAGCAACTCTTTTGTTTGATGTGTTTTTACATTATTTTCTACAGCAAATATTACCTGAAAACTATTAAAACTATGTGAACGGCGTATGAATGGTTTAGTGAATGTGAACGTGAATGGCTTAGCGAATGTGAAAGTGAATGGCATAGTAGTGGATTATGCAATTTCCGTAGTTGCTAATATGTACACGTGATATATTAATTTACGTCACGCCGCAATACTACATTCTGCAGTTTAACAAATGGTGATAGTGTTTACAATGTCAATAAGTCACAGGTTGTGTTGTGACTGTTAGTTCATGGTGCTATGCTTTGCCATACATAATATTATGCACGTGTTTAGCTTGAATAAAGAACACACATTTGTCCATAATACCGGAACAACCGTTGACTTGATAACGTGATACTCATAAAGGTACATTGTATCACATTGTTTTACCTGACGGTGCACCGTGTTCCAGGCGCTACGCCATCATATCCATTAACCAGACTGTTTGTCGCAGGCGAACAATTGACGATGAGGAAATCTTCCCTCAAAGTAGACAGATGACATCCGGTCTCTCCCACTTCTTGTTCGACGGTTTGCTGTAATAGGTCAGTGCGAATAATATTTCAGTAGTGTTCTATTGTTGTCTCCCAAATTTTGGATAAACATTAAAGAAGAAATATATGTACCAAAATCATAAAACGTACACATTTCCAGATAAAGTGATTATGTTTTTAAGTGTAATAAAAACTGTAGTTTCTATGTTAAAATAGTTGAACAAGTGTAATTAATATATATTCACATTATCAATAAGTCTAATTTCTTGGGCAACTTTGTTTATGACTATCAAAACTCCATCTTGAGATAAACCACTTCTTAAAAGTGTTTCAATAATATTGTAATTGTCAGTGCTGCCTTATTGTTCACGTTGTCATCGATGTCTCTTTCATCAACATAACACTGTTATTGTTAGTGCTGTCTAAATGTTCATGTTGTCATCGAGGTATTTTTCGTCAACATAACCCCCCGTCGTCTAGCTACACAGCATATTTTTGTGGAATTGTTAATATTTTAATTACTTACTTATGCCCATCGCCCCTCTTGGGGCATAGGCCGTCGACAACAGATCGCCAGAGTCCCCTGTCCTGGGCCATCCTCTCTAACTGGTTCCAGGTGTAGCCCATCTTCCTGGTGTCTGCCTGGAGGTCCCGTCGTCACGTGTTTCTTGGTCGTCCTCTTCTCCGTTTGCCTTGAGGATTCCATGTCAGCGCTTGCCTGGTGGTGCTTGTTACTGGTTTTCGGAGCGAGTGGCCAATCCAGGCCCATCTTCTTCTTCTGATTTCCTCTTCGACAGGTCGTTGTTGTGTCTTTTCCCACAATTCACTGTTGCTGATGGTGTCTGGCCAGTGGATCTGGAGGATTCTTCTCAGGCAGTTGTTGACAAAGGTCTGCACTTTGTTGATGGTGGTGTTGGTTATCCTCCATGTCTCTGCTCCATACAACAAGACCATCTTCACGTTGGAGTTGAACAACCGGATCTTTGTGCGTGATGACAGTACCCTGGAGCTCCAGATGTTCTTCAGTTGCAGGAATGCCACTCTTGCCTTGCCTATCCTTGCTCTGACGTCTGCGTCTGTGCCGCCCCGCTTGTTGATGACACTGCCGAGGTATGTGAAGGTCTCTACCTCCTCCAGTGCATTCCCCTCCAGTGTGACTGGGTCAGTGCTGGCTGCATTCATCCTGAGGACCTTGGTCTTTCCTTTGTGGATGTTCAGGCCCACTTGTAAGGAGACAGCTGCCAGTTCTGTCGTCTTGTCCTGCATCTGTTGATGGCTGTGAGACAGCAGTGCCAAGTCATCGGCGAAGTCCAGGTCTTCAAGTTGCGTCCATAGTGTCCACTGGATCCCACTTGTCCTCTGTACTGTGGTCATCTTCATAATCCAGTCAATGGCCAGGAGGAAGAGGAATGGGGACAGCAGGCAGCCTTGTCTTACTCCAGTATTTACCTCGAAGCGACAGGTGAACTGTCCTCCATGGATTACCCTACAGCCTGTTCCGTCATAGCTGTTCTTGATTAGGTTGACCAGTTTAGTGGGTACCCCATAGTGTCGTAGCAGTTTCCAGAGGGTCTTCCTGTCAACACTGTCAAATGCCTTTTCATAGTCAACGAAGTTCACGTAGAGGGAAGAGTTCCATTCTAAGGATTGTTCTACTATGATGCGCAATGTTGCGATCTGGTCTAAACATGATCTGTTCTGGCGGAATCCGGCTTGCTGGTCTCTAAGCATTGGGTCGACCATATCTTTCATCCTTTCCAAGATGATCCTGTTGAGGACTTTCCCTGGCACTGACAGGAGTGTGATCCCTCTGTAGTTAGCACAATTTCTGAGGTCTCCTTTCTTGGGGATCTTGATGAGGTAGCCTTCTCTCCAGTCTGCTGGCACTTCTTCCTCTTCCCATATCTTCCCAAATAGAGGGTAAAGTAGTTCCACGGAAGTGTCCACAACTGCCTTGAGTGCTTTTGCCGGAATATCATCTGGCCCTGATGCCTTATTGTTCTTCAGCTGTTGTATTTTTTATATATTTTTTATATATTTTAATTAGCAGGTAATATTATTATAGATAACGCATGACTGTCTTGTGTTATAAAAGCAACTAATACCGATACCTGAGTGTAGGGAATACAGTTTCCTTTTGTTGCAAATACCACGATCAGTGCGCTTAGCCACGCCGGCGCCATTTTGAGAATGTATCTGAAACGCAATTAACGATTGTGTAATAGTAGAATTTGAATGGAAATAATATAGAAACAATGTACATAATATGTTCCGTATGTTTTATTATTCTGCTTCAACTCTATATAACATATATTTATTTATATACTGTTAAATGCCAACTTGCTTACAATGCCGACTGATTCTAATAAAAACGCTGATGCAAAAAATGCAAAAAAACAGGCAGTCGCTATTTTCTGTGTGGTTCCAATGCGAACGATACACGCCGTTGAACAATCACCGGATTTTAGATAATATGCTTACATCATTAACATATCTCCTGTTCATAGATACAGCTGCCTCTTCAAGTCCATGGACGCGCCCTTGTTTGGTTCAAAAAGAAGGATTAATGCAAATGTGAAATCGAGTCTGGTGATAACGGCCACATGCACCTGATACGAGCAGTGCAGATATAGAATTGCTTTCCTTTGAGGAACATCTTACACCATGAGCTTTGTGTTGCATGTAAAGAGTAAAACATTTTTGGAATCGCCTGAGGAGTGCAACGCATTCTTACGACAATATACGAAAACATGCTTAGTTGGATGAGATTAAATCATGTTCTAGATGCTCAAGGTTATCCTTGAGTCAGTGGTCCTTAAATGTACCCCCATAGCTACGTACATGTTGCTATCTTTTCATTCCTCCCTTGAAACATCTCCCCATGTCCTGTTTCAAATTAGCCACGGTTAATGTTTGAGCCAGCGTACCAGCGTGACAGACGTTATTTTAGTATAGACATTTGCGCTGTAATAGATTCACAGTAAACAGGTACGTTCTCACATAGCGCAGTATCTAGTCCTTGGAACTGTTCAAAGCGCTTTACACTACACCCCCTGGCAGACCTGTTCATTCCAACCCCATTTCGACTTCTCTGGAAAGCATTCAGCAAAGCTGCAATTACTGTGCGAAGACTATTCGATCAGATATCCATCTCTGTATGTAGCCAGGTACTCATCTATACAGCTGAGTGAACTGCGTCAACGTGGGATTAACGAAATTGCCAAAGCTTCGAACCAGCAGTAAGTGGATTCGAACCCGGGTTCTCTCGATTGAGAGTCCGACTTTCTAAGCTAAGCTACCGCGCCCCAGGGAACGGCGTCATTGTTGAATGAACCGTCCTGAGTTGAATGAACCGTACATTCATAGTAACGAGTATCAAGTGAATCGGTACAGAATAAACATGGTTGTGCTTTAACTTGGCTCGGAAATGTACAAATTTCATACACTATGCATGCCAAATCCAATTCCTTGGGTGTGCGAAATGAAACAAAAGCTCTTCATGGTGGGTGCCACTGAATTGATCACGTCGAGTACAACATAATTATAAAAAAATATCCGGTCCATTTAACTCACATCTGCAAACCTGAATAATTTCCAGTGTAGTACAATTATGAAGCCTGAATATATTTGAACAAAGCGGGACAAGTTCATTGTTTAATGTTAACACTTGCGCCATTAACATGACTTGAATGGCTGTAGGGGTAATTTGTGCCGCGAACAGGATCGGGTTGGAAATACTGGAGTTGTGGGAGGCAAAGGGGTTCTACATAATATACGTATAATGTTAAATGAGGATATACATTTAATATAGTAATAATTGCTTGAGAACACTTGTTTGGGCATAGAACGCGTTACTGCAATAGTTAAGGACAATGCTAACCCAACAGTTGTTAACCGATAGCACGACTGCGAAATAAGGAAACTTGTGACTTACTCACGGTTGACGGCGTTCCAGCGGAAATTACTAATCTAACTAGTCTAACTCGGGTCGCCGGCAATTGGTCATCTGCCACCGATTTAATGCCAAGCACAATGAGACTTGACAGAAAGGAAGGGGGACCAAAAATGAGATATCTCAGGGTTACACTAAAAAACCAAGAATCAAAGAATGAAATACTGAGAAAATCTGCAAAAGTGAAACAGGTCAAATCAGATTTGTACAATCTTCATCGTCCCAGACCAAACCAAACTAGGAAGGGAAGATTATGTATCATAATATGACACATGAAAATACTCTTCATTGCATGTGAAAATGTAGAAATAATGATGATTTGGCCATTAATGTAAATAAAATAATTAGAGGATGCAGCAGAAAAGGCAGGACAGGTCATGGGTGGAAGCACGGGAGGGGCTCTTCTTGTGCATGTGGGAAGAAACAATGCCGAGAAGGAGGGAACGTCGGCCATCGTTGGTAAGTACACGAGATTGGTCAAGACACTTAAAGAGGTACGGATTGGACAGATTGTGTTACCAGTGCTGGGAAGCATGGGTCAACATTAGGGGGGTTGGCAAGTAGAGAAAGTAGTATGTATGGAGGAGAGAATAGGCTTCATTGACATTATACGTAGTTTTTTTACAAGAGAGGTGGGTTTCATCTGACTAGGAAAGGTGCTGGTGAACCTACAGAAAAACGTTCACCAGTTATTTCGAGTTAGACATTATGGTAGCAGATATTGACACTTGTGTAATAGGTATCACAAAATCATGGGCGAATAAAGTAGATATAGTAGATGCTGACTTAGCACTGACAGGCTAATGTTTAGAAAGGACAGGCGAGCGTTCAGTAATTTTATATATTAAAGAATATATCCAAGAATATGAAATAGCAATGAAAAGAAAAGCAAATTATGAAGAAGCAATTTAATAATAATAATAATAATAATAATAATTAACTTCTATGGCACCTATATCCTCAGGAACCTGAGCTCAGAGGCGCAACAAAACAGAATCATTAAGCATAATCGTGAACAGGGACGCGCAAAAGTCATTATCAGAACGATTGACAAAAAATATTGATGGTGAAAATGCAATTTGGAATAAATATGTATTGAGTTTTTCGGAAGATAGCTATAGTTTCAGATGTTTCTAAAGTGAATGGGAGTTCATTCCAGACCCCTGGCGCAGCGACAGAGAAAGCATGTTTGCCCAAATAAAGTTTTGCTTTAGGCACAATAAGTTTTTGTGAAATTAATGATCTGAGCTACCTAGGGATATTTGAAAGATTCAGGAGACTAGCCAAGTAGGGTGATTGTTGTGTAGATAGAGCACGATATGTAAGAGTGGAAAGCTTAACATTAATTCGATAAATAACAGGACGCCAGTGTAACTGTTTAAGTAGTGGTAGTGGTGGTGAAAACCGAGGCGCCACGAGTACCACACGTGCCAGAAAATGTTGCACTGGTTGGAGTTAGTTACCAACATTAACAACAGGAGTAGTTTATCGTAGTCTAAACATAGGACAAGAGGAAGATATAAAACTACAAAACAAAAATGCTTTGCGGGAGGTGAGAAGGGGGGATTATGTTATGATGGGTGATTTTAATCATGATCATATACAATGGAAATCATGGAGAGTGCTGGGGGTGGCGACCACCAGTTTCTACTTCTAGCACATTATTGTTTCCTTACTCAACATGTCTTGCAACCAAACAGAGGTAGGAATGTATTGGATTTAATTTTGTCTACTCAAAATGAATTGGTTGACAATATTAATGTACACGACACTTTGGGTTCCAATGATCATGTTAATATAACAGTGAAAACAGGGAGTACATATAAAAAGCAAAGGAGGAGAAGCTTCAACAAAGGCAAAGATATGAAAACGTATCTAGCGAATATAGATTGGAATAACGTACTGAAAAACAAGACAGCAACATGATACTGGACCTGCTTAAAATATGAGATTGAGGGCATTATTGAGATATTTATTCCGTTAAGAAACCAGTTGAAAATGTCCAAGAAGAAACACCTGTCAAAAGAGGCTATTAGAAAAAATTTCAGAAGCAAATGCTGTGAGGATATATAAACACACTGGAAATGGAGAAAACTACACAAGCACTTAACCTAGCTACAACTGAAATTATAAAATCCAAAAGAACGTTTGACAAAAATTATAGCAAGAATGTACATGCATGTGTGTGTACTGGTCTGCATCAAATTCAAGCTACTTAATAGAATATGCCGTTTTCACAAAAATCTGAAGAAACATTTTGTGCAAGAGATCGATATACCAATTCACTAACAGCTACTTCATCAATTCAATGCAAACACATTATTAGAAAAGTTGTTTTGAGTGAAAAACTTGCAAATATTGAATGTACGAACCATATATTTATATATATATATATATATATATATATATATATATATATATATATATATATATATATATATATATATATATCAAATAATTTTTAAATCCTCTCGGTCACCCCGTGAAAAGGCTTATTGGGTCATGCTTTGTGCACACAAAATGTATCAGTTTGTAGCGACATCTAGTGACTGCGGACGGTATCCGTGACCTCACGACAGGAAGGCCAATCTCGCAACGCAATGTCGGAATCCTCTGATTCTTCAAGTGATGGGACTATTTCCTATTTAGAAGATGTGGATAGTGACATTGGGGAATTTTATGCAGACGCCGAGCCACCGACAGGTCCACAACCCTATATGCGTGAGCCAGAGGCTGCCTTCCCTTGCTATCCTTTCCCTAATAAGTGCTATAAGTGTCCCTCATAGCATTAGTTGAGAACTTAACCATATATGCAATGTAGGGCCTTGTCTACATGCCACGTTATTAAGTCCATGCTTGTTTCTACAATGTTGAGCAATTTGTAACTGCACGGTGGCACTGAATACGTTTTGATGTGACGTACACTACAGCTGTGTTGACAGTGGCGTCGCTGCATGCACAATGACGCTCACTATCGTGATAAACGTTGCAACAAAAACGAATATGTATGTAGAAAGACAAAATGCAGTTCCTAATAAAACCAAATGTAACACATTGTAATAAAATCATGACATTAATCAAGATTGGCGAGAAGTGTCCCCACTGTTGTCTTTGATGTGAAACGTAGATGAGACAATATCACTTCCCCACGGGAAGCGAAAAAGGAAACACAAGAACAGAACATTGATTGTGGGTATACATAGGCTTGGTGGTGCCATTGTATATATGTAATCTTATCTGGTTTGATCATAGTATGTGGTTTCAGGTTTTTCATAGTGTAGTGTGACATACTTGTCCACCTTAAATTCACCAGTGGTTGTGAATGTGCTGCTGCTGAGTTGAGATATGGTGTGTGTTGTATTGGCTTAGTGAAGGCTAAGATCCTTGTTGTGGTCCACGGACCACACCATTGGTTGTGCAGGTGGTGCAATGGTTGCAGCTGCGTACACTTTGAGGGAAGATGTGTAAGTACATATGCACAAACAACATGAAGTGTGATAAACGCAAGCAAACAGGCAGGGATAAGGCAATGCAAGTAGACGCCTCTAAATAGTCAAGAGTGTATTGGTGCAGCAGCTACTGTAAATGTGCAAGACTATAGAGATTCAGCTAACAATTTAAATGTACAAAAGAAACTTACGTTATATGTGTTATTGGCATACTTTGACACTCATAGACATCGGTCATCAAAGCTAAAAATTCAAATGAAATTCAAATGAAATTGTGTGCAGATCAAGACGTACGTGATGCTAAACAGGTGCTTTATGACGAGTACAAATATGAGCTGGGTAATCCCCAGAACAGACAGGAATCAAACAATTGAAATAAGACTGAGACACCAGGAGAAGATATCTACGTTGTATTCCAAAAAAATTTGGAAATTAAAGTCGAACCGTGTCTTGCTGCTGTTGACATTAAGATATTTCCTAACTTTACCACATAAGAGATGGATCTGCAGAGCAGAGCAAACGGACACTAGATAAAAGTAGATGATGTAGATGACGAGTTACAGAAACATGGCATACAACTGCAGAAGCAAGAAGGGCAGACAAAATATGCAGATGCTGACCAGTTGAACAGAGATATTAATAATCGGATTGTCAGAGCCAGTTTCCTGTGGCAAGTCTTATTCAACGTGCCCCATAGGCAGTACGGCCTCCTACAGATCTAGTCATATAAAGGGGAAACAAACTACCAACTATAAGCATTTGTTAATAATGAAAAAATGTCGCTATACATTGATGCTGAGTGTTCTAATATACCTTATATATACTGTTCAAAGAGCAATTGCTGTCAACAATAGACCATGTTATGATAAAACAGGACTTGCGTGAATCAGTTATCATATATGAATCAGTGTGTATGACCAGTGATTTTTCCGATAATTTTCCATTGTCTTGAAATGCAAATACATGTGTCATATCATGAAACATTTGAATGTAAATGTAAAACGAGTGTAGCTTGGCATAAATGTACATAGGTCCACATTGAAAATGACAAACGTGAGCTTGATAAGTTGATATCATGTATTGATTCTAATCATGATGCAGATTTGCAATTTGGGTTTAAAGATGTCTTGTCAACAACATTGTGTACATTTATTGTCAAAGAAACCATTTCATATTACGTAAATAACGGTAGTACTGTCATGTTTTATTACTTGATGTTTCTAGAGCATTCGATAGAGTATTGTCTGCTGTGTCAACAAACTAATTAGCAATGGTATGTACCCATTAGTTGTGAGACTTTCAGTCCACATGTACACAGACCAGAAACTACAGGTTAAATGGAATGATGTAATATCAAACCGATTCATTGTAAATAATGGGGTTCGCCAAGGAGGTGCTATGTCTCACATTCTATTTGGAGTGTACATGGATGGGCTGTTGGGTGAATTAAAATAGCTTGGTATTGGCTGTTTTATTGGTCAACGTATCTGCGGAGCTGCAGAATGTGCAGATGATATTATACTACTATGTCCTACTAGTTTTTGGTGGCGAAAAATGATGGAGGTGTGTGAAAAACATGCCAAACTACATGATGTTTTGTTTAATGGGTCAAAAAGCTAAATATTGGTGTACAACAAAAAGGATGTTGATCCGCATTTTGAAATAAATGCTACGGATGTTTCTACACGTGAGAAAACTATTCATTTGGGAAGTGTACTGAGCACAACCAATAACTATGAAATGATGTTTGACGGCATCAAGAAATTTAATTGTAGCGTTAATAGATTTATGTCTGGGTTTGGTTCATTTCAAAATGTCGTCAAAACCAAATTGTTTCACCAGTATTGTTGTGCATTGTACGGATATCACCTATGGCCACTGTGGCATGACAGTGTTAACAAGATGTGCATACAGTGGCTTAATACTTTGCGCAAGGCATAGAAGCTACCATATGGTTTGCACCCAGATTTAATACCATTAATTGCTGAATGTGTACCTTTAGATGTTGCTTTGGTCTTTATAAAGGTTTCTAAAGTTTTACATAAGTGTAGCCTTGTCAGACAACATGGTTGTTTATTATATAGCAAATACAATGACATTTACTTCTTGGTCCTTTATGGGTCAGAATTAGACATATTATGTCCAAGTATAACTTGACACATCATGAGCTATCATATACGCCTATAAGTGCTATTAAGTATCAATGTAAAATAATGTGGTATATCAATGTAAAATACTACATACCATGACTACGCAAATATGACTTGTGAAATGGTGGTAATGAAATATTGTAACAATGATTTAATATCTTCGCACAATATAATGTGTTTTCTATCTGCTTTTTCTTTCCGGAACTACATAATTTGTTTAATATATACATGTTTGTTGATCTTGAGTCCGAACAAAGATGGTAATAATAATAATAATAATAATAACATTTCATAAAATATAAAGTATATGTGTAAAACGACGATACAATTCACTAACCTCTAATAGTTGTTGACGGCGTAGGCGTAGGCCTCGCGTGAACAACGCAGTCAGCTTGTCAGAAGGTACTATTCGTGGACGGTGCTGGTCCCAACACCCAAAGCATTATAACTGCAAAGCGTGCTTATATTGGTTTCAAATGACGCTGGGGTTTCCCCACGCGTAATTAGCAGCGAATGGTCCCTCTCTGGCCAGCGGCCAATACACGGCACATAATAACAGTAATAATAATAATGCAAAAATATGTTGTGCGTTCAACCGTGAAGTAGTGTTCGCAATGTTTCCTTATTCCAATATCATAATGGGCTATGTTTTGCGAATTGCTAAACAGTATCCATGATATCAGTTGCTGTTTAAAAAATTTGGGACCATAATGACAAAAGACAGACGTCCTCTGACGTCACAAGCGGGACTCTGGTTTTTTGTTTGGTCCGTTGTACATAACTCTCTTTATATATAGGCATATATATATATATATATATATATATATATATATATATATATATAGATGTATGCCTATATATAAAGAGAGTTATGCCTATGTATATATATATATATATATATATATATATATATATATATATATATATATATATATATACATGTGCGTGTATGCCTATATATATATATGCCTATATATAAAGAGAGTTATGTACAACGGACCAAACAAAAAAGCAGAGTCCCGCTTGTGACGTCAGAGGACGTCCGTCTTTTGTCATTATGGTCCCAAATTGTTTAAACAGCAACTGATATCATGGATACTGTATATATATATATATATATATATATATATATATATATATATATTGCACCGGTTGTTCAGTAACGTATTCAAATTTTATTTCAAATTTCTATTTTTTATTCAAATAGAAAGCGATACGCGAGGTTGTTTTTTGCGCCGACGCAGGAAACTCCCTGCTTTCTGGTGAGTCATATACACTAGCCGAATTCAACGGATGTTCAAAACCTGCAGTTACGTTTTAACCATTCAGTAATGTGGACTCAATTTAGAATGCGTCATTGTTCCTGTTCATGCGTGACATGCCGCCAAACTGTTGTACTCTGTACAGATTTCTACGAAGATTCGATTCGACATACTGGATATAGTTCTGTGGTAAATGGTGATCCAAGACTCTGAAATAACCAAATTTCTAAATAAACAAATGTCTAAATGGTTGAACCAACTGTGTTGGATTGAGTTGGCCTCGTCACCTTTGTCTTCTGAATTAATTAAAAGCTTTGGAAAAATGTATTAACGGGTAATATGTTCAATAGTACAATCACTGGTCTTGTTCGGTGTAACTAAGATAAAATCGTAACTGAACTCGTAGCCGTCGTCACAGGCCGCGATAGAGTTCAGTACTTCGTCATCGCTACAGTTGACCGAGCCGTGATCGGGCGGCTGCAGCTCGCCGCAAACTGCAACCAACCGTGACAGGGGTCTACGCCGATGTTACGTACGTCACGAATTAATTGTATTCATAGTAATCACCCCAAGAAAAGTTAAAAACGACCCTGTAATTTGTTTACATTTAATGCGTTGCATACATGTGAGGCTCCCTAATTAGTTTGTACCATTAACTATTTTGTGCAATGTCGCCTTTTCGTCGTTCGATATAAAAATAATCGTAAATATGTCATTCAGTCGGTGAAATAGATGCCTGTTGTTTAAGCTAGCCGCACACCGCCCGATTGTCTACGCTGCGACGCATTTCAACCGTCGTAGCCCAATCGCGTATGATCGTAAGCTTACGACTGGCCTACGACTGACCGCGGCACACCGCGACGATTGTTCACAACTGTTTTTAATATATATAAATGATTTGGAGGATGACATATCTAGCAAAGTACTCAAATTTGCAGATGACACAAAAGTATTCAGAAAGGTTACTAATGATACAGATAAACAAAGTTTACAGGATGATCTAGAAAAATTAGTTAAATGGTCAGAAAAATGGCAAATGTTATTCAATTTTGGGAAGTGTAAATGTATACACATAGGACATGGAAATATGGACGAGGAATATAAAATGGGGGATGCTGTACTAGGTAGAACCACACAAGAAAAGGATTTAGGAGTAACATTTAATGCTGACATGAAAGTTTCAGAGCAATGTGGGATTGCTGCTTCGAAAGGAAATCAAATTCTAGGGCTAATTAGGAGAACTATTACGTATAAGGAGAAACATCTAATTGTACCCCTGTACAAAGCAATAGTTAGACCACATTTGGAAAATTGTATTCAAGCATGGAGGCCATATCGTAAAAAAGACATAGATAAGCTAGAAAGAATACAACGAAGAGCAACTAAGATGATTCCAGAATTAAGAGACCTTAGTTACGAAAGTCGCTTATTACAATGTGGTTTGACAACACTAGAGACCAGGAGACTAAGAGGAGACCAAATAGAAGTGTTTAAAATAGTGAACGGTTATGAGGATGATGATAGGAATATGTTCTTCAAACGTAAAGAAGGCAGTAGAACCAGAGGACACAAAGCAGCATTAGTTAAGGAGAATGAGAAAGTACTCTTTCTCAAAGAGGGTGATAAATGAATGGAACAAACTGCCAAATGATTGTGTTAATGCTAGTAGTGTGAATATGTTTAAAAATAGAATTGACAGATATCTGATAAGGGCGGGCTACACATAGATGAGAAAATTGTTGGACTCTCGATAAGCCAATGGCTTCCTTGTCCACTTGCCATCTGGAACTTGTTGTTCGAGATGGCAATCTTGTTAAATCTTGTTAAAAAATCTTGTTAAAACTGGATATATAAACCTGGCGGTATTCTTATAAAACACTGGCCGCCACCTTTCTGTTTGTATCCGAACTTCAACAATATGGCGCCGTCCGTGGAGAGAAGTGTTCAGGCAATTGCCAACGTTTTAGGGATGTGCGTCATCAATATGTTGCTGAAACGGAGACGAAACAGGGACAAGAAACGTAGGGTGTACCACTCCCACTTGGTGCAGGCTTGAACAGTCTTGAGAATTGTGTTCTGAGTAACATTATTTGTTTGCTGACGTCATTCACTGAAATGTACAAATATACATTATAATATAACATGTGTGTAGGTTTGGGAGGATCAACAACTCCAATAACAATTATCATCGCGTAATGATTCCACACGAGTTGGGTAGCTGTCAGTCGCGATTTACATGGCTAGCCATAAATCCATGGTATAGGCCCCTAGGCTGGATTGGGGAAGCGATGTGTGCGTACACACACCCCTACTTGGCACTGGGGCTAAAGAGTTGCGCTCGAGGGAAAAGAGTTCAGTTCAAGGGTGCAGTTGGAGTTTTTTTGGGAGCATCGAGAGGGTGCAATTGGGGTCTCAATGGGTACAATTGGAGGTTTTTGGGAGCCTCAAGGCAAGGGGTGCTGTTGGAAATATCAGGGCCCAGGGGTACAGTGGGTCGTTATTAGGAGCCTCAAATGGGGTCCAGTTGAATTTTTTTTGGAGCTTCAAGGGGTGCTGTTGGAAGTATCGAGGTTTTGGAAAAACGTACGCTCCATAAATCAAACACTCTACGGGCCGGATAGTATGTGTGTCTTGTAAATACGTCGGATTATGGTACTGACTGATACAGCGGAGGGGCATACATTGTTTTTGTAACACAAAGTCGTTTTTTTTCATATATTATTTGGCGCTGAGTCCAAATCTGACAAAATACCTTGACCATTTTTTTATTGACACAATCAATTTTTTTATATTGTATGTTCTCTAAAGTAAATGCAGATATGTTTCTGTATGAATTAATCTGATCACCCACAATTTTGTGCAGCTAGGGCAAACTAATTGTGTTCCCATCAAAGCTATCTTCCCTTCGACGTATTTTGGACTGTGCCACAGCCGAATTGTTGATCTAGACTTCGATGTTCGAGGTAATTTAAAACGCTTATTTTGCAAAGTGCTAGACGTATCAAGCCTGGCAACAGGTGGATTTCAGCGAATAAATTCTAGTAGAATCGCAAAACAAGGTAAGACCAGTTTAATATAGCCTTCGCCAGGTCAGACTATACTAATACATACCGTATTTAGGAATACTTTGAAATATTATTTTTAATTCAGTCGATAAGATAGACCCCTCTGCCTCTGATACCGGGCTTAGCGCTAGGCTATGGCTATGACCGGTGCCGTTCACTTTAGTACGGTGCCTAGCCCTAGTAGAATAGATTGTACATACTTTTACATTATAATAATATTAGCAGGAACATTCAAGTCGTCAAGTAGGCAGTATTGCAGTAATACTAATAGTAATGAAGCGAATCTTTCTATTACGCCTACAATAACAATGGCTACATACCGCCAGTCCCAAGTACGGAGGCGATCTCGTTTAAGGCCTTTGCTTTTGCGTTTCTATTTGAGTAACACTGTGAAGAACAATCAAACAAACAAGGCCGATTTTGCCGCATATCGAAAAGGGCGTCTTCTGTAACACCAGAAATCGGCCATTTTCCCAAGAATCTAATTACCACTTGTGTTCTCTGATTGGTTAATTCCTTACGATTCGAAAATAAAAGTCGGGAAGAGCCGCACACCGCCCGATTGTTCAAGATTGCCAGTCAGCGTCAGTCGTGCTGATTGAACATGTTGAATCGCCACGACTGCCGCCGACGCGACGTAAGACTGGGGAATCCTAGTCGTAGGCACACGCACACCGCCCCGATTACGCCCGATTGTCTACGCTGCGACGGTCGAGATGCGTCGGATCGTAGACAATTGGGCGGTGTGCGGCGGGCTTAGAATAACGATGTGCCAGCAGTGAGCGAGGAGTTACGTGTAGTTGTATTGGGTTGCACCTGCATGTGGCTGCTCCAAACAAGCTCTGTTCATATTGTGTGTTTTACGAGTTTTGTACGAGGATATCGTAGTGCAGTTTTACAGTTTGTTTTATGAAAGTGTCAGGACGATCCTGGACTACACAGTTTTACCAAATGTTTTATGCCCTTTAGTAGTTTAGTAACGATGTTGCCGACCGTTTCGCTTATCACTTCGCCGACAAGATCAACTCGATCCGCAGCCAAATTCATCATTCGTCAGCTAATGCCGATAACGCGCAGCCATGTATTGTTTCTTCGCCTCTGCGTGCGTTCCAACCGGCTTCGCTCGAAGAAGTAACGGCACTGATCGAAAATGACAAGACTAAGTCGTCCAAGAATGATCCACTGCCAATCGCTATTCTGAAGGCAAATACCCCCATCTTAACGCCGATCCTCAGGAACGTCACCAACCTCTCTTACAAGTCTTCCACTGCTCCGGCACCCCTAAAACACACTGTCATCACGCCTCTTCTTAAACGTTCCAGCCTTCCCGTTGACGACTATCTCGAACCTTCAGTACGCATCCAAGTTACTTGAACGCCACGTCTCTCCCCAACTGCGTTTCCATCTGCAACACAATGGCTGCTGAGATCCTTTTCAGAGCGCCTACCGCCCGTCACACAGCGTTGAGACAGCGATTGTATATATTCAGAACGATATATTGCATTTATTTGATCCTCGTACGCATGAGGTTCAGGCACTACTAGACACCAGCGCTGCGTTCGATACGATCGACCACGACCTTCTCGCAGAATTAGACCGAATCGGCGTGCGAGGTGACGCACTTTGCTGTCCGTGTTCCACAGCCACCTCCTCTTCCCATCGACATCTGCGGATGTAACGTCAGCACTTCAGTCAACATATGTGACCATGGTGTACAGCTCGACTCCACGATGTCGATGGCCGCATACATTAACCGTACCTGCCGGACTGCCTACGCCCAACTACGTGGCATTGCGCTAATACGATCATATCTGCCGCTTAGAGCGTACAAGACGCTTGTACGATCGCTTGTCACGTCGCAACTCGACTTGGGAAACACGGTCCCGTGCGGCATTACCGGAACCCTGCTGCATCGACTCGAGATGGTCCAGCGATACGCTGCGCGTGTCGTCCTCTGCCTACGTCGACGTGACCAACACAGCATGACGGCGGCACTGCGAGAGCTGCACTGGCTACCTGTGGCGCAGCGAATTCAGTTTAAACTGTTAACCTTGATGCACGGCGCCGTGCATGCAAACACTCCACGTTACCTTGCTGACCGTATATCTCCCTATGTTCCCTGTCGCAGTCTTCGTTCGGCTGACCAATCTCTCATTGTTGTTCCAAGGGTAAACCTGAACGGTTCGGCCGACGAGCTTTCTCATGTGCAGGTCCCACCGTCTCGAACTCTTTTCCAATAGGGCTAAGAACGTAACGTCATTCTAGACGTTTTAAGAGGGACCTGAAAACCTTACTCTTTTATCAAGCTTTTTTATACATATATAAATACACAATCATAATGCTTACTTTTATTGTGTTATTTATGTAATGCCTGCATTGTAATAATTATATTCACTAATGTAATGCATTTTAATTAATAATTTTTTTATTGTAAACACCCTTGGTTCTATTTTTTTTAGAGATATGCGGTGTCAAGATAAAATTTGACTTGATTTGATTTTAATTTGCCTGCCTAGTCGCCAAACAGCTGGGGTCTCAGTGAAGTAGCTTTGGCATCTATGTTTACGCCTAAAACCGGCGGGACCGTCGCTTATTGGGCCCCCGATTAGACCCACAGTGCACCGCGCTCCCCATTTGTTTTGGCTTCTGACGTCATCATGCTTCAGGGCAATTGAAGCTCCGTCTTCAATCGGATCTTTAAGGATGGATGTGGTACATGTGGTGGATGTGGTGCATGTGGTAGATGTGGTGGATGTGGTGGATATGGTAGATGTGGTGGCTGTGGTAGTGGTGGTACTGGTTGTTAATGTTAATGATGACGATGGTGATCATGGCACGGTATGACGTGATCCAACGACTATCAGTAAATTATACGGTGCTACTATATTGTCCGTCTATTAAGTTAATACGTATGCGTTCAACGAGATGAATATCTACGGCAAAGACAAGTAAGTGGACTACCACCAGAATGTCAAACATTAGCATTCGCTCGTGTGTGACATTCTAAAACGGACTTATATTGTTGCTGGCTTCGTGATTTACTGGGAATATCGCCCATCTCGACGAAAAGAAGCGGGAAATCCAACCTCCTGTGAGATTACCTCTTTCGTCATGCTAAAGCGGACAAAAGTTAGTTCAGGTAGGGGCTAAACAACCATGACATTGTGCTCTCTTGACTGCCGAGCAGAACAAAGACACGCCATGCCTGGACGATTCTGATCGAGCGCAGTAACAGGACGAACGTTAAGCGTAAAGAACCAGCCATGCCTAAAACACCGAGACAGTTCTAAGCAGAATATGAATGTCGGAAATAAGACGCTTTCTCGAGTTTGTTTGAAGTCCATCAAGTATTTCAAAGAACAATCTAAGTGTAGAGTTGATCCATCAAGAATGGATCGTTTCCGGTATTCCAGGGTTATTTCTGGTCATCTGGGGTCAGTAGGGATCACATCCGGTCAGTAGGGATAACATCTGGTCAGTAGGGGTCATTTGTGGTCAGTAGGGGTCACGTATTGTCAGTGGGAGTCACGTGCGGTCAGTGGTGGTCAGTGATGATCGTATAAGGTATGTGAAGTGGTCAGCGACTGCTCATCTCGGGTTATATACGATCATCTGAGTTGGCCATCATTTATGGATAGTTGAGAATTCAGTCAGCTTAGTATCTGGTCAGTTGTACGGAGGCGTATCCGATTACAAGGGGTCGTCTCAATAATATCTACGTATCCGAAGTAAGATGTCATAAGGATTTGTTTTAGGGTCAGGGTTAAGCACCGTAGAAGGAGTGTATTGCGTAACAAGCACCGAGGGGGGACATCAAGTCAGGTGGGACGTCTGTGGACAATGGGGGGGGGGGCTTTCCGATTACAAAGGGTCTTCTCAATAATATCAACGTATCCGAAAGAAGGTATCATAAGGGGTCGTATCCAACATCACTTTTAAGGTCACATGCCTAGGGTCATGTAAATACGTGAAAGAAAAAACAAAATGGGTTGTGTACTTTTTTATCGCACCGAGAGGCTGTATGCGTCAGTCATCTGGGGTCATGTGGGATTATATGTGGTCAGTGGTGGTCACGTCCGGTTAGTGGGTAGTCATATGTGGTCAGTGGAGGTCAGCGGGGTCATATACGGTCGGAATGGGTCATACGTAACGTCACTGTATATGTCACGTGTGACACAGTCATTGGGGATATTGGGAGGAAAAGAAAAACACCATGGGTGGTGCACATTTTTTTATTGTTGGTGGTGTTGTATCCGGTCAGTAGGGGTTATAATCGCCTTTTATTACGTAACGTCGGCAGCGAGATAACATTC
>OY759263.1:35211678-35254178 GCA_963662155.1 Lamellibrachia columna | reverse complement strand
AACCCGTCACGGTCGAGGTGATTCAAGATGGCGTTGTGCCAAATTGCGTGATGCGATACAAGTCTAAATTATACCCAGTCAGTAGCGCTAGTGCGCTTTGTTTGAATGTCGCATTTAATGTTTGATCACATCTTGTAGCAATAGTGTCTTGAATTCATTCGTAATTACTAGTTACGTCTATGTATTTAACTTCGTATGGGCGTCACACGCACTCGAAGACAAGTAAAAAATATAATAAACCAGATTACATCAATTATGTCTGCCCACTCGCTGGTAGACAAAGATACGAGTCTAAATTACACCCAGTCAGTAGCGCTAGTGCGCTTTGTTTGAATGTCGCATTTGATGTTTGATAACATCTTGTAACAATAGTGTCTTGAATTCATTCGTAATTACTAGTTAGGGCTATGTATTTAACTTCGTATGAGCGTCACACGCACTCGAAGACAAGTAAAAAATATAATAAACCAGATTACATCAATTATGTCTGCCCACTCGCTGGTAGACAAAGATACGAGTCTAAATTACACCCAGTCAGTAGCGCTAGTGCGCTTTGTTTGAATGTCGCATTTGATGTTTGATAACATCTTGTAACAATAGTGTCTTGAATTCATTCGTAATTACTAGTTAGGGCTATGTATTTAACTTCTTATGAGCGTCACACGCACTCGAAGACAAGTAAAAAATATAATAAACCAGATTACATCAATTATGTCTGCCCACTCGCTGGTAGACAAAGATACGAGTCTAAATTACACCCAGTCAATAGCGCTAGTGCGCTTTGTTTGAATGTCGCATTTGCTGTTTGATCACATCTTGCAACAATAGTGTCTTGCATTTATTCGTAATTAGTTACGGCTATGTATTTAACTTATTATGGGCCTCACACGCACTCGAAGACAAGGTGAAATATCTAATAAACCAGGTTACATCAATTATGTCTGCCCACCCGCTGGTAGACAAAGTGAAGTATTTAATAAGTCAGACAATATTAATTATGTCAAGCACACACATTCGTAAAATAATGACATAGTTAGTACGAGATATTAGATGAAATATGGGAGCCACACACACACACACACACACACACACACACACACACACACACACACACACACACACACACACACACACACACACACACACACACACACACACACACACACACACACACACACACACACACACACACACACACACACACACACACACACACACACACACACACACACACACACACACACACACACACACACACAGACACACACACACACACACACACACACACACACAAACACACACACACAAACACACACACACAAAGACAAAGACAAACACACAAACACACGCACACGCACACGCACACGCACACGCACACGCACAGACACGCACACGCACACGCACACGCACACGCAAACGCACACGCACACGCACACGCACATGCAGACACACACACACACACACACACACACACACACACACACACACACACACACACACACACACACACACACACACACACACACACACACACACACACACACACACACACACACACACACACACACACACACACACACAAACACACACACATGTGCTTAGAGGCACACAGCATGTTTCTATTTAGCGAAAAACCATATTATATATATATATATATATATATTCTATATTCTAATTAACCACATTTAAAATATTATAATTTGACCGCTTTGTTTTTATGAATATCGACCATGATGCTTGCAGACGGTACCTTTGTTGTTTGGATAAAACAAACATACTCCAGACGCCACTAAACATGCCCAATCGCACTCATTCAATTTGAATTTTGGGAATACGTCCTACAACAGTAAAGTCAAGCACTGCTATATAGTCAACAGCTAATCGAAGTACATATATTGTTACTGTGAAGAGTGTCATTGGGGAGTATGTTTAGTAAAAGCTCCCCCTCGAGTCAATTTTATTTCTCGTCTCGTTTGAAAATCATTTCGTGACTAATTAAACCTATCTAAAATCCTCTAAGACATGCTTGCTCGTTTGTGTACATGTATTAAAAAACTTATGAAATCGTCGGACAAATTATTGATTATTTTTTTCCGGAAACGACGAAGCTGGGAATGTGATTGCGCATACTTAGTGTGTTCACGCACCATAGATACGAACAATCAAAACACGGATGGTTGTTTACCATTGGTTGAGCATGCTACAAATGGGCAGAAAGATTACCGGGAAGAACATTTCTTCCCTGTCCTGGTTGTTCATGTCCACGAAATTGGCCAAAATAGTTATTAATTTTATTAATTATTCGATCAAGGATATAATTAATTTAAAATGGCTAATACTCGTGAGCATATGTATATACCAAACAACAGTTCACTATTGCTCTGAAGAACATTTTTAGTATTTTGCAGGTGGAAACAGAGATGACAATACACAGTGTCAACAAGGCCATGGAGCAAGCAAGGAAAATATGCTACAGAAGTGCGAAGAAACTGCAGTTGATTTCCACATCAATATGGGACAAAATAGGCAAATGGAAAATAATAAAAAGGAAAAGGCTGCTCACCACAAAGTCCCCAAGTCTCAAAGAAAGACTTTCTAGAGAATATTCACAGAAAGACAAAGAAGTGAGAAAGAGTGCCAGAGTAGACAAACGCACCTACATTGAAAACCTCGCAGAAGTAGCAGAAGAAGTAGCAAGAAGAAAAGGTATGAAGTCACTCTACCAAAAATAAAAAACCAAGAAGCTGAAAGGAGATACGGGTCCTAACCAGAACCTCCCACTGAAAGACGCAGATGGAAAGATCATCACTGTCGAAAAAGTGAAGATAAAGAGGTGGAAGGAGCATCTCCAGCTGGTTCACAATCGTACAGTTTCACCCACCTTTGCAGACTTCCCGGAGGCAGCAGATGACCTTGAAATCAACCTCGACCAAATCACAGAAGCAGAAACCAGAGAAGCCATTAAAGCCCAAAAGAATGGAAAAGAACCAGGAAGCGACAGCGTCTATCCAGAAATGCTGAAAGCAGATGAACAAGAGACACCCAGAATCCTATGCCAGATCTTCCAGAATATTTGAATACAGATGAAGAAGACACACCAGATGATTGGACGACAGGCGCAATTATCAAGCTGCCAAAGAATTGCGACTTCGGGAACTGTAACAACTGGCGGGGGTAAGCCTTGTTATCCTTAAGAGAATATCGTCAGCTACTAACACAATCCTCCGCCAGGAACAAGCTGGGTTCAGAAGAAGCAAGTCGTGCATCGACCATACTTTCACGTTACGGCAGATTTTGGAACAAAGCACGGAATAAAACAATACGATCTACATTGCCTTCATTGACTTTAAAAAGGCTTTTGACAGCCTTCACATAAAATCCTTTATGGAGAATACTACGTCACTACGGGATCCCAGATCGGGCTACAGCTCAACACAGAAAAAAAAACTGATGAGGAACAACAACAAGACAAACAACCTGGAAATCCAAGCAAATGAGATTGAAAACAAAACAACAGTAATATTCTCAATGTATTTCTCTATGGCTCCGAGTGCTGGAAACTGACAGTCAAGCTAGCAAATAAGCCCGAGATATTCCAAAACAGGTGTCTACGGAAGATACTAGAGGTATTTCGGCCAAAACTAATGAAGAGCTGCTCCGCAAATCAGACGCAACATCCCTGGCCACACAGATCAAGAGGCGACGACGGAGACAAGACAGCCTTACGCTGGACAAAGGATGGTAGAGAGATGTGGTCGCTCAAAATAACCACGGAGACGAAGAGTGGAAAAGGGGATGAAAGAATGCGGCCTGACATGGGACACCATCACCAAACGGGCTGCAGACCGACAGCAGTGGCTCTTGTTGATGCCTTATGTGCCAAATGGCATGAAGAGGATTAAATAATATATATATCTAGTCGAAATAGTGCTATAAACAGAATATTCCAATATCGGTAAAACAATAAGATATTGGTATTCAAACAGAAAACAAAGCAAATGTGTGTTAAAAAAGTACCTCCCTTTCTTCGTATTTTATTGCTTTTATTACAATGTATTTAAATACACATGCAGGTCACTGTAAGCATCCCTGGTTCCAGAAACTTCAATTAGCCTAAATTGAATCACGTATTCCAGAATGCGTTGCTCAATTTCGTTTGAGCAACGCAACTAAGGCGTTAGTTGTAGCAGGTGAAGGCGTTCGTTGAATAAAGCAAAGTTGAAGGTGTTAGTTGGAGCAGGGGAAGATGTTAGCTGAAGCAGGCGAAAGCATTAGTTGAAGCAGGGGAAGGCTGGAAAACTCATAATATAAATTTGATTGAATTGTACATTTCTGTTTGCCGTCCCCCGTTTAAAAATGTGTTCCCACATGGCATATATATTTCGACTAGATTATATATATATATATATATATATATATATATATACATATATATATATATATATATATATATATATATATATATATATATATATATATATATATATATATATATATATATATATATATATATATATATATATATATATATATATATAATATTATATACACCACCCACACACACACATACATATATATATATATATATATATATATATATATATATATATATATATATATTTTAAACGGGGGACGGCAAACAGAAATGTTAAAGTCAATCAAATTTATATTATGTTTTTTCATGCAAACAGCTTTGGGCACCCAGTTTTGGTGGCGGACCCCTAGATTCTGGAAAGTGGGGGTTTGGGTGGTCCCCACCAACTTGGGGCTAAATTATATCCCTGCATTAGTGCATAACTGCCTCAGGGCAACGAACTGGGGACGTCAACCCCATTAAAATGAGCATGCGTGGCAGAACATGTACAGGGCAGCATGGATGTTTACAGAACACGGCTGGCCACTGCCTGCAGTCGATCTCCCCTCTAGCCGTCTAGTCAAACTGAGCCACTAGATAAAGAGGGGCTATACCAAGTGTGTGGGATAGAACTGCGCAAATCTACTCCACCTTACACTTTCAGGCGCAGGTACAGAGTCAGTACCCTCCTTTCTCTCTCTCTCCTTTCTTCCTCTATAACACTACAAAAGTCCTGCGGCGATGGGGAGATGGCAACGGGGACAGGCGGAGGATGCCGCTGGGAGTTCTTAGTCACGACCCTACACGTATGGCGGCCCTAGTGTGAAGGTTGTTTTGTCATTGACATGGAGTTCACAATGACGTCAGTATCCTGCTAGGGTGACAAAGCAGCCTTCTTTAAGGGCAGCACTGCTCTCTCCAATTGGAGGAAGGGATATAAAGTTCCCTAACCAAAGCTGGCTCCACCCACGACTAGTCATCCAACATTGCGGTCGAGAACACAAGAAACTAGATGAATATATGCACCTGGAATGTGAGAACTCTTCAGGACAACGGTAATCAACTGGAGAGAAGAACTGCAATCATTGACAGGGAGCTGGCGAGATACGACATCACCATTGCCGCTCTAAGTGAAACACGACTGCGAGGCAAATCACAACTTATCGTGAAGGGTGGTGGATACACATTTTCCGGTTAGGCAAACCAGATAATGAATCCAGCAAGCGGGTGTAGGATTCGCAGTAAAATCAACTCATATCCGGAACATGGACACCTTGCCTAAAGGAATAAACAAACGGCTCATGGTAATGCGCATAATGTTATCTGGCGATCGACATGTCACCATCATCAGCGCCGACCATGATCTACCCGGACAGTAGGAAGCGACCTCACCGCATGGGAAAGGGTCATCGGACACCACAGTGTTGGAAATGAGAACTCGAATGTGTCCCTCCTTCTAATAATGTGTGCTGAATTTCAACTGGTCATCATAAACACCTTATTCCAACAAGCGGAAAATACAAAACATCATGGATGCACCCACGCTTAAAACATTGGCATATGTTCGACTACATCATAAACAGACAACGCGACATCCATGACGTAAGAAAGACACGGGCCATACGTTGCACAGACTGTTGGTCTGATCACAGAATGATATGAAGCCAAATGTGCCTCATTGTACAACCTAACAGGCACAGATGTAGTGTAAAACTACGGAAAAAAGCTTGATGTTGCAAAACTCAAGTCGGCAACCGTCCAACAGCAACTAGTGGAAAAACTTAACACCATATTCGAGGAAGATATCGAACCAGCACCAGATGCTGATGCCGAATGGTCACTATATGGAGCAGCCCATGTGTTACCCAGCGCAAGCACAGAGACTGGTTCGACACAGAGGCAATGAACATCCTCGACAACATGTACACTTCACATCTCGCATGTCCTCCACTGAAATGCATCGGTACGTAATAGTGACATGGTGTACGAGGAGATAAGCAGGCGACAGCATCTAGCTGTGGCACAACAACGCAGTTACGACTAAACGCATTGAACGAGACCGGAGGCAAGCCAATTAAGGTTGGTAAAAGTAATGAAAAAATAGGACATAACAGTATTTTATGAAACTCAGTTCTCCGTTTCTTAAATTATTCTGAGCAGCGTGACGATTAAGATGTATCTTTTTTTTATGTAAAGTCATATTAATGCTTATTTCACTCGACAATTATTTCACTCGATTTCACTCGACAATTATTTATGCTTATTTCACTCGACAATTATTTCACATGATTTGTACCATTGTTTAATGTGTACCATTGTTTAGTTTAAGTGTGCAGGGCACAAAGCAACGATTTGCCAACATGTTGTTTTCATTTACATTACATGCGCAGACAATCGATGAACAAAATAGAACGTAACGGAAAGGGTAACAACTTAACGGAAAGAGTAACTACTTGAAGGAACTAAGTGCCAAAATAAAAAAATATGTACCACCTGTCAAAGCTCATGATGAGTGTAACACAACGAATGTATTGAACGTGTTTAATATATACCGAAGTGGTGAATAAGAACATACAAGAGTGCACGTTACAGAGTCGCGGTAAAGCGATAATGGCCTCGCTGTGTCGACTGACAAGTCACGGGAGGTCTCGTTACCTAAAGGGAGACTACACCTATTCCCTCCTCTCTTTTTTAGTCTGAAAACCTTTGGAGGACCTAGAGTCGAAGTTTGCTAGGAGGTACTCGTTGTCGCTTACTACGTCGCGGTTCGTTGCGACACGGCGACGGGATGTCGTCTCTTTCAGTGTGACCTGTGTCGCTACCTTCAGGTTCAACATTGTTGTCGACACGAAGATAGTTCTCCCCAGACTGCGCAGTGTCTGGCTTCATGAAGCGGCGGTTGCGCCAATACACACGACCACTTGGCAATTTCACATGATAGTCGCGGTGTCGGCCAATCCCAATAATCACGCCTACTCCATCCCACTTTTTAGTAATGAGATTTTGCAATCTGACTTGTGTACCAATACGTAGTTGCGGTAGCGGACGAGACTGCCTGTTGTAGCGTTCTTCGTTTCGAGCCTGTGCTTGTCTACAGCTAGCATCCTGCTCATCCGCCGTTTTTTTCCACTTGCTTGCAAACGATTGCCGGTACTACTGATGGCAATGGATGTCCGAAGAGAATTTGTGCAGGGGAAAGACCTCCTGCACGAGGAGTGTTGCGATATTGTAGGAGTCCTCGCAAATTCTCGTCATCTAGATCTCCTTGCACGGTTGTTGTTGTAATGAGTTTTTTCATTGCTTTTACAGCTGCTTCAGCATGTCCGTTGGATTGGTAGTAATGTGGTGTGGATGGTGCAGCACTAACACATCAGCGTTTCAAGAACTGGTTAAATTGACGAGAAGCGAATTGAGGACCGCCATCAGATCTAAATCGCACTGGGACTCCGAGCTCCACAAATGCTCGTCGACATGCATAGATGGTGTGGCGAGATGTAGTTGTCCCCTTTGGGAAATGAAAGACTACAGGCCACCCTGAAAGTCGATCCACATATAAGAGAAAATCTCGTCCTGCGTAGTGGAAGAAGTCTGCTGATACATCTTCAAACACTCTCTTTGGTAGAGGTTCCGATCGCAGTGGCTCGCGTTGCTGAGAGGGTCGGTGTTCTTGGCACTTATTGCAACTTGCCACTGTCGTAGCGATGTCATTACGCTTGCGTGTTCGCCCGCCGGATATCTCGTTTTCTGTAGCGTCCTTTCCTGGCGATTTTGTTACACTTGATCGTGTTATGGCACGAATTGGTTTGGGGTAATCATTCGGCACGATTCCCAACTCTCGGCAAACACACCAAGCCAGCAGAAGTCCTTTTTGCTCTTTGCAAATAAGAACCGTCTCTTTCATAGATTTGTCTGCTGCATGAATGTGAAGGTCTACTGTGCCAACGCATTCGAATGATGTACCATTAGCAGCAATAATTGTGTCCTCAGGAGGGCGACATGTGTTTCCAATGTCTAATCCTATTTGTTTTAGGATATCAAGCCCTGCAACAGTGGCTTCGGCCCCTGTATGTGGTGTTGCCTGTGCTGTTGTAATGAAGCTGTCATCAGCATTATGGTGAAGATGTACCTTGATGTTTAGAGCACGACGGTGTTTTTTCTTTCCCAGAATGTCCAGCACGCGAATCTGACTCATTGTGGTCGACAGATTTTTGTTTTGACGGCAACACGTAGCCCAATGACCCATTTTTTTGCAGATTGAACACTCACTGCGTCGTGCAGGACATTCATCACGCATTTTATGAGCCGATTTGCCACAATAACAACATCTGTGGTTGTGTTTTGAAGTGGTGGTATTTCTAGTTTTACCACGTTGCCATGTTTTCTTGCCAACTTTGTCTATTTTCGTGTGGCCTTGGTCATTGTTCGCAAGTGTAGCTTCATCATTCCTTGCTGATTCATCACTCCTGCAGACATCAACTGTTGTCTGCAGAGAAGGGGCAGGCGTGTATGTTAACAACTTTCGTCTTGTTTCTGGATCACGAATTCCCGACATAATTCGCGTGGTAAGACGATCGTCTATGCAATGCTGGCAAAGATCTGCGTTGTTGGCAATCTCTCGTAAGGCAATGTAAAATTGGTCGAATGGCTCGCCTTCCTCTTGCTTGCGTTCTTCTAGTGCGACCCTGTCCAGTGTAACATTTCGTTTGCCTCGAACATGTTCTTGGATTCGGTCTAAGATCGCTGTGACGGTTATATCGTCATCATTGTCTATACCGATGGCCAATTGCAATGTAGCACGCATTTCAATAGAGAGACTGGTGCGCAACATGGCTCTCTGTTGGCGTGCTGGGAGACGGTCGAGCTGTTCTAGCTCTACGAAATCCTCCCATGATCGCCTCCATGTTGCTAGTTCTAGTAATGTTATGTCTGCTGCCATTGGCTCAGGTGGTCTAGTCTTAGCGCGTGGGCCGGTAGAAGTGTGTTGGACGTAGGTCTCTATGCGTTGAGTTTGTGAATCATTAGACTCGTCATTGGCGCCGTTGCTGCGTTCATGCGGTGGTGAATTGTTGCGGACACGTCTGTCAAGGGTCTCGCAGAGGAGACGCATCGACAGTTCATGTCTTTCATCGCGTGCGCGCTCCCGTTCCTGTTCCAGCTGTTCGCGTTTATACTCGCGTTCTTCTTGCTTTGACAAGAAAGTGATAAGCCAGTCTGGTGCGTTTGTGGCGCCATAGCGCGGATCTTGGTTAATGTCAACGCTAGTTGCGCGCTCTAGCGGGTCTTTAGGAAGCTCCGCGGCACTAGGTTTATTGATAGCTCGTGATTTTCGTTCCATTTTGCCGCTAACGTTCATAGACAAACCGACCGTTTAACGTCTTAGTTCGAGCTCGTGGTCTTTTGCCGACTGCGCCATGTTAAAGCTCATGATGAGTGTAACACAACGAATGTATTGAACGTGTTTAATACATATCGAAGTGGTGAATAAGAACATACAAGGGTGCGCGTTACAGAGTCGCGGTAAAGCGATAATGGCCTCTCTGTGTCGACTGACAAGTCACGGGAGGTCTCGTTACCTAAAGGGAGACAACACGACCACCCGTCCAAGAGTCATGCAAGTGTACATTAATGCAATGCATGAAATCGTACAAACACCGTTTACATCTTAGTGGTTTCTAGTTATAATACATTATCATATGTGCATTGGTCCACACAACTGCGACGTAATCGTCACCGTCCAGTTTGCTTGATGTTATACGCACGAAGCCAACTGTGTGACAGGTTGGCTGATGCCGGGCGCCTGGCTGAGTCAAACACGTTCCCTGTGGTAAACGGATCACCGAAGATGGTGGTTAGAGAAGACATCGATCGGAGGTCACGGACACCTTGGACAGACGACATGATAAATACCACTGACATGAATTTTCGAAACAAAGAATTCAAGTACATCCAAGCGTAACATGACTAATATCTGACAAAGATAAAAACGGACGGATATTTAGTCAGAAACCAATATTTGGAGAGTCCTTGTATATGATTGTTAGTTTTATCATCAGAATTTGTTTCTTCTTGTAGCCAAAGAGGGGATATCCGAGCCAGAAATGAAGCGTGTGAAACGAGGATGGCGTAGACGTGGACGGACGTTTAGACGGGCGTTTAGACGGGTTACTCTGCGAATCAGGAGAACATGGTCACGTTTTCTCATACGTATTATCTGTGGGTGGTTTAGATGCATACGACCAGGACCGCCCCCTGGTGAGCATGTATTCATAATACAACATTTCGACCTCTGTCATAGTATATGTAGTCTTTGTAGTGACTACTAAAGGAGCAGCTGATATGCCACAGCTGTCACAACAAGACGCTTATCAGTATTCATTCATTTCCATTTGCAGCTGGTATTCTTAGGTTTGATTGTTACCGATCCAGCGGCGTACTTAACATAACACAATGCAGTACTCATTTATTGTCACTCACAATACCCTAGTTTCTCATTGCCTGTTAAACGTTTGAAGTCGTGTACACGAAATTATGTTATAATATTTTCAGGAAGGCTGTTGCAAACATCATTACAAAACTACATTATCCTTACAGTAAATGCTTAGAATTATAAAACGATGTATGTATGTATGTATGTATGTATGTATGTATGTATGTATGTATGTATGTATGTATGTATGTATGTATGTATGTATGTATGTATGCATGCATGCATGTATGTATATATGTATGCATGTATGCATGTATGCATGCATATATGTATGCTTGTATGTATGAATGTATGTAGGTATGTATGTATGGGGTTGCTCTGCTGGAGGGGTTAATATTGTCAAAATTGCTTAGTCACGGGAAGTACGTCGCTGCTGAAGACGTCAAGTTGTGGCTCTTTCCCAGACAGTTTACGCTTAATGCTAGTGGGGAAAAGGGGTTGCCGAGGTTCAGCCTCTTCTGGGCGTTGCTGTTCGCATAACAGTGGATCACAGCGATGAAGGTTGAGTATATTGACATTTAAAAAAAGTTGTTTTACCGATTATATTACAAAACAAAGTTTTTATATCTACATATTCTACACAATCAAACTTATGCCTTCTGAGTAAATCATGGCTTCACTTGGAAGTGTACAAAGTATTAACTCGTGTATTGTTTGAAAACCTATTGTGTTTGCCATATGTTTTCATGATTAAGTACTTTTCGTTTTAGTCACTTGTGTAGCTTTTCAACTTTGATACTCGTATTAAACATTACAGATCGCACGTCGCCAACTCTGTACTGCCCGTCCGACATTCACAAGACGGCCGACGCCTTCCAAGACTCCACCAGAGTTTACTGGAGCGAACCAGATGCGTACGACAACCGGGACGGCAAGATCACGTACGGGTGTCTGTGTGTGCTTGTGTGTACGGTTAGTGCGTGCGTACGCGTACGTATACGCCACGCACGCGCGTACATATGTATGGCGATAATGCATATATGAAGTTCTAAAAGCCAATAGCACTCCCTGCCTAAAGCCGATAATTAATCATTAGTACCATGCATGTATGATAGGCACGTTTCGGTTAAGGCTATGTTGTATTTGTGTATTCGAATTGAACGACGTTATGGTTTAGAAGTGATCCATCAGATGTGTGGTTGTAATCTATTAATATAAAAAAATGTGTTACAGTCAGTCTTACATTCGCTCGTCATCAGACGGAATGGGGCATTTCGATATTGTAGTGCAATTGTCTGTGCCGTTGGCATCATTTTGTACACATAAGGAAGTTCCATATATGATGTCATTCACCTCCAGAAAACGAACAGATCGTTGTAGTCTTTGATCGTTTGTCCATATCAGCCATAATATAGATTTACACATTGAGACAGAACGTAGCCTAATATTAGTCATTATTGTATTCAGTTGTTCTTTAGCCGTTGTGTTCTGCAACGATCTCCAGTGGTATTTATTTCCACATGTTGTAAAGCGCCACGAACATTATAACATTGGATCTGGCGCTATATGAAATAAAATGTATTATTATTATTATTATTATTTATTTATGATACGCATAACAATCACTAATGCCCGGAACATTAGGTGCCGGTTCCGTATGCAGTGGAAACATGGTAATGATCGGACCGAAACATGCAAATTAAAATTAAAATAAATGTTTAAGTCTACCTCAATCTTTGGGCAGACAATATATATCCAGGGACGTAGCAAGCGGTAGAGCAGTATAAACCAGTTGACTGCTAATTTCAATCGCTAATGTCCTCTCAACCAGACCAATGTTTGAGAGTGTGGTACGGCCTTGATATTTACTCTATAGCGTAGAATATTTTGTTAGTACATATGAATGCGAAAATGTACTTTTAACGTCAAGCCTTTGCTTCTCAAATGTATAGTGCATATCGGAAGTATTGGCACCGGCCTGGTCTGTACTACTCCGAGGGAACGACAACAGTCGGCTACTATTCCAGAGACAGGGCCGGCAACTACGGCAGCTGTAGCTTCAACATATACATCAGGGGTCAGTAAACATTCGTCCATTTCGGGGTGGCTCTCGCAGACATCATACATACTGTGCATGTGTCGCGACAAATGGTAACATTCCCGACCAACAATAATTATGCACATAAATTAATTTAGCAGCAGCATGAAGTAATCCAATCAGTGATGCCATCTGACAGTAACTGTCAAGCAATGTGTCTAGAAGATTCTGGGTAAACATCCGAGTTACGTCAAAATGGAAAGTACGTATAATACAAAGAGGTCGTGAGAGCAACAAACAGTGGCACCATTTCAAGGAGCCTTGTCAATCGAGCCTAGTCTCGCTTAGCTTCTAGGCTCTAGCGCTTCTGTGAGCAGAGTTTGACCGAACACGATTTGTTTCATTGTTACCGTTATAGGGCACCACCGATCTGATTAATTAAAATTATACTACGTTTATATGTATAGTGCGTATAACGGGATTTAGTAAATAATGTAATACAAAAAAAAATGTACCTCAGAATAGAAAGAATACGCACAAACTTGTTACGGGATTCGAAGCCGGCACTATAAACAAAGTCCCGTTTAGAAAATCAAGTTCCATGCTTACTCGGCCACACATTGCAACCTGTTGCAATCTGTGTGGTTTGGTCAGTTGCACGGAGAACAAAGCGAAGGCAGTGTTCAATTTGATGTTTTTCGTAATGTTCGATGCGGTTCTTTTCCATGTTTTAGTGGTGGTGACAATCGGTGGCCCCACAGCAAGGAGTATGGCTAATTGAGAATTTCGAATGTATAAAAAATACAACAATGTCAAATTTGTAATACAAGACGTTCAAAGAATTTAGCAACATCTGATTCTTTATTTATTTTTAATCTCATACGTGAACCTGTCCCCATGATGGTAAACAAAAACAAGCCCAAGCAACAACCAAAGTTAGGGACATTTTCAAAATCAGTCATATACTTATCTAAACAAAAACCTGTTTTGTCAAACCACAGTTTCTTCTGTTGTAGTGACACGTTGTCGAGCCCCAGTTCGCATCAGTCATGGCTATTTCGTCTGCAGGTGTGTAACACACATCGATTAGTATTTAGATGACACAGTAAAATATATATATTGCTCAGATTATTTGCTTAGTAGTGACACATATGTGTAGTCACTTACTGAAAACATTGATAATACCTTTAATGTTGATACAACTAATTCATCTTCCTTTCCTGATATAGACCGGGATTTAGTACATTCTATTTTTGTTTCTCCCTTTATGAGAGTTTTAACTGAAAATAATGTGATCTTCTAAATTGTGTAGTCAAGAACATGTATTAAATGTGTATTGTAGTATGTTTTCTCTTGACAAACTTTACCGACAGTAACAAGATATCGGCAACATACAAATATATGCAACAGTTAGGAATATAATAAATGTTATTACCTATTTGTTTGTGAACGCTATATTTTTAGTTAAAGTGAAAACCTGAGGTCATTGCATTGTTCACTACACATTCACTTTTAATATATCAAGTCTAATTTTATAGGTGTGTGCCAATATTTAGTAACTTTGGTAACTCGAGTATGGCCCTCTTTCTCACAGACCCAGCCATGATTACCGTTATGGTGGATGGTGTCGATATGGCTGCTACCGTGGATACAGGATTAGTGCGGGTTATGGCGCATCTCTGATGGAGTGTCGTGGATTTGGTGACTGGTCCAGAGGAACACCATCTTGTGAAAGTAGGATATGTTTGTTTCTGTTGTAATTTTGCTCTCCCCTTTATCTCGAAGTCCGGGGCGCGACTGACATCGGTACTGGTCGTCGAGTTTGTCCTTCTCCTTCCATCACTGTTCGTAGTTCACTGCCGTCTCCACCACCCGTCTCCACCACCCGTCTCCACCACCCGTCTCCACCACCCGTCTTCACCACCCGTCTCCACCACCCGTCTCCACCACTCGTCTCCACCACCCGTCTCCACCACCCGTCTCCACCACTCGTCTTCACCACCCGTCTCCACCACCCGTCTTCACCACCCGTCTCCACCACCCGTCTCCACCACCCGTCTTCACCACCCGTCTCCACCACCCGTCTCCACCACTCGTCTCCACCACCCGTCTCCACCACCCGTCTCCACCACTCGTCTTCACCACCCGTCTCCACCACCCGTCTCCACCACCCGTCTCCACCACCCGTCTCCACCACTCGTCTTCACCACCCGTCTCCACCACCCGTCTTCACCACCCGTCCCCGCCCCCCGTCTCCACCACCCGTCTTCACCACCCGTCTCCACCACCCGTCTCCACCACTCGTCTCCACCACCCGTCTCCACCACCCGTCTCCACCACTCGTCTTCACCACCCGTCTCCACCACCCGTCTCCACCACCCGTCTCCACCACCCGTCTCCACCACCCGTCTCCACCACCCGTCTCCACCACCCGTCTCCACCACCCGTCTCCACCACCCGTCTCCACCACCCGTCTCCACCACCCGTCTCCACCACCCGTCTCCACCACTCGTCTTCACCACCCGTTTCCGCTCCCCTCTATGTTATAGTATGATATAGATATGGTCGTCGTGTTTATGATATGATGTAGACATTATTTTAATATTTAAAAATAAACTGAACATATTCACTCACATGGCTACAGGAAGGATGTCTTAATTGGTTATTGTTGGCCTTTTTTAATGCACCTTAAATGTTGGTAGTTTGGCTGAAAAACAGCTATGGTTTGGTTTCTTCGGCGACAGTAGACGAAACTAAACAAAACCCTATTTTGAATGAGGCAATTGTATTGTGTATGGGACAATTGGAGAAACTGCAATAAACATTGTACACAGTTGACATGATCATTGCATCTATTTAATTTAATTGTCAAGACCTTGTGCCTTCAGAAGAAATTTTTCTTCCCTATACAAAATCAAAGTCAATCTCTGTCACAGTTAAAGGCATTACGCTGTGATAACGGCATATAGGCCTACAAGTGGCAGCAGCGAGAATGCGTGTACTTGAACCATTTGCGCTATATTATACATTTTATTTATAAGTATCCTTATTTGAGGGGGATTGCATGCCTGTTTGAGCAGTGCCTTAGACGTACTAGGCAGTAGCTATGTCTAATGATATGTCGTCTGTCGGATGAAAATCACATTTCATGTTTCGTGCTCATAAGCCAGATCAATTACTTACTTGAATTACTGACTTGCAGAGGTTCGCTGTCCACTTCTCCACACACCAGCACACACGACGATACAGTGCAGCGACTGGAATTACTTCCAGAGCAAATGCAGCTATATCTGCGCTGATGGCTATCGTGTGCCCTCCGGACAGAACGGCGTGCGGGTCTGCAGCTACACTGGGCACTGGCGGGGAGGCAGTCCGGTCTGCCAAGGTGGGACACTTGTTTCGTTTGAGCTATAGCAGACTTGACATTTGCTGCAGTAAGTCTGTTGCACGCATGCACACACGCACGCACCCACGCACGCCCGCACGCGCGCACGCGAATGCGCACGCACACGTGCACGCACACACATATTAAACATATTTACATCAAATGTCCCAACTGGGCCCTTGTTATGTGTTATAATATAATGGACAATTTTCCTTCAGATTACGAGCGGCCGAGGATTCACAACTGTCCCGTCAATCGAATTGCATACACGGCGAAGTTGAGCGACTACGGAGTTGCCGACTGGTCAGACCCGAACGTGAGAGACAACTCTGGTGAACCGATAATTGTCATACGGACGGGACCCAGCGCCGGCACAGCGCTGGCCGTAGGGACACACCGAGTGACCTACAATGCCAGAGATAGCGCTGGCAACACGGCGTACCCGTGCAGTTTCACCGTCAACGTCAGACGTACGTGGTAGATTCGGTATCAAACAGAGTTTGCAGTCTCATTCTCATATTTATTCAGTATTTGAATTAAAATATAATCTACGAAGTTAATTTAAAATATAATCTATTAGCCAACTCAATCATTGCACAAATATAATTGCGTTTCTATGTTGGAAACACACCTCAACTTTTAACCAACAGCTATCAATACATCACTCATTTTCATAACAACTGAAGCGTATACGATTGATACAACCACAATAGTGCCTATTCTGTATTTGGCTTATGACGAGACACATATTTACAAAGGTTGTACAATTTGCAGTGACCAGAATTTCTCAGAGAAGCTAATTAGTTATTTCCAGTGTGCGTCAGAAATAAAGTGTTGAAACTAGTTTATGGATTGGAAATAGCCAACATTATAAATAACTTGCCGTCGGATTTTAAGCACAATATACACATATATATATATATACATATATATATATATATACACACACATATATATATAAGTATATATATATATATATATATATATATATATATATATATATATATATATATATATATATATATATATATATATATAGGTAATGTTTTCATTACGGCGCAAGCTATTCGCTATCTATCGGGACACAGTGACATCTATGAGTTGCTTTGTAGTTTATTTGTAGCTCTTGAAACATAACGATGTTGTACAATGTGCAATGTTCCTTCTGTAAAGGATTGGTGTGTCCGGTCATCTATGCGACGCCGTATCAACGCGTGTCATGTCCGGCTGGCCACAGCTACGGTGCCAGTTGTTACTTCAATTGTACTAGCGAGAAGACTTTGACTGGCGCACAGGCCGTGTCGTGTGACTCGTATGGGTATCCACCCGTAACATATTGGACTTGGGATTCGGCACAGCCGACATGCGCAGGTAATATGCTATGCCCTATTTTAGGTGATCGATCCAATTTATTTCATTTTTTATGTTCCCATGTGTGGAAGCACATCTTCATCCAATGTGAGGCACGAGCTGTGATATTTGTATACATGCATGCAAAAATCCATACACACAAACACGCATGCACGCACGCACGTACGTACACACGCGCACACAACAAACGGGTATGACTTTCTTGGCACACGAGTAGCGACAACTTCTGTTTTGCAATGGGTACTTTTACAGTTTAGCCCCGCAGGACAAATAACCAAGAAAACGGTCACCTACAGTCGCCAAATATCTCCACATATATTTATCACATATATACTTATATTTAATATGATGTGATAAGTCACATCATATTAAATTTAAGATGTCTAACTTAATTATATACCATTATTTTATTATTTATAGGAACATTTTCCATGAATCAAAAGAAACGTTATAATGGTTGCCTATGTGAAAATCAAGTGTGGTCTACTCCCACTAGTTGCGCCGTCAGTTATAATTCCAGAGAATTTCATACATCGCGAAGCCATGGCTAACGATGTTTAGTTTTGTCAATTTTGATCGTTTATTACACAGCAAGTGTAATGTTTTTTATCACATGACATGTCACATGACACGAGTATATATATATATATATATATATATATATATATATATATATATATATATATATATATATATATATATATATATATATATATATATATATATATATATATATATATCTATATATATATATATATATATATATATATATATATATATATATATATATATATATATATATATATATATATATATATATATATATATATATATATATATGGTAGATATGGGTGGAGAACTTTGGCGGCTGTGGGTGATCGTTTTCATGGTTATTTGGCTATATTGCAAAAGTACCGTGCAATGTACCCTGACTTGTCGCAGATATTCGTGGAATGTGCGCAGAATCTATCGCACAACCACAATACAACCGTTGCTAGTCGTTCAACTGCACGACTCACAACACAGGTTCAACAATGTACGCCTGGCATTAGGCGCTACAGCATTTATGGGCCTTCAACCATGCCATATCTATGAAGCCCGTAACCTGACATCATCGGCAATTCTCGGCGTTCAACCATGCCGTGTCTGAGTGATTTTCCACCAGCGGTGGAGGGGGTCGACTTGTTCTACAACGTATAATCACAGTACAAGTACTAGGGTTTTCCCTGTTCTGTTAAGTTATATTTGTTCTTAGATATAACATGGATTACATCTCATGTTAAACTGAAACATGTCTTTTTTGAAATAACGTATAAAAATCCTTGAGTAGCGTATTCACTATTCCCAATAATGGAGGCCATTATATCCATATGCGTGTCTTGGTCCGAACACTTTGATGACCGGCAAATTCAGCTGACGTCAGTACGTATAAGTTAGGGAAGTAAAATTGCGTAGAGCGAAAAACGTACGGCTGAAACTGTATGTGGCTTACCTATAATTGTGTTACGGATTCATCTTGGAAAGCAAGGTGTATTGATTCACATTCATGCTCTCTTTGTTAGGTATGCAATGTGCCCGTCTTGAACCGCCCGTCAAAGGAGCACTGGCGTGTGATTATTGGTTGTATGGACAGTTCTGTCAAATGTCCTGTCAGAAAGGTTGGGATATCGCGTTTTGGCTCAAAGGACAAGTACCCGAATTGTTGGTGTGTAACTCCAATGGCGACTGGTCGTGGAAAGAAGACAAACTGCCACCCTGTCAAAGTAGGCAATGTGCTTCTATTGTCGGTTGAGGAATATATATGATTATATTGAACATCTATGCTATGACAATTGTTTACAGACTCTCGTCACATATTTTCACCATAATTTATTTTGGTCCTTTTCACTCACTCACTCACTCACTCACTCACTCACTCACTCACTCACTCACTCACTCACTCACTCACTCACTCACTCACTCACCCACCCACCCACCCACCCACCCACTAATTCACTCACCCAATCCAACCGTATATATATATATATATATATATATATATATATATATATATATATATATATATATATGTATATAATAAGTATCATAATATGTCCACGAAGGAAGCAAGATCCAATCACTATATATATATATATATATATGTATATGTATATGTATATGTATATGTATATGTATATGTATATGTATATGTATATGTATATGTGAATGTGTATGTGTATGTGTATGTGTATGTGTATGTGTATGTGTATGTGTATGTGTATGTGTATGTGTATGTATATATATATATATATATATATATATATATATATATATATATATATATATATATAGTGATTGGGTCTTGCTTCCTTCGTGGACATATTATGATACTTATCATGTGCATAATGTTTGTAGAACCAAGACGTCCGGGGTTCGCACTGAAGACGTCGGCGCAATACTTCTCAGGTGAATGTTGTGCCAACGATACACAGCAACGTATCAGAGAGGTGTTCATAACGGCTCTCAGCTCTTCAGCATACTCCAGTGTGTGTTATCCACAAGAGTGCAGGTATGTTAAAAGCGGATCCGTTGTCAGTGTGTATCTCTGCAATTTAAACTGTATCGGTAATACGACGCACATGTAACTAATAGTAAATTCATTTGATGATTGATTGTTCTGTGAAACAACAATACCAACTGTTATTATAAATGTGTTAGTTTAAAAATTAAATCAACAAATTAAATCAAATAGTTAATTTGTGATTGATTGAATTAACAGAATCGACAACGTTGGTGTACGTTGTAATCCACCTTGTGGCGACACCGCACGGCGTAAGCGAAGTGAACCTGTCGCCATTGTGGAGGTGAGTCTCATATTGGCTGCTAAAGAGAACATGTCGGCAAAGGAGAACTACGCGACAGCCATGACAACAATGACACAACTTGCAGAAGTCCTTGAGTATGGCTCTACAAACGTCACACATGACCTTGATCTACAGTTCAAGGCTGTGGACAAACGCAAACCCACCATGGTCTGTGGCGACGGTCTGCTTCCAGCCGTGACGACGCTGTCATGTGGTCAGTATGTTTGTCTTCTAACATCATCAGTTTTCTATTTCGTTTTCAATTAATCATATTCCACACAACTTAAATAAAGCACTACTGAATTAAGTGTTGTTAACTATTTTGATGTATAGGCCGGATTTGTCATGGTTTTCCTGTTATCCACTTACATAAGCTATATCCTACTGGGCGATATGCATGGATGAATCCCTATTTACAAATCCTTGTATGTCCCCACTTCAATCATCAGTAGTAAAATGTTCGATTATTTGGAAAGATCAACAAGAAACTAGTAACATCCAACATCCAGCATCAATGAATACCAAGTTAGAAGTTCTACTATGTTCTCACTTCAGCCAATAGTAGTAAAATGTTGGATTGTTTGTGGTATGGAAAGCCATAGCAAGAAACTAGTAACATCCAGCATCAATGTTGCCTGTTTCAGTTCCCTGTAGTCCTGGGCACTATGTGAATCAGACGTTGTCTAAGTGCCAGCCTTGTCCCCGAGGGAGTTATCGCGAGGACGACGAAGCCATCAACTGTTCCACTTGTCCACCCGGGACGTCTACACGCATTGTCGGGACTGAGCGACGTGACGAGTGCCTACGTGAGACTATTACAACTCTTGTTGTCACATCAGTGTAGTAATGAACTTTATCCACAGGACACGTTCCTTGTGTCATCTCATTGTCGTCTTCATCAACGTCATTTCACTGTGTTAATATTTGTAACTAAGATTCTGATTATATATACGTACATAATTAATAAAGTAAACACATTTTAATACTAACTTTGGCAAGACATGGAGGCAATCTTATCGTATTATAAACGGTTTTTCTTATATTTCCAGCAAAGTGTTCCCCTGGCTCATACTCGGCAGCGGGAGGGGTGCAGCCCTGCACACCCTGTGAGTTGGGGACATTCGCTGACGTGAAGGCCACTGTCGAATGTCGTCCCTGTCCATCCGGCACCACCACAACCGACGCGGGGGCATCTCGCCTTGTGGACTGCAAAGGTAGCTACACTGTACTGGATCTAGTTCCATCCAATTCAGTTTGCCATTGCTACGTTCTTGTGTGGGTGTGTCGTCCTATATATGGTTTACATAATGGATTGTGGCACTGGACGACATACATGCCGGGTGGTTTTACTTAGCAATAGTCCACTTGCCAGAACTGTCATGTTTGGCTGGTACATACACATAGAAACAACTTTATGAAACAACTTTATGCACCACAGATTTCTAATAGGATATGGTGAAACCTTGTCATGTTTATATATTATTCATATTTATGAATATGGATATAAATGATTATAAATACTAACTACTGCAGTTCATCAAGGAAAACAAATACAGATTGTCTTAATAAAAAAAAATACTTAGTGTTAGTGCTACACTAGATATTTTTTTAGAATCACACAACCTTTTTTTGCAGCTTTCGACATAGGCTTTGTTCCAACAGTATACCAGCAGTACGTTTCCAAGACAACCTCTTTGACTTCTGAAATTCAAGAACTGACCCTTTCCCTGAAGGTATATTGACTTGTTTATGCCCATGGGCAACTGGCATAAAGGTATTGAAACTAGTAATATGTGTCGTCAATATTTCCTGGCAACTCATTCACATTAAGTACCCACATTTTAAAATTATAGTTATTTCGAAAGAATATAATTGTTTTCTTATTGGATGGACATCGTTGACACCACCATGTCATTAAACTATAACATCGTTGACACCACCATGTCATTAAACTATAACATCGTTGACACCACCATGTCATTAAACTAAACATCGTTGACACCACCATGTCATTAAACTAAACATCGTTGACACCACCATGTCATTAAACTAAACATCGTTGACACCATCATGTCATTAAACTATAACATCGTTGACACCATCATGTCATTAAACTATAACATCGTTGACACCACCATGTCATTAAACTAAACATCGTTGACACCATCATGTCATTAAACTAAACATCGCACTTGCTATTATATAACGAACTGTTTGTGCAAATTACTTTTACACATTAACCTAAATGAAACACCTTTTACTAATGCTTCCAGCTGAGACTGGTGGATGGTCAGAATGGATCTGACTCGGCAGAAGTGGTCAGACTGGACCACATTTTTAACGACACTTCTGACACTGAAACTATTCTCCGTGTCACCATTGCAACATCCAACGAAAGTGAAGTCATGGTGGATGCTTATGAGTACGATATTATATATTGATAACATTTAATAGATTTATAGATATTTTTAAACTGTAAAGTGCGTAATGTTTTGAATGCAGGAAACCTAATATGAGCACACATTATTATTATTTTGTATGTATTATCTTTGTTTCGAATCACGTAGGCCTATGCATAGTGATGTATTTACTTTAAATTTATAAATATTTATATATATATATATATCACCATCAATTAGCCATTGCAACTATTGTAAACATAAGCTACTTGGGTGTAACAATATCCTGTTGTATCAACTGTGCACCATGTTACTGACTTATACAACTACACAAACTAGAGTTGCACATTACAATACCTGTCTTTAGGAAAATCACATCTTAAAGTGAAACCACCGTGTCTCGTGGTTGTACTCGACAGGTGCAACGTCAGTAGCAGTATCACTACAACGACACTGTGGCACAGCATTGGCGTGTCTGTCAATGAGACCACGCTACTGCTCCACCACAATGGTCATCTGGTGGTCACAAATGGAACATGTCGAGGGTCACAGAGTTACGAACATGGTGACAATATCACTGCTCTCCGTGCCACCATTGGCAACAACACAGGTTTGTATCGCAAGTGATACGTGTGGATTCTGAGTAGCGTTGATTCTTCACGACAAATATATATCGCGCTTAGCATTGAATCTTGATATAACATTGAAACACCATCTTGTTGAACCGTCAATAACCACTGCGGTGTTGATACCATGTTAGAAGCTATGACAAATGCCTAGTGATAAAACAGTAATGTGGTAACTGTTGAAGCATGTCTGATGTATAAAAACTTATTTCAGATAATACATTCCACTAAACAATACTTACATAGGTATGATATTGTTAAATCCGTGGCTAAACCAATTTAAATATGCTTTGTTTGATAGTTTATGTGTTTGGGTCATATGTCAAACGTGAAACAAATAATTAATGATAAAATGTTTAGAACAATTTGTATTTATGAAATTATTGTCTTTTCAAAGTAAATAAAGCTGTAAAATTGAACACATGTGATATGATTTTTCAGAGTTATATAGATTAAAATATTTATCAGCACAACATAAATGATTATGATTAAAACAAAAAATAATTTTCAGATGACGCTTTTTTTGGTGAAGTGACTGATGTGAACGTCTGGAACAAGACATTGACCGGCACTGAGATCGAGTCGGCTACAGCGACTTGCGGCCATGCTGCTCAAGGCAACGTTGTGTCTTGGCGCGATATGTCCATGGCCGATCTCGTCGGTACATCCATCCAGATACCTTCACTGTGCGACGGTACGTTTCTGTTCATTCGTGGGCAGATTACGAGGCTAATGTGATATTACTGTAGATATATGATATTACGTTTTGTAGTGAAAGTTATATTTGTTAATGGGATATCGCAGACAATGCCTGTACATATAATGTGTCCCATTCTGTCTGATTGGCAATTATGTTATGTTTTGTATAACAACAGCCACGGACTTGTTTCGTCGTAGCTAAAGAAAGCCATACTAACTGAAGACCTGTGGTATAAGGGTCTTTTGCAATTCACACAAATATTGCGACATTACAAACATGACAGGTTTTTCCTACTTCAACATGCAAGGTAATCAGAACACTTTTTTTTTAAATTACTTTTATTCTACAGTCCTGTAGATTCGCATACCACTAGCACATTCAGCACGTTGAAAAAGACGAAAAACAAGAAAAAGAGGAAGAACCCTTGTATTGAGCCATATACCCATATAAAATCCATCCAGAAGCAGTGTTGTTACAACTGGCTGTTATGTTTTCAGTCACTGACGACTGTGCCCCGGCGCCGTGCGGCAACCACACGTGTGTCGACAAACTGGGCGGCTACGACTGTAGGTGTGACGACGGCTTCACCGGTCGACACTGCCAAGTGAACATCGACGACTGCGCAGACAACGCCTGCGAGAACAACGCGACGTGCGTCGATGGCGTAGCATCCTACACGTGTCTGTGCCGGGAGAGCTTCTACGGAAACTTCTGCGAACATGAGATCAGTAAGAAAACAGTTCATCGCCTCAGTGATTAACAAATCATTATGTAGTGTGGTAGCATGTCATATATATCAGGCAAATATATCAGGCCCGTCCTCAGGGGTTTGAAAAGGTGGGTTCGAGCGTTCACAATTAACCGAGATTTCTGGGATGAACCCTGAACTTGTTACACTCAAAACACGGTGACGGACTGAGTTGATAGTGGTTGTTAGTTTTGGAAGTAATGAAGAATAGTATACCGTGCATCATATATTAGGATTAATGTATATAAAGCATGTCATGTTTGGAGAACACCTTAATATAGTTATACTGGGTGCTGTTTTTGCGCCATGTGTAGGCATACCATTTTTATTCGGACTCAAGATCAACAAACATGTACACAATAAACAAATGATAACGTGACGTAGTGCCATAAAGTGTGGATGAGTTGTCATGTAATTACTATGACACTGCAGTAAACGGCGGCTGGGGTGAATGGGGCGACTGGAGTCAATGTAGTCGCAGCTGCGGCGGAGGCAACACGACTCGACACCGTCTGTGTGACAGTCCACCGCCTGACGCCGACGGACGACCGTGTGACGGCGACAGTGAGGAGTGGCAGGAATGTCACACAGAAGACTGTCTAGGTACGGTGTCAACAGCAACAGTTGAATAAACACATAAATAATATTACGATACAATTGGCATTAGTGTAGAATGACATAATGCTACAAACTGCATTACTGTAGGAGCTAGATAGACAACATGTGCTGCAGAAGTACTAGTAAATATCAACAAGTATCAATTGCATGGCAAACCAATAATTGGCAAAGCCATTTGACTGGCTTGCATATACCTTGCCCATGTTGAATAAGATCCTGAAAACACAATAGCCCACGATGTGTTATAATGGTTCCCAACAGAACGTGATGATGGCGAACCAATTTGACAGTTGTGTGAAACCGGCCTATGCTATCTAAGGGGAATTGCCATTGCCTGCAAGTCTAGCAGTGCTCTTGGGGCATACAAACCATATGTGTTTTCACGTGTATATCTTTTTTTTTTAAACTTATCTCTGAGCCGCAGTCCCTAGTAAACTCTGCAGTCAGCTACTGCCCTGTGACATGTGTTGTACTGTTTGAGCGACAATAATAAGACTAACACAAAGTCTGCATGAATGTATATTTGCAGTTTGCTAACACAGAGTCTGCATGAATGTATATTTGCAGTTTGCGGCGAGCTGCAGCCGCCTGATCACGGCTCCGTAAACTGCAGCGACGGCGAGGAGGCCATCAACTGTACCGCGGTCTGTGACGACGGCTACGAGTTCAGCATCGAGCCTCTGGATTACTACTATTGCGGCCCAGACACGGCCAATAGGTGGAGCCACCAGACGGAAGATAATCCGCATGTGCAGGTGCCTGATTGCGCAGGTGTGTACATGGTTCTTCCAGTATTTGTCATAAATTGAATGTATAATATAATAATGATTAAACATTAGAACATTTGTACATCCAGTATACAATACTTAAATTCAAACACTATATTTACATACTATTCCAAGTTATCTATAAGTATGATGAATAAAATAATAGTTAAATAGTGAACTTTTGAACTGCAGTGGAGAAACATTAATCATTATGTAGATTTGGTATTGTGAAGTTTAACGGTAGTGTGACGATAATGCAGATTGCTTCGTTCTTTTTAAAAAAGCTTGTTAAAATAGTACTTTATAAAGACTTTCAGAAGATCAACCTGTTATCTCCTCCCGCCAGTAAACTTGCACACATAAAATATTTAGTAACATCCACATGATCTACTAGTAGTTGTGACATTAAAAAAATTATGTCAGCACTGTAGCTAAGTGCAAGATATAGTTTTGTTTTGCTTCTCCGTTGTAGCTACATCGGGGTTATGTCAACATTCTTTGTGTTATCAAATAAGCAATTTTAGTAGTGCTATTTGTCATTTGAACAAAATACAATTGATGTCACTAAATCTGTCAAAGTATATTCCATGGTGGCAGGAAATAAAACTGATACAGTGTACAGAAACACGTTATGTCAGACTCAGTTTATGTCAGAAACTCTCACCAACTTAGCTAACGGTGCGCTTGCTGTCCTCTTGTAGAAATGTCACTGCCAGACAAGTTGACAATCGTGCATACCGTGCATTACGCTGACGCCCCGTGTGACGCTCCAGACGTTGTGGCTGAGGCGAAGACACGTTCCCTGGAGACAGTCACGCGTATTCCCTGCATCAAGAACGGCACGTGCGTCATGTCAGAGCTGAGTGTCACCTGCAACAACACGCAACACAGTCGTCGTCGCCGCCGTGACACGACGCCATTTCTTACTGTCTCACTTCTCTTGTCTGTTTCTGGTGATGTCGTTGACAATGGCAACAGTGACGCTGTAAATACTACTGACGAAGGTTAGTTTCTATACAGTTTTATCCACCTACATTATATTACCTATTTATGTTCCTACATGTTTATATTATGATATATGTTTTGTCCTCCAAGTATATCCATTATGTGTTGAAAACGACGAATAATACAACCAGAACAACTTTTACATGTGTGTGACAGACGGAAATACACAATGGCATACTTTAGACAGACTTCAAAGAAAAATGGATATTTGGCAGTTTAAATAATTTTTTCCTTTTCCAGTATTTGAGTAGTATGGAACACTTTAAGCATAACATCCTGATGTATATGGATGACAGGTGATATTCTCAGTGAAGTGACGGTCATCACTGCATGCCTAGTCATTGCCATCAACTAGCAGTTAAACTGGATAATGTCACATGAACCCATACACTTGTTACCTCCCCAGATGTTATGTCTGACATGCTGGATGGTGCCAGTGACTTGGAAACAGCTGCCAAAGTGTTGGAGGCCCGAGCGACTGACGGTAACTTGACGGTGTTTGTTGACGGTGTCAAGTACGTCGTCGCGGAACAGAACATCACTGGACTCGTCAGCTGTGCACCGGGTATGACCCGCGTGTCCATTTTGTGTGGTAAGTCGCACTATTTGCTTCAACATTTACCAATTATGTCAGTGTAACACAAATCATACAAAAACAATATTGTAGCATGAAAATCCCTGTTAAATTTGTCATAGAAATGTGGTGTTTTTACGCTAAGTAACTTTTATAAAGTACGATGTCGACATCACTGCCATATTTGGAGTTAAACTCGGGAGTACATCAGGTGGCGCCACTGGGCTTTCAATGTAATTATTGTTCACGTGATTCACATACTCCTTCGATATCGTACGAGTTGTTAAACACGCCATTATGTATGCCAGTAATATAATTGACAAGTTGATATTATAGTCATCAGGAAACCATTTGGAAAAGTGTTTGAGCAGCTTGACATGAAGAAACTAAACGTCTGCTTTGCCCACACTGAATTATTGACCATTTTTGTCTAATGTCACAGTGGCCTGCACTAGAGGCACTTACAACAGCGAAGAAGTCTGCCTCAAGTGTCCATACGGGCTTTACCAAGACGAGCCTCAACAGACGTCCTGCAAGGCATGCCCTGATGGCTTCACAACACCTGGGACAGGTTCGAGATCCCGTCAAGAATGCAATGGTCAGCACGTGCCGTTTTATATTAAACATCGTTATGAATATAGATTTGTATGACTAATCACTTAAGTTAACATCATGTTCTCCCACGGTGTCTGGCACGTTCGCGAAATAGGTTTATGTAGCTGCATTTTCAAACTGTAAGTTTGGTATTTGTTATTGTTTCAAGAACAATTTCCAATTAATGTTGATATGCTACATTTGATAACATAATTATGTTCTTCCAAGTGGCATTTTCTTCACATGTGTTTTCTTTGTTGTGTCATTTTCCACTTCCTGTTCTAATAAAAAATAACCTACCACACGAGACACTGTAGTTTTCATACCTCCATTTTGTTCGCTACATATATAACAACACATATACTTTACTTTTATCTTTACGTTTATCTGAACTGATTACTTTCCTCCTGCAGTGGGGTGCAGTCCTGGCGAGTACAGTAAAGACCACCTGTGTGAGAAGTGTCCAATTGGCTTCTATCAAGACCTGCCAGCTCAGGCCGCATGCAAGGGATGTCCAGACGGCGTCACGACCCTTGACATAGGAATGGCGATTGCTAGCGAATGCAATGGTGAGTGTTGTGATCACGTTTCCTGTTGTGGGCTATATACTAATATCCACGTGCGGCCATGCCTGCCTGGTCGGAGTACAGACAGAGAAACATACACTCAGATACATAGAAGATTAATATCCAAAGTAACATACACAATTATTAGTTTCTGTATTGGGGTCTCACCCACACCCCACCAAAATCAAAACACACAAATGTGAAAAAAATAAGAGTAAGAGTTTATAGTGAATAGTTTTGCTCATATTGATAACTGGCCAAAATAATGATGTATCTTGAATATTATGAAACGTATGTAATAATTTTATTTCGCAGTGACGTGCACCGAAGGCACACATAGCACCAACCACGTGTGTGAGAAATGTCCTGTCGGCTTCTATCAAGACCTGCCAGCTCAGGCCGCGTGCAACGGATGTCCAGACGGTTTCACGACACTTGACAAAGGAATGGCGCACGCTAGCGAATGCAATGGCAAGTTTCATTCAATCTGATATAAGCATTCACACAGAGCAATCAGCATATTGCGTTGAGATTTATCATAATGGAAATTAGAATTGAGGCACTGATTATGTCCGGTTCATTTTAGGACGGCGGTTAAATATTTGTATGACTGTAAATACGGACATGGTACTGAAAGCATATGTGTAGCAGGACATGGTGTGTGCGAGTGCATATGTGTGTGTGTGCATATTTGGCTACAATGTTCGCATTGCTTCTCATTTATACTTATAAAAATTGTTTGGTGGTTTTCAATTTTACTGTTATTTTCAACGTTGATCAGTAGTTATTAACTAATGTTTTGAGCTAAGGTTAAACAAGAATGAAACTAAGACATCCAGAATTGAGTGACAGTTGAGAAGAAACTACCCCTAGAAACGGTGTTTGTGTCTTTCCAGTGTCCACCTCAAACGATGACGGGCCACTGGGAACAGGTATGGTAACATTTTGTTATATAAATTATGTGTGTGTGTGTGTGTGTGTGCGTGCGTGCGTGCGTGCGTGCGTGCGTGCGTGCGTGCGTGCGTGCGTGCGTGCGTGCGTGCGTGCGTGCGTGTGTATATATTTGTTTAGTGGACAGAATGAGTGCAGTAATTTTATAATAATCCAAGCCTACCCAGAACAGGATTATTAGCACAAAGTAAAGTGTTGTAGCAACTTGGTGTTATCCCACAGACCAGAACAATTTATTATTTTAACTTAATAGTACAAATATATGTGTACGTTTAAAGTGAAGAATAATTAATCTTTTAATCTATCAAACCATTCACCATATGATTGGAAATCGTAGTTGTCATAGTATGTTTAAACCTCGTTGACAGTTAAAACCTGATATTTTGGTAAGTGCGAGTGCAAAGCCAAGCAAACATCATTCCACGCAGGGGCGTCCGCAGGAATATATAGATACATATATATATATATAAACAAACATAAATTTAATATATACGTTGAGCTCACGAATATACGTCCAAAAAATCCAGACCCAGATCCAGGGGCCATCCTGGCCCCCCCACGGATGCCTATGATTCCACTTTATTCTTTTTCACATTACATACGTGTATTCTTATTCATCGAATTGTGAACAATAAATTATGAAACTGGTACTTTTGCCCATAAATTGCTATAGCCGTTGTAAGGTCATGATTTGATATATATATATATATTATATATATATATATATATATGAATATATATATATATATATATATATATATATACACATAATTGATAACATATGAATATATATATATATATATATATATATATATATATATATATATATATATATATATATATATATATATATATATATATATATGTATATATTCACTCGAAAGAAGAAAACATGTTCCGAAATGCAACATAGAACCCATACTGTGACATGGAAGGGAATCATAGTCAATGACTGTACACTTAGTATGGAACATGTCGGCAACATAAGTATATTGTTAGACGAATGCTTAGAGTATCGGGAAGAAAAAAGCAATGAAGACTATAAGAACAGCTAGCGAAAAAAGAAAGATCATATTTCAAATCAAGAAAAGATAAGAATAGTATCTAGGCTATGTGACTCAATTGTTTTCAACGTTGATCAGTAGTTATTAACTAGTGTTTTGAAAACAACGCTGATCTAAGGTTAAGCAAGAATGAAACTAAGACATCAAGAATTGAGTGACAGTTGAGAGGAAACTGCCGCTAGAAACGGTGTTTGTGCTTCCAGTGTCCGTTGCCGCCGCTACCACCTCAAACGATGACGGGCCACTGGGAACAGGTATGGTCATATTTTGTTATATCAATTACGTGTGTGTGTGTGTGTGTGTGTGTGTGTGTGTGTGTGTGTGTGCGTGCGTGCGTGCGTGCGTGCGTGTTTGTGTGTTTGTGTGTGTGCGTGTGTGTGTGCATGTGTGTGTATGTGTGTGTGTATATATATATATATATACATATATGAATATATATATATATATATATATATATATATATATATATATGTATATATACATATAATTGATAACATGAATATATATATATATATATATATATATATATATATATATTCACTCGAAAGAAGTAAACATGTTCTGAAATGCAACATAGAACCCATACTGTGACATGGAAGGGAATCATGGTCAATAATTAAACACTTAGTATGGAACATGTCGGCAACATAAGTATGTTTTTGAGAAGAATGCTTACAGTTTCGTAAACAGAAAAGAAAAGCAATGAAGACTTAGAGCCCATACTGTGACATGGAAGGGAATCATGGTCAATGACTATACACTTAGTATGGAACATATCGGCAACATAAATGTGTTTTTAGACGAATGCTTAGAGTATCGTGAAGAGAAAAGAAAAGCAATGAAGACTATGAGAACAGCTAACGAAAAAAGAAATATCATATTTCAAATCAAGATAATTTAAGCATAGTGTCTAGGCTGTGTGACGAGAAATAGAAAACAAGATCATGTAGTGACAAAGGAAACATTGAGGAAAAAGGCAGGGGTCTGCAAAGAAATCAAATCATCGATGGGCTGTCAGTCTGGCTAGGACAATACCGTCGGAAATGGAGTGTCATGATCGCCTGCGCTTGCAACAGACATGGCACCTGACATTGATACTTCGTCAATTCACGACGTCAACACTAAGATTGTGAACATTCTTCATAGTGTTGTTATTTGCATTAGACCAGAGTGTGGGAAAGGCAATAATGTATTCAACCACAATTAAGATTGATTGTGTAACTGCTAGCAGCGTGAATATGTTTAAAAACAAGGTTGACACATATCTCAGGAGGGCGGGTTATAAGTAGGTGAACATTGTTGGACTCTCGATAAGCCAATGGCTTCCTTGTCCACTTGCCATCTGGGCCTTTGGCTTGGATGGCAAATCTTGTTAAATCTTGTTAAATCTTGTTAAATAAATAAATATGAAACAAACAGTTATTCCCTGTTTTACTTTTACCAACTAATACATATGTATTGTTCTGCAGCGAGTTATGTGCTTAACATTGTACGTCTCATTGATTCTTCAATATAAATTGTAATCACATCATGGTAAACTAGCAGTACTGCTGCACAACATAAACATATTATTATGAAAAACTGGTATGTTTTTGTTCCAACTCAGGAGCGGTTCTGGCCATTGTGAGCTGCCTGATTGTGTCTGTTGCGCTGGCTGCTGTCGCCGGATACATCTTCTATCACAAGACGTGAGTCACTTGTATTAGCATCATGATGTGGCCATAGCTACCTAAACGAGTAACCAGTTCTGAGAAATATCAGGGACAATATGAGTGTGACGTGTCAGTGTGAGGACATGTCTGTGCATAGAGTAAGTGCACTTTCTGTGCCCAACGACTGTGTTGAGGATATGTCTGTGCATAGAGTAAGTGCACTTTCTGTGCACAACGACTGTGTTGCACAACAACGTTTTAAATGAGGGAACTGTTCCCTTGCTGCCGTTTTATGTATCTACAAATATGTCTAAGTCTGCTATGCAATGCATTGTTTTACCATTGTGTAGATGTGTACGCCTAAGAAAATGTATATGAAAAAAGAGAACTGTCATTGCTTAGACTATCAGCTGAACATTTGATTGCAGCCATGGTTCGGTTGCGGCCAGCTCCAAGAAGGGCTACACGCCTCGTGACAGACCTCCTACGCGTGTTGCCTGGACCTAGTGACTCGCCTAACAGACCTCCCTCGCGTGTTGCCTGGACCTAGTGACACGCCTGATACACATCCCTGGCGTGTTGCCTGGACCTAGTGACACAACTGATACACATCCTTCGCATGTTGTGTGCACCTAATGACACGCCTGGCAAACCTGCTTGGACGACAAGAGAAGACTAAGATACTGTCTGCTTCCAAGTAGTTTACAGAGAACCGGTGTGCATAGCCACGTCTTATCAATGCACTGGTGTGTCATTCGCTTAGCACTTAGTATACCTATCTATAATTGTGTGAATGCATATAAATATATATATATATATATATATATATATATATATATATATATATATATATATATATATATATATGGACGATGTTATTATCGTGATTTATCTGACATATACATTGTCCAATATTTTGATGCAACATTTAATTACGGAAGCATTGTTTAACAATCGCTTTTACTTAGTGGACAGAATGAGTGCGGCATTTTATAATATTGCAGGCCTACCCAGAACAGGACTGTTAGCACAAAGTAAAGTGTTGTAGCAACTTAGTGTTATCCCACAGACCAGTACAATTTATTATTTTAACCTAAGAGTACGAATATATGTGTACGTTTTAAGTGAAGAATAATTAATCTTTTATTCTATCAAACCATTCACCACATGAATGGAAACCGGAGTTGTCATAGTATGGTTAGACCTCTTTCTATGTCTTGGTCATGCTTGCATATTTTACAATTTGTTGCCATAGTTAATATCTGATGTTTTGGTAAGTGCTAGTGCAAAGCCAAACAAACATCATTCCACGCAGGGGCGTCTGCAGGAATATATATATATATATATATATATATATATATATATATATATATATATAAACATAAAGTTAATATATACTTTGAGCTCACGATTATACGTCCGAAACAATTCCAGACCCAGATCCAGGGGCCCCCTTATGATTAAACGTTATACTTTTTCACATTACACACGTGTATTCTTATTCATCGAATTGTGAACAATAAATTATGAAACTGGTACTTTTGCCCAGAAATTGCCATAGCCGTTGTAAGACTTGACTGGCTCTTTGTTGTGGGCCTTCTTCATGTTAACGTGTATACAAGAAAAAATAAACGTTGGCAGTGCTTAAGGGAAAACATCAGGGAACAAATATCAGAGTTCGTGCACTGTGTGTGGTTGTTTATATATTATTCAAGAAATTTCAGTGTGTGGATTTTTATATGTTATTCCAGACAAGATATTACTGAATGTTGGGGCTGCAAATGTCAAATATAGGAAATGGTATCATCTAGCAAAGATATAAACTACTGAACACAATTACTGTTTGTTTAGATTGACAGTTTGCTTATTTATATTGTACATTCACAATTGTGGTAATATCTTCAAGTAGAAATGTTTACTCGAATTGCTTGTTGTCATGTTGTGGTTTCAAAATAAACTCATACAACAGCTGCATGATTATTTCATGACACTTACTTTCGTGTTGTGTGCTATGTATGCCAAGTTTTTTAGGACAAAGTATTTACTGTTACGTTGTACGGAACCTATCATTGTGTACGCCCAGAAAATACTGGATAATGTTGTAACAGAAAGTGAGAGTAGTATTGTAAAAAGACAATGTGTACAGTAGCTTCAAAGAATAAATACACCAAGTAGCACTGTAACCTTAAAAGCAGATATGCTCAAGAAATTAAGAACATAATTGCAATAGCAAAGAAATGATTCCGATTTGTTGGGTCATATAGCTCGCATTAACATCCAATCAACCTTGTCAAGACGTGTATTCAATTATATTGGTTTCTATAGATAATGTAAGGTACAACAGCAACACATCTACATGGTATTAATGTGCAATGCCAGACGTTCCTCTGAGTGAATCACCAAAGCCAAGGATCTCACTGTAATGGTATAAGGACACACCGAAGTCGTAGTTTCCTTGCAACGAACGTGGTTATGTTTATTGAAGCACGCCGCTTCGTACACTCGAGTTTCACACATCACCCTCGGCCTGTTTACTCACAAGTCCTTAGTATCATTGTCCAAAGTAATATAAAGTAGTCCAGAACATCACGCTCACCTTTCGAGCCAAGCCAGTCTACGATACACAAATCTAAATGTGCTGCCATCTGTGGCGGTAGTTTCATAAAATATTAGTCCTCTACATTCACCAGATGGCGGCACGTGGCGCACAGCATACTTTGACAAAGCAGCGTTTAAAGGGAAACAAACTTCTTTACTTTGAACTGTGCACCTATAATAGTTACTGAAACATAGCCATTTGCAACTACAATAAAACGTTTCATGCCTGAGTTTTAGCAGAACATAGTGTTGTAACACACGGCCTTCGAGGGCCCGTGTAGCAGAATAAACTATTCGAACATTGACTCTTGTTGAAGTGGACAAGTCTTTTCTACAGTTTTAACACTACGATGTCCTGGACTTCTGTACGTGTTGAATAATAATAATAATGTTATTATTATATGTAGCCTTTACTACATATAACACTACATGTTCTTTTAATAATTTAATATGCTACTCTACTAATTATGACTCCATTTTTTATCTAATCACTTGAATATCAAATGTGTCGCACACTACACTCCTGTGTTGAAATGTAATACTGTTCCGTATGTATGTGACTGTTGGCATTGTCGTTGGTGACCACCCGGTTGAGGCACCTCACGTCGATATCCAATTCATAATTCTTCAGGGGCCATCCAATAAGTGCGTCACAACAAATATGTGTGTGGGGATGTCGGGGTAAGCGTTACGTGGGGGTGGTTATGTTTTGTTGATTATTACGTAACGGTTAAAATGAACGTTTTAGCTCGTCTATGTATTGATATCAGACTGACAATATTAATTACTTTGGCTGTCTGTGTATGAAAGGGAGCGTATCAATACAAAAAAAGAAACACGAAACTATTCGCCACGTGTACTATTACACTATTAGAATGCACACAAATATGGTAATTTTATGTCAACGTTTATTAGTAGTTACACAAACTTACATTCTACCTGTGAACTATGAATCAAAAATAGACATGCAACGAAATGTGGGGAAGATCTTTTGTCAAAACGACCGTAGTTTTATGGTGTGTATACAGGCCAGCGTTATGAAGCATTGCAACAGGTGGGGACAAGGGTGTCAAAAAGATCAAAAACGGGGTGACGTATAGGGAGATCGAAAACGAGGCTTGACGTAACAAGAAGCGATGGATGCACAAAGTGAAACTTTATTTATTTCAACACAGGCAAACACAGTTGACATAGCCACTTAATTATTACACCAACAAACAAGGAAGCGCACAGGAAGCAGCATACCAAACGACTACAACAACTGCAGTGATTTGTGTTTGATGGTATTGTCACAGATGCGATATCATTCACTGGTAAAACAATAAACCCGTGCATCCACACGAATACATCATACGGCTGCTCGGCGGTCATAGAGTCGAACTGTCCATTGACAGTACCGGGGTTCGAGTCCCAACTACTGCCGTTTCGAAATATGGGCAATTTCTCTCGCCCCACTAAAAAGTCATTGGTCCCTCCTATCTCGTGTCTATTCCTGGGGTTTAAAAGATGAACAAAATTTAAAGAGAGAGTCAAAAACCTGTCGTAAACTCACAGGCCAATGGTCTCGTTCTGCAAAAATCCGCACTGGCGCTGCGTTAGCTTGTGGCAGTAGACGTGCTCTGACACTGGTTAAACGCCATGTCCAGAGGCGGATACCGGTGCTATTTAAGACCATACATTATACAATTTCAGATATAAGTTTTTCACTCGCAACGTATCACGAGACTTATCATATAGCCTGTTAGTTGAACTTACCTCATACGTATTCGTAATGCAGTTTCAGCTATACGTGAACATACCCATTAAGCTTTTGTGTGAGAGGGGTGTGGCAGAAGGAGGTTGGTCCTAAAAATGGGTGGAAGGTGAGAGGTTGACCTAAAACATAGGTGGGGGTGGCCTCTCAAAATTGGTGGGTCGTGGGAGATTGGCCCCCGATGTTGCATCCCTCTATAATCTATTTTTCTGTTTTTGCCATGCCATGCGTGAATGCTTTTCTACCAGTAAACGTGTCGATTCGTTTTTAAACGTATAAACTACAGTAACATTACTGGTGTTTTCCCTGTCTTGCTAAGTGACAACTGTTCGTAGATATCATGAATACGTGGCTTGTAAATCTTACTTAGATCGACGGCGGGTGCTGACGTTTACAGACTGGAGGACATGATAAACAGATCGACGGCGGGTGCTGGCGTGTACAGATTGGAGGAAATGATAAACAGATCGACGGCGGGTTCTGGCGTGTACAGACTGGAGGACATGATAAACAGATCGACGGCGGGTGCTGGCGTGTACAGACTGGAGGACATGATAAACAGATCGACGGCGGGTGCTGGCGTGTACAGACTGGAGGACATGATAAACAGATCGACGGCGGGTGCTGGCGTATACAGACTGGAGGACATGATAAACAGATCGACGGCGGGTGCTGGCGTGTACAGATTGGAGGAAATGATAAACAGATCGACGGCGGGTGCTGGCGTGTACAGACTGGAGGACATGATATACAGATCGACGGCGGGTGCTGGCGTGTACAGACTGGAGGACATGATAAACAGATCGACGGCGGGTGCTGGCGTATACAGACTGGAGGACATGATAAACAGATCGACGGCGGGTGCTGGCGTGTACAGACTGGAGGACATGATAAAGGAGGATTACGAGAGAGATAAAAGAGCACGAGTGCAGATGCAGAGAGCTTTCGCTGCGGGAAAAGGGCAGTGTTCCGCAGAGAAAAACTAATAATAGACGGCGTTATCGTGTCTATTGCCTAGACGCTTAGGTGACAGACACCTTTGGTGACGCACAGCCTTATACCAAACAATGTCTTCTTGAGCGCCTCGACTGTTGGTATCCCCTGACTGCGGTGATCGTCTGACTTGTTGTGTTGTGTATCAGTTACTCCATCTATAATGACACCTTAAAATCCTAGAAAAAATAATGTTGAAGAGGTTATTAGATTTTCTGGATATAATTGATGTTTTGTCTAAATATCAATTTGGATTTCGCAAAGATCATTCGACTACAATAGCGATTATTGAAATAATAAAAAATATTAGAAAATCTCGTGTTGCTGGAGTGTCCCTTGACACCGTTGATCATAAAATACTGTTGTATAAGCTGGATTACTACGGAATAAGAGGCCATGCATGTAAATGGTTCAGACATTATTTAAGTGATACACAGCGATGTGTTAGCATTAATGGGACAGTTTCACAAGATGCTCATGTTCAAACTGGCGTCCCGCAGGGCTCCATTTTGGGGCCAGTGTTATTTCTATTGTACATTAATGATATCTGTAATGCTGTAGACAATGTACCTTTGCGTTTGTTTGCTGATGACACTAACGTATTCATTAGTGGAAAGGATATTAATGATATTGTATATACGAGTCGGGATAAATTAGAGTCGTTTAGTGTCTGGTTCCGACATAATCAACTAACTCTGAATCTGAATAAAACTTGATATACACTATTCGGTAGACAGCTGGATCGCGCCATCGTGCCTTTATTGCTGCAAGGCAAACACATACATACACATTGAACTGGTTTATTCAGCTAAATATATGGGTATTTATTTGGATTGTCAGAGTGTAAGACCAACATAGCTACAATAAAAGTTGTCTAAAATGTATTACTTAAAACATTAGCAAAGCATAACCGTCGTGATAGTGCCGCCGCCGTGCACAGGAAACTTAATTTTCAAAAAGTCCATGAATTATTTACTCTTAATGTCCTAATATTTGTGTATAAACAGCTTAAGAATCAACTTCCTGGTCTATTCCACTAATTTTACAAATTTAATAGTAAGATCATGACGAGAAGCTCAAGACAGGAGGAAAATGTATATAATCCAAGATCTAAATATCGAATTGGAGAACTCCTTGAAATTAATAGGTGCACGACTATGGAACAAACTACCTCTAGATATTAAAAACTTTAATTCATTAACATTTATTTTTAAGCACAAAATCAGGAAATTTATAATTGGTTTCAATTAATTAATTTAATGGAAATATATGTTTTAATGTTTTAATTAAAGAAAATTCATAACCTGAATATATTGAGTTTATATTCATTGAGTTTATTGCTATTGATTCAACAGTATAACCTTTATATATGTATTAATATGTTAGTATACTATATTCAGTTTGATTTAATAGGCTACCAGCTCGATAGGTTTATACTTCTCTGGTAGTCACATCAACTGCGTTGCTTTTGTCTTGAATTATGTTGTATATTACGTGGATGAGGAAATAAAATTTACTTACTTACTTCCTCTGGCATAAACACCGGGTAGAAGACACTACAGGTTCAACACTTCCTTCCTATATTCCAGGCGTGAAGCTGCGTCTTCACGTTATACAATAGTTTTCGAAACTATTAAGTTTTTAACGCAATATATTCGGGTTACGATATACTGGACGCACAGAAAGACTGACATGTGGGGCAGAGGTAACGTAGGTGTTGAGGAAGAAGACGGTCTGCTGTGTCTCGTTGATAGAAACACCTTTAGAAAAGAAGAGCAGAGAGTCTGGTACTCAGCAGCAGAGAAGGAGACACATCAGGGGAATACCGAAGAGGTGGAAGGAATGTGGGCTGGACTGACAACACAAGAATTGGACAGTGTCTGGTGTCTGAATATAACTTGCTATACAATATTCTGTTGCCTTTATTGCTGCAAGGCAAACAAATTTAACTGGTTTATTCAACAAAATATCTGGGTATTGATTTGGATTGTAAATTATCATGGTCTGAACATATTAATTAACTTTGTATAATGGTGTCTAAGCTATCCGGTGTGTTTCATCATATTGCCTCGTTCATAAATGCTGATATGGCAAGGCAATTGTATTATGACTATGTATTTCCCCATATTAATTATGGGATCGAATTATACGGGTCAGCGTGTAAGAACAACATAGCTACAATAAAAGTTGTCCAAAATATTTTACTGAAAACATTAGCAAAGCGTAACCATGGTGATAGTGCCACCGCCTTGAAACGGGAACTTAATATTCTAAAAGTCCATGAATTGTTTACTCTTAATGTCCTAATATTTGTGTATAAACAGCTTAAGAAACAACTTCCTGGTCTATTCCACTAATTTTACAAATTTACTAGTGAGATCACGACGAGAAGCTCAAGACAGGAGGCAAATTTATATATACCAAGATTTAAAAATCTAATTGGAGAGAACTCCTTAAAATTAATAGGGGCACGACTATGGAGCAAACTACCTCTAGATATTAAAAAGTTGAATTCATTAAATATTGTTAAGCATACAATCAGGAAATATATAATTGGTATCAATTCATTAATTTAACGGAAATATATGTTTTAATGAATATGCTCTTTAATTATCATGTTCGATATATTTTTTCCAGTTTTAATTAAAGAAATAATTTGTTTTCATAACCTGAATATATTACTATTTATTGAGTTTATTGCTACTGATTCAACAGTATAACCTTTACATATGTATTGATGTGTTAATATACTATATTTAGTTTGATTTCATAGGCTACGAGCTTGATAAGTTTATACTTATCTGGTATCCACCTCAACTTTGTTGTTTTTGTCTTGAATTATGTTGTATACTATGTGGATGAGGAAATAAAATGTACTTACTTACTTCCTCTGGCATAACCACCGGGTAGAATATATTGCAGGTTTTACACCTCCTTCCTGTGTTCCAGGCGTGAAGCTGAGTCATTACGTTATACAATAGTTGTAGTTATAGTTATTAATGTTGTCACCACCTACACAATATGATATGGTGTACCAAAGTGATTTAACGAATATATCGTTTTATCTTAAAACCCAGTTCAGCGACGAGTGCACGTGGAGCAATCCATCCAAAGACTGTAAGAGTGCACATGGAGCAATCCATCGAAAGACTGTAAGAGTGCACATGGAGCAATCCATCCAAAGACTGTAAGAGTGCACATGGAGCAATCCATCGAAAGACTGTAAGAGTGCACATGGAGCAATCCATCCAAAGACTGTAAGAGTGCACATGGAGCAATCCATCCAAAGACTGTAAGAGTGCACATGGAGCAATCCATCGAAAGACTGTAAGAGTGCACATGGAGCAATCCATCCAAAGACCGTAAGAGCAGCAGTGTGTTATGTTTTCCGGTGTTAAAGTAGGGGAGACCGGGGCTTGTTGTTACAATTCTAAGTTAAAGTCACTTTTAGTGAAAAATATGTAACATGAATTAATTCTGTCAACGCATACATAACATTTATTATTCGGGTTAATAAAATATACCATGCAATTGATATTCCGCATTGTGCAGTTTCCCAGGTGCGGTCGACTATAACAATCAGCTCCGTAAGCGGAGCCAGATGTTACACCATACGTGCCACATTGTTACAGCAGAGAACATGTACATGACAAAGTGAGTGTCACTCGTACATGTTACTGTTACTACACTTATACATCTCATGCAAGAGCCGGCGGTACGAACCTCCAGAGCGTTGTTACAGTTGTAACAACTTTTGGTCAGTATGTCTGCTGGTGAATGTCCAACCAACTACTGTCAATGGTGATTCCATATGTATGTAATGTCTTCGTAAAACAATTCCGTAACAACATCCCCTGTATACAACTAACCCCGGTCTCCCCTATACGTAACAACTTGCCCCTGTATACAACTAACCCCGGTCTCCCCTATACGTAACAACTTGCCCCTGTGTACAACTAACCCTGGTCTCCCCTATACGTAACAACATCCCCTGTATACAACTAACCCCGGTCTCCCCTATACGTAACAACATCCCCTGTATACAACTAACCCCAGTCTCCCCTATACGTAACAATTTGCCCTGTGTACAACTAACCCTGGTCTCCCCTATACGTAACAACATCCCCTGTATACAACTAACCCCGGTCTCCCCTATACGTAACAACATCCCCTGTATACAACTAACCCCAGTCTCCCCTATACGTAACAACTTGCCCCTGTATACAACTAACCCCGGTCTCCCCTATACGTAACAACATCCCCTGTATACAACTAACCCCGGTCTCCCCTATACGTAACAACTTGCCCCTGTATACAACTAACCCCGGTCTCCCCTATACGTAACAACTTGCCCCAGTGTACAACTAATCCCGGTCTCCCCTATACGTAACAACATCCCCTGTATACAACTAACCCCGGTCTCCCCTATACGTAACAACTTGCCCCAGTGTACAACTAATCCCGGTCTCCCCTA
>OY759263.1:35199178-35206678 GCA_963662155.1 Lamellibrachia columna | reverse complement strand
TGAGTTTGGCACGGTCAATGATCCGCAAACGAGAGAAAGGCGGCAGTGAAGCTGACACAACTGCCGATGCACCCGTGGCTGGACACAGTGCTGGCCCAGTGGCAGTTCAGCTTGAGGCTGAGCCTGAGCAGATGCCCTCGTCGACAGAACTTGACGTACGTATAAGCTGTCATTGTTTGCATCAGGATGTTATGCATAATATTTTCTGGCAACTAATTTCTTGCCAACTTGGAATACCTGAAGGCTGAATATTATCCAGGCACCGACATTCAAAGAAGCCATAAAACTAGGCTAATTTATTAGGTCACACTGTCACTGACACTGTAATATCTGTATGTTTACATTTTCAATTTTGCCATTCATGTCTATATTATTATACTATGGTATATACCTTATTATCTATGTTGTCTGTTATACTATTGTCATGTTAGACATATATTACAGAAATGACAATGCCAATTGGCCTAACATAAAACCTGTGTCTGTTTTATTGATGTCAATGATTATTGTCCAGCTCATCTGCCCTGGTTAGTTTGATATTATGCTAATTGTCAGATGTACAATCTAATACCAAATAATTTTCCATGCAGGTTGATTCTGAGCTGGAGCCCCCTCAGCCATCAACATCTGCAGCCACAACCCCCATCTCGGCTACCAAGCGAAAGTTTGGATACCGACAGGGACTGCGTGAACGCATCAGTGCTGCTGAGCGACGTCGACGCCCCATCCAGACATCATTTGTTCGGTGCAGCATGCTGTCAGCGCTGGTGAAGGGCCTGGCGTGTCGAGAGTGCAGTGAGCCGACACTGAAGATCCGTGCAATCAACCATCGCCTCGGCCTTGTGTGTCTGTTCGAGACGTACTGCACTACGTGTGGAGTGCTGAACTCAACGCTGTCGTCCGACCGGATCTACGAAGAGAAAGCCGGTAACGTCCCTTTTGTCGTCGTCCGCCAGGCCGTGGCAGCAACTATGGACATGGGTGTGGGCCATGCAGGACTTGTGAAGCTGTGCCGCTTCATGGACATGGAGCCCCTGCAGCACAAGTCCTACTCGAGGCACGTGAAGGCGGTCACTGCTGCCAACATGACGGTGGTGAGCAGCCTCTTTGATGATGCGGCCAACACTGTGTGCCAGACCTACATAGACCGAGACGCATCGATCACCGCCGATGCCACCGCCGATGCCGAAAGAAAGAGGCTCCACGAAGCTGAGTGGCAGGCTGAAGCATCGACACAAACTGTGCGACAGGCTTGTATGATTACTCGTGCAGCCGATGCTGAAGCTTCAGCCAGCGACTATGCTGCTGGTGAATTCTAGCTTGAATTCAGTTTGGCAGCTGTGATGGTGTTGAAACACCTATTGTTGTGTGGCTTCAATTGAATTTTGAACTTTTAGAAAGACAATCAACTGGAAAAAGACAGTTTGTAGTTTTAGTCGTGCAGTACCATTGTGTAATGATAATGGTCACATATTTTTGGTGTCTCGTCTTTTTTATACTTATTTTCACACAACCAAATGATGAATAGTATTTATCATTGGAATCAACTGTAGAAGCTTTGTGTGAACTGTTATCACTGCAGTTCTATTTTTGCCTATGAAATTTTTTATTGGAATGTTGACAAACTTCAATGCCATTTTTCTCAATAAAATGTTTTTGGCCGATGAGCAATCTCTTATTTTGTCTAACTCGGCTATTTATCAACATAATCCTTTGACATTTTCAGCATTTCCCACCAAGGTAATGGGCTAGACTATGACAGTCTTAGATTTTAGATACAACATTCGGATTACATGTAATATCATGACTTTGATGAAATGCTGACTTTAGAAAAATAGCAAAGATTGAAAAATTAATAAAAAATTTGTTTGGAAAGTAAAAAAATTTAGACTGTCATAGTCTGCCCTTTTATGTATTCTATTAGTGTGCGAAGTTTGAATGAATTTGGTCAATCCGTTTTCCAGATACGTCCATCACGGTGAATCAACCCAAAATTCAAGTTGGGGCGACCCCTCCGCCACCTGGTGGACATTAAAAAAAAAATTAATCTGTAAAATTATGTATAACTAATGTTATCCTAAAATTTCAGTAAGTTCGGTTGAAAAATAACGAAAGTAGAATCGAGGAGATCGCTGGTCCTTAATATAACCATAGGAGGACACAAGGCTCAATCCTTGGTCCACTACTTTTCATAATATACATTAATGATTTACCAAAACCGAGTGAACTATTTAACTGCGTAATGTGTGCAGACGGTACAACCCTGCCAACTACCCTGCGGTCAATTGACTTATCAGATCCTAATGTAAGCGTGGAAGACATCATTAGCAAAGAACTAAGTAACATCAATGAATGGTTAAATGTCAACAAGCTATCTCTTAATATAGGCAAATCTAAACATATTTTGCATAGGAATAGGAACCTAAGCAAGGAACATGCGCCAACACTATATATACTTCTAGGTAATGCTTTGGTATACCTATACCTAGAAGTATATATGTGTATATATGTGTGTATATATATATTATATATATATATATATATATATATATATATATATATATATATATATATATATATATATATATATATATATATATATATATATATATATATATATATATATACTTCTAGGTAATGCTTTGGCACTTTTTCAATCGGTATGCCATTCATATTCATTTGTAGCGGAATAAGTTTCTTGTGGACATTTCTATGCAAAATATGTTTAGATTTGCCTATATTAAGAGATAGCTTGTTGACATTTATATAAGCAAAACCATGGTAACGGTTGTTGCGGCTGTTGTCCTTGAGAATAACAACCATTATTGGATCCGGTTAGACGTGAACGTGAATTCACGGTTGTTCCTGTTCAGTTTTCTACTGAAGTACACTCTGTGGTCGTCTTTTAGATAGCATTTTTATTAATATTTTTCCAATGGGATATGAGTTAATTTCATTCCATTTCCATTTTTTTTCCCACGGTGTCCTGAACGTCGCGAGCATTTCCATTACATTAAGTTGACTTTTTAATCGCACATTTTAAGGTAATTTTTTGGTATTTCGATTTTAAGAATCAAAGTTCCATGTGATCATTAAACTGGCCGCCAATTTCCTTCCGCAGTATCGGCATGCGAATTTTGGCTGCTGATTTGTTCGATTAGCTAGCGCGAGCGCACGTTCGTGGCGGCGTTGTCGTTTGATTTCGGCATCAGTTGCTCTTTTTGTTTGGGCTTTTGCCGCGCCTTTTTTGACAGCCGTACGCCATACACTGCGGTCGTGCGCCATTTCCTCCCAGTGCCCCTTGTTGACAATTCATGTAACGTAAGTGTGGTCTTCCAATTCGTTTGCCTGCCATGGCTCGCCATACAGAACTGCCTAAGGCTGTCGGTCGTCATTCATCCGTACAACGTGGCCGGTCCAGGTAAGTTGCCGGCTTAGAAGCATTGCCTCGATGCTCGGCATAACGGCACGTTGCAGTACTTCATTGTTGGTCATATCGAGAATAAATGTTAATATGTGTCAATATTATGAAATATGTTAGTTTCGTGGACGACTTGTGTCAAAGTGGTATTGTTATCAGTTTCACCGCCATCAACATACTGGGATCAACGAACATAAGAAAGATGTCGACCAAAAACTGTTTCGATGCTTATGCGAATATTGTAAAATCGTGCAATTTGTTTTGAAACTCACGACTAAGTGTCAATGAGATCACGTTCAGTCACATATTAGTCAGCCATGCTACCTTGCAGGGTGCAACTGGTTATTCACAAAAAAATCTTACCCTAAAGCCAAAGGAGAGGTCAAGTTTAGTCACATATTAGTCAGGTATGCTACCATGCAGGGTGCAACTGGTTATTCACAAACAATCTTATCCTAAATCCAAAGGGAAGGCTAAATTACACTTGTGCAATTTCTTTCCAGTGCTCCTTTTTGCAGCAGAAATGCGACCCTAGTGGCGGAATGCCTTCAGACAGAACATGAGTAATGTCTGTATCTACATTGTCAGTGACAACAGGAGCAGGCCACTTTCCCATAGCAGTGTCATTGTCGCTATCTGCGTACAGCGTCAAATTCCGGGACAGTCTCCCAACTCCGGGGGTTCGCTATCTGAAAACATACTTGGTCAACTTTAGCTTGTAAACAGTATAAATTGCACAATAGTAATATATTAGAGAAACAATAATGCATATACATTCATGCATGCATGCATACATACATACATTCATACATACATATAAATGTACATACATACATACATACATACATACATACATACATATATACATACATACATACATACATACATACATACATACATACATACATACATACATACATACATACATACATACTTGACCTGTCACCCAAACTGATTTGCCTCTTGGTTAGTGAAAACATAGCCATTAGCCACAAGTCCAAAAGATTGGTAGGTAGTAAGTAGAATTTTCTATCATGTTCAATGATAAATGACTAAAATCTGACCTAAATCCTTATTTGTCGGTTTTTGTGCAACCATTTCAGCTAATTGTTGATTGAAGTTTTACATTACTTCCTCAACTCTGACACATTTAATACCGCTGGAAAGCTCAACTTCCATATTTACTGGAACATGGCATAAGGTTTCCACGATAAACAAATTTCAGCACCATTTCCAGCCAGTGCATTGGTTAGCACAGGTTAAACATGTGTCAGGCATACACAGCTATTCTTTTCAACCAGTGCATCGTTTAACACAGGTTCAACAGGTGTCAAGCAGGTACAATTCTCTTGACCTTGGTGAGCAAATGTTTCTTGTCAAACGCAAAGAACTGTTTAGTTATAACATTAACTTATTATTTACAACAATAAACAACTTATTTCCAAATATAAATGAATAAATTGTTATATTTGTCACAACCAAGTATCAGATATATATTTTGATTAGAAAGGCGTGTGACTAAAGACTATGTGATGGAATTTCTCAAATTGTTTTGCCTATTTTTGCCTGCTGTTTTCTCACAAGTCAGTCTTCACATGTCAGGTTTTACTTTGTGTGTTGTTTACTTTGTGTGTTGTTGTCGGTGGCCCTATAGATGACAGCATGGTTGCCTACTGGGAACCTGCTTTCTGATGACTCCTTGGGCACTGTTTGGACAACACTGCAACAAGTAGGGGAGGACGGGGCTAGTTACAACAATATCAACACATTTCAAGATTACTGTTTGAATTGTTACCTGATCGAAACTTGTTTAATGCTAAAGAAACCACATATATCTCCCATCGATAGCATTTATGAGGTCTTCTAAACTGTTTAAATTTACCATGATGTGGGGCAAGGAGTAACAGTCAATTTTGAAATCATGAAACATCACCAAATAAATTAACAACTCTAAATTTTATTATTAATTTGGAATATTATTTAATAGTTCAACTATGATTTGTGAACAAATGGTTGGTTTATCTAAAATAAAAAAACTTCTACTCAAACTACTCAATTCAAGACACACATAGAATAGCCGCCCCAGCCACCAAAATAAATTAATGTTTTTTTATCTTGTCAACGGATCCATGTGATACCACACGTGACGTGCTTAAACATATTGATGAAGGGGCATTCCATGCCAAATTAATCAAAACAGGGTGAAATTTACATGACCGTCTTCAATTTTGATGAACATTTGGTGTGTTCGTTTATATTCATGAGTCAATGTTCCCACCCAAATTTCAGGTCAATGGGACCTTCCTATCCAGAGATAGATATCATCAAAGTTTGACCCGACCATAACTACTTAACGACCTTCCAGGTGTTATAACTCCTCTCCTAGGTAACTTTAAAGCACTGGTAAATGCCTAGTCTCTGTGTAGACAATAAAAAACAAACAAGAATGTTGAAAACATGGTGTTTTTTAGTATTTGACCTTTGACCTGACCTAGCAAAAATCATGTAACCTCAGATGTTGTTGATTTTTTTAATGTTGAAGCATACATATTTGGCAATAATCAATGAAAGTGTTATCATGCGCATTGCAATACTTTAAGAGTTATGGCACCATCAGTCAGTCAGTGACAAGAGACAATTCAAATTGTAATGTTGTACTCTGTGGAATTGCCTGACTAACTTTTATCACTGGTTTCAAGTGGAATACAATATAGATATACTAATAGTATTGTTACATCTGGGATGTCTTGATCTCACTATCTTTGACATGACTTAATGACAGCTACTTGTTACAACTAAACAATATTTAACAACATAGCTACATGAGCAAAAGCAGAAAACACTATATCATGAAATGTGCATCAGTAACCGAAACATCACATTCCTCCCTATTTAGCTTTGAACTTATAACATGAGCAGTCAATGTCAGGGTCTATACAAACATTGCTCATTCCATAGATAGCAACATATATCATCGATGTTAAAAATTCAAACTGATAATATGCACTGTCTAACACAAGAAAGTTCTTTAGAGGAAACGTTCGGTGTTCAACTGAATTGTAATATAATATGAATTACAGATTACATTGTACAAGCGGTTTGCGCACTCTAGTAAATCTGCGAAGTTCTGTAGACTCCGCGACCGTTTTATCTGCAACTTCTGTCGGAATGCGCACATCACTATACTGATTGACATAAGTCAGAGTGACTTCTCCACCTGTCAGCCCAGTCACTCCTACAGGATGGTCGGCCGTAGTCACTGACGATCTCAAAAAAGGTGGTGCTTGTACATCCCTCGCCTTCTTCTCACCCACAAACGCACGAACACCCATCGACATTGGCACCGCGCAGACTGCATCATCCGCATAGAATTCATGCATAGGCAACACTACGTCGTGGTGATTCCGCGCAGTGGTTTGCTTTGTCTATAACACAATACACTTTTCCACACGAAGCCTCAAACCCGATGAATCCTGTATGCATGGAGTGGGGTTTGCCGTCAAGAACTCCCTGTTGTGCACAATCGAACCACCAACAAATGGCACAGAACGCATCCTGTCTCTCCGTCTGTCTACCGCACCAGGCTCAGTAAACTTGCTGAGCATATACACTCCAACACTCTGCTCCCCTCCGGAAATCAATGCTGTTCTATGAAAAACTCCGCTCCATCATCAACAGCGTCCCCCACTCTGAACACCTTCTTGTTGGGGGACTTCAGTGGCAGGTTTGGTGACGACCATGGTTCATGGCCTACCTGCCTTGGACACTATGACACAGGGAAAATGAAACAAAACGAACAGTGTCTGCTCGAGCTGTGCTCTTACCACAACCTCTGCGTTAACAACACGTTCTATCTACCAAGCCAAACCCCGTCAGAGGGTCTCATGGAAACACCCAAGCTCCCATCGCCGGCATCAGTTGGACCTCGTCATTCCCAGACGTACTTCCCTCAACAGTGTACACAACACAAGCAGCTTTCACTTTCACAGTGTGGATTGTAACACTGCACACGGCCAACGAAGATACACCACTCCAAACGGTAGTGCCGTCCTTGTATCAACGCTACCTATCCCTCAGTT
>OY759263.1:35154178-35194178 GCA_963662155.1 Lamellibrachia columna | reverse complement strand
TTTATTATTGGTGATTTGTGTTTATGTTTTCTGGTTGTGTGAGTGAAAAGGGTATATTGTATATAGTACGATATCCAGTCGTTAGGACCACTCAAGGAGCTTTACACTTTAGACTATTACACACCTGTTCATTGCACAACCAATTCGATTTCTGTTGGAAGCATTCATTCATCCACTTAATAAAACTATTCGTTATCATGTATCAACCACTGTCTACAAACAGGTAATCATTTGTACAGCAGAGTTGTCTCCAACGTGGAGTGAAAGAAATTGTCCAAGCTTCTAAACGGCAGCAAGATGACCGGAACTCTGGTCATCCCGATAGAGAGGACCGGAACTCTGGTCATCCCGATAGAGAGGACCGGAACTCTGGTCATCCGGATAGAGATGACCGGAACTCTGGTCATCCCGATAGAGATGACCGGAACTCTGGTCATCCCGATAGAGATGACCGGAACTCTGGTCATCCCGATAGAGATTACCGGAACTCTGGTCATCCCGATAGACATGACCGGAATTCTAGTCATCCTGATAGAGATGACCGGAACTCTGGTCATCCCGATAGAGATTACCGGAACTCTGGTCATCCCGATAGAGAGGACCGGAACTCTGGTCATCCCGATAGAGAGGACCGGGGTTCTAACCACTACGCTAATGTGTCCATGTCAGTTTGTGTGCGTGCATATTCACGTGTATGTGAGTGTGTGCGTGCGTGTATGCGTGCGTGCGTACGTGCGTGCATGGGGTGGCAACGGTGGTATCGAAATACTGGTCACGTAGTTGGCATGTGCTGGTGGTATTGTTTGTTCAGGCGTAGACACAGTGGAGATCGAATATAATACACCCAACATAAAGTGTTAATGTGATGTGATAATAATGTGATGCGGAAGTTATATTAAAACACTAATTTTCAGTCAGATTTAAAAGGTTATCCGATACGGTTGTGCTTTCATACATCATAAATGCACTAACGTTGTTCAGTACTTGATCTTAACTCGATTAGTAAATAATTCTTTTTGTCTAGCGTATGATATTCATGGTTAATCTTATTATTAAATGATTTACTTTGTCTATGACTGCGTGTGACAGTCATACAACGTTAAATACATCGCGATAACTAATAATGCCGAACAAATAAAATACATTAATATGTAAGATATGATCGAAGGCAAAACATACCATAACAAGGATTTAATTAGACTCGCGTGAAGCTATTCTACAGCAAACATATGTCAGCTAATAATAACATTAACTTACAAAACAAGTTCAAATATACCTCGTTAGTCCCATAGTTTCTCGTAGAGACGATGTCAACAACAAATGACGGGACTTGCAGTAAGCATATTTATTAATAGCGGTTAATAAGCTTGCATTTCTTTCAACTATTGTAACTAGGCTCAATCCATGTATATGCATCTTTTGGCACCGTGTGTAGACAGGAGTGTATTCATTGGAAATCAGACATGTAATTCGATATTAGAATGCATTAACAGCTTAACAGTAAAGATATGCTAGCGCGTGTGTGTGTGTGTGTGTGTGTGTGTGTGTGTGTGTGTGTGTGTGTGTGTGTGTGTGTGTGTGTGTGTGTGTGTGTGTGTGTGTGTGTGTGTGTGTGTGTGTGTGTGTGTGTGTGTGTGTGTGTGTGTGTGTGTGTCTGCGTGTGTCTTTGTATGTGTGTGTCTGTATGCGTGTGTGTGCGTGTGTGTGTGCGTGTGTGTAGCATAAAGACAACTACAGAACATCCACCTCGAGATATTGGATTAGTTTGTCACAGCGCATTGATCTAACCTATTACACCGCCTCAAGATCGACCAGAGCTTCTTAGCGGATAATCCCCTTATTTGGTCCAATTTTGTGGCGTATCTTGGGGTTTGCAAGAAGATCAGTGCTGTCAGTCTTTAGCAACATTAAGTATGACATGACATGGTAATTTTTAATCACGAAACGTTCGTATTCGTTCGGAATGAATACACAAAATCGAACCATAACTCTATAGCCCTAACGCTAAATAATTGTTGGACTTGTTGAGGGACCTATAAAATAATAATGTGTTCAGGCCTGTATATATATATATATATATATATATATATATATATATATATATATATATATATATATATATATATATATATATATATATATATATATATATATATATATATATATATATATATATATATATATATATATATATATATATATATATATATATGTATATATATATATATATATATATATATATATATATTATCAAATAGCTGATATTTTGTTTAAATTGGGTTATTTTTATTTGCCCCCTCCCCCTCCCTTTTCCCGATACGTTGGTGCTGAACATTGTCTCTTTTTTCTAATTTCCTTTTCTCAGCCCTGAATATAAGCATAAAAGTTATATGGTTTGGTAATTATTGTATTGTCGCATCCTTTTTACTGTTACGTCAGTGTTTATCAAACAACGCCTTTGTATTGAGATTTACGTTTGGATATGCGCAGATGCCTACCTTTATAATATTCGGAAGTATGTTTTAGCGGTTGAATATACTCTGGGTGGCCCAAATATCCGTTATTATGAAACACCATGTATATATATATGCTTTGTGTCCATTAGTACAGTTACGAATAGCAACGTGCTTGGGCAAGCGAGAATATGCGACACAATATCCGCTACCATTACATTTTATACCAGGTCTGAATGAGTCGTCCGTGGTCGAACATGTCTATTACGCGTCTCATCAGCGTCCTCATACCCTTGGTGGCTCTCCAGTGTCAAGTGATATCAACTGAAGACTGTCCCACGTTTGTATTACTTATAAAATGTTTGCTTGTTTGGTTCACGTATTTGAAATAGAGTCCAACAAAAACCCTTTGCGTATCCTGGTTAGAGTAGGCCTAAGTTGTTTTGTGACCAATCTTGTGACTGAACTGAAACGATACACATTAGTGTACATGTTATGTAACGAGTGATTTATTCACATATATCTACGAACGATTTGTGTCATTTAACGATACACTAATACTATGATATTATAGACCTACATTACACGCATTGACGCGCAGGACGCGTGTCGCCGGGAGTGACGCACGAACTAGGAACTTCCGCTTTGGTCTAGTATACTGTATCGATTTCGTTCCATTTCAAAAGTCATGTATATAGTGAATCTAAGTAGTAGCGCTTTTAAGAGTAATCCCAAGCTTGGCAGGGGGTGTCGGATTACGTGAACATTCGTGACGAATAGAATATTTAAGAGGTTTATGCAAAAGGTTGTAAGTAGGGGAGACCGGGGCTAGTTGTTACAATTTTCAGTTAAAGTCACTGTTTGTTAGGTTTAGCATTAAGATTAGGATAAATTATATTTGTCCCAACAACAACAAAATTGATAAATTACATTTAGTGGCAATATAAATTATATAGATACATATGATACATACACACTCATAGAACTGTACAATATACAATAACAACTAATAAATCATAACAACTAATAAATCATCAACCAAAGTAATACAACAACCACAAAAAGAAAAAGAAAAACATATTTGGTGTGGGACGGAAGACTCCTACTAAGACCAACACTGGTCGCTATCGTAGGAGACACCCAAACTAAAAATAACAAATAAACATATATTCCGTATACATATATTTCTACATTAAAAAATAGAAAGTATGTTTTTTATTTCTTTTTCTTTGTCTGTGTCTTACGTATGAACAATTTTAAGTGTGTGATGATGTGTTGTATACAAATTTAATTGTATTTGCATAAACTGTGTTACACTCATTCATAATTAAATTTTATTTAATTTAGTTGGCATATATAGCAATTTATAATAATGCATGTGTCGTTATATTTATGTAGCATGTAAATTTTGGCATAACTTGAAAAGCCTTTCAAACTATGAGTCACTATCTTGTATATAACTAAATCAGGAATATGGTTTATAACATGTGGCAAGTTGTATTTAAGAATTTTTTTGGCAAATTCATGTTTAATTCTGTAAGTATATAGTTCATTTGTTCTCTGACTATTATAGTTGTTAATGCAGGTATTTTTGGTTATTTGCCAGTTTAATAAGTAGACAGGTAGATTTTGATGTATATATTTGTAATTTGTTGTCGTTGTTACTGTCATTCGATCGTTTTAGCGTGTGACACACGGAAATATCGTTCTTTGTTATGGGCACATCCAGCTGTTTGTTGAATAATGCGAGGACATTTTCTTCCAGTGCATCGTTCTCGCCAGGTGTGTGTTGAAGGTGTGCGTCAGGTGTTGTTCGAAGTTCTGATATTATGACATTTTCCATCCTGGAATATTGTTCAAGATTGTCTACACGGCTTTGAAGGTCTCTTAATTTTTCATCCTTTTGGGCGTTTGTTTTTTTCGAGTTTTTTTTCACAAGTGAGAGTATCTCTGAGATTTCTCTATTCTATTGCAGGATTTCATCCAGCTTGTCGCTGATGAAGTTTACCGATCTTTTCAGGTCATTGATCTCTTCGGACTGTTCAGGCGTTGTTGGTTTGTCATTGGTAAACTTTTCGGCATTGTCGTTTGATCACCCACGCAGGTTGTCTGTGGGCAGTTCTATAATGATTCTCAAATTACATACAGCTGTCGCGGGCCAATTGTGTCTACGGGCAGGCAGTATGTAGTGCCTAGTGCGTCTTTGTTCGATTGACCAGGTCTTTACAATAGGTATGTTAATACAATTGTCAAGTTGTGTCTATTTTAGACGTCCGCATTCATATATTAATTTCACTAACCACAACACAGTCACGGTCAAATGAACAAAAGCTTCTGGTAGCCCACAGCCAGACATTTATAGAGATTCAAATGCTTACTTTTCCATCACACTTGCCTGAAATTCTGTCCCAAATTATTCGAGTACTGATGCACCAGGAGTTTATTTGAATATAAGTACAGTTTCCGTCAACAACCGATTGCAAATAATCCGCAAATTTCACACTAAATAGTAGCATCATTTGACACAACAACATCAAGCATGACACGTCAAACTTGATATCTAAACGTGCCTCCTCCCCGGCCTTCCTCTTTGCGAGATCCTAGATACGCCACTGCTACTACTCACCATGCTTCAGTTAGGAATTCACGTAACACTAAAAAACACAATAAAGACAAAAATAAATCAATGTCCCTAAGTGACACTAGACCTCCAGTCAATGTGACAAGACATCAACTTCCTCCATTCTGTAAGGTTCTTGTTCCGTTCCGTGCTTATTACATTTTTAAGGTTGGTGTTCTTTTCCTCCAGGTGGCTGCTGATGTTGTTGATCCACCTTAACCTGGGCCGTCCTCTCAGTCTCTGTCCAGTCATCGTCTTGCTTAGGGACACTTTTATGACATCATTAGTATTATATATATATATATATATATATATATATATATATATATATATATATATATATATATATATATATATATATTGCCATCTTCCCAAGGAAGACAATCTTTACCAGTTTAGGAATTAGTTGCAGTCATTGTAGCTGTATCCTGTGTCCTGTATCCAGTATCTAGTGTCCTATATAAATTTCCTGAAACTACTCACTTTACCCTCATTGTTATGACAGTCGTGACGTGTGGTCAGCCGTCAACTCCGGCCCGCACGTGCCTGTCGATGTACGGAAACGGCTACTGGAGTGACAGCAAACCTTCATGCGTGTGTAAGCAGAACATAATAGACGGTTTCCACTATAAGTGTTTCGTTCTCAACGTATCTCATACTTAGCCGTAATGTAGTTTCAGCTATATGGTAAGTGCTATTGGTTTTTTTTTGGGGGGGGGGTGTGGCAGGAATTGGGAGGTTGGTTCTAAATATTGGTGGGAGGTAGAACGTTGGCTTCAAAAATATGTGGAAGTTGGGATTGGTGGGAGGTGGATTCTCAAAATTGGAGGGAGGTTGGCCCCCGAAAACGGGTGGGATTGAAGTTAATACCCCTGTCACTCACACCTCTAGTGTATTTCTTAGCCTTCAACCATGCTATACTCTTAGGTGTTTTCCTGTTAATTATAAATGGTTTTAGATATCTAGATTGCATCGCATGTAAGACGTAAGCATGTCTTCTTCGAAATAGCGTCTACAAACTAATAAGTGGCCATTCTGTCAGTATTTACGTATCCGTATCTCGACGTCAAACTCAAAGGAGAGCAAAGAGAAGAGTCTAATGTCAATATCTCTGTGGCAGTTGTATAGATGTATGGCCCTGGTTAGTTTTATTCTCACAAGTAGCAGACACTATTCCCTGATGTGCAGTCTCCATCCGGACATAAATTATAACAGCTTCCTTTAAGCGACCAGCAGTGTATGTCAACGCTTATCATGCATTCTGAATAGTGACAAAAGGTGGTAGTTTTATGGATTATGATTGTTTTTGTGGGGAGGCGCCTTTTACGAGTGGCAGGTCTGGTATGAGTGCATCACTTGTGCCATGGTTAATCAGGCACTGCTTGGGATTGTACAATGGGCTAAGCATGTGTAGGCCTAAGGGCCTACCTAGTTAGATTTTGCAAATATCAGTGTTCAACAAAATTGTGTAAGTTATCATATTATCCTCTATGTCCAGTTTATAATGTAATTTCGTAGAAGGACATATAACTACATGGAAATTTAAAACGTTTCCGTTGTCTGTTCTAAATGTCGATATTTAGCAAAATCATGTTAAGGGTAACTTGTCTCTCAAAAACACCGAGTCTAACTTTACATGTGTTTGAGTATTGATGTTGTCTTCGTTGTTGTTTCTCTATCAACACAATATGTCACGTCTGTCTACAGCCTTTCCTTGCGAGCCGCTGGTCGCCCCAAACAACGGCACCGTCGCCTGCAACGGCTGGAACGGAAGGTTCGAGAGGTGTGCACCGTTCTGTGTCAAGAAACCCGGGATCTGTCTCCGAGGGAAGATATCACCCGCCTGTACGTGTGTGGGGCATCCGGGAAGTGGTCTCTCAAGATGGACATCGGCACCTGCTCGGGTACGGGAGAGACTAGTGTATGTCCTTTGTTGGAATGTCTGGTCGGGGTGCTAGAAATAATTAACGTTTACGCTTGGGGTCACACGATCCTGCCAAAATACCAATAACGAGCACAACGCATCAATAAAACGGCAGACATGGTTGTATTCACATTCCTACACAACGGAACCAATTAACATACTTCTAAACATCTGGTAACATATATCACCGATCACGCACTTCATTGTAAGAGATTCAATCAAACAGTCGCATCGATTGTGCATTTATGTCCGTCAGTAGCTGTTAGTAAGCATATAACTACCCTTATTACATTAAGCCATGTTGTATTCACCAAAATTGTCACTTGCCCTTACTGTTATCACAGTAACTAGGAAAAGGCAACTGGGTATCAAATGTATATTCGAACAAAAAGATTCATCAGTCAACCGTGTGGGATCTCGCTTTAATTTGAATTTCTCAAACAGTTATTGATATGTACATTTATGCCAGTCAAAGCACACAATACAGAACCATGTCGTCCTCGATGCTGATAACTCAGCCAGTCTAAGATAGACAATTTCGGATAACAGTGGCATGCTCACATAAGTAGTTAGCAGAGGTTTCTGAGACCCCTTATCTAGGGCATCAAAAGATCAAAGTAAAAGGCCTCTAATATCGCCCACCGCTAATGAGTGCGCGCAGCCAATCAGAAAGCAGCACTAGACCTTTGAGCGCCCCCTGGCGGCGGCGGCGGCGGCTGAGCGTGGCGCGCATGCGCGTGCCGCGCCCCTAGCGACCGGAGGAGGAACGAACAGTGACCTAGTTACGTGTATGTGCCGAAGGGTCGTTGACCCAGTAAGGAGACGAACGCAATCGTACGGTGCACACGTATTTTATTAAATACAACAAAGCGGCAGCAGCAGTACAAACGAGGCGATCGTATGCGATTGGATACAACGAGCCGGGTATGATGAAGATGATGATGATGATGAAGTCGAGGCGACTTGCGAATGGTGACCATCGCGCCAGAGGTCGCGAACTTACGGGTGTCTCCACCGCGCCAGAGGTTCGAGGGCGAGCTTACGGGTGGAGCGACCACCGCGCCAGAGGCTCAGTATGACACGTTATAGTACGGTATACCCTTTTTTAGCAGCCTGATCCAATCGAACACGCGACAATCGTTAGCGACCAGATCGGTGTGGAAAGCGTTGACGAAAGTTCTCATAGGAGCGCCGTTACAACGAAGCATGATATAAGTGACGCAATATTGTCCGCAAACGTTAGACAGAGGACTCTGGAGTCTCGTGCTGTTATGAGTCCACTCGGAACAGTGTTTGTTCAAGAAGGTGCGGAACGCCGCGTGACGAGGCGGCAGACCGTACGAACAGAAGTATTCGCCGCGCCCGTCGGAGGACAGGTACAGTGCTATCCAGTGTTCGCCCGGTTCGTCGGCGTCGTCGGTGTTGCACACGAAGGCGATCGGCAGAGCGTCAATTGTTGCAGGCAGTCCATCTCGGGGTACGACGCCACCAAAGACGGATGCGGTCTTCGGATCCATCGCCAGTAGACGGGCGATCTGCAGGGTGTCCATCTCAGTAGTCGTAGATGACGTTGCGGTTCTTGTCGATTTCCAGCACGGACTCGAATTCGGCGTAGGCGACGACGTTCACGGTGGTCTGAAGCGCTGCACGGAAATGAAATTCTAAGCGCAGGTTGCCCTTTTGTACCATATTAAAGCAGGGACCGTCGCACTGGTCGGGGGTCAGGTCGAAACAGAAGTAGGTGTAGCCGTCTCGGTACTCTTCGCGTGTCAGACAGTTCCCCTCGTCCTGCCACACCTTGCCGGTCGAGGTGAACATGCTCGCGTAGCTCCTGGCGAAGAGGTCGTCTGTGAAGTTGGGCTGGAAGGGTTTGGCGGGTATCTGACGACCGTCGACGTACACGGCGACGAAGCTGATGTCGTTGTTCTTGGCGTGAAACGGATTTGTGGCGTACGTGCCGTTGTAGGCGTCGTTGTCGATGCAGCACAGTACGAGGCGTTTCGGCAGGGAGCCGAGGAACAGGTTCTCGTGCGTGTGCGACAGAGCACCCGTGGGAATGGAGTACACCTTGGTTTCGACGGGTCGTAACGCATACTTGACCGTGGTTCGAGCGAGAGCCAAGATGTGAGCCTTCTGCACGGCCGGAGCGACGGTGGCCTTCTTGACGAACAAGGACGCGTTGACGACGGTTATCAAGTACTCGTTCGCTCCAGCAGCCATCAGCGCAAACTCGGGCTTACTGCGCACCAGGCGTAACTTGACGTCGACGCCGTTGATCAGGAATTTATCCTGCAGAAACATATCCACGTGGAGACGACCTATCATGTCGACCACGCGACTGTTGGATATGTACTCTCGACGAGTCACGAACCCGGGGTTAGGATCGGGTCCGGCGGCTAGCTCTTTGGCGTGCATGCGACTGGCCTTGTCCTTGTACCACAGCTGATTCGTCATCTGCGTCGACTTGGCGTCGGATCCGTAACTCAACAGCGTCTCTATGAAGGCTCGATACGGGTACGCGTTGAAGGACGAAGAGGTCACTTGCGTGTTGTTCAGGGAGAGGTCGACATTGCTGAACAGCGCATGCAACCAGTTGTTCACCGGTCCCACGGGTTCGCCCGCGTCGATAGGGTTACCGTTGGCTCGCGTCACCTTCACCTGCAAGTGTAGCATCGTGTTGGCGAGATCCATGTAATCGTCTCCCGATCCGGGGATGAAGAATTCTATCGGTCCTCCAGAGTCCAGAGAGGCCGTGGGTTGATGTTCCACCACGTGACTCTCGACGATGCAGGTCTGAGTGGGGGGTACGGTAAAGAGATCCAGCTCGGTATTGACTCCCTCGCACGACTGTCTATGCACGAACGCCATCTTTGTCGTCGGTGTCGAATATGTCGGCAGTGCGTTTCGGGGACGTCCGTTTCTTGCGGCGGCGCTTGACTGCAGTGAATGTCGCCTTTGCTGCCGTTCGTTTTATACGTTTACCAGGAGGGGCTCGAATACTACCGATGGCGTCGGTGACGCGTCTTTTGGCAGCCGTTTTTATGTTCTGACCCGCTAAGACGTCGCCGGCTATGCGAACGCCGGTCTTCAACGCTCCCCTGCCCAACGCCACGGCACCTCTCTTGATGAGCGGCATGGCGCTGCGCAACAGACTGCCGAACAGACTGCCCAGTCCGTTACCTCGCTGGTATTGCGCACCGGCGAAGTAGGGCAGCGCACCGCCAGCCTGGCGCGCGTAATAATCGTTGTAATTCATCAGAACAGTCCGGGCTTGCGTCGACGAAAATGAAGCGTCACCGTCACTCTACCGTATTCGAATGGCACGCGTCGACCCATGTCGTTCCTTATATCCACCTCTATCGAGTCGAAGTTCGAACGCACCAGCGGTACGTAGTGCACGTTGGTGAAACGAGCGGACACCGTGTCGCCGTTACGTCCGCTGATCGGAACGGCGCGCAACAGAGGTGCGAGAGTGTCGCCCACATTACGCGGCTCCACGACGTCCGTGTAGATGTAGAGGGTGTCGAACCCCTGCGTCAGGTTCACCACATCGTCGGCCTCGATGTGGAAGGGGTACGACGAGTCGGGATGGCGGGTGTCGATGGGGAGGATGGGAGACGACACACCCGACTCCGCCGGGCTGGCTACGGGTCCGCGGAATCCCAACAAGGTCGCCACCGCGCTGTGGTACGGTATGGTGAACGTGGTGTTCGCCGTCATGTGTAACGTCATTTTCTGAGTGACGGTACTATAACTGAGCTGAGCCTGTGTCTCATACGTCCGCATATTGGACAGTCCCTTGTTGACGTGATACAGCAACGTAAACGGATCGTCGTAATACCCACACGGCAACTTCGAACGTATGGACGAGTCCGTAGCATCGATCGTGTTGAGGAAGAACCAGACGTCGGTATCCGTGACGTTGTACCAGGTGTGCGGATACTGGACCTCGGCCAACCCACACTCCCACTCGCCGGTAAGATCGATGCGTTGGGGCAAGGCCGTGACGTAATGGGTCAAGGTGTTGTCGGGGTGCATCTTCATGGAAGCGTTGCTAGGCAGCGTCATGTAGAAAACAGTCGCCATTGCGTCTCAACGTGGGATTGGGCAGTAGGTAACCCAACGAACTACTCAACAGAGCCGTCCACAGATTAGAATCGCCGCGACCTGTCGTCAGGTTGTAAATGCTGATCAGAATGACCGTGTACAGGACGACGACCTGACACAGAAACACGATCTCCTCTTTGGGACACGCGGTACCGAAAATATGCCAGGGAGTGCTGTCTGGCTCGTTCGGTGCAGCGTCAGTACAATCCTCCGTCTCCTCCTCGTCTATGGTGGTGAGGCAGGTCGGTGGTGATGGTGATGGTGTCGCGTCGTGTGTCATTCCTCGAATGCAGTGTCGTCGTGTACGCGGCTAGGCTTTATAGTTGACGAGTCCCTTGGCATCGATCCAGCTGTTGAAGTAGGGGCCATGGCCGAACCATTTCACCAAAGCTTCCTTACGTTTACCAACCGTACGGCGTTTCAGTACCGCTTCAACACGGTACACTTTATCAAAGGGTACCGTCACCTTCTGCAGCTCCAGTTCGTAGAAGGTACCCTCCAGCACTTCGCCGAGATCGTCCCGCAAAAGATACACGGGTGGGTCGGAGGGGTGAACCTCGTGTACCGTGAACAACTCTTCGCTCCAGTTCGTCTCGTAGCCCTTTTCGAACGTGCGTTTGTACTTGCTGACACGCACGCGATCCGACACGTGCAACTTGGGCACGCCCTTACCGTCGTGACCGTACAGACGTTGCCACACCTCTTCTTGGTTCTGTGCATTCACCTGTGACGGAGCCATACCGATCATGCGGTGGCGGGCATTGTTATACGATCGCATCAAGTTCGGAAGGACGTCGACGTACCGCCACGTCTGGTGTTTCGTGAAGTAGCGCCACATGCGCGTCTTCAACGTTCGGTTGAACCGTTCCACGACGGCTGCCTTCGTCTCCGCGTTGTGCGTGGAGAAGTGATGGATGTCGTAAGCCCGCAATATAGACTGAACGGATTTGTTCCGGAATTCTCTGCCGTCATCTGTCTGCAACGTCTGTGGCCACGAACCGTCGATGAACGTGGATTGCAGCGCTTTTACCAACGACGCCGCGGACTTGTTCTTCATGGGAACACACCAGGCCACTTTCGAGAAGACGTCGATCACCGTGAGGAGAAAGGCCATACCGTTGTTGAAGCGTTTGACCTTCGACATGTCCACGAGATCGGCCTGCCACTGCTGATGCATACCACCCACGATGACTTGTCGTCTCTTGAAATGACGTCTCGCTGGTTTGTGTAAGGTGTAGGTGTCCTGTGCCGACAACCATGCCTTGACGGTCTTCTGTGGCAGACGCGTGACGCGTCGCAAGCCAGCGACGCCACCATAACTGCCTACCTTCGTGGGATCGAAGTAGACCTCGCTCATGGAGCGTTCTTCTCCCCTCTGAGCCATCAAAAGAGGTGGAGGGTCGATGTGTTGACGGGGGCGGTGACGTTGACTTCGGATTCCCACTGCTGACGAATGACGAGGAGCACGCCGACGTGTATTAGGACGCATACTATGGCACCCACAATGACAGCGGTGGAACAACAACGAGCTAGCGGAGTAACCATAGTCGGAATAACAGCTGTTGTAGAAGAATGTCGGCTGCAACGTCTCCCAGCACGGTAAGTCCTTCGAACAATAGCGCAGCGACGATGGATCGGTACGTGTCCTGTGGATCTATGAGCATGACTGCTACGGAGACGCGTCGTACCACCTTATACGTTCTTCCGTCCAGCCAATGACGACGAAACCTTGCGTGATGAGTGGGGAGGGTGGGTGGGTGTACGAGGAATGGTCCAGTCGTCGAGCGTGGGGGGTTCGAATAACGCCTGTTGCATAAAACTTTGGAGTATACCGTGAGCCATCATGTAGAGTCCACTGATAAATATAGCACCGACGATGGCCTGGTAAACGGCGTCCTGTGGATCGGGCGACATGACGAACACTGTGCTACGGACACGCATCGTACCATCCTATAGATCGTCCCAACCAGCCAATGACGTCAAAGCCTTGCGTCTTTCGGGGGGTGGGGTGGGCATGGAATGTTCCATTCGACGGCTCTTACGGCCGAGGGGTGTCCAACTTAGCGATCTTCGTGCACTACCTGCAGCAGCAGCACGCAGAGGAGTACGTGACCGACGAGAGGGAGAGATCGACGGCTCCGGACGTATGTAGGCTCTTCTGGCGACGTTACCGACCAACGTCATGGGTAGGTTGATGGCACGGAGTTGTCGTGCAAATGGCAGCCAACCCGTCGGAGCGGTCTGTCTCTTACGCAACAGATCATTAACGAGATCCACCACGTTACTTCCGACAACCGGCGCGCCCTCGTGTATCAGTTCACCGCGAGCGGTCCACGCGATATCTCTCTTGAGATGCTCCATCAAACGGCTGGCTTTGGCCTGCATGGTCTTGGGAACGGTGGCCAGTACGGTGGCCTCCAGTCCGCTAATAGGAGCTGGTGCTGTACCCGCCGACCCCGACTCCGACGCCACCTCCGACTCGTTCACCGTGACCACGCGTAGCGGTTCCTTGATGCGTTTATCGGCCAAGACGTTGTACCGCTGCAACACCTGATTATACAGGGTCACCTTGGTCCAGTCGTCTAGGTCCGTTCTATCCAGGATGGTCTTCATCTCGTCATCGAGGGCTTGCACCTTCTTGCCTAAGGTGTCGGTCGCGGGTGGGGGTGACCGAAGCGTGTCCAACAGTCGCGGGTCCACCAAGGCCATCTTGCGTGCGTGCTCCATGTATCTACCTCCTTTTGTTCAGCACCTCTCGGAGCAAGGGTAGCAAGACCGAACTGGCCAACGGTGCTAGGAAGGCCGATAGGAAACCGCCGCTCTGTCCCTCGCCAACCTGTGGTTGCAGCAGTAGACGTCTTCTCCTGGCAGCTGGCGTTCGTCTATTAGCCAACGCGCGTAACCTCGTCCTGTATTTATTCAATCGTTGCCTCTGTAAAGGGGACAATGGAATGTTCTTTGTTAGTATGTTGTATGCACACTCGGCTAGTGCACACAGCAGATCGGAGTCGGCGTTGGCGATGATGGCCTTTTTAATTTTGTTGTTCTTGACTCTGGCCAGAGCCTGTATGCACACGATGTGTCTCTTCACCCTGGCGGACATGATGCGAATGAAGAGACTATCCACACTCGGTCGTTTTATACCTTCGGCAGGTACACGTACTGAACACCGTCGTCTGGAAAGATGGCCGTGCGCAGACGCATGTCCTCGGGCGTGTCCTGTTTGAGATCGACCAACAGATAACCGTACGGTACCGCCGTGGCGTCTTTAAACGCCTCTTGCACGAACTTGCCGCGTCCCGGATACATCTGCCGCGCCAAGGTCGACATCTGTGATGCGTCACGTGGATTCTTGAACACCACCATGTACTGCGAATTCAGACTGATGGTGCGACTCTCTTTGTTTTTAGGGAACAGGTTCTGTACGAGATACAGCACGGACGTGTTCCTGTGGTGACTTTTTTTAGTGAACAGGGCCGTGACCCGTTCGTCCGTTTCTGCCATGAGATCGTCTATGACGATGAGGTTCCTCGTTGTCGGATCGAACATGGCCGCCGTCGGTAACCCTTCCTCGAATCGCACGTGACCCAATTCCGTCGTTGCGTAAGCCTCTTGCCATTCTCCGTAACACCACGTGATCTGCTGGGGCGGTGGATCGATCATCGCAGCGGCGTGACGCAACATACGCGTCACGAAAGTACTCTTGCCGCACCCCGTCGGTCCGGCGACGATGCACGTGAAGGGGTGTTTCCATCGCGCATCCATGAATGCGTGTGCAACGAATGCAGCGTGCATCGCCTTTTCTACTATACGTCCACCGGACCCGTGGTCACCCCGTCCTCGTGCACCACGCGTTTGGCGTAAAAGAAGGTGAGTGCATCCCGATTCTGCACGTACGTCATGACGGTGGAGTTATGCACCCGGAAACCCCGGTTCGAACCGCCTCCGCTCCGACGGTTGGTGAGCACCTCCAGGAACGCGTCCTTGTCTATGGTGTTGTGCCGTTTGCTGAGACCTTTGGTGCTGTACTTGTCGGTGGCACCGAAACAGTAGTACGTCTTGCTACACAACCCCACGAACCCCGCACCGGACCACTCGACCTTGAACAGACCCGGCGTCCTCTTGTCGAACGCTCTGCGCGCCTTGCAGCACGCCTCGTCGCCGACCCACGGTCTATTGGCGAGACGACAGTGCACGTAGTCGTTCCGATGGTCGTCGCAACATTCGGACGGCAGCCATTCCGACCGATGGCGGAAATAATGGTCTCGCAGTGTCGGGGTCACGAGGTCGTCGACGGACTCGGCGGCCAAGGCTAAATAGGCACTATCCGTATCCATCTCGCAGTACTCGAACAGAGGACGCTCCACGTACCTGACGATGAAATCGTAATAGAACTGCAACATGCGCAACTTGGCGTACTGCAGAACGAAGAATCCCACGTGTACGGGTAGGGTGTACTTGACGGTCTTCTTGTTCAGTTCTATCTCGTACGCGTCGTCGACGACCATGTCGAGTTGACGGAATCGTTTATCGTTGACGAGGAGCGATGCCGCCTTCTCCGTGCAGTAGCTGACGTCGCGATGTCGGTCGACGTTGGTGATGGTCTTTCCGTAGCCCGAGTTCCCCAGCAACTTCATGGTGTCCGCGATGATGGTCCTGTCTCGGTGAACGTCGCCCTCGCGTCGGGCCTTGGACACTGCATCGCCGAACCGCCGGAAACACGGAACGGGATCGTATTCGACGACCTGGTACACGTGCAGCACCTCGAGACCGTGGTCCAGATACCATCGCAGCAGTGGCGTTGCGAGCAGTATCTTGTCGCCGCAATAACTACCCACGAGCATGCGACGCGGAGTCTTCATTATGTCGTGCTCTTCGGCGTATCGGCGCATGAACGGACCGAGATCCTCCCGTTGCATACCGATGTTCTTGAACACGGGCTGCATCTCGGCAAAGTGAGCGCGCAACGCTTCCGGTACGCGTACGTCGCACTCGATCATGCCGAACACGGTTCCGGCACGCACTCCGTTCAGGATCTGTTGTGACGTCATCGTCCATTGCACGTGTCGACGTCGGGGAAATGCTGCATCCACACACTTGCGTACGGCCGGTGTTCGTCTCATCTCCTTCCACTCGCATTCCCACAACTCGACGACCGTGACAAAGTGTCGTAGGTAGGCGGTGGTCTTTCGGGTCTCGGCGAGCAGTTGCGCCATGGGTTTCCCGTTGACGGCGTTCACCTCCTCTCGGTTGCACGAGCAACCGTGAAAGAAGCAACCTTGGAACTGATAAGCCGTCTTCGTCTCGCTGCACCATCCGTCCACCCGATGTTTGCCTATGCGCTTCTCTCGTCCGTTGATCTGATGCCGTATGGACCGTCCCGTGCGTTCGGATTCCCACGTCAACCATTCTCCGGCCATCTGTCCGTACAGCTGCGCCGATTCGGGGCGGAAGTCCTTCTCCGCTCGTCGTCGCGTGTACCATCCCATAGGCATGTCCTGCATGAGCGACCACAGGTACAGTGCGTTCGCATCGTATCCGACGATCGCTCGACAGGGACGAGCCGCCTCTCCGTACTCGTTCCGACGTAGCGTGGTGACCCCTGTCTCGTGATAGCGATGAAAGATGATCGAAGGCCCGCCTACAATGTTCGCTTTGACGAGGTCGTGCAGGTCTTTGTTCTTCTCGTTGAAGATGGTAAAGTAGGTCTTCTCTGGCAGATCGTTGAACAGGTACAGCAGGGTCAGACCGGGTACGCTGATACCTTGCTTGAACATGTCTATTCCCCGTTGTCGATAGAACGCGAACTGTCTGTCGATGGCCTGTAGAAAGGGAACAACGTCCCTGTTGTTGTACCAGACGAGAAAGTCGCGCAACGTCGTCATGCCATTGACGCGCCAGGCCTCCTGACAACTGGCGTAATCCTCGTCTGAAATCCCTTCGTTCTTCAGTCGACTGAAGAAGGCCTCTTTCGGTGGAAGTGCGGTGTCGTCGAGTCTCTCCAGCCTGTCCATGTACTCGTACGGGAAATGACCTTTCGTCACCTCGCATCCGTACGCTTTCAGATACTTGTCGTAGCTGAATCCGGGGGCTATGTAGTTGATCATGTCTACGAATTTCAGCTGATCCGTCGAAAGACACATGAAAGTGTTGTTGCGTTTGATTACGAACATTGACCCGATGCCGTCGGTCTCGACTTTCCCGTTGCCCTCCTGCTCCCTCTCGTCCGCGGCCTCGTCCTGTTCCACGTCGGTCTTTGAAGTCGTCAGGAAGTACGGTATGAGGAACTGTTTGATGGCATTGAGATCATACTTCCCCGAATTGAACCCGACGACGGGTAACTGACGCATCCATCCATACATTTGTCCCATCAGCGTTTTGTACGGATTGGTTGCCGCTCGCCCTTTCTTCTCGCCGGCCTCCCGTGCAGCTGCGTCCCGTGCAGCCTCCTCCCGTGCGTCCCATTTCGTCAGCTCTTCTGCGAGTTGTTCCAGTACATGATCGTACGAGCCTTTGATCTTGTCGTACGCGGCCTCACTCATCGTTTGCAGGACAGTCATCATGGTGCTCACCAACTTGTTGACGTCTCCGTCCGTGACGATGCATGTCACCTGTTCGTGTCCGGGTACGTTGGATGCCACGCTGACGCTCAACGGGACGTGACGCGCAACCCAGTGAACCTGGGCACTGTCCGCCGGAAGGTGTTCGGTGTCGAACCAACACTCGAAGTCGAAGGTGGCTCGGTACGGATAGTACTGCAACGCTTCGGCCACTCGGATGTTCTCGTCTGCCAGACGTTCGAACACCGATGGAGTCGAATGGTACACGCCACCAGGATAGACTCGGCGCACACCCCCCGTACACGTGCTCTCGTGGTTGCGTAGATGCCATGCGTCTTTCCACAACGAGTCACCGCACTTCCGACATCTGTACGAGTGACAGTACATGCGTCTATCCTGGATGTAGGAAAAATGCGTCCCGTGCAGATTGAGGTAGAGTGTGTCCGGGTATTTACATACCGAGCGACGAACGAGTTCTGCGGTCGCCTTTCCACCATCCTCCTCCACCTCATCTCCATCCGGTTTTACGAGACTGTACACGCACACGTTCGTTTCGAACGTGGTCTCGACACGATAGAGGTCGTCCATCGTGACCCCGGCAAATGCTGCCATGGGTACGCCGTCTTGGGCGTACGTCGCGTACAGCGTCTCCACAGCCGGTTCCAATCGACGCCGTTCACATCCGCAATGCAGGGCCAGACATCGAAAGAGACACAGGTTGTCATTGTACCTTTTGCTATACTGAGGCTCCGTGTCCAATGCGATGACGGCTCTGTTCTTCTTGATGTACATGGGAAGGTCGGTCATTCCTACACATCCTATCGGGTGATCGATGATGCGATTGACGAAAAATGTGACATTGGTCACGAGTTCGCACACCCACGCCGAATCCGGTCTTTGATTGATGGCCCATTGCAAGATGTCGGTTTCGCGGATGCGTTCGAGGAACTTATCAAAGTCCTTGCTGTTGGTGACGAGACTGGGCTCGTCCAGGTAGCGTCCACAGCAGTTGCACGAGGGATGGTAGTACTTGTATTGACCCGTGTTCTTGTTCCTCAGAACGAACCCGTAACTGAGGTTAATCTTGAACGCGTTGGTCTGTTCCTGGAACACGTTCCTCAACGACGGCTCTAGAACGGTCGTGTCCAGCGTCGTTACTCTGTAATCGTACCTGCACTGGAGAGGACCTCTCGTTACACGTGTCCGTATGGTCGACCAGTGCGCTCGTACGACATCTAACAGTTCCGGCGACAGGTTGTCGGCGAAGGGGAGTCGGGCAGGTGGGTCTATAGGGTCGGCATCGGTAACGAGTGGATGGTTGGGTGTGGTGTCTTCCCTGATTGATGTCTTAGGTGATGGTGGCGTCGTGTCGTCGGCGTCGGCGGTACACGCATTTCGTACGTGTCTGGTCAGGTGATTGCGTCTATTGTACGTCTTTCCACATTTCGCACATGTGTACACTGTGGTCTGTTTTCTATTACTGCTACTGCTACTGCTACGGCAACGGTTACTGCTAAGACGACATACGGACCTCACATGGTCTTGCAGATCGTCCCATATGTCGAACGTTGCATCACATTTACAGGAATACTTAGTTCGCTTTGCCTGTTCGCTAGGTGGCTCCTCCCGTGGCACCTCCCGTGGCACATCTAGTGGTGGCGCCACCGAATACGTATGTTCGATCACTGCCGGTGTCGCATGACTCGCTAGGTGGCGTTTGAGTGCTGCATAGGTGTCGAGCACCTGTCCGCAGTGACGACATTGGTGTCTTTTCATGTTGCTCTGCTCTGCTCTACGTGTCTACAACTGAGAGAGTGCGGTTGTTAGTACAGTTATATAGTACGTGTGGTGGTGGTGGTGGTGGTGGTGGTGATGGTGGAGGTTATTGGTGAAGGGTGTATCACCTATGGTGGTATTGGCAACTGTGTGTGTCCCACTATCCATGGATACGGGTTATATTTCAACTCATGACAACACCACTAACAACACGTTTCGTTCATTGTAAGACGTTTTATTGCGTATATAAAGACATAGCGATATACATAATATACATATACATATACACGGTTAGACCTATATAATTACTATGATGATGATGATGTTGATTACTTGTGGGTTTGTGGGAATGTTCCATCCTCGCCAGTGACCCCTAGCTTACGGTCGTTTATCGACACGCCAGTGGCTAGTACAATGATTATTAACTTGTGGGTTTTTACACCGCGACAGAGGTTCCGTACAATGATGTAATATATATAGGTTGGTATGTATATTTATATATATATGTATTACTATATGTCTTGCAAATACAATATGTGCGCGAATACATACATACAATACAGGCGAGAGAGAGAGAGAGCGAGAGAGAGAGACACTACCTACTATTATCCCGTTGCAAACGGTGCTTATTGAAATGCGGAGGTGTCAAGCATGAAATCAACAATTCCCTGTATTAAAATATGTATTGTGCGTCTTCTCTCATCCCTTGCTAGCACGGGTGCTTCCTCCACCTCTTCCTCCCTCTCCTCCTACATAACAAGAAATGCGTCTACTGTATTCGTATACTGATATGATGTTTTCTATTATCTTTACTAATTTCAATAATGTGGTCAGCAATGTCGCTCATTAATTCATAGATCTACTGTTCATCATATGTTGATATAATGTATTCAAGTATCATCACCACTAATTGTCGGCATGCCCGTCTACGCAGTTCAATCGGTGACACAGGTACGTCATCCTACAGAACAAATTAAAGGATACCAATATATCACTCCATATTACGTCATACACCAACTACTTCTAACTAGGTTATGTTTACTACTGCTACTACTAATAATAATACTCTGTTGACGACGTCATATATGCGGAGACCAATACTCGAGATCGCTCCCGAATGCTGGCTGGGAGGACGGGTGCCTCGTCATCATACTCTTCACTCTACATAACACCAATGTTACTATTACTAATAATACAATTATTACGTTTACTACTAATTACCACCTATTTAAACACCAACAACAACAACAACACCTTCTACCTAAGCGGTCGCGTTATTGCCCGCGGTTGACGGATGGCACATCGCACGTATCGCATTGTGTGCTCTTGATATTCGGCGGAGAGTACCGTGCTGGCGAGGGACCGACACACGTCGACCGTCACCTCTTCCACCGTGGCAGGGGCGGTTCTCCGCCACAGTTTAGTTATAAGACGTGCGAGGTGCAGTTGCATTTTGTGGAAACACACCTTGCCCGTCTTGTCCGCGTCTTCTTCTTCGTCGGTGGCGTCGTCCTCTTCGTGGGCATGCGCCGTCGACGTCGACGGCTGCGGCTCCGGCTCCGGCTCTGTGTGGGTGATGGTATGTTGATCGGGGATGTCCACCTGTTCACCGTCGCGGGTCAATACGACGGTTTTATCCGGGAAGACATACAGGGTCGTCAGGGATGCGTCATCGTCGTCGTCGTCGTCGTCGTCGTCGTCCTGCTTGCGCTGGACGAGTGGTGGCGACGCTGGACTAAATTGGAAGTCCGCATCGTCGACTTTCGTGGGCTCGGGGGATGAGGCAATCGCATCCTCATCCTCACTGTAGTAATGGGGAGGGGTGTTTATACTCCACGCGTCTTTCTCGGACTCATCAGACTCCGATTCGACGGTCCACGGTGGTAGCAACCCCTCTTGGTTGTCCGGAAACGAGTCGGCATTGGTCAGGGGTGATGGTGGGTAGAACGAGGTTGTCATAGAGGATGTCTTCAGCCTCTTCGCCGCTCGTGCCACCCCATCCTCGCTGTCGTTGTACAGTGCCGCCAGGTCGCGTTTATACGCGTTCTGGAGTTGCTCCAGTCCCATCTATCGAACAGAACGCATAGGTTACATTACGTGGGTTATATTATTCCGCGTCGCCCTGCATATCGTCATTGTCGTATGTTTCGTACATACTCTTTCTGACCAATTCGGTCACTCGGTTACGCCATTTCATGGTCCCGCACGTTGCGATGACATCTATAGATAGCCACCGCAAGACGTGCATGACCATGCTGGTCGATGGCACGTAACGATCCTTATCATCGTTTAGATTCATTATGCGTTCAACCTCGTCACTGGCATATCGCACACTGGCGGCCTCTAGCGCCTTATAGAATATGTTTTCATTGGTCATGGCTTCGGATCTATCACGTAACCTATCTAGACCGCTAACAGTCGCCTCCATATCAGCACTACTGCTAATGCTATAATGTGACGCCGACGACGCACTGTTCTCCCCCTGGTCGTCATCTGATATTACAATCAGTGGTGGCGGCGAACCGCTGTCCACCGAGGAGGAGAACAGTATTTCCGTGCTGTTAGACTGTAACCATTGCATTACCTTAGCGCGTCCATCTCCGTCGATGATGTCATCGTCGCTTCCGGTTGCCACTGCAGTGGCTGCCGCAGCGACGATCGAGCCAGCCTGTCAACTGAATGGTTCACACTGTGACTACTTCCATGTTGGCTACCGTGTAATTTACGTACGGTCCTGCCATACGTTTACGAATGGTCACCATGACTCGGGCCCCCCGCAGCATGTCCAGTGCTGCATACCGCTCGGCATCTGACGTCATGTTTATGTAATCGTTCCCCGTGTATCCTAGCAACTGGACAGCCTTGTCGTTAAATATGGTTCCCCACACTTCGCTGCCGATGGCGTCTTGTAGGAGGACACGCATGGCGAACCGATACACTACACCCCGCTGCCATCGATGAATGGGACACACATACCCGTTGTTTTCGGGAATGACCCGTTTGTTGCACTGCTGACATGATGGATAAACGATATATTTCTCTTGAACTGCGACTTGTACTATGGTTAACGGTCGTCTTATTATATAGGTACCGTTACCTACCTGCTTCTCGAGTTGGCTCAGAGTGGTCATCATCTCGGCGTCCTGGTCGCTGGTTGTCTTGGTGACGGTGGTGGCGGCCATTTCTATGTCTCTGCTGGTGCTGATCGTGAAAGGTTTCGAAGTCGTCTGTGAAGCGGAGAGCGGTTGTATGCCTCGATCACTCCGAGTCGGGCTTATATAGTCCTCTCCCCGACTGTGGCGCGCTTTCTTATCGTCGCCCCTTGGTCGAGCGCGTGACGCCAATGCTGATGCTGCATGTCTGGTATCTGCGTCCAACCCTTGGTCGATCGCGTGATGCGGCCGCAGGATGTCTGCCATCTGGCTGTACTCTGGAGTCTGATGTAATCGTATGGCCTCGCGTACTAGCATGGTTATATGTCCTAGCATGTTCTGACCGGCTTGACCACTGTATGTCAGTGCACCCCAGTATCCTTCCCGACTCTTGACCCATTCCTGCAACTGGGAATGCCCAGTGTCCAACAGTCGTTTACGTAGGGTTGGATCGCGATATTTAACGGTCACTAATCCATACATTATTCCATATCGTTGTCTCTTCCATTCTGCGCGTAACATTTCCTTTTCTCGTATGCACTTGCTGAGCTGTTTCGCCTGTAGACCCGTGCGCGTGGCCAGCATCCTTTGCGCCGTCTGCATGTCGTCATGATGCATGCACTTCCGCCATTGATACGCGCTTTCGACACTGGTGAATTCTCTATTACAGGCGTGTATCCTGCAGGCGTAGAAATTGGACAGGAACTGTTTACCTCCTTTAAACCTTATAGGTTGGTTCATGGTGACTTTATGACGTTAACATGTACAGTTACTGTCTTAACTACGCGGTGTTCTAGCACTGTAGAGTACGTAACCCCCTGCTTTTTCCTTGCGTGATGGATGCCAGGTGTTGGTAAGCTGACAGTTGCCGGCCGCTTATCTCTTTTCTGCCGGCCTCTTATCTGTTTTCTCATTAGTGTGGTATTGTTCCTAGGCTGACGCAGGTTCTAGCATGCTCTATATAAGCCGTCTGGGTTCGTCGTGTCGTCATACCAACCACCATTGCCGTCGACATCGTTATTAGCACACACACGCATAATGTCTGTATTCGGCTTGCGCGATTGCATGGAGTTCGTCGTCGTCGCCGAACTCCTGCAGGCGGTACCTCTATTACAGGCTATTGTGTGAGTATTTCTTTTATTTATTTATTTATTTATTTCTATTTTGTTACTTTCATAGCTCTCCATAGCTCATACCTGTTTTATCTTATGCCTTTGCATATTGTGACTCTTATTGTGTCCTTTACTTATTACAGCGTTCCATGTTTCAACTGGGCCTGCGTCCTCATCGAATTGATGGAGGACGCCCCCCTACGCCGAAGCTGCCAGGCGACCGTCCTGTTCCGAGAGGCGCTCTACGATGCCGGTCTCCTGTCGGCCTTCGGTCTTCATGCCAGTCGTTGGCGTCACGTAATGAGTGACATTGCGTTTATGTACGGCGATGGATATCGCACCTCGACCGCCTCCCCAGAGTCGTGGGATGACGACTTGACCGCCATCGCCGCCGCCGTCACCGACGCTCACGCTGCCGACGAGGACTTCGACGACGCCGGAGAGTGGGACGACGACATAGCCGCCATAGACGCCGCCACCGAAGCCCACGAGGTCGAGGTGATGGCCTTCCGGGCTCATATGACCAAATGGGAGCGGGTGATGCATGAGTTGATGCTCATCCACGCCCCATCGACCGCATCCGTTTTCAGTCACGTTCACCTCGGCCCCGTCCATCTCCCATCACTCTTCCGGCGTCGTCGCTCTGTATCGCTACGAATTGCGTTGGCTCGCAAATTGACCGCTCGAGCCGTCCGGAGGTCGTTGCTGTCGGCTTTCAACACTGTTCAACAATGCCCTTGACTTTATTATAACTACTACTACTACTACTACTACTACTACTACTACTACTACTACTAGCTTTTATATTTGTACTTGTTCTTTTTCGTTTTATTAAATTTGCATCACCTCATATTCACGTCTTGTATTGCGTTCTTGTTCCAACTGCGTGTTGGCACATTATATTATATTATATTATATTTTATGTCCATTTTCGTCCTGCTACATTTTATTTAACGAACGGTTCGATTTCCCTCGTCCAGCGGTTATATTGTAGTCATGCATGTCGACTATTTATTCCCTTTTACACATTCGTCTTATCTTTATCGGTTTTAATTTTATCACGTATTATGTCCACTACATATAACAGGCTATAACATACAGCGGTCCCACATCAATGTCGTCACTGCAACTTAGTTGCTGTTTATCGCTTATTAACTCAGCTCACTTGCTACATTGTACTGATTAGCGTCCTTTGATCTCGCGCTATGGCTCACAGCTGGATAAACGCTTCGGCTTACAGTTAACTCCAGTCGTTCGGACGTCCAGTTGTCATTAGCTAACCACTCGGACTGGTCACTCCGTCGAGGTCACGGTCACGTGTTGTCGTGGGTGGGTGGGTGGGTGGGTGGTGGTGGTGGTGGTGGTGGTGGGTGATATTACGTGTATTTTTCTTTGTTCCTATGTCCATCATAGATGACCACCGGTCACTGTTCGTTCCTCCTCCGGTCGCTAGGGGCGCGGCACGCGCATGCGCGCCACGCTCAGCCGCCGCCGCCGCCGCCAGGGGGCGCTCAAAGGTCTAGTGCTGCTTTCTGATTGGCTGCGCGCACTCATTAGCGGTGGGCGATATTAGAGGCCTTTTACTTTGATCTTTTGATGCCCTAGATAAGGGGTCTCAGAAACCTCTGCTAACTACTCACATACCGAAGATTTGCTACCCTTTCAAAAGTGGACATGTAATTGTAATGTGATGTTTGGTGCAGCCAAATGGAAGAGCCTAACTGTATGAAGGCTGACAGATACAAACACCAGCCACATCTTACTCACATTTATGATAAAAACTCTCTTGTCAGAAGTGGAAGAGGTGGAACACGTGGGCATCTCTATCTGGAAAGAATTGTCCCGTGGACAATATGGCCAAGGATGCAGGAAAGCGACTTGGTCCGCTGAAAAAGAGTTTCACCCAAGAGCATGGTTAGATTCAAGATGGAATGTCTCATCTGTTTTGATGGCAGCCTCTGAAACATCGCTAGGCAGATACGATGCCATCCACAGGCGAACTATAACAATTATAGATGTTGCAGAGGAATGCCATCCAAACACTAGCACAGAGAAGACGAGTTGGCAGACTCACATTTTTCCGCCGGATATACCATGGAGCACCAAGTATACACACTACTGTGTTACCTCCTCCTCCAGTAGTGTCACCAGGGAATCAGCATCTCACCACACAGCTGCTGTAGCAATTCCATCCTCAAACACTGAGGATGGCCATAAAAGGACATTCTTACTTACAGCCGACCGCCTCTCGAATGAACTCCAGTAGGAAATTGTTACACCCAGGAAGAGAGAATATTCCGCGAAAATAGTCAACGCCTTCTTTGGTGCCTGCCGTCAGCGCCCGCCACACGCGCCCACGTACGCACGCATGCATGCACGCACTCACGCACACCAATGAGATTTATCCTTGTGAGACATTGGCTCGAGGGAGATATTTTGGGATGGAAATTTGTCCGAGGGGATTTTGTTGAGGGGATTACTGTAATTATTAGTAGTCTCTTGATATCAGATTACTATTGTTTACAATGAATACATCGATATTCAATCGCTTGAACCAGGTCATAAATGAAACCAGACTTGTTTAGTCATGCAGCGATGTCAGAGACTAAGGGCGACTCAATTCATACGAATAAGCCTTGGCCAGTGAGAACTTTTTCATCGTTGAAGCGCACTTTTGGAGCCCTTAGTATGACCTTGAGTCATAGTATAATTTGCCGTTTTTATAATTGAAAGTAGCCTGTTTGAGCCTTACTGCCAGGTACTTGCCTTTCCGCGTATTTGCTCTCAGATGAATGTCTTTAACTTAAATTGTTTACCATTTTATGAGTTGCCTCTAAAAATGCCCTTTTAAGAAATGTGTCCTTTGTGATAATGAAACAAACTGTCTTTTATGGGACGTTGCCTCCGAACGTTATCGTTTTTTTTAGCAAGTTTCTCATTCTCATAAAGACTTTGATCCCATCTGGTTGCCTTTTCATAGACAAAATATTAGTTCTGTAATTTCAGTACATTTGAAAGAAAATGTTTTTGACCAGTAAAAATGCCCTATCAGAATCTTGCGCCCAGTTGAAATCCATTTAAACTGTTCTAATAAAACTACCATTTATATTGAGCTACTCAAAAGGACTGGAGCACATCAGAAGGGCTAAATCCAGTTTTTATGTAAAAAAACATCCTAATTAAAAATGCCCTTTGGGGCATTGCTGTTGTCACTAAATTGTCCTTTTATTGAAAATGTTGCTCTCTATTCCACGTAAATTGCCCAGTGTAAGTCTATGGAAGTACCCACACAAGACTAAAGAGGGAATTTGCACACTTCGCCTTAGTGTCAATTTATGTGTCCGTCCGTTACAGAGCCGTACATCGACGACGGACAGTCGGACGAAGTCAAGCGTCACTATTACAGCGGCAACTGCAACGATCAACGACTGGAGATAGGCGAGAAATACATCGAGATCCTGAAGGCGTCAGACATGCGCGAGATGTGCACGTACTGGGCAGACCCGTGTGTGCCGGAGAAGACCAAAGTCGTGTGTGGCAACAACACGGCAGCTTAGCTCTGACAGTACACGTGAATTCAAGGCTTTGGTTGTAAACCGTTTACACTAGACAGCGGTAACCTATTGTCGGACGAAACAGGCTCATTACCCAGTAATAATGCTTAATAGACATGAATGTTGTTTGGCCGTGTGGTGTTTTGTGATGTTCGAACGGTGTAATGCTCCGTACACACTCAATGAGCACTAACTTTATCTTTACCGCTGATCTGCATAAACGTGTCTTTTTGTGAAATGTTTATAATCCTAGTATCACTGTGTGGGTTGAATTATTGTTAGCCGGCTTTAACCTTCTGTTCTCTTAACAAACACATTATGATTGAACCAATGTGAATTACTGCTTGACGTTGTTATTAGCTATATTCCGGCATGCAGTTGTGAGTTGTGTTGTTATGAATATCACACTAACCTTTTACTAGACGAACGTATCATTTATTTACCCATTCCACTAAAAGAACCCTGTTCTCAATGTGTCCGTGTAATCAGGCAAGTAATTCGGTACTTTGTGCAAAACTAATTTCATTGTAGCACAACCTACACCGACTTGTCTCTCGCGTGCTCGTAGCGATGCAAGTTGGAACAGAGATCGAAACAGAGACAACTCAGTCTCGCGATTAACGGTGTGACAATCTCAGAATACAGTCGCGAAATTCACATTCTCCATTCAGTAATAATAGTAATACTATTAATAGTACCGTCTCATATATTTTAACATGCTTCACGACACATATTACTTTAAGTACATCCTTCGAGTGCGGATGTGTGTGCCACTTGGTTTCGGGATGTAATAACGTATGTCGTAACGTATAAAGTGTTTATATTATTAGAAAACGTCACCGAACTACATAAAGTAGCACATATGGATGTGAAGTCGGAGTGGAGCCAGTGTGGAGTGGCGGAATGGAGTCAATGTGGAGTGGCGGAGTGGAGCCAGTGTGGAGTGGCGGAGTGGAGTCAATGTGGAGTGGCTGAATGGAGCCAATGTGGAGTGGCGGAGTGGCGTCAATGTGGAGTGGCGGAGTGGAGCCAGTGTGGAGTGGAGGAGTGGAGTCAATGTGGAGTGGCGGAGTGGAGTCAATGTGGAGTGGCGGAGTGGAGTCAATGTGGAGTGGCGGAGTGGAGTCAATGTGGAGTGGCGGAGTGGCGTCAATGTGGAGTGGCGGAGTGGAGCCAGTGTGGAGTGGATGAGTGGAGTCAATGTGGAGTGGCGGAGTGGAGTCAATGTGGAGTGGCGGATTGGAGTCAATGTGGAGTGGCGGAGTGGCGTCAATGTGGAGTGGCGGAGTGGAGCCAGTGTGGAGTGGAGGAGTGGAGTCAATGTGGAGTGGCGGAGTGGAGTCAATGTGGAGTGGCGGAGTGGAGTCAATGTGGAGTGGCGGAGTGGAGTCAATGTGGAGTGGCGGAGTCGAATCAATATGCGACGAAGTCGTCGTTCAGACCGCAGACGGATCACATTATATTAGAATGCATATAATATTTATTGATTTAATCGTACGGAATAAATATGCCAACTAGCGCGCATGGTACATGTATTATTGTTTGATATGTAGTAATAACGACGCTACTTGATAAAAAATTGCAGTGTCACAATGCGAGTCTAAATTACACACAGTGTGTAGCGCTAGTGTGCTTTGTTTGAATGTCGCATTTGTTGTTTGATCACATCTTATAACAATAGCGCCTTGCATTCATTCGCTATGGCTTGTTACAACTGTGTACTTAATTGTGAATAGGTGTCACACGCACTCAAAGACAAGATGAAATATCTAATAAACCAGATTAAATCAATTATGTCTGTCCTACGGGGTCGTAGACAAAGTGAAGTATTTAATAAATCAGATAGTAATCTTGGGTGCCACACGCATTCATAAGAAATAATGAAATACTTAATACGCGAGATTATATGAAACACCCGCATTTGTAAACAGAGTGAATTATTTAATAAGCCATATACGATCAACTGCCCAACAACTCAAGCACGCATGCACGCACGCACTAAAATAATTAAATGGCGGCATAAAACTAGACATATCAAATACACGAATTCTCAATAAACCGCAGTTAGTGAAATTATAACGTCACAATCAACACAACCTATACACTGTCTGTGTTGATCAGGAGAGTGATCAAGAACGTTTTGACGTGAATTTGTGTCGGGGCTACCAACATGTTCCACAATGCATTGGACGGCGTACGTACAACACGTTTGTTGTTTCAACAAGCTTATATTGACACTACTGAACACATTCATAAAATGTTCATAGCCCAGATTGTCTCCCAAACCATTTAGGCCCTGGGAACCGAGCGTTCAGTTAGCTACATTTAAAATAGCATAATTTAAACGCTTTCTGTTTATGAATATCGACCGTGCATAATTAGACGTGCTGAACATGCCCAATCGCACCTAGTCAATTTCAGGAAAAAAGTCACACAATAATAATGTCAAGCATTGCTAGATAGCCAGCAGCTAATCAAAATATACATATATTTTCACTGTGAACAGTGTCATCGAGGATACATTTATTTTTAATAAAAGCTCACCCCTGAAGTCAATTTTATCTATACTCTCGTTTGAGAATCATTTCGTAGAAACATCGAACCATACATAAATTGTGAATATGCACACACATAAACAACATTAAAATGAGTGGTCATTCGACACATCAGTCAATATATACCAGGGTTACTGTGGTTGCTTTAAAGCATATAAAATCATGTAGATAAAAGAAGTTTGTTCAAATACAAACTGCATTGATACATCAACCAGAAAACCAACATAAACAACGTAAATATGAAATGTTAGCTTAATTAGCTTAGCTCAATTATTCGTTGATATCTTCACAGCATTGAAGATCCAAGTGTCAAAGCTATGATAAGAAAAAGTTCAGTTCTTGTTTGTACTATTATGTGAGCGGAAACAACTGATGTAAAACGACACGCATGAGCGCTATCTGCCCTGGGAAACCAGTCATGCATCTAAGACGGGTGGACCGAAGCGCCTTTTGCTCTCGAACACACGATGGCAAGAATCGAACCCCTTTATACGCATTATTTGTCCGGACAACAAACTGCGGTTTCATAGCATAAATAAGCAAGTGTGCTCACATTTGTGAATAAAGGTGTGCAATGTGTCTCCCTTTGTCACAAATGTTCGGCTAAATCCTACATTTGGAACAGTAACTAAACCAAGGTTAACAACTTGTGTGATTAACTAGCTAACAACAATGAAGTAAGCATAGCCTACTGTGTATATTCGCTGAAGCGACGTCTACGCGCCTGCTTTGTGAGCGTTCTGCTTAGCGCACTCGAATGGAATCCCAGAGTTATTGATTTGAGTTTGAGTTGACTATTGAAAGGTGAACAGTTGGAATCTAGACTGACTACTGGCTAGCTGTGTGTGTTTTGGAAATGGCATGGTTTGTATTGGAGGCTATCGTGATTGCGTCCACACTCTGCGTGTCTGGTCATTGCCAAATTGAGCAGGTAAGAGTTTCAACATTTCCATATAAACGTTGCGACATATTAACTTCCCGAAGCTCCGTATAAAAGGTGTGCTATCAAGTGTAATTTGTGGGTAGCTTTTTCGGGATAAACCTACGCTGCCCATTGTTCGTCGTGATATCACTATTATACTGAGGCAACGGAATGCTTAGATACGTCAATGACTATGTTATAGCTACATCCCAACAGTACCCGCGATATTTGTAGACGTTCGAAAATACCCTGTTGGACATAATTTACCCTACCCGTCTACCAAGATTAAGTGGGCCAACCGAGATTTCATGTTTGGAGCCGCTCGGTGTATTCACCTGCATTTGCTCTTTTCATCGTGTCATAATAAACAGCGTTGCCTTAGCTGAATGTCTATAGGTATCTATAGTACTATCAACATTCGCGCTTGCATACGGTTATACAAATATCAAGACACAATCGTAATAATTTGTTTGTGTGCGCCTACCTCTATCTAGAAATGTCTTAGGCGTCCTCTATAGTGTCTTAGGCGTCGTCAGTAATGCATTTGGTTCTACAATGGTTCGATTTAGAGGTGGACATTTATACCAATGAATTAACATTGTGAAGCAAAATGAAAACTAACAAGCTGCACTTTAAAACTATGTACCACTGTTACATTGTTTCTCCCATTCAACTTAGCTCGCCTGTTTTGATATGAGTGTTCACTTGCTTGATAAACCGACTTAGGCTATAATGTTTACATTGTGTAAATGTTTTAATATACACGCCATTTCCTCGTCAAATCAGTCATCTCAACATTAATAAGTACCAACTGTGGACCTCGCAGGACCCGTAATTTATAATCACTGGCAGCATATTGTATGTTTCAGCATGACGCTGTTTCTTCAGGACTGGTGGCCAGGAGTTGCTCAATGGAGACGCTGAAACAAGTTGGTCTTGTTGACCGATGCTTCGGCAGCGATGACACTCCAGTAGGCCACGTAGAGCACGACCTCGTCCCCGTCGCGACAATATGCATCATTAAGTGAGCCATTTATTTACTGTCGCCGTCTTGCTCATGTGTTTTTCTCATTATCGTGAGTCGTACGACTGGGTCAGTGCACATTACACATCATTTATTGTCGCGATTCAATTTAGCAACTGTTGCGCCTGCCAAATCTATACGCGTCTTGCATTTTGTTTAATTGCGTACCAGCAGACATTGTACAGCTGATAAGTTTTATGTTGAATAAACATACGACTCGTAGCAAACGTTTAGCAATGTACGCCATGCATAAGTAAACATATGTTGTATATAACATATCTCCATTCTTACAGCTACATATATTCGATATATAAACACAGATAATAATGACGTGTTCAACAAGTTGTACGTGTTGTGCGTGTTCGACAAGTTGTACATGTTCAACAAGTTGTACGTGTTCAACAAGTTGTACGTGTATACAAGTTGTACGTGTATACCGCTGTCGTGGTTTTTCATCATCGCATTACAAGTTGTTTAGGTCGACATCACCGACACGATAATAAAACGTTCTATGAACGTTGTGCCTAGATGTGTTAAACGTAGTTTAAACGTAATTTAGTAATGATAAAATTATTGTTCTAGATTATTTATGTATAGACCAGCCTCAATTCGAACTGAACCTAGTAAAAAAGGATTGGGCTTTGTACGAGAACCTGCTATTTCGCGTTGCACTGTGCCATTGTTCGTGTATCAGAATTGACTAACCGGCGGACTTGATTATGTTAAACAGCTCATTTTAACACACGGGGAACAGGTGATTGTGATTCCGTCCCAGTCATTTTGATGCACTGTATTTCAGATGCAGAAAACATGTAGGTATTTCGTACCGTCTGTGTGACCCCGACGGATACTGGGCCGGTCCTCCACTGAAATGTGTCGGTACGTAACAGTGACGTGGTGTACGAGGAGATAAGCACGCGACAGCTAAGTATCTAGCTCCAGCATTAGAACGCATTGAACGAAAGCAGAGGCAATCCAAATAAGGATGAGTGAAAATAATGAAAAAAATAGGACACAACAGTACTTTATGAAACTCCGGTCTTCCTGATTCTTAAATTATTCTGAGCAGAGTGACATTAAAGACACATCTTGCTTTATGTAAAGTCATATTAACTAACAATTATTTCACTCAATTGGTACCATTGTGGGCAATTGTATGTGTGCGGGGCTCAAAGCAACGATTTGCAAATATGTTGCTTTCATTTACTTTGCAAGTGCAGACAACCGATCCACGATGAGTACCTGTGAGTGAAATATGGTGACACTGTCATGGTCAAAAACGTTATGGCAAAACATGCCAATTGTTTGTTACTAATAACACGTTAACGAATAAAGTAGAACGTAAAGGAAAGAATAACGACTTAAATTAACTATGTGTACAAATAAAAATGTGCAAGTGTATGGTAATGCAATCGTGCAAGCGTATGGTAATGCAATACATGAAATCTAGCAACCATCGTTTACATTTAAGTGATTTCTAGTTATAATACATGATAACCTGTGCATTGGTCCACATAAATGCGACATAACTTTCATAGGTCATATAATATAACATGATAAATACCACTGACGTGAATTTTCGAAGCAAAGAGTTCAAGTACAAAAAAGGTAACATTTACTAATATCTCAGAGAGATACAGACGGGCCGATATTTGGAGAGTACTCGTGTATGATTAATGATTTATCATCCTACTTTTTTCCTTCTTACAGCTGTAGAGCACATATCCGAGCAAGAAATGAACCGTGTGAAACGAGGATGGGGAAGGGTTGGACGGGTAGTTAGACGGGCTGCTCGGCGAATTGGGGGAGCGTTGAGAAATGTTGGCAAACGTGTTGGCTGTTGGCTGTTTGGATGCAGACGATCAGGACCGCCCCCTGGTGAGCATATATACAATATATTATAATTCGGCCTCTGTCATCGTATATGCCTTGTTTGTAGTGACAACTAAAGGATCAGCTGATCTGCTACAGCTGTCACAACAAGACGCTTATCATTATTCTTTCATTTGCCTTTGCCGTTGCTAGTCTTATGTTTGATTGTTACCGTTCCAGAGGCTTACTTATACAATAATAGTCTAGTTTTCCACTGCCTGTTAAGTTAGCGTTTGAAGGCGGATTAACGAAACATAAACGCCTAGATTAATAAAACGATTTAAATGTATATAGTGATACGAATGGTTACTGCACTGATTCCATTACTATAAGATATATCAGGATTGTATGTATGTATGTATGTATGTATGTATGTATGTATGTATGTATGTATGTATGTATGTATGTATGTATGTATGTATGTATGTATGTATGTATGTATGTATGTACGTATGTATGTGTGTATGTATGTGTGTGTGTATGCGCGCGCGCGCGTGTGTTTTTGCGCGCGTGTGTGCATGTGTGTGCGCATGGTTGCTTGCGTGTGCGCGTGGTTGCGTGCGTGCGGGCGTGCGTGTATGCATACATGTGTGTACGTACATGTATGTATGTATGTTTGTATATATATATATATATATATATATATATATATATATATATATATATATTACTTTATATTACTATTTTATATTTTTTCTTTTCTGGATATGTCAATATATATATATATATATATATATATATATATATATATATATATATATATATATATACTACTTTTTTGGAAATGTCAATGCGTTCAACCTGAATTTGGTGTATTTTGTCTCAAAACTAAGCATATAGTATCGTTCAACGAGTCCAAACGTTTCTAATGGCTAGAGCTACAGCGAGGGTTAGAGTTTTCTTATTCATATTACGAAAATACGAAAGTTTCTTGAGAGGTAGATACAACGTCCTGTCACTTTCAGTGTTGTTGAAGACAGTCAGCACTTTGCTATTCGTGCAGTGCCCAAGGTACGCAGCAGAACTGGGCCACATAAGGGGGATCATCAGCTAACACGCTCGGGTCGATCTTGATGCTGTGGAATAGGCTGGATGAATGCGTTGTGATAAATCCATCCCGTGACTTGAAATCGTTGTTATGCAGCTGTCCTTCCAATAGCTTCGGGGTTGGCGGTTGCTCTGCTAGAAGGGTTAGTTTTATGAAATGTGCTGCCATTTTGGCCTTCGTCACAGGAAGTACGTCCATGCTGATTATGTCAAGGGCAACCAGCTCATTACTAATATACCACAGATGTGGTTTCGTGGTGGTTATACATGAGATTGCTGCTACACCGCTCTCAACAACATGACAATCTTCTACTTACTGAGGAAAGAAAGGTCGTTGATTTTTATATGCCTTATGAAAACATACCATGGAATGACATGGCATACGATTGAATCACATGATATACCATGGTATTTCGTTATATGACATGGTGTTACATGGTATACCATGGTATACCCTGACTTTACTTGGTAAACTGTGGTAGACCATGCTTTTTTTATATATTGTGTATGGTAAATGTATGGTATACTATGGTTGACCTGTTTCAAAACACCATGTATTACCATGATTTCCATTATATATCATGGTATTTTACCATGGCTTACCATGGTTTCGAAACACCATAGCATACGATAGTATATTTGTATAAGGGATATGCTGGCACTGGCGCTGTTATTCGCTGTAATACGAACAACAACGCACGGGATATGTTGAACTTGGGCAATCCCTTCTCCCCGCTAGCATTAAGCGTAAACTGTCTGGGAAAGAGCCTCAGTTTTACGTCTTCAGCAGCGACGTACTTCCCGTAGCGAAGAAACTTTAATAAAACTAACCCTTCCAGCAACCCATGAATCGATTGGATGAACAACTGCAGAACACCCGTCTCAAGTCACTGGATGAGTGTGTTACAACAGTCTTCAACAGCATTAAATATGACAAGACATTGTAATTACCTCTTAAGAAACTGTCGTAATCATTCGGAATGAATAAGAAAACTCTAACCCTAACCCTAACTATAGCCATAACCTTAACTCCAAGTAACCTTTGGACCCATTGAGCGACCTCTAATACAATTTTGTAAGGCTTGTGACTTTGCACGACTCAGTTTCTTATGCAACATACATCAAATGAAGGTTGGGTTGCCTTATAAAACTAGTTTTTATATCTACATATTCTACACAATCAAAAATACGCCTTATGTGTAAATCATGGCTTCACTTGGAAGTGTTAAAAGTATTAACTCGCGTATTGTTTGAAGACGTATTGTGTTTGTCATTTGTTTCTATGATTAAGTAGTTTTAGTCACTTGTGTAGTTTTTAAGTTTTGATATTCGCATTAAACATACTGCCATGTGCCACTTACAGATCACACCTCGCCAACTCTGTACTGCCCGTCCGACATTCACAAGACGGCTGACGCCTTCCAGGACTCCACCAAAGTTTACTGGAGTGAACCAGAGGCGGACGATGACCGGGACGGCAAGATCAGGTGGGGGTGTCTGCGTGTGCTTGTGTGTACGGCTAGTGCCTACGTGCGTGCATTTCATGCGTGCGTGCGTGCGTGCGTGCGTGCGTGCGCTATGCGTTTCGGTTAAGGCTATGTCGTGTTTGTCGTATTTGAATTAGATAACGTTATGGTTCAGAAGTAATCCATCAGACTGGTGAATCTAATTTATTAATATTAAAATCGTTTTTTTTAGAATAAATCTTACCTTCGTTCTTAATAAAATTGACTACCCATAGATGGCGCCAAGGTAGTCTTCACGCACACGTGCTGTCATTTGTGTGGGCCGATCGGCGATCTCCTAGAGAGTCGCCCAGCCAGCAGCTAGGGGCCAGACAGTGACAGCACCTGCACATGACGAATACCGCGCTGCCATCTAGCGGTAGTTACTTGATGAAGGCAGCTGAAAGCCGTCAAAATGTCACAACGGAACAACAACAACAACACCAACAAAGGCAAACATGTCTGTGAAATATTTATTCAATGAAGTTATACATGAAATTCCTTTAAGCTTATTTTCCGGATCGAAAAAAAGGCAAAACTCACTGTGAAAAATTATTAAAATGTTAATTGAACAAAATTATACATAGACTTCTCTTAAGCTTAATTTGCTGGCTCGGAAAGGGTGATTTCAATATTGTAGTGCAATTGTCTATGCCGTTGGCATAACCTTGTACGTGCATAGAAATTCCTTATTGTTTTCAGTTGTTCGTTTTATGCAGCGATCTCAAAGGGTATTTATTTTATGATACGCCTAAAAATCACTAACGCCCGAAAAATTACGTGCAGATTCCGCTTGCAGTGTGAACATGAAAACATTCGGACCGAAACATGCAAATAAAAATTTAAATAAATGTTTATGGTTACCTTAACCTATTTGGGCAGTCAGTACATATTCAGGGACACAGCAAGCGGTAGGGCAGTACCAACCAGTTGACTGCTAAATTCAACCGCTAATGTCCTCTCAACCCGACCAATGTTTGAGAGTGCAATACGGCCTTGGTATTGGATATATTTACTCTACTGCGTAGATATAGTGTTACTACACAACAATGATAACACGTACTTTTAATGTCAAGCCTTTGCTTTTCAAATGTATAGGGCATATCGGAAGTATTGGCACCGGCCTGGTCTGTACTACTCCGAGGGAACGACAACAGTCGGCTACTATTCCAGAGACAGGGCCGGCAACTACGCAAGTTGTAGCTTCAACATATACATAAGTGGTTAGTAAGCATACTAAGCATCGTCCATTTTGGGGGTGGCTCTCGCATACGTCATGAATATTGTGTATGTGTCGCGAGAAAGAGTAGTCTTTTCGGCCAACATTAATTATGCACATAAATTTCGTAACAACATGAATTAATTCAATCAGTGATGCCATATGACAGTAACTGTCAAACCATGTGTCTGGCAGATACTGGGCAAACATGTTCCGTCACAATGGAAACTACGTATAATACAAAAATGTCGTGAGAGCGACAAACGGTGGCGCCATCTCAAGGATAATTGTTAATCGATCTTAATCGCGATAGCCTCTAGACTCTAGCGCCTCCATGAATTCGATGAGCAGAGTTTGACCGAACACGAATGGTTTGATTGTTACCGTCAGAGGGCACCAACAGTCGGATTAATAAAAATTATACTACATTTATATGCATAGTGTATATAACGGAATTAAATAAATAATGCAATACAATTTTATTTTTTTAAATGTACCTCAGAATAGAAAGAATACGAACAAACTTCTTACGGGGTTCGAAGCCGCCTCCTTAGACAAAGTTCCGTTTAGAAAATCAAGTGTCATGCTACTCCGGCTACAGAGTGCAACCTGTTGCAATCTGTGTGATTTGTTTTGGCAGTTATACTGAGAACAAACCGAACACAGCGTTCAATGTGATGTTGTTCGTAATATTCAATGCGGTTCTTTCCAGGTTTTAGTGGTGGCGACAATCGGTGGCCCCACAGCAAGGAGTATGGCTAACTGAGAATTTCGAATGTATCCTAAATGCAGCAATGTTAAACTAATAATACAAGTCGTTCAAAGAAATGAGCGACACCTGATTCATTATTTATTTCTAATCTCATACACGACTCTTTCCCATGATTGTAAATAACAAGCCCATGCAATAACCAAAGTTAGGGACATTTTCAAAAGCAATCATACACTTATCTAAACAAAAACCGGTGCTGTAATACGGCTTTGATATTGGACATATTTACACCACAGTTTCTTCTATTGTAGTGACACGTTGTCGAGCCCCAGTTCGCATCAGTCATGGATATTTCGTCTGCAGGTGTGTAACACACATCGCTTAGCATTTAGATGACACAGAAAAACGATTATATTGCTCAGATTATTGGCTTAGTAGTCACTCAGATGTGTTGTCATTTACTTAAAAACATTGATAATCCCTTTAAGGTTGACACAACTAATTACTCTTCCTTTCCTGCTATAGGCCGGGGCTCAGTCCAGTCGGGGAAACTTTACCGACAGTAACAAGTTATCTGCAACATGCAAATAATAGCTTATGTAACGCTTAGGAATATAATAAATACTATTAACTTTTTGTTTATGAAAGTTATATTTTTAATTAAAGTGAAACATAATGATTTTTCATTGTTCAATACACATTCACTTTTAATATATCAAGTCTAATTTTAAAGGTGTGTGGGTGTGTGTGTGCCTATATTTAGTAATTATGGTAACTCTTTCTCGCAGACCCAGCCATGATTACCGTTATGGTGGATGGTGTCGATATGGCTGCTACCGTGGATACAGGATTAGTGCGGGTTATGGCGCATCTCTGATGGAATGTCGTGGATCTGGTGACTGGTCCAGAGGAACACCATCTTGTGAAAGTAGGATATGTTTGTTTCTGTTATAATTTTGTTCTCCTCTTTATCCCTGAAGTCCGGGGCGAGACTGACATCGGTCCAGGTCGTCGAGTTTGTCCTTCTCCTTCCGTCACTGTTCGTATTTCACTGCCGTCTCCACCACCCGTCTCCACCACCCGTCTTCACCACCCGTCTCCACCACCCGTCTCCGCTCCCCTCTATGTCATAGTATGCCATAGACAATACGTAATATTTAAAAATTGAACATATTCACTCACATGGTTACAGGAAGGATGTCTTGATTGGTTATTGTTTGCCTTTTTTAATGCACTGATATGTTGGTAGTTTGGCTGACAAATATATATGGTTGGGTTTCTTCTGCGACAGTAGACAAAACTAAACAAAACCTTATTTTGAATTAAGCAATTGTATTTTGAATGGGACAATTGGAGAAACTGCAATACACATTGTACACAGTTGACATGATCATTGTATGTATTTAATTTAATTGCCAAGACCTTGTGCCTTCAGAAGAAATATTTCTTCCCTGTACAAAAGAGTCGATCTAAGTCGTAGTTAAAGGCATTACCCTGTGATAACGGCATGTAGGCCTACAAGTGGCAGCAGCGATAATGCGTGCACTTGAACAATTTGCACTATATTAAAATTTTCTTCAATAGTGTCCTTATTTGAGGGGGATTGCATGCCTGTTTGAGCCGTGCCTTAGACGCACTAGGCAGTAGCTATGTTTAATGATATGTGGACTGTCGGATGAAAACCACATTTCATATTTCGTGCTCATAAGCCAGATCAATTACTTACTTGAATTACTGACTTGCAGAGGTTGAATGTCCGCTTCTCCACACACCAGCACACACGACGATACACTGCAGCGACTGGAATTACTTCCAGAGCAAATGCAGCTATATCTGCGCTGACGGCTATCGCGTGCCGTCCGGACAGAACGGTGTGCGGGTCTGCA
>OY759263.1:34981678-35149178 GCA_963662155.1 Lamellibrachia columna | reverse complement strand
GATGAATCTCTAATTACAAATTCTTGTATGTTCCCACTTCAACCAGCAGTAGTAAACGTTTCGATTATTTGGAAAGATCAGCAAGAAACTAGTAATATCCAACATCCAGCATCAATGTTGCCTGTTTCAGTTCCTTGTGGACCTGGGCACTATGCGATTCAAACATTGTCCAAGTGCCAGCCGTGTCCCCGAGGGAGTTATCGCGAGGACGACGAAGCCACCAACTGTTCCACTTGTCCACCCGGGACGTCTACACGCACTGTCGGGACTGAGCGACGTGACGAGTGCCTACGTGAGACTATTACAACTCTTGTTGTCACATCAGTGTAATAGTGAACTTTATCCGTAATACCACTTAGTGTCAACTCTTTGTCGTCTTCATCAACTTTATTTCATTGTGTTATTATTTGTGACTAATATTTTGATTGCGTGTCTGCAACGTTAGCTATGAATTGGTCGTTGTGTATGAATTGGTCGATGACCAGCTGTGCAGGGGCTTCACGTGGCGCGCGAAGCACATGTCCAAACAGACTCCACCGAGCTTTGATGGCAGACAAGCTCAGTGGATTGCACGCACATTTTTGGTAAAGGGCCTTGTTCGAGATTCGCTGAAAGTATCTGATGCCGATGACTTGTCTTTGCTGACGAAGGTTGAATGCATCAAACTTGGCCGATTTCGTTGGTGTTAGTTCTCACGTGCCCATATTGTATATGAGCACAGGGATTACAAACGCATTGTACAGTAGAAGCCGGTACTTGAGATATACGGTGGTGGCTAACCCAGGGAGACCACAGCTTCCGGAAAGCCACAGCCGCAAGTTACTTTCTCCGTCTCCGTCTTACACGTCCCCAAGTATAGAGCCTAGCTTGCCTGTCATGCGCCACTCCTCTCCTGCACGGCTGTTTCTTCTGTGAATGTTGATACACAACTGTTTTGGTTTCATTGATGTTAAGATAATATTTTGACAGGCAACCAGGAGCAATTCGTTGTACCTCGTCCAGGAATTGGCTGCCATTGCTGGTGAAGTGAACGTCATCGGCGTATTCCTTGTTGCATGTCATTCCAGTGTCTTCTCGAGGGCGTTGTGGCAAGTTGTCTCTCAGATCACGGAGGGCGACTTCCAAGTAGATCACGCAGAGTACATGCGATATACTGTCTCCTTGTGGTGCACCAATGGTGGATGTGAATTATGGACATTTGCTCCGTTTTAATCTTGGTTCCAACGTTACCTCTGCAAGGAGCATTCGGATGATTCGCAATTCCGATTCCCGAAGAAAGTCTCGAGAACTGTCATTAGCTTATCTCGCCTGATTGTGTCAAACGCCCGACTCATGTCGATACCTAGTACACATACTGAGCTTTGAAAACGTTGCATTTTGGCGGATTTCCAATGATAGCCAAGTATCACATCTGTCGTGCTGCGTCGATGTCGAAATCCGCTTTGTCCTTGAGAGCAGAACACGTCGACTTTTTCTACTACGCGTGCAAATACTACTAAAGACAGCGTCTTCCTTAGGACATCAAGTAGCACGTTTGGCCTTAGACTGGTCATTGCATCTACTGGCTTTCCAGGTTTCGAGAGCAGGATCAAAACGCCTTGACCAAGCGGTGAGAGTGTTTGCTTTTCAGTTAGTGCACGGTTGAATATGTCTGCTATAGGTTTCGCAAGTATCTCGTATTCTTGTAGTTCCCAGTAACTCGTCAATTCTACTAGCTCGTTGTTAAGGCGGTTCATTGAGCGTTCTATTTCTGTGTACGTAATCGAGTGTTCTAGAGGCTAAGGTTCACCGATGAATGATGAAATTCTAGTCTATTTAGTCTATGGTCACAGAAAAAAGTCATTCACAAGCTTTCAAAATTCTACCGGGTCTACACCTGTTCTACCATTGTCGTCAAGAATTGTGTTTTGCTTGTGCGGTTTGCGATATAGGAGCTGGACAGATCAAATCATCTTACCACCGTCATGAAGTCGTTCGACTTCATCTGCTATCTGGTCCAATTTGGACAAATAAACATACATACATAATTGATCAATTAAACACATACCATTACAAGCTTTGACAAGACACTCAAGTATTCTCATCGTATTTTGTTTCTTTCCAGCAAAGTGTTCCCCTGGCTCATACTCGCCAGCGGGAGGGGTGCAGCCCTGTACACCCTGTGAGTTGGGGACATTCGCTGACGTGGAGGCCACTGTCGAATGTCGTCCTTGTCCGTCCGGCACCACCACAATTGACGCGGGGGCCTCTCGCCTTGCTGACTGCAAAGGTAGCTACACTTTACTGGATCAAGTTCCATCCAACTCAGTTTGCCATTGCTACGTTCTTGTGTGGGTGTGTCGTCCTAGAATAGTTACGTATTCACTATTACAGTATGTGTTTATGTTGCTAAGATAATGGGATGTATTAATTATATATACTCACATCATACCATGTACAGTTCTTCCGTACTGGCGTCCGTTCGTGCATTGCAGACTTTATTTAATTGCTAAACATAATTACCTCTCAAGAAACTATTCGATCTGTCACATGACAGGAGCAGGACTGAGGGAGCTCCTGGCCAACGTCTCGGGTCAGCGTAGGTTTCTCTCTGTGGATGTTAATCGCCTCCTTTATGTTCCTCCTTTCCCAATTCTCCGCATGGTGTAGAATTTTAACGTCTGCTCCAGCTTGTGTCACATGACATTGGGCATGTGACACATCCGTAACTTCAGTCTGCTGAAGAAGGATGCGGGATGCTGTCGAAATATTCAACTCGAATACCAAGTTTCTTAAGAGATAATAATGCTTAATGTTAGTAACCGAGAAACCGGATCATCTATCCTTTCAAGGGTTTATTTAATTGGTTTACATAATGGTTTGTGGCACGCAATGCAAACACAGATTTCTGATAGGATATGGTGAAAGTCATGTCTGGATCTTTCCATTATCTGGTAATTTTTTCATATTTATGAATACGCTACTGTGGAACATCTACATATAAACTCAATTCATCAAGGAGAACAAATACAAATTGTCTCAGTCAAACAAAATACTGAGTACTTGTGCCACACTAGATATTTTTCCAGAATCACACAACCTTTTTTTGCAGCTTTCGACATAGGCTTTGTTCCAACAGTATACCAGCAGTACGTTTCCAAGACAACCTCTTTGACTTCTGAGATGCAAGAACTGACCATTTCGCTGAAGGTATATTGACTTGTTTATGCCCATGTGGCAACTGGCATAAAGGTATTGAAACTAATAATATGTCGTGTCAATATTTCCTGGCAACTCGTTCATCATTCTACCCCACCTTCACATTAAGTATCCACATTAAAAAAATATACTTATTCGGAAATAATATTGAATATTTTCTTATTGGAAAGACACAGTTGAAACCATCACATCATTAAGCTATAACACATGACATTAGTTGATAACTAAACGATACTATGTACTGTTCGAAGATAATGTTGGACTACTGAATACGTTATTACATAAAGAACTATTTGTACAACTTACTCTAACATATTAACCTAAATGAAATACATTTATTAATGCTTCCAGCTGAGACTGGCGGATGGTCAAAATGGATCTGACTCGGCAGAAGTGGTCAGACTGGACCACGTTTTTAACGACACTTCTGACACGGAAGCTATTCTCCGTGTCACCATTGCAACATCCAACCAAAGTGAAGTCACAGTGGAGGCTTATGGGTACGATATTATATATTGATAAAAAAAACTAATAGATTCATAAATATTGTTAAAATGTAAAGCGTATCATGTTTTTAATGCAGGAAACTGAATATGAGCACGCATAATATGTTTTTATTATTTTGTATGTACTATCTTTGTTTCAAATTTAGGCCTATACATAGTGATGCGTATTCTTCAAATTTAGATATATATGTTGGGTCTAAATTACCACCACTTAGCCACGGCAACTATTGTAAGCATAAGCTACTTGGGTGTAACAATATCCTGTTGTATCAACTGTGCACCAATGTTACTGACTTATACAACTACACAAACTGGAGTTGCACATTGCAATACCTGTCTCTAGGAAAATCACATCTTAAAGTGAACCACCGTGTCTCGTGGTTGTACTCGACAGGTGCAACGTCAGTAGCAGTGTCACTACAACGACACAGTGGCACAACATCGGTGTGTCTGTCAATGAGACCACGCTACTGCTCCACCACAATGGTCATCTGGTGGTCACCAATGGATCATGTCGAGGGTCACAGAGTTACGAACATGGTGACAATATCACTGCTCTCCGTGCCACCATTGGCAACAACACAGGTTTGCAAGTGATACGTGTGGATTTTGAGTAGCGTTGATTCTTCACGACAAATATATATCGCGCTTAGCATTGAATCTTGATATAACGTGATATATATATATATATATATATATATATATATATATATATATATATATATATATATATATATATATAAAACTTGATATAACCATCTTATTGAACCGTCAACAACCACTGCGGTGTTGATATCATGGTGGGAGTTATGATAAAACAGTAATGTGGTAACTGCTGATGCATGTCTGATGTATAAACACTTATTTCAGAATATACATTCCACTAAACAATATTTACATATGACACTGTTAAATCCGTGGCTAAATCAATTTCAATATTCATTGTTTGATCATTTATGTATATGGGTTATATGTCAAATGCGAAACAAATAGTTAATGCTAAAATGTTTAGAACAATTTGTATATATGAAATTAATGTGTTTTTCCAAAGTAAATAAAGTTGTAAAATGTAACACATGTGACATGATTTTGCAGAATGATATATATATATTAAAATATTTATCGGCCCAACATAAATGATTATGATTAATACAACAATTTTATTTTCAGATGAAGCTTTCTTTGGTGAAGTGACAGATGTGAACGTCTGGGACAAGACATTGACCGGCAATGAGATCGAGTCGGCTACGGCGAGTTGCGGCCACGCTGCTCAAGGCAACGTTGTCAGTTGGCGCGATATGTCCATGGCCGATCTCGTCGGTACATCCATCCAGATACCTTCACTGTGTGACGGTACGTCTCTGTTCATTCGTGTGCAGGTTAAGAGGCTAATGTAATATTACTGTAGATAAACAATATGAAGTGTTGTAGTGAAATGTGCCTATTTGTTAATGTGATATCGCAGACAATGCCTGTAGTTATGGAGTGTCACATTCTATCTGATTGGCAATGTGTTCACAACAGCCATGGACTTGCTTCGTCGCAGCTAAGGAAAGCCATACTAACTGAAGGCCTGTAGCATAAAGGCCTTTGGCAGTTCACACAAATTTTGTGACGTTACAAACATGACAGGTTTTTCCTGCTTCAACATGCAAGGTAATCAGAACATGTGTTTGCTTTGTAAATTACTTTTATTACACAGTCGTCTAATGTGATTCGCATACCACTAGCACAATCAGCACGCTGAAGAAGAGGGAAAAGCAGAAACAAGAGGAACAGGAGGAACAATAATCCTTGTGTTGCGCAATGTATCCATATAAAATCCATCCAGAAGCAGTGTTGTTACAACTGGTGGTTATGTTTTCAGTGACTGACGACTGTGCCCCGGCGCCGTGCGGCAACCACACGTGTGTCGACAAACTGGGCGGCTACGACTGTAGGTGTGACGACGGCTTCACCGGTCGACACTGCCAAGTGAACATCGACGACTGCACAGACAACGCCTGCGAGAACAACGCGACGTGCGTCGATGGTGTAGCATCCTACACGTGTCTGTGCCGGGAGAGCTTCTATGGAAACTTCTGCGAACATGAGATCAGTAAGAAAACAGTTCATCGCCTCAGCGATTAACAAATCATTATGTAGTGTGATATCATGTCAGTTGTAAAAATATATCAGGCCCGTCCTCAGGGGTTTGAAAAAGTGGGTTCGAGCATTTACAGTCAACCGAGATTTCTGGGACGGTTCCTGAACTTTTTACAGTCAAAACACGGTGACGGACTGAGTTGATAGGGGTTGTTAGTTTTGGAAGTGATGAAGTGTCATATACCGCACATCATATATTAGGATTAATGTATATAAAGCATGTCATATTTGGAGAACACCTTAATATAGTTATACTGGGTGCTGTTTTTGCGCCATGTGTAGGCATACCATTTTTATTCGGACTCAAGATCAACAAACATGTACACAATAAACAAATGATAACGTGACGTAGTGCCATGAAGTGTGGATGAGTTGTCATGTAAGTACTATGACACTGCAGTAAACGGCGGCTGGGGTGAATGGGGCGACTGGAGTCAATGTAGTCGCAGCTGCGGCGGAGGCAACACGACTCGTCACCGTCTGTGTGACAGTCCACCGCCTGACGCCGACGGACGACCGTGTGACGGGGACAGTGAGGAGTGGCAGGAATGTCACACAGAAAACTGTCTAGGTACGTTGTCAACAGCAACAGCTGAATAAACACATAACTAATATTACGATACAATTGACATTAGTGTTGAATGACATAATGCTACAAACTGCATTACTGTAGGAACTAGATAGACAACATGTGTTGCAGAAATACTAGTAAATATCAACAAGTATCAATTGCATGGTAAACCAATAATTGGCAAAGCCATTTGATTGGCTTGCGTATACCTTGCCCATGTCGAATAAGATCCTCAAAACACAATGGCCCTTGATGTATTACCATGGTTCCAAACAGAAAGTGATGATGGCGAACCAATTTCACAGTTGTCTATTGTTTTTTTTATAAACTTATCTCTGAGCCGCAGTCCCTAGTAAACTCCGCAGTCCGCTACTGCACTGTGACATGTGCTGTACTGATTGAGCGACAGTAATAAGGCTAACACAGAGTCTGCATGAATGTATATTTGCAGTTTGCGGCGAGCTGCAGCCGCCTGATCACGGCTCCGTCAACTGCAGCGACGGCGAGGAGGCCATCAACTGTACCGCGGTCTGTGACGACGGCTACGAGTTCAGCATTGAGCCTTTGGATAACTACTACTGCGGCCCAGACACGGCAAATAGGTGGAGCCACCAGACGGAAGATAATCCGCATGCGCAGGTGCCTGATTGCGCAGGTGTGTACATGGTTCCTCCAGTATTTGTCGTAAATTAAATGTATAATATAATGATGATTAAACATTAGAACATTTGTATATCCAGTCTGCAATACTTCAATTCAAACACTATATATACTTACTATTCCAAGTTATCCATAAGTATGATAAATAAAATAATAGTTAAAAATGAACTTTTGAACTGCAGTGGAGAAACATTAATTATTATGTAGATTTGGTATTGTGAAGTTTAACGGAATTGTGACGATAATGCAGATTGCTTCGTTATTTAAAAAAAAGCTTGTTAAAATAGTACTTTATAAAGACTTTCAGAAGATCAACCTGTTATCTCCTCCCGTCTGTAAACTTGCACACATAATATATTTAGTAACATCCACACGATCTCCTGGTAGTTGTGACGTTAAAAACAAAAATGTCAGCACCGTAGCTAAGTGCAAGATATAGCTTTGTTTTGCTTCTCCGTTGTAGCTATATCAGTGTTATGTCAACATTCTTTGTGTTATCAAATAAGTAATGTTAGTAGTGCTATTTGTCATTTGAACAAAATACAATTGGCGTCACTAAATCTGTCAAAGTATATTCCATGGTGGCAGGGAATAAAACTGACACAGTGTACAGAAACATAGTATGTCAGACTCAGTTTATGTCAGAAACTCTCACCATCTTAGCTAACTGTACGCTTGCTGTCCTCTTGTAGAAATGTCACTGCCAGACAAGTTGACAATCATGCACACCGTGCATTACGCTGACGCCCTGTGTGACGCTCCAGACATTGTGGCTGAGGCGAAGACACGTTCCCTGGAGACAGTCACGCGTATTCCCTGCATCAAGAACGGCACGTGCGTCATGTCAGAGCTGAGTGTCACCTGCAACAACACGGAACACAGTCGTCGTCGCCGCCGTGACACGACGCCACTTCTTACTGTCTCACTTCTCTTGTCTGTTTCTGGTGATGTCGTTGACAATGGCAACAGTGACGCTGTAAATTCTACTGACGAAGGTTAGTTTATATACAGTTTTATCCACCTACGTTATATTACCTATTTATGCTGCTACATGTTTATATTATGATATATGTTTTGTCCTCCAAGTCCATTCATTATGTGTTGGAAATGACAAATAATACAAACAACTTTTACATGTGTGTGACAGACGGAAATACATAATGGCATACTTTAGACAGACTTCAAAGAAAAATGGATATTTGGCAGTTTAAATAATGTTTTCCTTTTCCAGTATTTGTCAGTTTATATCACTCTTGAGAGTGAGTAAGCAATATTATATTGTCTATACGCCACACGATAGTTAGCGTACATAGCAGGTGAGTAAGCAATAGCTAAATATTTAAATAATGTCCATCTTAATATACAATATCAGCGAAAATACAGACATTAAGATATTATAATGCCGTTGCAGTTATGATATTAATATGCTTGTTTATAGTATGGAACACTTTAAGCTTTACATAAAATTTATGAAGTTCTAAGCATTTAGACTCAATTTATGTTGACCTTCTACTTTATTTTGTCGTCTATTTTGTAAGGTAAATTCTACTTATATTCCACATGTTCAATGTCCGAGTGATGTATAGTGTTTCGAGACATATATTACTGCATTTGAACATTCCAGTCAACATAATAATGTTACAAAATAATATTGTTTACTTATGTAATATAATGTAAAATAACGTTTGCAAGAAAGCTACAAATGATATGCAGTTTTAATTGGTGATGACATTGTCAGGCACATCCTGATGTATATTGATGACAGGTGATATTCTCAGTGATGTGACGGTCATCACTGCATGCCTAGTCAATGCCGTCAACTAGCTGTTAAACTGGATAATGTCACATGAACCCATACACTTGTTACCCCCCCCCCCTAGATGTTATGTCGGACATACTGGATGGTGTCAGTGACTTGGAAACAGCTGCCAAAGTGTTGGAGGCCCGAGCGGATGACGGTAACTTGACGGTGTTTGTTGACGGTGTCAAGTACGTCGTCGCGGAACAGAACATCACTGGACTCGTCAGCTGTTCACCGGGTATGACCCGCGTGTCCATTTTGTGTGGTAAGTCGCACTATTTGTTTCAATGTTTATCAATTATGTCAGTGTAACACAAATCATACAAACACAATATTGTGGTATGAAAATCCCTGTTAAATTTATCATAGAAATGTGGTGTTTTACGCTAAGTAACTTTTATAAAGTACGATGTCGACATCACTGCCATATTTGGAGTTAAACTCGGGAATACACCAGGTGGCGTCACTAGGTTGTCAGTGTAATTATTGTTCACGTGATTCACATACTACTTCGATATCGCACGAGTTGTTAAATACGTTATTATGTATGCCAGTAATATAATTGACATGTTGATATTATAGTCATCAGGAAACCATTTAGACAAGTGTTTGAGCAGCTTGACATGAAAAACTAAACGTCTGTTTTGACCACACTGCATTATTGACCATTGCTGTCCAATGTCACAGTGGCCTGCACTAGAGGTACTTACAGCAGCGGATACGTCTGCCTCAAGTGTCCATACGGGCTTTACCAAGACCAGCCTCAACAGACGTCCTGCAAGGCATGCCCTGATGGCTTCACAACAGCTGGGACTGGTTCGAAATCCCGTCAAGAATGCAATGGTCAGCATGTGGAGTTTGATATTAAATAACGTTCTGAATAGTTATATGACCAATAACTTAAGATAACATCATGTTCTCCAAAGGTTTCTTGCACGTTCGCGAAAAAAGGTTTATGTAGCTTCAATTTCAAACTATAAGTTTGGTATTTGTTATTGTTTCAAGAACATTTTCCAATTTATGTGGATATTCTACATTTGATAACATAATTATGTACTTTCAAGTGGCATTTTCTTCACATGTGTTTTCTTTGTTGTGTCATTTTCCACTTCCTGTTCTAATAAAAAATAACCTGTCTCACATGAGACAGGTATTTTTCATACCTCCATTTTGTTCGCTACATATATAACAACACGTATACTTTACCTTTATCTTTACGTTTATTTGAACTGATTACTTTCCTCCTGCAGTGGGGTGCAGTCCTGGCGAGTACAGTAAAGACCACCTGTGTGAGAAGTGTCCAATTGGCTTCTATCAAGACCTGCCAGCTCAGGCCGCATGCAAAGGATGTCCAGACGGCTTCACGACCCTTGACATAGGAATGGCGCTTGCTACCGAATGCAATGGTGAGTGTTGTGATCACGGTTCCTATTGGGGGTGACATACTGATGTCCACGTGAGGCCATGCCTGCCTGGTCGTAGAACAGAGAGAAAAACAGACAATCAGATACATAGAAGATTAATATTCAAAGTAACTTAAACAATTATTGGTTTCTGTATTGGGGTCTCACCCACACCCCACTAAATTCAAAACACACAAACTGTTGAATGTGAAAAATATAAGAGTAAGAGTATATAGTGAATAGTTTTGCTCATATTGATAACTGGCCTAAACAATGCTGTATATTGAATATTGTGAAACGTATGTAATCATTTTATTTTGCAGTGACGTGCACCGCAGGCACACATAGCACCAACCACGTGTGTGAGAAATGTCCTGTCGGCTTCTATCAAGACCTGCCAGTTCAGGCCGCGTGCAAGGGATGTCCAGACGGCTTCACGACACTTGACAGAGGAATGGCGCACGCTACCGAATGCAATGGCAAGTTTCAATCAATCTGATATAAGCATTCACACAGAGCAATCAGCATATTGCGTTGTGATTTATCATAATGGAAATTAGGATTGAGGCGCTGATTATGTCCGGTTAATTTTAGGACGGCGGTTAAATATTTGTATGACTGTAAATACGGACATGGTACTGAAAGCATATGTGTAGCAGGACATGGTGTGTGCGAGTGCATATGTGTGTGTGCATATTTGGCTACAATGTTAGTATTGCTTCTCATTTATACTTATAAATTTTGTTGGTGGTTTCCAACAATTTCTCTGTAATTTTACCCAATTTTACTCAATTGTTTTCAACGTTGATCAGTAGTGCTTTGAAAACAACACTGATCTAAGGTTAAGCAAGAATGAAACTAGGACATCCAGAATTGAGTGACAGCTGAGAGGAAACTGCCCCTAGAAAAGGTTGTTGTGTTTCCAGTGTCCGTTGCCGTCGCTACCACCTCAAACGATGACGGGCCACTGGGAACAGGTATGGTAATACTTTGTTATATCAATTATATATATATATATATATATATATATATATATATATATATATATATATATGAATATATATATATATATATATATATATATATATACATATATATGAATATATATATATATATATATATATAAATATATATATATATATATATGAATATATATATATATATATATATATATATATATATTCACTCGAAAGAAGAAAACATGTTCTGACATGCAACATAAAACCCATGCTGTGCCATGGAATGGAATCACGGTTAATGACTGAACACTTAGTATGGAACATGTGGGAAACATAAGTATGTTTTTAGACGAATGCTTATACAGTATCGTGAAAAGAAGAGCAATGAAGACTTAGAGCCCATGCTGTGCCATGGAATGGAATCATGGTCAATGACTAAACACTTAGTATGGAACATATCGGCAACATAAATGTGTTTTTAGACGAATGCTTAGAGTATCGTGAAGAGAAAAGAAAAGCAATGAAGACTATAAGAACAGCTAGCGAAAAAAGAAAGACCATATTTCAAATCAAAGAAAAGATAAGCATAGTGTCTAGGCTATGTGACGAGAAATAGAAAAAAAGAACATGTAGTGACAAGGGAAACATTGAGGAAAAAGGCAGGGGTCGGCAAAGAAATAAAATCATTGATGGGCTGTCAGTCTGGCTAGGACAAGACCGTGGGAAATGGAGTGTCATGATCGCCTGCGCCTGCAACCGACATGGCACCTGGCATTGATACTTCGTCACTTCATGACGTCAACACTAAGATTGTGAACATTCTTCATAGTGTTGTTATTTGCATTAGACCAGAGTGTGGGAAAGGCAAAAATGTATTCAACCACAATTAAATAAATAAATATGAAACAAACAGTTATTCCCTGTTTTACTTTTACCAACTAATACATATGTATTGTTCTGCAGCGAGTTATGTGCTTAACATTGTACGTCTCATTGATTCTTCAATATAGATTGTAATCACATCATGGTAAAATAGCAGTACTGCTGCACAACATAAACATATTATTATGAAAAACTGGTATGTTTTTGTTCCAACGCAGGAGCGGTCCTGGCCATTGTGAGCTGCCTGATTGTGTCTGTTGCGCTGGCTGCTGTCGCCGGATACATCTTCTATCACAAGACGTGAGTCACTTATATTAATATCATGATGTGTCCATAGCTACCAAAAGAGTAACCAGTTCTGAGAAATATCACGGACAATATGAGTGTGACTTGTCAGTGTGAGGATATGTCTGTGCATAGAGTAAGTACACTTTCTGTGCACAACGACTGTGTTGAGGATATGTCTGTGCATAGAGTAAGTGCATTTTGTGTGCACAACGACTGTGTTGCACAACAACGTTTTAAATGAGGGAACTGTTCCCTTGCTGCCGTTTTATGTATTTGCAAATATGTCCTATTTTAGTCTGCTATGCAATGCATTATTTTACACTTGTGTAGATGTGTACGCCTACGAAAATGTATATGTACAACGAGACCTGTCATTGCTTAGACTATTGATTGCAGCCATGGTTCGGTTGCGGCCAGCTCCAAGAAGGGCTACACGCCTCGTGACAGACCTCCCTCGCGTGTTGCCTGGACCTAGTGACTCCCCTAACAGACTTCCCTCGCGTTTTGCCTGGAACTAATGACACGCCTAACAGATCTCCCTCGCATGTTGCCTGGACTTAGTGACTCGCCAAACAGACCTCCCATGCGTGTTGCCTGGAACTATTGACACGCTTAACACACCTCCCTCGCGTGTTGCCTGGACCTAGTGACACACTTGATACACCTCCTTCGCATGTTGTGTGGACCTAATAACACGCCTAGCAAACCTGCCTGGACGACAATAGAATACCAAGATACCGTCAGCTTCCAATTAGTTGGCAGAGAGCCGGTGTGCATAGCCACGTCTAATCAATGCACTGGTGATAGGTGTGTCACTCGCTTGTCATTCGTTTAGCACTTAGCAAACCTATCTATAATTGTGTGAATGCATATAATATATATATATATATATATATATATATATATATATATATATATATATATATATATATGTATATGTATATGTATATGTATATGTATATATATATATATATATATATATATATATATAATAATAATATTCCAAGCCTACCCAGAACAGGACTGTTAGCACAGAGTAAAGTGTTGTAGCAACTTAGTGTTATCCCACAAACCAGTACACTTTATTATTTTAACTTAATAGTACGAATATATGTGTACGTTTTAAGTGAAGAATAATTAATCTTTTATTCAATGAAACCATTCACAGTTGTCATAGTATGTTTAGACCTCTTTCTATGTCTTGGTTATTTTTACAAGTTGCTGCCATAATTAATACCTGATATTTTGGTAAGTGCGAGTGCAAAGCCAAGCAAACATCATTCCATGCAGGGGCGTCCGCAGGAATATATATATATATATATATATATATATATATATATATATATATATATATATATATATATATATATATATATATATATATATATATATATATAACAAACGCAAAGTTACTATATACTTTGAGCCCACGAATATACGTCCAAACAAATCCAGACCCAAGATCCAGGGGCCCCGCCTAAGATTTCATGTTATACCTTTTCACATTGCATACGTGTATTCTTATTCATCGAATTGTGAACAATAAATTATGAAACTGTTACTTTTGCCCATAAATTGCCATAGCCGTTGTAAGGTCATGATTTGACTGGCTCTTTGCTGTGGGCCTTCTTGAAAGTATGAAAGAAAAACACACGTTGGCAGTGCTTAGGGGAAAACATCAGGGAACAAATATCAAATATCATTGTTCGTGCACTGTGTGTGGTTGTTTACATATTATTCCAGACATTTAAGTGTGTGGTTGTTTATATATTATTCCAGAAATTCCAGTGTGTGAGTGTTTATATATTATTCCAGAAATTCCAGTGTATGGTTGTTTATATATTATTCCAGAAATTCCAGTGTGTGGTTGTTTATATATTATTCCAGATAATATATTACTGTATGTTGGGGCTGCAAATGCCAAAGATAGGAAATGGTATCATCTGGCAAAGATATAAACTACTGAAAACAACTACTGTTTGTTTAGATTGACACTGTGCTTATTTATATTGTACATTCACAATTGTGGTAATGTCTTCAAGTAGTAATGTTTACTCGAATTGCTTGTTGCCATGTTGTGGTTTCACAATAAACTCATACAGCAGCTGCATGATTATTTCATGACACTTTCTTTCGTATTGTGTGCTATGTATGCCACGTGTTTTAGGACAAAGTATTTACTGCTACGTTGTACGGAAACTGTCATTGTGTCACAATTAGTGACGTCCTGTACGCCCAGATAATACTGCATAATGATGTAACAGAAAGTGAGTAGTATTCATAAATTGTAAGAAGACAATGTGTACAGTAGATTCAAAGAATAAATACACCAAGTAGCACTGTAACATTAAAAGCAGATATGCTCAAGAAAGTAAGAACATAATTGCATTAGCAAAGAAACGATGCCGATTTGTTGGGTCAGATAGATCGCATTAGCATCCAATCAACCTTGTCAAGACGTGTATTCAATTATATCGTTTTTTACAGATAATGTAAGGTACAATAGCAACGCATCTACATGGTATTAAAGTGCATTGCCAGACGTTCCTCTGAGTGAATCACCAAATGATATCACTGTAATGGTATGAGGATACACCGAAGTCGTTTCCTTGCAACGAACGTGGTTAAGCTTATTGAAGCACGCCGCTTCGTACACTCGAGTTTCACAATCACCCTCGGCCTGTTTACTCACAAGTCCTTAGTATCATTGTCCAAAGTAATATAATGTAGTCCAGAACATTGCGATCACCTTTCGCGCCAAGTCAGTCCGCGAGACACAAATAAAAATGTGCTGCCATCTCTGGCGGTGATTTCATAAAATATTAGTCCTCTACATTCACCAGATGGCGGCACGTGGCGCACAGCATACTTTGACGAAGTAGCGTTTAAAGGAAAAAAACGTCTTTACTTTGAACTGTGCATCTATAATAGTTACTGAAACATAGCCATTTGCAACTACAATAAAACGTTTCACGCTTGAGATTTATCTGATCACGTGAATATCAAAAATGTCGCACACTACACCCTGTGTTGAAATGTAATACTGTTCCGGATGTATGTGACAGTTGACATTGTCGTTGGTCACCACCCGGTTGAGGCACCTCACGTCGATATCCAGTTCATCATTCTTAAGTGGCCATCCCATAAGTACGTCACAACAAATGTGTGTGTGGGGATGTCGGGGTAAGCGTTACGGAGCATTACATGGGGGTGGGTATGTTTTGTTGATTATTACGTAACCATTACAAATTAACGTTTTAGCTCGTCTAGGTATCGATATCAGTCTGACAATATTACTTACTTTGCCTCTTTGTGTATGAAATGGAGTGTATCAATACAAAAAAGAAACACGAAACTATTCGCCACGTGTACTATTACACTATTTGAATGCACACAAATATGGAAATTTGATGTCATCGTTTATTAGTAGTTACACAAACTTACATTCTACCTGTGAACAACGAATCAAAAATAGGCATGCAACGAAGTGTGGGAAGGATCTTTTGTCAAAACGACCGTAGTGTTATGGTGTGTGTAATAGCGAGATCGAAAACGAGGCTTGACGTGATAGGAAGCGATGCATGTAGAAAGCGAAACTTTATTTATTTCAACAACAAACACATTTGACATAGCGACTTCATTATTAAATAAAAAAGGAAGCGCACAGGAAACAGTACACCCAAACGACTACAAAAACTGCAGTGATTTGTGTTTGATGGGGTTATCATTCACTGGTATAAACCCGTGCATCCAAACGAATACATCACACGACTGCTCGGCGGTCAGAGAGCCGGACTGTCCTTTGAGATTATCGGGGTTCGAGTCCATCTACTGCCGTTTCGCGCTCGCCCCACTTTGCTGTGTCTTTCGGAAGATACACTAAAAAGCCATTGGTCCCTCCTATATCGTGTCTACTCCTGGTGTTTAAAAGATGAAAGAAGTTTAAAGAGTGAGTCTAAAAACCTGTCGTAGCCTCACAGGCAAATTTTGTAGAACGAGACAATTTCAGCTATAGGTTTTTCACTCCCAGCGTATTTCAAAACTTAACATATAGACTGTCAGTTGAACTTATCTGATACGTATTCGTAGTGTAGTTTCAGCTATACGTGAACATACCCATTAAGCCTTTTTGTGAGAGGGGTGTGGCAGGAGGAGGTTGGTCCTAAAAATTGGTTGAAGGTCAGAGGTTGACCTAAAACATAGGTGGGGGTGGACTCTAAACATTGGTGGGAGGTGGGAGATTAGCCCCTGACAGCATCCCTCTTAGGTATTTTTCTGTTCATGCCATGCGTGAGTGCTTTTCCACTAGTAAGCGTGTCGATTCGTTCTTCAACGTATAAACTACAGTAAAATTGTTGGTGTTGTACCTGTCCTGCTGAGTGATTCGTAGATATCTAGAATACATGGCTTGTAAAACTTAACTTAGATCGACGGCTGGCGCTGGCGTGTACAGACTGGAGGACATGATAAAAGAGGATTTCGAGAGAAAGAAAGGAGCACGAGTGCAGATGCAGCAACTTTCGCTGCAGGGACAAGGCAAGTGGCTACTCAGAGGAAAACTAATAATAGACGGCGTTGTCGAGTCTATTGCCTAATTATTTAGGTGACAGACACCTTTGGACACCTCTAAAATCCTAGAGAAAGTAATGTTGAAGAGGTTATTAGATTTTCTGGATAGAATTGATGTTTTGTCTAAATATCAATTTCGATTTCGCAAAGATCATTCGACTATATTAGCGATTATTGAAATAATAAAAATATTAGAAAATATCTTGAAAATGGCGATTTACTTGCTGGAGTGTACCTTGATCTAAGTAAGGCTTTTGACACCGTCGATCATGAAATACTGTTGTATAAGCTGGATTACTACGGAATAAGAGGCCAGATATGTAAATGGTTCAGACATTATTTAAGTGATACACAACAATGTGTTAGCATTAATGGCACAGTTTCAGAATATGCTCATGTTCAAGCTAGCGTCCCGTAGGGCTCCATTTTGGGGTCAGTGTCATTTCTATTGTACATTAATAATATATCTAATACTGTAGACAATGCACCTTTGCGTTTGTTTGCTGATGCATATGTATTTCCCTATATTAATTGTAGGCTCGAATTACGCGGGTCAGCGTGTAAGACCAACACAGCTAAAGTACAAGTTGCCCAAAATCTATTAAAACATTAGCAAAGCGTAACCGTCGTGATAGTGCCACAGCCTTGCACCGGGAACTTAATATTCTAAAAGTTCATGAATTATTTACTCTTAATGAACTAATATTTGTGTATAAAAAGCGTAAGAATCAACGTCCTGATCTATTCCACCAATTTTACAAATTTAATAGTGAGATCACGACGAGAAGCTCAAGACAGGAGGCAAATTTATATATAACCAAGATCTAAAAAATTAATTGGAGAGAACTCCTTGAAATTAATAGGGGCACGACTATGGATCAAACTACCTCTAGATATTAAAAACTTGAAGTTATTAAATTTGTTAAGCATAAAATCAGGAAATTTTTAATTGGCATCAATTAATTAATTTAATGGAAATATATGTTGTAATGAATACGCTCTTTAATTATCATGTTCTAATATATTTTCTCCAGTTTTAATTAAAGGAAATTCATGAACTGAATATATTACTATTGATTGAGTTTATTGCTATTGATTCAACTGCATAACCTTGACATATGTATTAATATATTAGTATACTATATTTAGTTTGATTTAATAGGCTACGAGCTCGATAAGTTTATACTTTCTGGTAGCCACCTCAACTGTGTTGCTTTTGTCTTGAATTATGTTGTATACTATGTGAATGAGGAAATACAATTTACTTACTTACTTCCTCTGGCATAAACGCCGGGTAGAAGATACTACAGGTTTTACAATTCCTTCCCATGTTCCAGGCGTGAAGCTGAGTCATCACGTTATACAATAGTTTTCGAAACCACGAAGTTTATAACGCAGTATATTCGGGTTACGATATACTGGACGCAGAGAAAGACTGACATCTGGGGCATAGGTAACGTAGGAAGAAGAAGGTCTGCTGCGTTTCCTAGACGAGCTAAAACGTTCCTGAATAGCATTATATTTCAACACAGGAGTCTAACGTGCGACACATTTGATATTAACGTGATCAGATAACAAAATGGAGTCATAACTAGTAATGTAGCATATTAAATTATTAAAAGAATTACATACAATGATATATGTAGTAAAGGCTACGTATTTAACAATTAAACATTTTAATGAAATTAATAAAAATCAATGAAGATCGAATCGCAGAACCTATAACAATAACATTATTATTATTATTATTATTATTATTCAACACGTACAGAAGTCCAGGACATCGTATTATCACAACTGTAGAAAATTCTTGCCCACTTCAACAATAGTCGATGTTCGAATAGTTTATTCTGCTTTACGAGCCTCGAAAGCTGTGTTGCAACATTATTTTCCTACTAAACCACAGGCGTGAAATGTTTTATTGTAGTTGCAAATGGCTATGTTTAAGTAACTATTATAGGTGCACAGTTCAAGGCAAAGACGTTTGTTTCCTTTTAAAATTATGTTGTGCGCCGCGTGCCGCCATCTGGTGAATGTAGAGGATTAATGTTTTATGAAATCAGCGCCATAGATGGCAGCACATTTCGATTTGTGTCTCCTACACAGACTAGGCTCGAAGGGTGAAAGTAATGTTCTGGACTACATTATATTATTTTGGACAATGATATTACGAACTTGTGAGTAAACAGGCCGAGAGTGATGTGTAAAACTACGACTTCGGTGTGTCCTCCTACCATTACATGGCAGCAGCGGGAGCGAATCTACGTCTACGAAACAGTCGATGGAACCGAAACCGATGCTCTGTCGCTAATATGGCGCAAGACTAACTAGAAACGAAATGAAATCGCAAAAAACGTAATTCGATGCATAGTAGCTTCGCTAAACCTGTGCATAGCTTAGGCTAAATTAGCGGTGCTACTGATTGTGTAAAACCGAATATACTGTATACAGCTACATTAAGTCGGCTAATTGATAATATCTGGTTATATAACACATGTTTTCACGCAAACTGTACCAGCGTAGTAATACAGGAAACTATGACAGTGATCAAGAATGTGCGACGTCATTTGCAGGATTCCCCTTCTACAAAGAGATCCGGCGGGTGGCGGAAACATAAACAAAGAACAGCTGATCACGTCAACAAAAGCAATGGCATAGATATAGAAACAAACTGACTGTCGATAACAAACGCCGATTGTAACAAATGTCAAATAATGACGGACAATCATAATACGCCGCACACGCACATAATGACGGACAATCATAATACGCATGCTCATGGACTGGTCGAGTCCAAACTTGCCGGGAACATTTAAATTGTTCAAACAGAAGTGCGAAATCTACTTTACGTTCAGGCACATCAAGCTAGAAAAGAGAGGTAGCCATATTCTCTTGTATGTTGGCGATGAAGGGTTAATAATGTTCAACGCATGGACATTACCTGATAATGACAAAGTACAACTTGATATATTAAGAACCAAGTTTGAAGAACACTTAGAGCAAAAGGTCAATTTCAGAGTACAGAGGTACCATCTACAAAGGTATAACCAAACCGACGATTACATGACACGATGCAAATTGCAATCGCTTAAATATAAATTCAAACAGGCAGAGCTGGCAGAAAGCTCACTGAGCAGCTTATTGTGGGCACGAGGCTGCCTGAACTACAGGAAGAAATGCTAACAAAAGACGAGAAATTTACACTAGCCCAAACTGTGAACAACGGAAGAACACATGAAGCGTCGATCAATCACATATTGCAATTAAGAGAAATGCAGTCTGCGACAGATGTGCATCCCATCAGGACAATGAATAACAGTAATTGTCACTCCTGCAGTAGATCGCATACTATGAACGAAATATGCCCAGCTCACGGAACAACGTGCAAGTAGTGCGGTGGAAGAAATCATTGGCAGGCGGTTTACAAGAAACCTGGTCGTGGCAACTAAAAACCACGCTCCAGGTAGAGAAGCAGGCATGGTGAAAGATCATGACAGCGATGCAACGATGGCTCGACATTCAGCCGCGAAGGCAAGAGAGATGTTCATTCCGATGAACGAACGAGACCAGATCAGTTATTGCCAGATTCGCGTCAGTTAATGATTGTTACGCTGCACTGCGCGATTGACAAAGGAACTTGCAGTCCACATGACATAGACGACCATAGTATTGTCAAGTCGGTAGAAAACTTGAAGCAGTGCGTGCTGACTGATTCGACAATTTGGGCCATTTTCTAGGGACAAACCACTTCGTGATAGACCCAGATGTTCAGCCAACGATTCACGCACCACGTAAGTGTCCAAACTCGTGACGAATGCCACCTTCTTCATCAGTCGTAATATCGACCATCTGATCGGTTGCGTCGGCTTGATGCGTTCTGCCTATACTAAGAGGAACCAAGCCATCATTGTTCTGGACAAAGACCACAACTATTCCAAGAGGTACACGGACAACCTGTGTCCCTTCCAGTGCCTGGCCTTGCATCGAGGATGCGACGTACGTCGGTTGGAACCAGCGGTGAAGACGCTGTACGAAGCGTGCGACGACACTGATGAGGTACCATGCGAGATTTCACCGGCATCACACTCGATGATCTCTATCGCATATAGACCACTTCAAAACTAACGTGTGTGTGTGTGTGTGTGTGTGTGTGTGTGTGTGTGTGTGTGTGTGTGTGTGTGTGTGTGTGTGTGCTCGTGCGTGCGTGCGTGCGTGCGTGCGTGCGTGCGTGTGTGTATTTCGTGTATTGTGTATTTCGTATCGGTGTCGAAAGTGTGGCGATTACTTATGGAAAAGGTGGTGGCTACTGCAAAGACACGAGCGCATATGCACGGGTGGTGTACGCCGGATCTGTCCGGGAGGTGTATACCACTCGAAGCCGACGGTATTCCAACATCTATACGACGAGAACTAGTAATGTGCCACGTTCAACTTTGATGCCGGGTTGTTTTTCGTCATCAAGCGAAACAACGAGTTCGTGTGCATGTCGATGCGTGAACTGACATTCCTGGACATGACACATTACGTCACTCCGTGGTTCAGCTTCGACAAATACCTGCAAGCGTACGGATGCGACGTCACGAAAGGACATTTCCCGTACGAGTACATGGACGATTTGGACAAGCTCGACGACACTGCGCTTCCACTGAAAGAGGCCTTCTTCAGTTGACTGAAGAACGATGGTGTAACTGACTAGGATTATGCCAGCTGTTACGCGTGCGGAGAGGAGGCTCGACCGTGCCGATCGATTGTTGGGTACGACGCCAACGCTCTGTACCTGTGGTCTCTGAAGCAAGACATGCAGACGGGGTGGTACACGCGTCGTCGGGAAGAGATCGAGTTTCGTCCCGAATTGGTGCCGCTGCAAGGACAGATGGTCGTGGAATGGTTGACGTGGGAAGCCGAACGGGCGGGATTCTATCCGACACCTGGTCAACGGTCGAGAGACAAGTGTAGGTAAATATTGGTTGGACGGATGGTGCAGCGAAACGCTGACGGCATATGATTTCGAAGGGTGCTACTACAACGGATTTCCATGCACCCGACAAGAGGTGTACGCCGTCAACCCATGGTTCAACGTTTTGCTGATACCCACGCGACCACCACTTACCTGCGACACTTTGTAACGGTCGTCGAGATGTAGGAATGTCAATGGAAATACATCAGATAAGATGCGTCAGGACGATACATTTCCTCGTCGACGACACGCGCGATGGAAGATGACGCTACATCTGATCCTTGCCGACGTGCGAGCCGCTACTCGGTGTTCGGCGTGATCGAGTGCGACGTTCGTGTACCGGAAGAATTGCGCGCGCGTTTCGCCAAGATGGAGCACGTGTTGAAGAACGTCGACCTGACTCGTGACGATCTCGGTCCGTTCACTCGTCTGTACGCCGAGGATCACACCTTCATGACGTGTCTACAACGCAAGCTCGTGGGCAGTTTTCATTGTGTTAAGATCCTGCACGGCACGCCGCTCCTGAGATGGTACCTGGGCCACGGACTCGAGGTGACGTCTATCAGAAACCGTACTTCCGTCGATTTGGAGACTCTGCGTCCTCGGCCCAACGTGAGGGAGACGACTACCGGACAAAGTCACCATCGCTGAAACGATGAAACTGCTAGGAAATTCGGGGTGCGGGAAGGCCATCACCAACGTGGATCTGCATCGCGACGTGAGATAATGCACGGAGGTTTGAGCGTCGAGCATGATCAACGATCGTTGATTCCGTCAACTCGATGTCGTCGCCGTTCACGCGTACGAGATCGAGATGAACAAGGGATCTGTGACGTACGCTTTGTCCATACACATGGGATTTTTTGTCCTGCAGTACGACAAGTTGAGTCGATTTTTGTTCACATCACTTCGAAGTTAACGTTTAAAAAATAACAATTTATATTTCAGAGAAAGGTATGTACAGCAAGAACATAGACGGTACTTTTGAACCTCTCTTAGGAGTTAAACCTGCATACATAGCTGTTCATTAACACAATCAAATGTATGTAGTAGTAAATCGTTGGTGTGGCAATGATAAACAGGTGTGCATTCATTTCAACATGCAGTGTGTATAAGAAATAGTACAACATGAAAGTAATAAAAATCATGAAGATAAAATATTTGTTTCCATAATATTGGTAGGTTGACCCAGTTCATATCACAATGGCATAGTATTTTGAATCGTGTAACTATACTGTGCCGGGGGGATATGACCCCCAGGCTAACCTTCACTTCAAAGTGCAAGAATATTTTACTTTTTCTACTGCGAAGTGATGTAACAGGTCACTCCTACCAGATTCAGATTTGTCATTTTACCAGTATGTTATATTGACCCCCGGGTCATTTTACTATGCTGGTCACAATACCACCTGGCACCGGAACCAAAGGGGTTTACATTGTGAATATTTTCCTTACTATATGTACATAACTTGATTTCTTTCACAAAGGACAACCATATCTTTAAGCATTGACACGCAGTGCTAGCAACTACAAACATTGTCACAACCACTTAAAATAGTTAGAATTGTATGGTATTTTAGCAATCATTCCTTCCGGTTTGTCTACAATTTTCCAAACTAGCAGTAATATACGTGGTCGAGCTATTGTTGTTACTTGTTAAACAGTCCTTGTTGCACAGGTACCACCAGGCAACTAATCTTAGCAGACCAACGGGCTAAGGATGGTTACATACTTAAAAACTATGACTTAGAAACCCTGAGGTGATAAACGTGAAACTCAATTCAACGTGTGTTGATAAAGACACAATTGGTGAGAACAAAAGAAAGTTTGTTTTCGTTTCGATGTTATTACGTCATTTTCATTCGCTGGCCGGTGTACACGGTGCAAGGGGCCATACTTGAAGTACGTCAAACTCAGAGGGTTGGGAGGGTAAGAGTTACTGTACGGGGGTACCTTAGCGATCGTTACCTTCGTTGTTACAAAAGTTTGCTTTGCTCGTCTATCCGTTAACATCACACTGTTGACATTGGTTGCTATGCCAGTTTGGGGGGTATATTTCAACTGAATTCGAAAGGAAAAATGAAAGCGAACTTGAACTACGTAATGGCGCGTGAAAAGCAAATTTGGTGAAAAATAGATGTGTACATAAAAGGTGAGGAAGCATTCTCAAAACGAACGTATTTTAAGGGGGTATAGAGACCAGCGTTACGAAGCCTGACAAGGGGTGGGGGTTTTAAAAAGTAAAAAATAGCGTGACGTACTTTATGGATATCCCCTAACCAAGAATTAACATGGAAGTGCGAATTGTTCGATAACTATAGCATTTCACCCTTTAACCTTATCACGAGTAGCATTTAAGGTCGTCGCATAAGTTATCAAAGCCCAATGAAACAACGGATAACATTACTACTGGTGGGTGGTGGTTTGGTCGTCCCACGTTTTGTGGGACAAGGGTATATCGGCTGCAGTGGCGCCACCCAAAGAGTGAAACGGACATTAATTCACAGTGACGCTTAGTTATACAAACTGGAAGTTGCTAGTCCGGTTGATCAGAACCGTTTTTGGGGCCAAAGTAGAACACTGCTATATTTAGTTGTTTCATGTTCAGTAGATAGTTGACGGAGAACATTATTTTATGCTCACTCACGGTTAGGTTTGCTCAACCAGTGTAATATTTGATAATTTGTTCAATGTTGGACTTGCAACATTGAGTAGAACTCTTGAAACTGTGTCTATTTGTCTTTAAAGGCGAATACAGTACTAATGACAATCCATTCGCATTTCTGGAGCTTCTCGCGTAACTGTGCAGGCAGATTGTCACTAGCTTCATTTAGTGAATAATCGCGGTCATTCCAAATGGTTTTTGGTCTTCTGAAGAGATAAATGCCCACCCGTGCTGTCAGACGGAAACGTTCACATTTCTTCTTTTTCTCAAGTGTCAGTTTGGCAAGAACTTCTCCACGTTGAAACTCTAATGAGCTGTCATTTGTGACAGTGCCCTGGTATAATATCCAGAAAGCTACAAATACATTTGGCGTACGTTACCATAACTAAACATACAGCACTGATCTGATATGTAGCACACTCTTGTGTAGAAGAGTTGGGGCTCTGAAGACAGCCATTTGTTTTGTTGCTCTGGAAAGAGGCAGCGACGTTCATGTTTCTTTATTTCAGTTTGGCAAGGGGTTCACAATACTGAATTCATTCAATGAATAACTGTGCCATGTGAAGTTCGCTGCCAAAGCGAGACCACACATACCTTTGTAAGACCTTGTCTAACTGCACTTACCACCTGGTTTAGTTCGCTGCCAAAGCACACAAAGACCACACATACCTTTGTAAGACCATGTCTAACTGCACTTACCTTGTCTAACTGCACTTACCACCTGGTTTAACTAAGCTGACTTACACCGATCCGATTGCAATTGATTGCATGCTGTTTTTTTGTTACACTAATGGTAGGAATGTTAAACCATTTTGCAAAGTGCATGATGTCAGATGGAAATAAATATTGTTATGACCAAATATGTAAAACATTTGTCATGTGTACATTTCGAGTCATGGCAGGGAATGTTGGCTGTGTTAATACAATGTAGCTCAGTTTCGCCTTTACTGTATCCGTCGTCATGCCCGCCAATGTCTTGTTTACGTGGTGCATCAATCTGTTAGAACTCAGCTTCGATCGTGCCACTCGGCTGAATGTGCGTTCACCGAGGAAGAACGTGGCGTTGGTCACTCTGACGTTACACCAACTGTGTGGATACTATATCTCGCATTTTCACTCGCCAGGCAGATTTATGCGTTAAGGTAAGGCCGTGACGTAATGAGTCAACGTGTTGCCGGGATGCAGGTAGAACTTGGCGGGGCACCCGAACCACCAAAGCCTCCGTTTGCTTGCCCACCTTCCGTCGCTGCAGCACCTGTTTCCGGGTACCGGAACGCCGTCGTGTATCAATTCGCCTTGATAGTTCCACGCGTCGTCTTTTTTTAGAGGCTCCATCAACCGTTTGGCCCTGGTCTGCATGGTCTTGGGAACAGTGACGACGGAGCCTCTACTGGTGCAAGGTCGTCGTCGTCTTGGCGCACCCCGTCGGTCCAGCGACGGGATGCTTCCATCACGCGTCTATGATACCGTTTGAAGGCGAGCATCGACGCCCTCCTTTTTTGTTCACACGTCCACGGGAGCGGTGCTCAACCCTTCATCGAGCACAACGCGCTTCGCCTAGAAGTACGTAAGCCCGGCTCGTTCCAATAAGTACGTATACTCCAAAGTTGCTCCAAAGCAATAGTACGTCTTGCTGCACAGCCCGACGAATCCGTTGTTGCACTACCCCACTTTGAACAGACCGGGCGTCCTCTTTTCGTACGTCGACGCAAAAATGCCCTGAGCCAGACCACGGGCAACCGCTCAGTCGACAGCGCAAGTACTCGGTCGCGTGATCGGTGCAACACTCGGACGGGAGTCATTCGGCACGGTGTCGGAAGTAATGCTCTCGCAGTTCCGGGGTCACGAGATCGTCGACGGAATCGCCTGCCAAGAAAAATAGGCCCTGTCCGTATCCATCTCTCAGTACTCGAACAGTGGTCCTTCCAGGTATATGTCGACGAAGTCGTAGTAGAACTGCAGTATGCGCAACTTGTCGTACTGCAGGACGAAAAATCCCATGTGTATGGACAAAGCGTACGTCACTGATCCTTTGTTCATCTCGATCTCGTACGCGTGATCGGCGACGACGTCGAGTTGAGGGAATCGACGATCGTTGATCATGCTCGACGCTCCAACCTCCGTGAAATATCTCACGTCGCGATGCAGATTCACGTTGGTGATGGCCTTCCCGTACCCCGAATTTCCTAGCAGTTTCATCGTGTCAGCGATGGTGACTTTGTCCGGTAGGCGTCTCTCTCGGGTCGGGCCGAGGACACAGAGTCTCCAAATCGACGGATGCATGGTTTCTGATCGCACTCAATGACCTGGTAGACGCGCGTCACCTCAAGTATGTGGCCTAGGTACCATCTCAGGAGCGGCGTGCCGTGCAGGATCTTATCACCATGAAAACTGCCCACGAGCTTACGTCGTAGACGCGTCATGAAGTTGTGATCTTTGGCGTACTGACGCATGAACGGACCGAGATCGTCTTCAACATGTGCTCAATCTTGGCGAAGGGCACGCGCAATTCTTCCGGTACACTAACATCGTACTCGATCATGCCAAACAGAGTACCGGCTCGCACGTCGGCCAATATCCGATGTAATGTTATCTTCCATCGCGCGTGTCATCGACGAGGAAATGTATCGTCCAGGCACATATTGTCTGATGTATTTCTGGACGTTCCAACATCACGACGACCGTGACAAAGTGTCGCAGGTAACGGTGGTCGCGTGGGTTTCAGCAAGAAGTTGAACCATGGGTTCCCCGTTGACGGCGTACACCTCTTGACGGGTGCACATACATCCGTTGTAGTAGCACCCTTCGAACTCATATGCCGTCAGCGTTTCGCTGCACCATCCGTCCAACCGATATATACCTACCCTCGTCTCTCGACCGTTGAGCAGGTGTCGGATAGAATACCACCCTTTCGGCTTCCCACGTCAACCATTCCACGACATGTCCTTGCAGCTGCTCCGATTCGGGACGAAACTCGATCTCTTCGCGACGACGCGTGTACCACCCCGTCTGCATGTCTTGCATCAGAGACCACAGGTACACAGCGTTGGCGTCGTACCCGACGATCGATCGGCACGGTCGAGCCTCCTCTCCGCACGCGTAACAGCTGGCATAATCCTCGTCAGATACACCCTCGTTCTTAAGTCGACTGAAGAACGCCTCTTTCGGTGGAAGCGCAGTGTCGTCGAGCTTGTCCAAACCGTCCATGTACTCGTACGGGAAATGTCCTTTCGTGACGTCGCATCCGTACGCTTGCAGGTATTTGTCGAAGCTGAACCACGGAGTGATGTAATGTGTCATGTCCAGGAATGTCAGTTCACGCATCGACATGCACACGAACTCGTTGTTTCGCTTGATGACGAAAAACAACCCGGCATCAAAGTCAAACGTGGCACGGTACGGGTAACAGCGCAGCGGTTCGGGGACTCGGGTGTTTTCGTCGTCCAGATGTTGGAATACCGTCGGCTTCGAGTCGTACACTCCTCCGGGACAGATCTGGCGTACACCGCCCGTGCATATGCGCTCGTGTCTTTGCAGTAACCTCGACCTTTCTCATAAGAGTCGCCACACTTTCGACACCGATACGAGAGACAGTACATGCGCACGTCTTGGACGTAGGAAAAGTGCGTCTCGTTCAGGTAGATGTTCATCGTCTCTGGGTAGTGAAACAAGGATCGTCGGACGAGTTCGGTAGTCGTCCGGCTTGACGAGCTTGTACACACACACGTTCGTTTTGAAGTGGTCTATATGCGATAGAGGTCCTCGAGTGTGATGTCGGTGAAATCTCGCATGGCTACTCCGTCAGTGTCGTCGCACGCTTCGTACAGCTTTTACACCGCAGGTTCCAACAGAGGTACGTCGCATCCTCGATGCAGGGCCAGGCACGGGAAGGGACACAGGTTGTCGGTGTACCCCTTGGAATAGTTGTGGTCTTTGTCCAGATCGATGATGTCTGGGTTCCTCTTGGTGTAGGCAGAACGCGTCATGCCGACGCAACCGATCAGATGGTCGATGATACGACTGATGAAGAAGGTGGCATTCGTCACGAGTTTGGACACTTACGTGGTGCATGAATCGTTGGCTGAACACCTGGGTCTATCACGATGTGGTATGTCCCTGGAAAATGGCCCAAACTGTCAAATCAGTAAGCATGCACCGCTTCAAGTTTTCTACTGACTTGACAATACTATGGCCGTCTATGTCATGTGGACTGCAAGTTCCTTTGTCAATCGTGCAGTGCAGCGTACCAATCATTAACTGACTCGAATCTGGCAATCCTAAAATCAGTTCATCAGTCAGTTAACTTCGTGCAGCTATTATATTGTCAATTAGCTGACTTAATGTAGCTATATTCAGTATATTCAGTTTTACACCGTCAGTTGTACCGCTAATTTAGCCTAAGCTATGCACAGGTTTAGGGAAGCTACTATACATCGAATTACGTTGTTTGTGATTTCATTTCATCGGCGTGACCCCAATGTCAATGTTTCTAGTTAGTCTTGCGCCACATTGGCGACAAAGTATCGGTTTCGGTTCCAACGCCTGTCTCCTGGACGTAGATTCGCTCCCGCTGCTGCCTTGGAATGGTAGGAGGACACACCGAAGTCGTAGTTTCCTTGCAACGAATGTGGTTATGTTTATTGAAGCACGCCGTTTCGTAAACTCGAGTTTTCCACATTACCCTCGGCCTGTTTACTCACAAATTTGTAGTATTATTGTCCAAAATAATATAATGTAGTCCACAACATTACTTTCACCTTTCGAGCCTAGTCTGTCTAGGAGACACTCATCGAAATGTGCTGCCATCTATGGCGGTGATTTCATAAAACATTAACCCTCTACATTCACCAGATGGCGGCACGCGGCGCACAACATACTTTGACAAAGCAGCGTTTAAAGGGAAACATATTTCTTTGCCTTGAACTGTGGACCTATAATAGTTACTTAAACATAGCCATTTGCAACTACAATAGAACATTTCACGCCTGTGGTTTAGTAGGAAAATAGAGTTGCAACACACAGCCTTCGAGGGCCCGAGTAGCAGAATAAACTGTTCGAACATCGACTATTGTTGAAGTGGACAAGTCTTTTCTACAATTGTAACAATACGATGTCCTGGACTTCTGTACGTGTTGAATAATAATAATATTATTGTTATAGGTTCTGCGCTTGGATCTTCATTGATTTTTATTAATTTTATTAAAATGTTTAATGGTTAAATACGTAGCCTTTACTACATATATCATTGTATGCAATTCTTTTAATAATTTATGTTACATAACTAATTATGACTCCGTTTTGTTATCTGATCACGTTAATATCAATTGTGTCGCACACTACACTCCTTTGTTGAAATCTAATGCTATTCCGGAACGTTTTAGCTCGTCTAGGAAACGCAGCAGACCTTCTTCCTCAACAACTACGTTACTTCTTCCCCAGATGTCCGTCTTTCTCTGCGTCCAGTATATCGTAACCCGAATATACTGCGTTATAAACTTCGTGGTTCCGAAAACTATTGTATAACTTGAAGATTCAGCTTCACGCCTGGAACATAGGAAGGAATTGTAAAACCTGTAGTATATTCTACCCGGTGTTTATGCCAGGGGAAGTAAGTAAGTAGATTTTATTTCATCCACCACATAATATACAACATAATTCAAGACAAAATCAACACAGTTGAGGTGGCTACCAAAGAAGTATAAACTTATCGAGCTGGTAGCCTGTTAAATTAAACTAAATATAATACGCTAACATATTAATACATATGTAAAGGTTATGCAGTTGAATCAATAGCAATAAACTCAATCAATAGTAATTTATTCAGGTTATGAATTTCCTTTAATTAAAACTGGAGAAAATATATGGGAACATGATAATTAAAGAGCACATTCATTACAACATATATTTCCATTAAATTAGTTAATTGCTGCCAATTATAAATTTCCTGATTTTATGCTTAAAAATATTTAATGAATTCAAGTTTTTTAATATCTAGAAGTAGATTGTTCTATAGTCGTATATCTAGAAGTAGATTGTTCTATAGTCGTATATCTAGAAGTATATTGTTCTATAGTCGTATATCTAGAAGTAGATTGTTCTATAGTCGTATATCTAGAAGTATATTGTTCTATAGTCGTATATCTAGAAGTAGATTGTTCTATAGTCGTATATCTAGAAGTATATTGTTCTATAGTCGTATATCTAGAAGTAGATTGTTCTATAGTCGTATATCTAGAAGTAGATTGTTCTATAGTCGTATATCTAGAAGTATGTTGTTCTATAGTCGTATATCTAGAAGTAGATTGTTCTATAGTCGTATATCTAGAAGTAGATTGTTCTATAGTCGTATATTTAGAAGTATGTTGTTCTATAGTCGTATATCTAGAAGTATATTGTTCTATAGTCGTATATCTAGAAGTAGATTGTTCTATAGTCGTATATCTAGAAGTATATTGTTCTATAGTCGTATATCTAGAAGTAGATTGTTCTATAGTCGTATATCTAGAAGTAGATCGTTCTATAGTCGTATATCTAGAAGTAGATTGTTCTATAGTCGTATATCTAGAAGTAGATTGTTCTATAGTCGTATATCTAGAAGTAGATTGTTCTACAGTCGTATATCTAAAAGTAGATTGTTCTATAGTCGTATATCTAGAAGTAGATTGTTCTATAGTCGTATATCTAGAAGTAGATTGTTCTACAGTCGTATATCTAGAAGTATATTGTTCTATAGTCGTATATCTAGAAGTAGATTGTTCTATAGTCGTATATCTAGAAGTAGATTGTTCTATAGTCGTATATCTAGAAGTATATTGTTCTATAGTCGTATATCTAGAAGTATATTGTTCTATAGTCGTATATCTAGAAGTAGATTGTTCTATAGTCGTATATCAAGAAGTAGATTGTTCTATAGTCGTATATCTAGAAGTAGATTGTTCTATAGTCGTATATCTAGAAGTAGATTGTTCTATAGTCGTATATCTAGAAGTAGATTGTTCTATAGTCGTGCCCCTATTATGCATGTAACGATATTCCCAAATAGGCAACGACGTAATGACTAGTTATGCAATATGCCACCTGGGTCATGGGTTATTCCCCCAAAATGTGAGCCACCTCCTGATAACGGAGTAACAAATTGTTTAGTTTGTTATCACCCGAAAGTAGATTATTTCAAGTTGCAAACCCCCCCCTCCCTCCAAATAATTCTTACTATACAGAATTCCATGGTGCAGCAATACAACTTCATATCGTTCCAACATTGTACTCTATATTACATTTGTCATGTAATCATGAGCTATGATGTTCGCATCCCAGATAGTGAGTAGTAAATAACATACCCTATTGAGATACGCGTATAGTTGCATCATAGTTTGGATTTGCATTATCAGTATAGCTAGTCACGTATTGTTATTTACAATATGTTCTTGTCCATATAATCGTGTTTGAAGACCATTTCAGTCATCATATAGTAATTGTTGTCTTGTCATGTACTGAGACTACTAAACGCACGTACGTAAGCGCGCACACGCACACGCACGCACGCACGCACGCACGCACACACACACACAAACACTAGTGTGATATATGTAATGCACATACAATTCATATAATAAAATAATATATTTTGTAGTAGTCCCTCTCTTTTTAACCCATCCCTTCTGCAAATCTGTGAGGGCCTTATAAGAGACGGGTTGCCTCTCGGGACTTGATGCGAAAGTGGCCTATGGTGAGGAGGTAGTATCTGGTGAAGAGGTGACCTCTCGTGACAAGGCCTTATAACGGGGGAACAAAAACAGTGTACTTGTGAATTGCAGTTCAGATTGTTATCCAAGCGAAACTTTTTGAATGGTACGCAAACCGCAAATATCTAACGCAGATAGCAAGTGCATTGTCCTGAAAACCTTTTATCACGTGCGATTTTTCACAATTAAGCGATTTGTCTGACAGCTAACAATGATACCGTTTTATCTAAGAAAATATGTCTTGTCGCTGAGATTATCTAAGCTGTGCATAATTATCCGTAATTTGTGTGCTTAAGCACCCAGACATCAGCCATCACTAATATCAGCCATCACATTCACACAGATGAAGGAACACATTGATATACTGACTGTGTCTACTATTGTTGCGTGTTGGGACAAAGAAATATTGCATTGGTGGCCACTGATGCTAGCGGGAATAATAAGTTATTTGTTTAATGCATATCGAGTATATAATTAAGGTGACAATGACGTCTGTCCTACATCTCACGGTCTCCCACCTCCGTCCACACTGCAGTAGTTATGTGTATATGTACAAAGCGTGGTGTAACTGTCTACAGACGACATAAGGGCGCAAGCCACATTTATTTATTTCATTGGTGGCAAATGTTAATGTTTTTGCATGATTGAAAGAACATGTGACCATCAAACATTCTAAAACTTCATGATATCCACCGGCAATATGTTACCAATTCTCTGAACAGTTTGGTGAAAATCACCTCTTGTCATGTGGCAAATGGTCATATCCTCAAAATTATCAGATTTCGCCAAATATTAATAGCCTACGGTGTTTTCAGAATGTCACCACCAAAATGCCAACGTGTTTTCAAATCCACTTCGTACTGCAACATCTCATTGCCAAAGGTCCGACCGTTTAAACGTTTCAGCTTTCCTGGCTGAATACTGGTACCTTTTGTGGCAAATACAATATTTGGCTTCGGCTAAATTGCGTATGACAGTTTGTGGCAATGTCCTACGTATGACAGTTTGTGGCAATGTCCCACGTATGAACGTTAGAAATGTCTTCTTCTGTGGAACAGTAAATACCAACTGGCGCAATTCCTAAGCCCACGCAACTATTCATATTCTGTGGACTGACCTATATATTTGTACTTTACGCATATATTCCACCACGACATCCCCATAAAACAACAACACAGAAAGTTGTCAAAAACAACTACTACAGTGACAACTATGTGAATGACAGCATTCTAATTAGTACGGTGAGATCCCAAACTTTCAGATGAAGCCTATCAATAACCGTTACAAAGGTCGCAGTAGACGTCACGCGGCCTTAACCCAGAATGTAAAGACAAGTCACTATTGTATGCGGAACCTGGAGCATAAGTCATAGTCTGGGCGGGTACACCGAAGCAACGGGTTTAGTTCCTTGGATGTCGACGATATGTCTGCTCGTTGGTTGGTACATTGATCTATCTACATCTTCTCATGAACGCGTCAGTAATATACTTGATAAAGAGTAAAGCACAACTAACTATAAATGGTGCTCAGTAAGCACATTGATTGCAAGTACTCTCGATCGACTTTATAAGGCGCGGCTCTAAAAGTCGTTGTTTGTCGAGCCTTAAACAATGTTTTAGCAAATAGATGGATCTTCAGATATGGTTTAAAAGCAACATGCGATGTTACTGTTTATGTTACCGTGGCAAGGTATTCCATACTGTGGAGCAGCAATGCTGCACGACCACCCCATTTCAGTTTAGCTCGGGGGCACACGAAGGTAGGTCGAGTTCACTAGAGCGCAGTGATCGCGGTGATTCACGTCGAGCGACACCATTAACGATGCTCGTCGGTGCACAGTCGCTGCACATCCACTGAGTGATCGATATAAGAGGAGCAGGGTTGATCGCAGGACTCCACCAGTAATCAACAGTTGCAGCTGTTTTTTTTGTAACGGCTTAATCCCCTTACTGCTTTTTCCAAGTTTGGGAAATTCCGTAGCTAACAACCTAGAAAACCTTGAATTTGTCTCGAATTTTAGTATACCCTTGAACACATTGGAAAATATTGTTATATTCAAGTCACATTTGAAAATTATTATAATGTGGTTAGGTAGTGTTCCATATAGACGCCGCAGCTTTGTGAACAGCCGTCCCCAACCTTGAGACGAGAACGCGTCGTTGTAAACCTGCTTAATTGTTGCTAGCAGACTGCAGTGCTCTCGCTGGTTGGTATGGGCACACGAGTTCATGGCGTTGTGTTAAAAAATTATATTGTAGTTGATTATGCGTGCCACGATTAGCCAGTGAAGATGAACATGGGCTTGACAACATCCCTCGCGTGACTGCCAGATATCAACCTAGCAGTCGTGCGATGTTGTCTACAGACGTGCCGTTTATAGGCAAGTTGCAGTAGTCAAGCCGTGATGGGATGAAAGCAGTAGTCAAGCCGTGATGAGATGAAAGCAGTAGTCAAGCCGTGATGGGATGAAAGCAGTAGTCAAGCCGTGATGGGATGAAAGCAGTAGTCAAGCCGTGATGAGATGAAAGCAGTAGTCAAGCCGTGATGGGATGAAAGCAGTAGTCAAGCCGTGATGGGATGAAAGCAGTAGTCAAGCCGTGATGAGATGAAAGCAGTAGTCAAGCCGTGATGAGATGAAAGCAGTAGTCAAGCCGTGATGAGATGAAAGCAGTAGTCAAGCCGTGATGGGATGAAAGCAGTAGTCAAGCCGTGATGGGATGAAAGCAGTAGTCAAGCCGTGATGAGATGAAAGCAGTAGTCAAGCCGTGATGGGATGAAAGCAGTAGTCAAGCCGTGATGAGATGAAAGCAGTAGTCAAGCCGTGATGGGATGAAAGCAGTAGTCAAGCCGTGATGGGATGAAAGCAGTAATCAAGCCGTGATGGGATGAAAGCAGTAGTCAAGCCGTAATGGGATGAAAGCAGTAGTCAAGCCGTGATGAGATGAAAGCAGTAGTCAAGCCGTGATGAGATGAAAGCAGTAGTCAAGCCGTGATGGGATGAAAGCAGTAGTCAAGCCGTGATGAGATGAAAGCAGTAGTCAAGCCGTGATGGGATGAAAGCAGTAGTCAAGCCGTGATGGGATGAAAGCAGTAGTCAAGCCGTGATGAGATGAAAGCAGTAATCAAGCCGTGATGGGATGAAAGCAGTAGTCAAGCCGTGATGGGATGAAAGCAGTAGTCAAGCCGTGATGAGATGAAAGCAGTAATCAAGCCGTGATTGGATGAAAGCAGTAGTCAAGCCGTGATGGGATGAAAGCAGTAGTCAAGCCGTGATGGGATGAAAGCTGTAGTCAAGCCGTGATGAGATGAAAGCAGTAATCAAGCCGTGATGGGATGAAAGCAGTAGTCAAGCCGTGATGGGATGAAAGCAGTAGTCAAGCCGTGATGGGATGAAAGCAGTAGTAGGTGGGTTGAATTCGTAATATGTCATGTGGGCGGTTGGTGGCGCCTGGCGCCGTTTCCGGTTGCATATGCGCCAGGTTGTGACAAGCCTTGGGTACTATCGTCACTAACGACCAAAAATAAACTAATATGTTTACCAAAATTGCGTATGATTGCCCAATTCCGGATAGGGTTATTGCGACATGGCTCCTCGCCCAGGTAACAAGGCACGTTCAGATAGCGTTTTGAAGCGTATTTACCTTGACACGAAACAAAATGGAAGTTACAATTAATTCGGAGGAAGTGATGTCGCTTGAAATGTCGACGCGTCGCAGTGGGTGGTATAAATTAGCAGTAGCAGGCAGATCTGGTTGACATGGCATGTTTCAAACAATGTAACGATAATAATACTTTCTTTAGACTGTCATAGACGTGTTGTCTACGAAAGCGTGGTGTGTTCAGTTGAGGAACAAATCGGAATCGTCACTCACAGCAGTATCTCATCGGTTATTAAAGAACAATGACGGACCACTGACCTTGCAGACGGATCAGGGAAACGAAATTTTGAATCGGGAATTCCAAGAGTTTCTAAATGAACAAGGTACCCGACATTTTATGATACACAACGACCAGACCTAGGCTTGTATCGCCGAGCGATTCAGTCGTACTCGTATCCCTATTTCACGAAAAACCAGACCTTGAGGTACCTGGACGTAGTGTAACTTCTCGTGAATTTGTACAAGACAAGAACAGTTATCACGAAGTATCGGTTTTTGCACCAGTGGAAGTGAATTTGACAAATCAAGAAGACGTTTGGCAAATTAATGGAAACCGATGCTGCAGTAAAACCAAACCCGGTTTAAAAGTCGGCGATGGCGTGCGAATCAGCAAAATCAAGAGGCATTTCGAGAATTGTTACCTACCCAACTGGAGTGATGAGATATTCACGTTAAAGGAATGCATTGTTCCGCCCCACCCATTTATCGTTTAGTCACCCGTAGAAGATTTTTTTTATGACAATGAACTACAGAAAGTGTTGGCATCGAAAGCTAAACTCTATTGTGTCGAGAAAGTAATGCTGCAGCGCAAATGAGGATAAATACAAATGTGACGATATAAAGGATAGATCGGTCGAATGATCATTCGTACAAAGGAACGTGTGCGCGGATGTGCGCTTCAAAAATAGTGGTGAGATGATGGAGAGTTTCATGGGAACCAGACTAGGCCTTCACAAAAGTCATACATAGATAGCCAGAAATAGGATGTCCAGCTCGATTGTTCCTTTGTTCGAGAATTATTTTCCTTCGTTCATGAAGCGGATTTCGTGGTAGATTTGGCGCAGAGTTTTTACTCTCTTGTTTCATTTGCGTATCGTCCCGCTAGAAGATAAACACGGAGACGTGTTGGCACTTAGCTTTGACAACGTGTAGCACGTCCCCCTCTTGCACAAATAATTTGCAGCGGTCGACACATATACAAGAAGCGATGCAGTTCATTAGAAAGTTGTAGGATGATCGAGGTGCATCACGTTCAATGACGCAAGCCATCGTTTTTCGAAACATGAATCGAAACATGTGTTTTGAAGACTATTAAGTCAGGCGAGACGGTGAAGGGTTGCCTGTGTTTATTAGGGCTATAGTGCAACGAGGACATGGGTAGTTTGTTCGGTGATTCAAACTGCCGTGCCTCTGATAAAGATGTGGGCGAGCGCTGAAGGCCGGTTTGGTGACGTGTTGTCTGGACAGAACATTAACGAATCTGCAAAGAGGCGAATCAAAGAAACGGGAAAGGACCAGCAGAGCGCAACGATGTAGTGGCGGTGGTGGTGGGCCACCGGGCGTACGAGGTGCTCCACGCTCTATAATACGTAAGACGATGAGAAATCTAGTTAGATGGGTGAGATCAACGACAACAACAGTGGTCTGAAAAAAAAACCATTACAAATGGACCTCTTCTCGCTACCTGTTCAACGCTACCTCTTCAACGGCGTTGACCTGAAAGTTCATCTAGTGTGAAACAACAACACATTTGCAGTCATGGCTAATTGTGACTCTCCGGATGATAAGATATGTATCGTCAAAGCAGCTTTATTTGCTCAAAAAGCGAAGTTGAACCCTTCATGCAGATGGGTCGCATAGAGGCGCTGGAAAAGGGAATGGCCATGTGTCCGTTGAGAAGAGTCGACTTAGTAGTCTTGCCGAAGGGAGTGGCAGGAGTAGAAAAAGCTTTATTTCAAGATGGTGACTATGTCACGTTTATCGCGTGATTTTCAATGCGCCATCAATCACATCCGCTCCTACATAAACAGTTGTATAAAGAAGATAACATATACACGTCAAAACAATATATAAACAAAACAAAACATCAATAAATACCTACTTAAAACGTATCATTTCAATTAAAAAAATATATTTTTTTAATAAAAAAATTATATCAATAATGTCCTACATGATGGACAACATTTATAAAACATTGGCGTCGTAGACAACTATAACTTCGCGCGTTCGAGCGGGCTTTCCAAGGTCGCGTTATCTGATTTTAGGGACACCAGCTTCGTGGTAACGATGTAAAATAATCGAAGGCCCGCCAGTGATTCCGTTCTCAGCAGCGTCGTGAAGCGCTTTGTTTTAATCATTGAACAGGTAAAAGTGGACGTCCGGTTGTAAGACATGAATTTCAGTTTTTGGGACGTTGAGTCCATCCTTGAACACGTCAATGTTATGGCCTTTGTAGAAAGAAAATTTGATGTCTAAGAATTTAAAGAATGGGACCACATAACTATGATTGTATCAAACGAAGAAATCCGTAAATGTTTTCATGCCGTGATCCCGCCAGAAGTTTTGACAAGAAGGATAATTTTCGTCCGAGATGCTTTTGTTTTTCAACTCGCTGTGAAAAGCTTCCTTCAGAGGACGGGTTTTGCAATCGACGTTCTCCAATGAAGTCACCTACTCGTGATGGAAAAAGCCTTTTGTTCGCGTACATCAGTATGCTCTTAGATATTTGTTGTAATTGAAACGGGGCGCCAAATAATTAGACATTTCCAACAAATCTTTCTAGGATCAAACTTATGAAATTCATGTTACGCAATACCACGAATGCAGACTGTGCAAATCCGTGGTCAGTTGTGTATTACCGGTAATTCTTTGACGAATGCTTTAAAAGCGCCAATTAAATTATTAATTTCGTTAGATTGTTTCATTGTATCTCTACGTGTTTTCTTGTTAATTCGTCCATGTGTTTCTTCGATTAAGTCGAGCCGTTCTTTTTTCATTCCTAGTATCTCAAAAGCGTTTTCGTATTTATTTTTGAAAATGTTCTCCTCAACCGCTTCGCTGATTTTACATAATTGGACTAGGAAGCGGTCGACTATTTGGCTCTGGTCACTGTAGTGTAGGAACCCGTTTGAAGCAATGTTTACACTTAGTAATTCATGCCGAACCAAACATTCGACCTTCGAGCTACTCTCTGGTAGCGATGAAACGTCAAATGAAGATTTCAAGTTGAACGTGGCACGATAAGGATAATAATGATGTTCCTTTTCTACATCAATTTCCTGATCGTCGAGTCTTTCGAATAAAGTTTTTTTCTTCACGTCGAATGCCGCCTGGATAAACTTGCCTAATCTTAAAATAAAAAAAAAGCTCGTGTCGTTTTAGAGACCAAAGTTTATTCCAAAGGGAGTCACACTTTCTACATTGTACGACCGACAATATTTCTGAATACCGAAAATATGCGAAAAGTGTTTGTCGAATAAATTTAGATTCATAGTCTCGGGAAAGTGGCAACGCGAACACCCGATTAACTTACACGATACTAGTTGGGCGGTGTCAGTATGGAAGTCGGTGTCAGTATGGAAGTCGCTGTCACCAGGCGTGTCGGAATCGCGGTCGATGTCTCGGGCAGGGTCACGGTCACATATTTTGTCCTCCATGTCACTGTCGTCGTTTTCTACTGTAATTTCGTCAACGTCAACATCATTATATTCGTCTTTGTTGTCGTTTTTGTTGCTGGCCTTGAGATCGAATAGTTTCAACATGTAGGTCCAGGTTATCAACTAGGTCCAGGTTATCAACTAGGTCCAGGTTATCAAGGGGAGCTCCAACTATGGGCGAGAGCTCTAAAGAAACACATATTGTTTTCATACGGAGGATAGCCTTGACGATATGTGTCATGGACCAAAACATTAAGGATAATAATGATGTTCCTTTTCTACATAAATTTCCTGATCGTCGAATCTTTCGAATACAGTTTTTTCTTCATGTTAAAAACCGCCTGGGTAAACTGGCCTAATTTAAAATCACAAGAACGTTCGTGTCGTTTTAGAGACCAAAGTGTATTCCAAAGGGTAGTCACACTTTCTACCTTGTACGACAGACAATATTTCTGAATACCGAAAGTATATGAAAAGTGTTTGTCGAATAAATAAACTTTATTCGACGAAATCGAAAAAAGATAACGAAATTAATTTGTAATTCTGTTAGGCAAAATTATTTGAGATTTATTTCCGCAAGTCTTATATCTTAAATATTCTGGATGTGCCCCACTCGATATGTAGAACGAATACTGTGTCAGTGTCTTGTCGGTCAACAGTGAAGGAATAAGTATTCAGAAACATATATAATTTTATGAATGGGCTGTTGGTGAGAAGTTCACTGCACTAGATTCAACGCCCAGGAATTTCAGATCGACCTGGCCACCACGTGATACGCATAAGCAATCACGTGATACGCTCATGAAAGACTCGGAATTGTTTGATGGCGAACCACGTAAAAGTAACGAACCACCGAGTGAACGCGCCATTCGAATACTGACATGGACTGACTTGTCACCTTTAAATCTATTTTGGTTTGTATCGAAGCTGGAGGGCACAACTAACAGCAGGACCTCAATTCCGTGTGTTTACACCAACAATCATTCGTTGTACAACACAAGCGACGTCATCGTATTCCACACGAGACACATTTACGACTATAGTGAAATGCCGACATTCCGCCTGCCACGCCAACACTGGATGACGTATTTGCACGACGCGCCCGTGCGAACTTTGATGACAGTGATGTCACCTTACGAGTCGTGGTTCAACTGGACTTACACCTACTCGATGGACGGATATATTGTAACACCATACGGAATATGTCTTCCGAAACGTGACAAGGTAACGAACGACTCCAGTACCATCACGGCGTAATTAGACTAGTCTACGGGAAATCAGCTGAGTCAACTCCGTGGATAGGAAAACACGCACAACGCAACGATTACATTGCTATTAATTACGCATTCTTATATAGATGTCAAAGACTACTCTTCACCGAAAGCTTTAGCGACATATCTATACAAATTGGATACAAACGACACGCTTTATAATAAGTATTTTGCATGGAAGGGAAATTATACATGCTATCAGAGAGTACCAGGAAAATCTCGTTCGTGTGACATATGCAAATTCATTAAATCTGAGCAAAACTAATACAATATCTGATATCAACCAATTTTGGAGCCGAAAACGCTGTATTCCTTCAGAACAATACTATGACGGTATAGCAACACTGTCTTATAATGATGCCTTTTCGCGGAAGTACTTGGTATAAATTAGTGATATTGTTTAATGGTTTTGGGTGAAATAGTAGTAGTTGTAGTACCAATTTATTATATGGCTATCTATCATATATATTTTAGCGCTTTTAGTAGTAGCTAAGTCCAAGATACTATTATAAAGTCTACGTTTTGATAATTTGACACGATCTTGGGTCGTACATCTTTTAGTCAGGTTGGTTATGTCGCCTTTTTGTTGATTATAGTTACAAGGCTGATAAAAACTATTTCTTAAATTTACTAATTAATCAGTGTCACTGTTTTCCAGAATGTTGCTATTAATTCCTGGTACAATAGGTACATGTAGTTTACTATTTACATTAGTTGTCCGTGTGGAGATATCTACTTGTCAGCACCAAATGTAGGGCAATTGTTCGCAGTGGTTATTGTTCTAGGTGGCAGGTTTCCGTGCTTGATTATATGGAACATTGTGACAACAAGTTGTGATTTGGTTGTTGTGATCGAAGCAAAAAGACCATTAAAAAATCAGGCAGGCCACAGACACAACTATTCCATGAAACATCTGGAGACTGGGCGAAGAATAACGTGTGAAACCTGACCTCACAGTTGTCGCAAGCAGTGCCGTAGTCTTTTCTTTTTGCCACATTCCACACACAGAAACCTGATTGGATTTTCGATGTCGATTGCTACGAGAAGCAGTAATGACAGGTCCATATGCCAAGAAATACATGGATACATGTATGGATACATGTATGGATACCTGTATGGATACACGTATGGATACATGGATACACGTATGGATACATGTATGGATACAAGTATGGATACGTAGAACAGTTTAATTAAAAAGTGCGTATTTGTGTTCAAATCATCAAAATAATTTACTTTAGTCGTTAGATCTAGTATGGTTCAAAATAGTGGATATCCAAAACGGTAAATACTTTATTGGGTCAAGGCTGATCATGGGCGTGAATTCCATCCTCTCGTCGATCACATGACAAAGTTACGACATTTCAACAATTAACAGTTTTCAGCGTTTCTACTTTCACTTCAATCAACTCTGCATGCAGAATTAAATCATAAAAAAATGTGTCTGATGATTTCACCAAAAAAATATATATAAAAGTTGCACGATCAAGCTAATATATCGTAGTGGATGCTAGGTTGGTTTTAATTTTCGCAAAATTAATTTTAAATGAGACGAACAAAAATCGAATTGATGATGCACCTTCAATAAAACATTCTTCTCAAAATATGTGCAGGGGTGATATTTAGCAAGTCAAGTAAGGCAGCCAGTTGGGCTACCAACCTTGCAAAGTGAAGTAGCCCGACAGCTCCTTAGGTAACCCACTTGCTAATCAATATTTTGATGATAGAAAGTAAATAATTTGAAGATAGAATGTATGAACGACATCAACGACAAACAAACAGTTTTGAAACATTTATCTGCCAGGCAGGATCAATACAATGTAATTCATAATACTGAATAAAATACAGTATACAATGCTACACATGCGACAGATTGTTTTCATAACATAGTACACCAGCAGTCTACGCGAAAATCTCCAAGCGTCTGAGGTTTTTTTAACATTCCGTTTATTTTTTGCTGCGTCTAAAATAGTGCAGCTCCGTAAATATTTCGTGTCGCCATACGGGCGGCTGTAGTAGAAAATTTAAGGCGCGCGAAGTAATTTTGGGTGCCTTTGGTGCGACCGGTAAATATATATATATATATATATATATATATATATATATATATATATATATATATATATACCGGTCGCACGTATATATATATATATATATATATATATATATATATATATATATATATATATATATATATATATATATATATATATATATATATATATATATATATATATATATATATATATATATATATATATATATATATATATATATATATATATATATATATACTACTTCTACTACTACTACTACTACTACTACTACTACTACTACTACTACTACTACTACTACTACTACTACTACTACTACTACTACTACTACTACTACTACTACTACTACTACTACTACTACTACTACTACTACTACTACTACTACTACTACTACTACTACTACTACTACTACTACTACTACTACTACTACTACTACTACTACTACTACTACTACTACTACTACTACTACTATAACATCTATTTATTAAGGGGTAATTCAATATTTAGAGAAGCCATGTCATACTTGGATTGGGTTGTAGACTGTGAGCAGTAGCTGAAGGAACTGAAGGCACATAGGAGTAGGCAAGTGATGACCCTGTGGTCGCGGACTTGCGATTTTGGGGGGCAACTCACTTTTTTGGGGAAAGTGGACTTCCTGCTATTATTTTTGCAGGTGGACATGCTATGGCCTTTGCCCCTACAGATTGAACAGAAATGGCCGTACTGACAGCCTCCTTTGAAGCAGCCCCCCTTGTTATGCTTGTAATAAACATAATGTCAGATGGGTTCCAAATGGCAGATGTCCTGAATGAATATTTCAGCTCAGTTTTTACCACAGAAGATATCAGCTCACTTCCAGTTCCATTGACTAAATTTGAGGGCAATAAATCAGAACATTTAGGGCAGTTATTTGTAACTCCTGAAATGATAGCAAAGAAAATTAAGAAGATGAAAGATAATAAATCACCTGGAGTTGATGGGATACCACCAAAACTGCTAAAGGAAATTGTTGATCAAATTAGTACACCACTTGCAAACTTATTTAACTTGTCACTAGAAGAAGGAATAGTTCCTTCAGAATGGAAAGAAGCAAACATTACGCCGCTATTTAAGAAGGGATCGAGGAAGAAGCCAGAAAATTACAGACCAGTGAGTTTAACATCAGTTGTATGTAAATTACTCGAAACATTAATTAGAGACCACATGGTGGAATTCCTCGTAAAACATAAATTAATAAATACATCTCAACATGGATTCCTAAAAGCAAGGTCATGTCTAACCAATCTCTTATGTTTTTTAGAATAAATTACAAAGTGGGTAGATGACGGGTCACCAGTGGATGTTGTCAACTTAGATTTTTAGAAAGCTTTCGATAAAGTGCCACATCAAAGATTGTTACTTAAACTAAAAGCCCATGGTATAGGCAATGATGTAATCAACTGGATAGAAAAGTGGCTTACACACAGAAGACAGAGAGTAATAGTAGATGGTGAGATTTCAAACTGGAAATGGGGTACCACAGGGATCAGTATTAGGCCCTGTGTTTAATATATATATAAATGATTTGGAGGATGACATATCTAGCAAAGTTCTCGAATTTGCAGATGACACAAAAGTATTCAGAAAGGTTACTAATGATACAGATAAACAAAGTTTACAGGATGATCTAGACAAATTAGTTAAATGGTCAGAAAAATGGCAAATGTTATTCAATTTTGGGAAGTGTAAATGTATACACATAGGACATGGAAATATGGACGAGGAATATAAAATGGGGGATGCTGTACTAGGTAGAACCACACAAGAAAAAAGATTTAGGAGTAACATTTAATGCTGACATGAAAGTTTCAGAGCAATGTGGGATTGCTGCTTCGAAAGGAAATCAACTTATAGGGCTAATTAGGAGAACTATCACGTATAAGGAGAAACATCTAATTGTACCCCTGTACAAAGCAATAGTTAGACCACATTTGGAATATTGTATTCAAGCATGGAGGCCATATCGTAAAAAAGACATAGATAAGCTAGAAAGAATACAAAGAAGAGCAACTAAAATGATTCCAGAATTAAGAGACTTTAGTTACGAAAGTCGCTTATTATAATGTGGTTTGACAACATTAGAGACCAGGAGACTAAGAGGAGACCAAATAGAAGTGTTTAAAATAGTGAACGGTTATGAGGATGTTGATAGGAATATGTTCTTCAAACTTAAAGAAGGCAGTAGAACAAGAGGAAACAAAGCAGCATTAGTTAAGGAGCAGTGTAGGTTGGACATGAGAAAGTACTCTTTCTCACAGAGGGTGATAAATGAATGGAACAAACTGCCAAATGATTGTGTTAATGCTAGTAGTGTGAATATGTTTAAAAATAGAATTGACAGATATCTGATAAGGGTGGGCTACACATAGATGAGAAAATTGTTGGACTCTCGATAAGCCAATGGCTTCCTTGTCCACTTGCCATCTGGAACTTGTTGTTCGATATGGCAATTTGTTAAATCTTGTTAAATCTTGTAATAGGGCTTAGTACTATCGCCGGTGTTGACGAAGTTGGAAAAACAGGGATGTTTCTTATGCTGCTGTTATATATATATATATATATATATATATATATATATATATATATATATATATATATATATATTATGCGCTGGGGGTGACATATATGGCCTGCTGGATGCTTTCATCTCGTGCGTTCAGTCTCATCTTAAAGCTCGCCTCCACCCAGGTGGACACCAAATCTGCAATCTACTGCAACACAAGCGGGTCCAGTGTGATCATTCGGTTGCTGGCAGGCGCAAACACCAGGGGAGGTCATGCATTCGGAGGCTCCTCCACGGCTGCTGCTTTCGAAAGTGTAGACGTAGATTTTGACATCCTGTAAACACCAGGTGGCAGCATCAGCACAAATACAACTCCGACCAGTCAATGACTGGCCGATGACCCCCTCTTCCCGCTATCCGCAGTGGCGCCACCCAAAGAGTAGAATGGATATTAGTTCACATTGACGCTTGGCTATGCAACCTGGAAGTTGCTAGTTCGGTTGATCAGATCCGTTTAGCCACTTCCGCTACACGCAATTACACCTTCGTCAGTGCAGCCACAATGGGTTCATCTCGTTCAACCGTCAGGTAGATTTGTGTGTCGTCAACAAAACAATGATACTGCATACTGTGTCATGCGACAATATCTCCGATAGGTTTGGTGTACATGCAGTAGAATGTAGGGCCCAACACAGACCCTTTAGGGACGCCACACATCAAGATTGAATCAACCGACTCGGCGCTTGCCACTGCCACTTTTTGAAACCGTTCGCTGATGTAAGATTTCAGCCACGCAAGGGCCTTGTCGGTGATGCAAAATGAGTGCTCAAGTTGAGTCATCAACAACTCATGATCGATTGTGTCAAATGCGCACGACAAATCAAGCATCACGAAGATTGCTGTACATTTTCTGTCCAGTGCCGCGGCGATGTCATTTTTACACGGAGTAGCGCTGTTTCTGTAGAGTGGCATCGATAGTACGCAGATTTAAAAGGGTCGCGCAAAGCATTTGCAATAACGTGTGTGCTTATTTGTCTTGCAACCACTCTTTCAACCAGTTTCGACATAAATGGCAAGCTCGACACAGGACGGTAGTTGTGTAAAATGTCTCTATTCAGCGTAGCTTAATTTTTCAAAACTGGTTTAACGATTGCACGCTTGAAGTCAACGGTGGTGAGAGACGCGTTTATCGTAGCAGTGATCAGTGGCACTAAAGATACTGCATAGTATTATATTACACAATAATTACATTGATATGTGGTGACATCTAGTGGCAAATGTCAGGCATCCGGCGATTTCCAAACAAAGACAGAGCAAGAGGTCATTTGAGGTCACCTCCACAACGTCCTCGCAAGGACGAATCGTGATTAGTTTGACCGGCCGAACCACTGTTTATTTAACTGCTTTGATAAATAGTGTAACTGTTGGAAAGAATCGGCCTTTCACGACAATACATACCCCGAAGTATAGACGCAGACAAGCGATATAGATTTTCTGCAGATAGCATTAATCTTACGATGCATTGTCCAGCACTCACGGTGTTGTTACTGTATATAATATTTCATTGCTACTATCATTATCATTGTACTAACTCGTCGCGGAAATTAATACCTGTAGTCCTTTTGCGACAATACACACTCCGAAATATAGACGCAGTCAAATATATATAGATTTTCTACAGATAACTTTAATCTTCCGATGCATTGTTCAACACACACAACACTGTTATTATACACAACATTTCATTGTTAACATCATCAACATTCGTTCTACTAATCCTACGCCGCGGTAACTATAATGGTTGTAGTTGTTTGTCCAGTGTTTCATTTAAAGACACGCCAACTGTTAGGGCCAAATTATTGTTCTCGCTCTTCTGCCATTTTCTGCCGTTCTTCGCTGCCCACACCTGCCTTTTCCAGGGATCTTTCTTCAAGAACCATTCACCTTAATATTAGCACTAGACCCAGTTGTTCTGCACCACCTGTCAACTTTTTTCGTATGTAATCTGTTGCGCCTCTACACGGTACCCTGGTAAACAAATGGGTGACTAAGCTTGCCCCCTCTGGGCTCCCCTTTGCGAGATCCTAGATACGCCACTGGTCCCTACAAACTGTCCCCGAGTTCACGAAACTGTCAACTTGCTTAATAACCTTCAATTTATACACATCTGTAGTTCCACATCTTATTCCCACACCCACATCACCTCGGTATTCTCAGAGTTCATACTGAGGCAATGCTTTATGACAATGTTTTGTCTTTCTGTAGTCTGCAGTGCTACAACGAGCGCGCCACGCATTTTGATTTGCAATAAATTAAAGCGGCACGACCTACGTGGTCAACACCGTCGACAAATATAACCCTCCCCTGAAAAAAAAACCTGGCTACCCCCTGTAGTCACCCCAATAACTATTCAGCTTTCCCTGAACAAAACACCAAAATTCCACTTTTGAGACCCATTTACAAGTTGTCTCATCTAACTTTCAGTAACACGACTCGACCCGCCAGTGACATATATTGTATATTACAAAAGTCGCGAAGAGGGTTGATAAAAAAATTGCATTTGTCTTGGAAAAATTGTTTGAACAAGTCACGATTCAACATTACCACACGGCTTGCATATTGGTCTGTCCACGTTTAAAGTGTACCAGTAATTGTTGCCTAAATTATACGTGCCTTTTCTGAACAGTAGTACAATGTAACATGCAGCGAATCGGTGTTATTATGACCTACTATAATGTTGATGAGATTCGATACACAGTGTTATTTACTTCGCCAAGAGAGACAGTCGTGTAATCACTAGTTTCTACAAAGCGTGTGTTCCGAATTTCTATCACACGGACATTAATTGTAAACCCGTATTTGTTGTCGCTCTTAACAATAATATCTTTAGAATAAGTCACCTCTCGCTACGTGGCAGATACTTATCAAACTAATTGAACTAAAGGCTATACTCACATATATTATGCATTACCTGCGTTGGCTTCCATATTGTCAGCGTGAGACACCATTAAGTGCTTCATCATCTTAAACAAACCCTTTTCACAGAAATAGTAAACTCATTAAAATTAAACATCGTTAAAATTTTCCGCGAGCTGCCCAACTCACCGTTGCATTTAGTAGCATGTTCCATTCCAACGTCTACTGACATATAGCCGGGTGGACATGCCTTAGACGAGACTTGTGCCTTCAGATCGTGGTAGAAGCCGACTGGACACTTCTCACAGCCGTGTGTCTTCCCGTATGTGCCCGGGCTACACGTCACTGCCAAAGAGGAAATAGCTCTTAGGTACAAACATAGCATTCGTTTATTCTTTCAAATATCCCTAGGCCGCTCACATCATCAATTTCACAACTAATTGTGCCTAAAACAAAACTTAACTTTGGCAAACGTGCTTTCTCTGTCGCTGCGTCAGGAATGAACCCCCCTTCATTTTGGAAATATCTGAAACTATAGCTTTCTTCCAAAAAAAAACTCAAGAAATATTTATTCCAAATTTAATTTCCACAATAAATCTTCGGTGGTGTCTCGTTCTGACAATGACTTTTGCGCGTCCCTGTTCGTGATTATGTTTAATGATTTTGTTTTGATGCGCCTCTAAATGTAAAAAATTATCATCGTAGGCATTTTACATGATATTGATCGCGATCATATTTGCATACAAACCATTCTTTGGAAAATCGACACAACCACCTTTATATATATATATATATATATATATATATATATATATATATATATATATATATATATATATATATATATATATATATATATCGAAAATCGACACAACCACCTTTATATATATATATATATATATATATATATATATATATATATATATATATATATATATATATATATATATATATATATATATATATATATATATATATATATATATATATATATATATGTATATATATATCAACGAACGAAGTTTGTGAAATATTGGCATAGGGCATAGGCAGTTGATATGAAATATCACTTCGAACACACAACGCTTGAACGCCATCTGAAACCATGATGCAAATATCTCCGTTGCACCATCAAAACTATTGAATATTAACATTTGCGAATTCAGCATTGTATTGATAATCTCCATACACTAACACAATGCACTATGGATCGATAACTTCACTGATTTTCGCCCATTGTTAGCAAAGGCCTTACTGGCTTGCGTAAGCATTAAACATAATTTTACTTTCACAAATAAAATGTATATTGACATGTTTAATAAATTAATAATAATGATTGCTCTATATAACTAAAGATTAATTTTGCTACGAACAGTGCTACTACTACTACGCAGAAGGTATCGTCCCAGTAGCCCCCGTGTCTCTAGCCCCAAACCAAGTAGCCCTCGTGTCTCTAGCGAAACATGGCTGCTAGCGTTGAGTTCATCGAAGGTGCTACGGGACACTCTGTTGCCATGTTGTATAGTTATACCTAGCACAAATCTAAATTGGCATGTAGTAAGACGGAAAATGTGGAGTGTAAAGCATTGCTGATGATCAGCGATGATGGAACTGTGGTCAAAGCTGAATATAGCCACAATCACCAACCCAAACCTGGTGATGTACAAGTGAGACAGTTGAAAGGAAACATGCGGAAGTGAGCCGGGGATGAAACGACATCAACGTAAGCGAATTACGACCAGGAAAAGGTGAAACTGCTTCAACAAAGTTCTATCGCAACGGCATCACCAGCTGAGACAGCATCTGCTCTGATCAAATCGTCACACTGCATGCATTCATCCATGGAGTGATGCTGCCACTTGTGTTTGGTCTCCTGTCCAACAAAGAGGGAGAACACTTACATTCGTTTCCTCAGCCTCGTGAAGGAATAGACTGTATCACTCGGATTCACCATCAGTCCTCAACGCATCATGCAGGATGTTGAGAAAAAGGTCTTATGAATGCCTACCTACCTACATGGGGCTGTCCATCAGCTACAGAGAGAATGCTGACAACAGGAATTGGTTCCGTGTGTTACTTGCAATGCTATTCGTCCTGGTGCCACATGTGAAAGATGCATTTGAATTTGTGAAGAGTATATCACCAAATGTATCCTGTGTTCTAGACTTCAATGACTACTTCAACAGAACGTGGATGAACGGAGAGTATCCCATCGAAATGTGGAATTTCTTTAAATATGACGGCAGTCGCACCAATAATCACGTCAATGGGTACCATACGCGGCTAATGGGGAAGGCAGGCAAGACACACCCTAATGTCTTTCAGGTGGTCGAATTTTTCAACAAAGAGGCCTCATCACTTGTCTTCATCATACAACTAAAATCAGACCAACCTGCTCCCAAGCGCAGGAAGAAGTATATCAACATTGACGCTCGTTTGGACCAACTTGGACTCGAGCACATGATATGTCACCGGGGAATTGAGTCGTACCTCAGTGTCACTGGACACATTATGGACAATTTCGGTTAATTTAATTTGGCAAATCATGCATGCATATTATATATATATATATATATATATATATATATATATATATATATATATATATATATATATATATATATATATATATATATATATATATATATATATACGTTCGCTCAATTTAGAATGCGTCATCTTTCCTGTTCATGCGTGATATGCTGCCAAACTGTTATATTCTGAACAGATTTCTACGAAGATTTGATTCGACATTCTGGATATAGTTATGTGGTAAATGGTGATTCAAGGATAAACAAATACACAATGTATTGTTTAGTAGACAACAACAATGTCATACTATCACTATTTCAAAACATGGGCATTCCATAAAGTACGTCACTTCAAGGGGAGGGGTGGTTGCTATAAGGAGCGTTACATGGGGTTGGGATGTGTTGGCGATCGTTACAGAACGAATAATACAGTGTAATGTTCGTCTAGCTGTCGAAGTCACACAGATGGCATTAAATGCTGTGTCAACTTTGTTGGGTATATTTCAGCTGAATTACAACGGCAAAGGAATGCGGACTCTACCATGAATCAGTGAAATGTGTAGTGGCGCACGAAAAGATTCAGCAAATTTGGTGTGCCGGTAAAAAAGCTTTACCCAGTAACCAACAGCAACATTCTCAATACATAGACAAGGATGACCGAGAATTGTACGTGGATGATGCTGAATTGGAGTTGAGTTGGAGTGGCTTGATGAGGAAGCACTAGTGTTTGGGATTATGGGAACCAATAGTCCACATGGGCAGCCCTATGAATCCTTCGGAAGATATCTCGTGTGTAAGTATGAACATACGCACAAATGTGCGTGTGCGTGTGTGCGTGTGCGTGTGCGTGTGCGTGTGCGTGTGCGTGTGCGTGTGCGTGTGCGTGTGCGTGTGCGTGTGCGTGTGCGTGTGCGTGTGCGTGTGCGTGTGCGTGTGCGTGTGCGTGTGCGTGTGCGTGTGCGTGTGCGTGTGCGTGTGCGTGTGCGTGTGCGTGTGCGTGTGCGTGTGCGTGTGCGTGTGCGTGTGCGTGTGCGTGTGCGTGTGCGTGTGCGTGTGCGTGTGCGTGTGCGTGTGCGTGTGCGTGTGCGTGTGCGTGTGCGTGTGCGTGTGCGTGTGCGTGTGCGTGCGCGTGCGCGTGCGCGTGCGCGTGCGCGTGCGCGTGCGTGTGCGTGTGTGTGTGTTTGTGTGTGTGCGTGTGCGTGTGCGTGTGCGTGTGTGTATGTGCGTGTGTGCGCGCGCGCGCGCGTGTGTGTGTGTGTGTGTGTGTGTGTGTGTGTGTGTGTGTGTGTGTGTGTGTGTGTGTGTGTGTGTGTGTGTGTGTGCGAGTGTGTGTGTATGTGCGTGTGTGTGAGCGTGAGGGCGTGCGTGTATGCGTGCGTGTCTATTATGTCAATTAGTGCGTAAAATTGATTAAACGTACATAAACATGGACATTGACATGTCATTATTTATTATTTTTATACAGACATTACCGAGACTGCAATTCATAAAGGATCGCGCTTAATCTTTTTCAAAGTTAGAATCTATATTTAAAAGGAATGTTTTGTTTTGGGCATATTATAAAGTATTACAACAAGTGCGCGAAGCGTAGAATACACACAAATAAAAGAGGCGACCTCCCGTCTCTTGCGCTAAACGTGAATTTGCATCAATTGAAATGTTGTTGTCCTTTCACAATAAAACGCGCACAGACTCTGCTAACACAAGTACTTCGCCTTGACTGTGACAATTAGACTGATGTGATGGTGCGACACACGACTTTGGTCTTCTCCGGCACACACGAGTCTGCCCAGGACGTGCACATCTCGCGCCTGTCCGACGCCTTCAGGATCTCGATGTATTTCGCGCCTATTTCTTGTCGATGTCGATGGTCATCGGTTCTGTAAAGCGAACATTGGCATCGATGCATTAGACTAAATAGTAAGTGAATACTATTGAAACACAAATATGAAAGGAATCGGTGAAACCAAGAATTTTCCAAACACAATTTCCTGCGAATGGGCGTCGCACGAGTGCACAAGAGAAGACATACATTAACCGTAAGATGGCCTAAAGGCGGGTTTATTTTCGTAAATTACGGATTCAGGTCAAATATGAAAAACATTTTTCCAATGTTTGTTCACACTATTACATACCTAGCAAAATATTCCATTAGAATTCAAACATAAAAAACATCAAGGGAAAGTCATATGATATTATTCTACCGGTTTAGATAGAGTGTAAAAAGTATGGTTTTATATTTATACATTATACATTATAATATTACAAGTTCATACACAGTGGTTACACGCTGGTTAATAAATTAAGAACAGCGCATCATCGGACCTTGCATATATGCCGCTTGATCATAGCCAGTAGCCGCATACCGTACAATATTAGGTAACAACATCACAATGACCAGATTTGCCTACAGAAGGAAATAGTTCTCCTACCTGACCAGGTGCCGATGTCCATATTGTGAGACCACACGTTGCCCGCCTCGGTTTCGATGGAGGGACCGATACGATCAGAATCGTTGGTGCGCATCCCCATCGTTCGCGTTCGCCGCTGCGTGCCAGCGTTGCCACAATCGCCTTTCCAGGTGTACCATTCGGCCCACGTCCATTGGGCCCACGGCCATTGGACCATACCACAGTTGGTGACGTCGTGATGCGACAGGTGCGATCCTCCTCTTGTTTGACCTACAAGGAGTAGCACTAGCCACAAACCAAGCAACAACCGACAGGTCATCGTTCTAGCACGGCGGTGGTTGCTTTAAATATATCTCACAATATATAGTTATGCCACAGTCAAGCACAATCCTAAAGTGTACCCTAGTCACGCGTATCAGTCTTTTTATACTTTGACTCTATGTTACGCTTCGTTGGGTATGGGTCAGAGCACCAATAGCATTCCAATTGGACTACGTTGGTTGCTTTATCCAGGCGCCCGTAACGTTGTAGACTGAAGGCCGATCTGCAGAGGTAACTCACCGACCAGTCACATACTCCGGGAACGTTGTTGCTATCGCAACAACAACATGGTGGGCGTGGTTGGTTAGAGCGTCGGACTGTCGAGTTAGGGACATCCACGCAGGTGGGCGCAGTGGTTCGGTGGTTAGAGCGCCGGACTGTCGAGTTAGGGACATCCACGCAGGTGGGCGCAGTGGTTCGGTGGTTAGAGCGCCGGACTGTCCAGTTAGGGACATCCACGCAGGTGGGGCGCGGTGGTTCGGTGGTTAGAGCGCCGGACTGTCGAGTTAGGGACATCCACGCAGGTGGGCGCAGTGGTTCGGTGGTTAGAGCGCCGGACTGTCCAGTTAGGGACATCCACGCAGGTGGGGCGCGGTGGTTCGGTGGTTAGAGCGCCGGACTGTCCAGTTAGGGACATCCACGCAGGTGGGGCGCGGTGGTTCGGTGGTTAGAGCGCCGGACTGTCGAGTTAGGGACATCCACGCAGGTGGGCGCAGTGGTTCGGTGGTTAGAGCGCCGGACTGTCCAGTTAGGGTCATCCACGCCGGTGGGCGCAGTGGTTCGGTGGTTAGAGCGCCGGACTGTCCAGTTAGGAGACATCTACGCAGGTGGGCGCAGTGGTTCGGTGGTTAGAGCGCCGGACTGTCCAGTTAGGGTCATCCACGCAGGTGGGCGCAGTGGTTCGGTGGTTAGAGCGCCGGACTGTCCAGTTAGGGTCATCCACGCAGGTGGGCGCAGTGGTTCGGTGGTTAGAGCGCCGGACTGTCCAGTTAGGGTCATCCACGCCGGTGGGGCGCGGTGGTTCGGTGGTTAGAGCGCCGGACTGTCCAGTTAGGGACATCCACGCCGGTGGGGCGCGGTGGTTCGGTGGTCAGAGCTCCGGACTGTCAATCGAGAGGAGTTTGTCAATAGATGTTCTTTGCTACGGTTTTCAAATAATACTGCATCCCTACACAATACGTAATTTTGGTGAATTTCACACAGCATGTGTCTTAATTATAATGTTCAATATGCAGGTGACATTTTAAAGAAAATAGTTTGACACTTTTTGCAGGAATCCAAACGAACATTATAATGGTTGTCTATTTTAAATCAGTTGCTGTCTCATCCCAGTCAGTTTGAGCCAACGTTACCGAATGGTTAAAACGTAACTGCAGGTTTTGAACAGCCTTTGAATTCGGCTGGTGTATGTGACTCATCAGAAAGCTGTAAAACAACCTCGCGTATCGCTTTATATTCGAATAGTAATATCACAACACCAACAGGCTGAGCATTTTTGAAAATACACTTATCAGCTTCACAACTTAAATTAATTGTTTATTATCTGCAATAATCATGCAACGTTGTCACAGTTTGTGTTCAATTGGTTTACGTTAGAAGTATTTCCATGTGCACTAAAAAAATATACGTTGTTGAACTTAGAATATATTTTGCTTCAGTATTATGTTTTATTTTATTTGTGAAATATGCCAATACATTTTGTGCATCAAACAAGTTCATGTTTGTTGTGACATTGTATGGAATGCAACATATGTCATTCAACTGTCACTTACTGGTGCACCTTGAACAAAGTGTAGAACACTGGGGGAAATTGCGGGCAACTTCTTGCTTTCGGTTTGATGATACAACAGGACAATTGCTATCATCCTTTCGTGGAACACATAGTGTGCCCCATCAGATTTTCAAGAGCTATTTAGCCAATATAGATCTGGTGAAGTTGCGTACATCATTTGTAAATAAAGCAGTTCATGTCGTAGAGACCTTTCAAACAAAATGAGTGAAACAATATTTTCACGTAGGAAGTGTGTCCACACACATTACCAAACCCCTCCTGGTTATTTTATGGATATGTTCAAATAGATTTGGCTTCTTTTAAGAGACCAATCCCAGTGCATGCTCCAATCGCAGCTTTCAAAAGGACCATTGTGCATATAATGTCTGGCACGCAACGAGAAATGATTGATTCTAAAGTTTAGTGTTAACAGCGACACCAAATACGGGTTTACAATTACTGTCCGTGTGGTAGAAGTTCAAAGCATGCGCATTGTAGAAACCAGTGATTACCTGTCTTGGCGGAGTACATAACAATGTTGATCAGATTTCATCAAACTAATAATAGAATATAATAACACTGCTTCGCTGCATGTTACATTATGCTACTGTTTTGAAGAGGCACCTATGCTTTAGGCAACAATTACTGGAACACTTTAAACGTGCACAGACACATATGTAGCTAACCAGCAAGCTGTGTGGTAAAGTTGAATCGTGACTTGTTCGAACAAACTACCCAAGACCAAGGCAGTGTTTTTATCAACCGCCTGCGCGGCTATTGTAATATACAATATGTGTCACTGGCTGGTCGAGGCGTGTTACTGAAAGTTAAATGCGACACCTTGTGTATGGGTCTCACAAGTTGCATTTTGGTGTTTTGATCGGGGAACGCTGAATAGTTATTGGGGTGACTACAGGGGGTAGCCAGGCTTTTTTCAGGGGAGGGTTATATTTGTCGACGGTGTTGACCACGTGGGTCGTGCCGCTTTAATTTACAGTAAATCAAAATGCGTGGCGCGCTCGTTGTAGCACTGTAGACTATAGAAAGACATAACATTGTCATAAAGCATCAATATGAACTCTGAGAATACCGAGGTGATGTGGGTGTGGGAATAATGTTGAACTCTGGGAACAGTGTGTAGGGACCAGTGGCTTATCTAGGATCTCGCAAAGGGGAGCCCAGAGGGGGGCCAGCTTAGTCACCCATTAGCTTACCAGGGTACCGTATAGAGGCGCAACAATTTACATACGAACAAATTTGGTGCAGAACAACTGGGTCTAGTACTAATATTAAGGTGAATGGATCGTGAAGTAAGATACGTGGAAAAGTGTGAACAGGTGTGAACAGCGGAGAACGGGATAAAAAGGCACAAGAGCGAGAACAATTGTAATATGGCCTCCACACAGCAAGGGATTAAGGGGAAGAAGAAGATAAATATATTAACAGGTTCAGAACAACATATTCATTCAATCAATGCATTTCACAGGAAAGACTAATCGACTGCAATGCTTGAAAGAACATTTGGTTACGTATGTTTAGTTTATATGAACACATCATATAAGATGCTTCAATTGCAGTTTATTAGGACACATGCAGGTGTGTAATTGATCTACAGTCGGGATTATATCGATGGGCTTATTTGTTGTATAGTATATGTAGCGGTGACGGGTCGCCATTGTGGTATGTCCCATGGTAGCTCATGTAGTCACGCAAACATCTCACTGCACAGGCACTCCTATCGCACTCGCGGGATGCACGGATTGTACAGGCAGAATACTTGTAGTAATATTCGTGAGTCTGCGCATCATCATCATCAACATCATCATCATCAGCATCATCAGCATCATTATCATCATCATCATCATCATCAGGGGGAAACCATTGTCATATTTAAATTAGACTGTAGGGACCTAACAGTTGGCGCGTCTTCAAATTAAACATTGGAGAAACGACTACAACCATTAACCTCCGCAGTTTAGGATTAAGTCAATGATATTTATATTAACAATGTAGTAGTCTATATAATAACAGCGTCGTGAGTGTTGGACAATGCATCTGACGATAAACGTTATCTGTAGAAAATCTATATCGCTTGTCTGCGTCTATACTTCGGAGTGTGTATTGTCGCGAAAGGACTGCAGCCATTAATTACCGTGGCGTAGGATTAGTAGAATGATAATGATAGTAGCAATGAAATATGTTGTACAATAACAGTGTCGTGAGTGTTGAACATTGCATCGGAAGATTAACGTTATCTGTAGAAAATCTGTATTGCTTGTCTGCGTCTATACTTCGGAGTGTGCATTGTCGCGAAAGGACTGCAGCCAATAATTTCCGCGACGGATTAATAGAATGATAATGTTAGTAGCAATGAATATTCTGCACAATAACAGTGCCGTGAGTGTTGAACAATGCATCGGAAGATTAACGCTATCTGTAGAAAATCAGTATTGCTTGTCAGCGTCTATACTCTGGAGTGTGTATTGTCGCGAAAGGCCGATTCTTGGCAACAGTTACAATAGTTACCAAAGCAGTTAAATATACAGTGGTTCGGCCTGGTGAAGTCATGTCAAGCTAGTCACGATTCGACCTTGCGAAGACATTGTGATGGTGACCTCAAACGACGTCTTGCTCTGTCTTTGTTTGGAAATCGCCGGATATATGACATTTGTCACTAGATGTCGCCACACACCAATGTAATTATTGTGTAATATAATACTATGCAGTTTCTTTTGTCGTAACACATTTTATATTTGTCTGTAATTCTGTATGACTTGGTGGGAAATCAAGTGTGCCTATGTTTTTTTTTTCCGTTTGCATAAACACGTCAGTGTCCATGGTTATTCGTGGCAATAACACGATCGATTGTTTCAATATTTATAAAAAGTACACACGCAACTAATTGAAGATGAATATTGTGGAAAATCCGATTATGCCACAGCTCGAAAAAAATCGACATGTTTGCAGGTAATAAGCTACGTGGAACAGTTCCAAATGATCTTCATAGATATAACGTTGTGGTCCTACTAACAATGTGTACTCATTCGGCGCGGTGGCATTGTGGTTAAAACATCGTACTCTAAATCGGGAGAACCTGGATTCGAATCGTCTTGCTTCCGTTTTTCGAAGCTTGTGAAAATGTCATTCATTCTACGTTATCTCAGTTCAATTAACTATATACACGAGTACTTGGCTATAGAGAATGATGGATATAAACAGTTCAGCCAGGGGTTAAAGTGTAAAGCTGTTTGAGCGGCACTAGGGACAGGATTCCGCGCTATATCAGAACGTACCTTTACCTTTTATTCGCAGTTCGGGAATGTGATCAAGGACACAGTGGAAATGTCCTGATCAGTCCGCTAGTAGGCGCACAATTCGTTACTGCTCAAATGCCCGGCTAGATGAAACGATAGGAAGGCTGGGCGACGATTCTGTTAGACACCCGGAAATGTTGTCCGTTTCTATGTCTATTGCTAGACCAGGACTTTATTGACACTGTGAGAATGACCAGACGCAAAGTTCTACGATGATCTTTTTCAATAAATGACATACGACATTATACATGCACGTGGTGCACGTGATGCGCGTGATGCACGTGGTGCAAGTGGTGAACGTGGTGCGCGTGATGCGCGTGATGCACGTGGTGCGCCGTGTTCACTGTGTTATCCGAGCGACCTTGAGCGCTTGATGCCGTGACACTAAGCGCTGCACCAATGAGTTCTCTAATGTCTTTGTATAAAGACCAAATAGCCCGCCACAACTTGTTACACTTAGCCGTTTCTGTCAACGGATTCTATCGGAAACAAAAGAGCAACGAACCCCAGGAACAAGGACCGCGGGTGTTTGACGTTGATGGGTGTTGACTCATAAACCGGGTGTTTGACGTTGATGGATCCAATATCAAACACCTTCTAAATTTAATCTTCCGATGCATTGTCCAACACATACTGCGCTTGGACCGAATATTTCATTGTTAATATCATTATTATTCTACTAATTTTACGCCGCGTTAATTAATGGCTGTAGTCGTTTGTCGAGTGTTTGATTTGAAGACGTGCCAACTGTTAGGTCCCTACAATATAATTCAAATATGTTAAAGTTAGCCGCCGTCTTGTTCTTGCCATAACGTATTGTCTTATGAAAGGAGAGTTTCCTGAGAGCAAATGATGATGATGATGATGATGCTGATGATAATGACGATGCTGATGATGATGATGATGATGATGCTGTTGTGCTGCTGCTGATGATGCTGATGCTGCTGCTGCTGATGATGATGCTGATGATGATGATGATGATGCGCAGACTCACGAACATTACTACAAGTATTCTGCCTGTACAATCCGTGCATCCCGCGAGTGCGATAGGAGTGCCTGTGCAGTGAGATGTTTGCGTGACTACATGAGCTACCATGGGACATACCACAATGGCGTCCCGTCACCGCTACATATACTATACAACAAATAAGCCCATCGATATAATCCCGACTGTAGATCAATTACACACCTGTATGTGTCCCAGTAAACTGCAATTGAAGCATCTTATATGATGTATTCATACAAACTAAACTTTATTAACCAAATGTACTTTCAAGCATTGCAGTCGATTAGTCTTTCCTGTGAAATGTATGCATTGATTGAATGAATATGTTGTTCTGAACCTGCTAATATATTTATCTTCTTCTTCCCTTAATCCCTTTCTGTGTGGAGGCCATATTACAATTGTTCTCGCTCTTGTGCCTTTTTCTCCCGTTCTCCGCTGTTCACATCTGTTCACACTTTTCCACGTATCTTACTTCACGATCCATTCACCTTAATATTAGTACTAGACCCAGTTGTTCTGCACCTCCTATCAACTTTTTTCGTATGTAACCTGTTGCGCCTCTATACGGTACCCTGGTAAACTAATGGGTGACTAAGCTGGCCCCCCTCTGGGCTCCCCTTTGCGAGATCCCAGATACGCCACTGTTCCCCGAGTTCACGAATATTCCCACACCCACATCACCTCGGTATTCTTAGAGTTCATACTGAGGCAATGCTTTATGACAATGTTATGTCTTTCTGTATTCTACAGTGCTACAACGAGCGCGCCACGCATTTTGATTTACAGTAAATTAAAGTGGCACGACCCACGTGGTCAACACCGTCGACAAATATAACCCTCCCCCTAAAAAAAAAATTGCTACCGCGCTGTAGTCACGCCCATAACTATTCAGCTTTCCCCGATCAAAACACCAAAATGCCACTTGTGAGACCCATATACACGGTGTCTCATTTAACTTTCAGTAACACACCTCGACCAGCCAGTGACACATATTGTATATTACAATAGCCGCGCAGACGGTTGATAAAAGCACTGCCTTGGTCTTGGGAAGTTTGTTTGAACAAGTTACGATTCAACTTAACCACACAGCTTGCATATTTGTCTGTGCACGTTTAAAGTGTTCCAGTAATTGTTTCCTAAAGCATACGTACCTCTTCAAAACAGTAGCATAACGTAACATGCAGCTAAGCAGTGTTATTATATTCTATTATTAGGTTGATAAACATTGTTATGTACTCCGCCAAGACAGGTAATCACTGGTTTCTACAATGCGCATGCTTTGAACTTCTACCACACGGACAAGGGTCTCAGAGACACGGGGGCTACTGGGACTGGGGCTAGAGACACGGGGGCTACTTGGACTGGGGCTAGAAACACGGGGGCTACTTGGACTGAAGCTAGAGACACGGGGGCTACTTGGACTGGGGCAAGAGACACGGGGGCTACTTGGACTGAGGCTAGAGACACGGGGGCTACTGGGACGATACCTTATACCTAGTAGTAGTAGCTTCTCAGGGAAACTCGGTAGTACTGTCCATAGCAAAATTAGTATTTAGTTATATAGAGTAACCAGTAAGGCCGTTTCTGACAATGGGCGAAAATCGGTGAAGTTATCGATCCATAGTGCGCGTTCGTTCACGAATATCAGAATTGTGTTAGTGTATGGGGATTATCAATACAATGTCGAATTCGCAAATGTTAATATTTAATAGTTTTGATGGCGCAACGGAGATATTTGCATCATGGTTTGAGATGGCGTTCAAGCATTGTGTGTTTTTTACATGATATTTCATATCAGCGGCCTTGACCTGCCCTATGCTAATATTTAAAAAAAATCGTTCGTTGACATATATATATATATATATATATATATATATATATATATATATATATATATATATATATATATATATATATATATATATATATATATATATATATATATATATATATATATATATATACACACACACACATATATATATATATATATATATATATATATATATATATATATATATATATATATATATATATATATATATATATATATATATATATATATATATATATATATATATATATATATATATATATATATATATATATATATATATATATATATATATATATATATATATATATATATAAAGATGGTTGTGTCGTTTTCCCAAAGAATGTGACGCGATCAATATCATGTAAAATGCCTACGATGATAATTGTTTACATTTAATAATAATAATTAACTTCTATGGCGCCTATATTCTCAGGAACCTGAGCTCAGAGGCGCATCAAAACAAAGTCAATAAGCATAATCACGAACAGGGATGCGCAAAAGTCAATATCAGAACGAGGCACAACCGAAGATTTATGGTGGAAATGCAATTTGGAAAAAAATTAATTTTTTCGAAAGATAGCTATAGTTCCAGATGTTTCCAAAATGATGGTGAGTTCATTCTAGACGCAGCGACAGAGAAAGCACGTTTGCCAAAGTTAAGTTTTGTTTTAGGCACAATTAGTTGTAAAATTGATGATGTAAGCGGCCTAGGGATATTTGAAAGACTAAACTAATGCTATGTTTGTACTTAACAACTATTTCCTCTTTTGCAGTGGCGTATAGCCCAGGCACATACGGGAAGAATCACGTATGTGAGAAGTGTCCAGTCGGCTTCTACCACGATCTGAAGGCACAAGCCTCGTTCAAGGCATGTCCACCCGGCTATGTGTCAGTAGACGTTGGAATGGAACATGCTATGACAATATGGAAGCCAACGCAGGTAATACATGATATATATGTGAGTATGGCTTTTAGTTCAATTAATTTGATAAGTATCTGCCACGCAGCGAAAGGTGACTTAATCTAAAAAGATTATTGTTAAGAGCGACAACAAATACAGTTTACAATTAATGTCCGTGTGATAGAAATTCAGAGCACGCGCATTGTAGAAACCAGTGATTACCTGTCTGTCTGTCTTGGCGAAGTAAATAACAATGTTGATCGAATCTCATCAACATTATAGTAGAATATAATAACACCGCTTCGCTGCATGTCACATTATACTACTGTTTAGAAAAGGCACGTATACCTTAGGCAACAATTACTGGTACACTTTAAACGTGGACATACACATATGTAGCGAACCAGCAAGCTGTGTGGTAATGTTGAATCGTGACTTGTTCAGACAAATTTCCCAAAACCAACGCTGTGGTTTTATCAACCGTCTTCGCGGTTATTGTAATATAAAATATGTGTCACTGGCGGGTCGAGTCGTGTTACTGAAAGTTAAATGAGACAACTTGTAAATGGGTCTCAGGAGTGGAATTTTGGTGTTTTGATCGGGGAACGCTGAATAGGTATTGGGGTGACTACAGCGCGGTAGCCAGGTTTTTTTCAGGGGGAGGGTTATATTTGTCGACAGTGTTGACCAAGTGGGTCGTGCCGCTTTAATTTACTGTAAATTAAAATGCGTGGCACGTTCGTTATAGCTCTGCAGACTACAGAAACACATATCATTGTCATAAAGCATTAGCTCAGCATGAACTCTGAGAATATCGAGGTGATGTGGGTGTGGGAATAAGATGTGGAACTACAGATGTGTAACGATTGAAGGGTTATTAAGCAAGTTGACAGTTTCGTGAACTCGGGGAACAATGTGTAAGGACCAGTGTAGTATTTAGGATCTCGCAAAGGGGAGCCCAGAGGGGGCACGCTTAGTCACCCATTAGTTTACCATGGTACTGTGTAGAGGCGCAACAGGTTACATACGAAAAAAGTCGACAGGAGGTGCATAACAACTGGGTCTAATGCTAATATTAAGGTGAATGGATCGTGAAGAAAGATACATGGAAAAGGCAGGTGTGGACAGCGGAGAATGGGAGAAAACGGCAGAAGAGCGAGAATAATTGTAATGTGGCCTCCACATAGGATTAAGGGAAGAAGATGAAGAAGAATTAGCAAGTTCAGAACAACATAATCATTGAATCCATGAATACATTTTGCAAGAAAGATTAATCGACTGCAACCCTTGAAAGTACATTTGATTACTTATGTTTAGTTTATATGAATACATTATATAAGATTCTTCAATTACAGTTTACTGGGATACATGCAGGTGTGTAATCATCATCATTACCACCATCATCATCACCATCGTCATCATCATCATTTGCTCTCAGCAAAGTTCATACGGCAATACATTATGGCAAGAACAAGATGGCGGCTAACTTTGTCATATTTGGCCCTAACAGTTGCAGTGTCTTTAAATGAAACACTGGACAAACGACTACAGCCATTATAGTTACCGCGGCGTAGGATTAGTAGAATGGTGATGATATTAACAAAGAAATGTTATGTACAATAACAGAGTCGTGAGTGTTATACAATTCACCGGAGGATTAATGCTATCTGCAGAAAATCTATATCGCTTGTCTGCGTCTATACTTCGGAGTGTGTATTGTCGCGAAAGGACTGCAGCCATTAATTACCGCGGCATAGGATAATAATAAAAAATCTATTATATTTTGTTTGTGTCTATACTTCGGAGTGTGTATTGTCGCAAAAGGACTACAAACATTAATTTCCGCGACGGATTAGTAGAATGATAATGATAGTAGCAATTAAATATTATGTACAGTAACAGCACCGTGAGTGTTGGACAATGCATCGGAAGATTAATGCTATCTGCAAAAAATCTATATCGCTTGTCTGCGTCTATACTTCGGGGTGTGTATTGTCCTGAATGGCCGATTCTTTTCAACAGTTACAATATTTAAACTAGTCAAACTAGTCACGATTCGACCTTGCGAGGACATGGTGGAGGTGACCTCAAATTACTGCTTGCTCTGTCTTTGTTTGGAAATTGCCGGATGCCTGACATTTGCCACTATATGTCACGACATATCAATGTAATTATTGCGTAATATAATACTATGCAGTATATTTTAGCGTTAGTGCCACTGATCACTGCTACGATAAACGCGTCTCTCACCACCGCTGACTTCAAGCATGCAATCGTTAAACCACTTTTGAAGAAAAACCTACGCTGAATAAAAACATTTTACACAACTACTGCCCTGTGTCGAGCTTGCCATTTGTGTCAAAACTGGTTGAAAAAGTGGTTGTAAGACAAATAAGCACACACGTTGATGCAAATGCTTTGCGCGACCCTATTCAATCTGCGTACCGTCGAGGCCACTCTACGGAAATAGCGCTACTCCGTGTAAAAAATGACATCGCCACGGCACTGGACAGAAAATGTACAACAATCTTCGTGATGTTTGATTTGTCGTGCGCATTTGACACAATCGATCATGAGTTGTTGATGACTCAACTTGAGCACTAATTTGGCATCACCGACAAACCCTTGCGTGGCTGAAATCTTACATCAGCGAACGGTTTCAGAAAGTAGCGGTGGCAAGCGCCGAGTCGGTTGATTCAATCTTGGTGTGTGACGTCCCAAAAGGGTTGGGCCCTACATTCTACTGCATGTACACCAAACCTATCGGAGATATTGTCGCTAGACACGGTATGCAGTATCATTGTTTTGCTGACGACTGAGGTGATCGTCTTCTTCCCAGCGAAGCAATGTGACAGTCTGTCTGCCGATGTACACATTACAGTAGCCGGTCATCGAATTCAAAATTCATCGTGTGTGCGCAATTTGGGTGTGCAATTTGATAGCAACCTGAAAATGCAACACCAGATTGCCAACACTGTGAAAAGTTTCTACTATCAGATTAGAAATATTGGGCAAATTCGGCCACATTTGACCGAAGAATCATGCAAAACACTTGTTCACGCACTAGTGACATCACGTTTAGATTAAGGAAATACACTTTTTTATGGTCTCTCACAAATATTACACTGGTTGAGCATAGCTAACTGTGAGTGAGCATACAATAATATTCTCCGTCAACTATCTGCTGAACATGAAACAACTAATTATATACCAGTGTTCTACTTTGGCTCCCAAACGGTTCTGATCAACCGGACTAGCAACTTCCAGGTTGCATAGCCAAGCGTCAATGTGAATTAATATCCATTCCACTCTTTGGGTGGCGCCACTGCGGATGGCGGGAAGTCATTGACTGGCCGGAGTTGTATTTGTGCTGATGCTGCCACCTGGTGTTTACAGGATGTCAAAGTCTACGTCGACACGTTCGGCAGCAACAGCCGTGGAGGAGCCTCCGAATGCATCGCGTCCCCTGGTGTCTGTGCCTGCCAGCAACCGAATGGTCACACTGGACCCGCTTGTGTTGGATTCGATTGAAGACTTGGTGTCCACCAGCGTGGAGGCGAGCTTTGAGGTGCGACTGAACGCACGAGATGAACGCATCCAGCAGGCCATAGATGTCGCCCCCAGCACAGGACCTTCTGCACCTATGACGACGTCAGCAGCGGCTCCTACAGCAAGCAGTGAAGTGTCCGGGAGGAAGCGGTCTCGGTCGAAGAGCAGTCGCCGTTCCCGGGTTCTGTGAGGTCTGGTTTCACACGTTATGCTTCGCCCAGTCTCCAGATGTTTCATGGAATTATTGTATCTATGGTCTGCCTAATTTTTCGAATGGTCTTTTTGCTTCAATCACAACAACCAAATCATCACTTGTAGTCACAATGTTCCATGTAATCAAGCATGGAAACCTGCCACCTAGAACAATAACCTTTGCGAACAATTGCCCTACATTTGGTGCTGACAAGTAGATATCTCCACACGAACAACTAATGGAAATAGTAAACTACATGTACCTATTGTACCAGGAATTAATAGCAACATTCTGGAAAACAGTGACACTGATTAATTAGTAAATTTAAGAAATAGATTTTATCAGCCTTGTAACTATAATCAACAAAAAGGCGACATAACCAACCTGACTAAAAGATGTACGACCCAAGATCGTGTCAAATTATCAAAACGTAGACTTTATAATAGTATCTTCGACTTAGCTACTACTAAAAGCGCCAAAATATATATGATAGATAGCCATATAATCAATTGGTACTACAACCACTACTATTTCACCCAAAACCATTAAACAATATCACTAATTTATACCAAGTTCTTCCGCGAAAAGGCATCATTATAAGACAATGTTGCTATACCGTCATAGTATTGTTCTGGAGGAATACAGCGTTTTCGGTTCCAAAATTGGTTGATATCAGATATTGTATTAGTTTTGCTCAGATTTTCGTTAATGAATTTGCATATGTCACACGAACGAGATTTTCCCGGTACGCTCTGATAGCATGTATAATTTCTCTTCCATGCAAAATACTCATTATAAAGCGTTTCGTTTTTGTCCATTTTGTACAGATATGTCGCTAAAGCTTTCGGTGAAGAGTAGTCGTTGACATCTATGTAAGAATGCGGCGGCAGAAAGGTTTTGTAGTCGGCTCCTCCCAGGACAAACGTGTCTATGCTTTTTCTGTGATGTAGTCGGTGCAAATGGAGTTCTCGAAAGCCAAGTAAAACTTGTGACTTCGGATGAGACGCGTCATATATATGTGTGATCTTTTGCTTCTATTGAATTTCTTACGTACACATTCGCCAACAATATCAACTGGAATATATCGTTTCAGTTCGGCCGCATATTTCTCCCTCTCACCCGGAGTCTTGCAATGACTAACGGCCCATAAGACCAAGTCTGTTTTATCACGAGCGTAATTAATAGCAGTGTAGTCGTTGCGTTGTGCGTGTTTTCCAATCCACGGAGTTGACTCAGCTGATTTCCCGTAGACTAGTCTAATTACGTCCGTGATGCTACTCGGGTAGTTCGTCACCTTGTCACGATTCGGGAGACATATTCCGTATGGTGTGACAATGTCTCCGTCCATCGAGTAGGTGTATGTCCAGTTGAACCAAGACTCGTAAGGTGACCTCACAGTCATCAAAGTTCACACGGGCGCCTCGTGCAAATACGTTATCCAGTATTGACGTGGCAGGCGGAATGTCGGCATTTTACTATAGTCGTAAATGTGTCTCGTGTGAAATACGATGACGTCGCTTGTGTTGTACAACGAATGATTGTTGGTGTAAATACAAGGAATTGATGTCCCACAGTTAGTTGTTCCCTCCAGCTTCGATCCAAACCAAAATGGATTTAAAAGTGACAAGTATACGAATGACGCGTTCACTCTGTGGTTCGTTACTTTTACGTGGTTCGCCATCAATCGATTCCGAGTCTTTCATGAGTGTATCACGTGATTGCTTATGCGTATCATCTGGTGGCCAGGACGATCTGAAATTCCTGAGCGTTGAATCTAGAGCTGTGAGCTTCTGACCAACAGCCCATTCATAAAACTCTATATGTTTCTGATTACTTATTCCTTCACTGTTGGTCAGTGACGGAGGTGGCATATTTGCAAGACGCACATGTGACTCCTTGAAGTAGGCTTTCAGCATCACAAAGTATAATATCACATAGGAAATTATGGCAATGATGCCGACACATACGCATCTCAACATCATGGTGTTCCTGAAACAGAAAAAGGAACGTTACCCAATGGCAGTCACATCGTATACTGGAATATGCCATGAATTGACCACAGGAACTGTGTTTATTAAGAACCCCATTACTGGAATTGGACTTATGAAGCAGCGATTGTATATTGGTAACATAATTATTTACTTTAACGCAGGTAAAGACAATGATATTGATTGATTCAAACATGTATTGAAAGAAATCGAACTGAAATATTAGAGTACTGTTCAAAGCGGATCACATGACAGGTGTTTGTTCCTGGACTCTACTGTCACGACACTGATACTGCGCCAGTGATATTGAGCGAATCAGTCCGACTGAAATATTGAGAGTACTGCATATTCAAAACGGATCAGCTGACTGGTAATTGCTCCTAGACCGACATGACACTGACACAGTATTCGTTCTACAAATCGAGTGGGGCACATCCAGAATATTTAAGATATAAGACTTGCGGAAACACATCTCAAATCATATATACCTATCCCTTTTACCGGCAAATTTGCGCCTTTAAAATAAATTCAGGTTTCGACTTTATTTTGCCTAACATAATTACAAATTAATTTCGTTATCTTAATTCTCCCGGAAAGTTTTGGGCAGATATATGGATGTGCTCCACTTGATATCGGACGGTGGTTCTTTCCAAGTCTTTATTTCAAATGTACCTCATGAAAATAGTCTAATACACATTGGGAATGTGAAATAGCCACAGACGTGACATTTTTCATAACAATAATCCCGGACCATCATATAGGAATTGGTGGTGTCTTTCTCCCCGACTGTGGTCCAAACAATCATGCTTTAAATGTTTTGGTCCGTGACACATCTCGTCAAGGCTATCCTCCGTATGAAAACAATATGTGTTTCTTTAGAGCTCTCGCCCGTAGTTGGGGAGCTCCCCTTGATAACCTGGACCTAGTTGATAACCTGGACCTACATGTTGAAACTATTCGATCTCAAGGCCAGCAACAAAAACGACAACAAAGACGAATATAATGACGTTGACGTTGACGAAATTACAGTAGAAAACGACGACAGTGACAGAGAGGACAAAATACGTGACCGTGAACCTGAACGAGACACCGATCGCGATTCCGACACGTCTGGTGACAGCGACTTCCATACTGACACCGACTTCCATACTGACACCGACTTCCATACTGACACCGACTTCCATACTGACACCGACTTCCATACTGACACCGAATTCCATACTGACACCGACTTCCATACTGACACCGACCAACTATTATCGTGTAAGTTAATCTGGTGTTCGCGTTGTCACTTTCCCGAGACTATGAATCTATATTTATTCGACTAACACTTTTCGTATATTTTCGGTATTCAGAAATATTGTCGGTCGTACAAGGTAGAAAGTGTGACTCCCTTTGGAATAAACTTTGGTCTCTAAAACGACACGAGCTTTCTTGTGATTTTAAGATTAGGCAAGTTTACCCAGGCGGCATTTAACGTGAAGAAAAAACTTTATTCGAAAGACTCGACGATCAGGACATTTATATAGAAAAGGAACATCATTATTATCCTTATCGTGCCACGCTCGATTTGAAATCTTCATTTGACGTTTCATCGCTACCAGAGAGTAGCTCGAAGGTCGAATGTTTGGTTCGGCATGAATTACTAAGTGTAAACATTGCTTCAAACGTTCCTGGGAACACCACCTTATTGTTTCGTACATCATGGTGACTCGAGCCAAATAGTCGACCGATTACTGTTCAATTAAGTAAAATCAGCGAATCGGTTGAGAACATTTTCAAAAATAAATACGAAAACGCTTTTGAGATACTAAAATGAAGAAAGAACGGCTCGACTTAATCGAAGAAACACATGGACGAATTAACAAGAAAACACGTAGAGATACAATGAAACAATCTAACGAAATTAATAATTTAATTGGCGCTTTTAAAGCATTCGTCAAAAAATTACCGGTAATACACAACTGATCACGGATTTGCACGTTCTGCATTCGTGGTACTGCGTAACATGAATTTCATATGTTTGATCCTGGAAAGATTTGTTGAAAATCTTTAATTATTTGGCGCCCGGTTTCAATTACAAAAAATATCTATGAGCATACTGATGGACGCGAACAAAAGGCTTTTTCCATCACGAGTAGGTGACTTCATTGGAGAAAGTCGATTGCGAAACCCGTCCTCTGAAGGAAGCTTTTCACAGCGAGTTGAAAAACAAAAGCATCTCGGACGAAAATTATCCTTCTTGTCAAAACTTCAGGCAGGATAACGACATGAACACATTTAGGGATTTCTTCGTTTGATACAATCATAGTGATGCAGTCCCATTCTTTAAATCCTTAGACATCAAATTTTCTTTCTACAAAGACAGTAACATTGACGTGTTCAAACATGGAATCAAAATCCCCAAAACTTAAATTCATGTTTAACGTCTTACAACCGGACATCCACTTTTACCTGTTCAATGATTAAAACAAAGACGTTCACGACGCAGCTGAGAACGGACTCACTGGCGGGCTTTCGATTATTTTACATCGTTACCACGAAGCTGGTGTCCCTAAAATCAGATAACGCGACATTGGAAAGCCCGTTCGAACGCGCGAAGTTATAGTTGTTTGTTTATTGAAATGATACGTTTTAAGAGGTATTTATTGATGTTTTGTTTTGTTTATATATTGTTTTGACGTATATATATGTTATCTTCTTTATACAAATGTGTATGTAAGAGTGGATGTGATTGAAGGACCATTAAAAATCACGCGATAAACGTGATATCGTCGCCATCGTGAAATAAAGCTTTCACAACTACTGCCACTCCCTTAGGGAAGACTACTAAGTCGACTCTTCACAACGGATACATGGCCATTCCCTTTTCGAGCGCCTCTATTCGACCCATCTGCACGGAAGGGTTCAACTTCGCTTTTTGAGCAAATAAAGCTGCTTCGACGATACGTATCTTATCATCCGGAGAGTCACAATTAGCCATGACTGCAAATGTGTCGTTGTTATACACTAGATGAACTTTCAGGTCAACGCCGTTGAACAGGTGGCGATCTTGGAAGAAGAGGTCCATTGACAATGTATTCTTTTCTTTTTCAGACCACTGTTAGTGTCGCTGATCTCACCCATGTGTCCACCCGTGTTTTTGAACCACAATACGGTAGTCAGTTGACTCTCTTTTGGTTCTGCTCCGTGACTTGGACGGTGTCACAAGCATTCTGATGAATGACACGTCAACTTGGCTAAACGGTGAATGCATCCAGACGTTTACTGGATCTACAGGCGAATCCTAATCGATATTTGTTCAGTTCGACTTGATAACACGTGCTCGCACCAAGAAGTATATGTTGACCACATCTAGGTAATCGTCTCCCGACCAGGGCAGAAAGAATTCGATGGGTCCATTCATAACTATGAATGGACCCAGTTTGAATCACCGAACAAACTACCCATGTCCTCGTTGCACTATAGCCCTAATAAACACAGGCAACCCTTCACCGTCTTGCCTGACTTAATAATCTTCAAAACACATGGTTCGATTCATGTTTCCAAAAAAGATGGTTTGCGTCACCGCGATCGTCCTACAACTTTCTAATGAACTGCATCGCTTCTTGTATATGTACCGTCCACACTATGATTTCGGCCAGTGTTTTGTTGATAGCCCAAACCAGTTTGGCGGGTCTGTCATAATAACCGACATCGATCCTGCCTTTTACATGAATAACGTAAGTATGTGTTCTCGGCCAAACATCCTCGTCTCTGACGTTGTACCAGTTGTGCGTGTGTTGAATCTCTACGAGACTGCACTCCAACTGACCGGACAGACTAACTAGTTGCAGCAAGGCTGTTACGAAGTAGGTCAACGTGTTGTTGGGATGCAATTCCATCGACGCGTTGCTAGGCAAGGTTAGATAAAAACCAGACGATGTCGCCATTGCGTTTCATCGACGGATTTGGTAATAGGTAACCGAGAGAAATGCTCAACAGGGCTGTCGAAAGATTGGAGTTGACGTTGCCTTTAGTCAGGTTGTAGACCCTGACCACTGTGACGATGTACATAACAATGACTGGCCAGAAGAAGACGATTTCCGATTTCGTGCATGGATTTCCAAACAACACCCAACTTGTGCTATTACTTCCGGAATCTTCGAAATGTTTATTTGAAGCCCACATCCGTCGAATGTTCCTTTGCACGAATTATCATTCGACCGACCTATCCTCTATACTCGATACATTTGACGAGTACCTGTATTTATCTCCCTCGTTTGCGCTGCTGCAATACTTTCTCGACACGATAGAGTTTAGCTTTCGACGCCAACAATTTCTGTAGTTCATTTAAACAAAAAATTATTCTACGGGTGACTAAACGATAAAAGGGTGGGGCGGAACTATGCATTCCTTTAACGTGAATATCTCATCACTCCAGTTGGGTAGGTAACCATTCTCGAAATGCCTCTTGATTTTGCTGATTCGCACGCCATCGCCGACTTTTAAACCGGGTTTGGTTTTACTGCAGCATCGGTTTTCATTCATTCTTGATTTGTCAATTTCACTTCCACTGGTGCAAAAACCGATACTTCGTGATAACTGTTCTTGTCTTGTACCAATTCACGAGAAGTTACACTACGTCCAGTTACCTCAAGGTCTGGTTTTTCGTGAAATAGGGATACGAGTACGACTTAATCGCTCGGCGATACAAGCCTAGGTCTGGTCGTTGTGTATCGTAAAATGTCGGGTACCTTGTTCATTTAGAAACTCTTGGAATTCCCGATTCAAAATCTCGTTCCCTGATCCGTCTGCAAGGTCAGTGGTCCCTCATTGTTCTTTAATAACCGATGAAATACTGCTGTGAGTGACGATTCCGATTTGTTCCTCAACTGAACACACCACGCTTTCGTAGACTACACGTCTATGACAGTCTAAAGACCTACTGCGACGCGTCGACATCTGAAGCGACATCCATCGTTTCACTTCCTCCGAATCAATCGTAACTTCCATTTTGTTTCGTGTCATGGTAAATACGCTTCAAAACGCTATCTGAACGTGCCTTGTTACCTGGGCGAGGAGCCATGTCGCAATAACCCTATCGGGAAGTGGGCAATCATACGCAATTTTGGTAAACATATTAGTTTATTTTTGGTCGTTAGTGACGATAGTACCCAAGGCCTGTCACAACCTGGCGCATATGCAACCGGAAACGGCGCCAGGCGCCACCAACCACCCACATAGCATATTACGAATTCAACCCACCTACTACTGCTTTCATCCCATCAGGGCTTGATTACTGCTTTCATCTCATCACGGCTTAACTACTGCTTTCATCCCATCACGGCTTGACTACTGCAACTTGCCTATAAACGGCACGTCTGTAGACAACATCGCATGACTGCCAAATTGATATCAACTACAATATATATATATTTTTAACACAACGCCATGAACTCGTGTGCCCATACCAACCAGCAAGAGCACTGCAGTCTGATAGCAACAATTAAGCAGGTTTACAACGACGCGTTCTCGTCTCAAGGTTGGGGACGGCTGTTCACAAAGCTGCGGCGTCTATATGGAACACTACCTAACCACATTATAATAATTTTCAAATGTGACTTGAATAGAACAATATTTTCCAAGGTTTTCAAGGGTATACTCAAATTCGAGACAAATTCAAGGTTTTCTAGGTTGTTAGCTACGGAATTTTCCAAACTTGGAAAAGGCAGTAAGGGGATTAGGCCGTTACAAAAAAACAGCTGCAACTGTTGATTACTGGTGGAGTCCTGCGATCAACCCTGCTCGTCTTATATCGAGCACTCAATGGGTGTGCAGCGACTGTGCACCGACGTGCATCATTAATGGTAGCGCTCGACGTGAATCACCGCGATCACTGCGCTCTAGTGAACTCGACCTACCTTCGTGTGCCCCCGAGCTAAACTGAATTGAGGCGGTCGTGCAGCATTGCAGCTCCACACTATGGAATACCTTGCCACGACAGGTAACATAAACAGTAACATCGCATGTTGCTTTTAATCCATATCTGAAGATCCATCTATTTGCTAAAACATTGTCTAAGGCTCGACAAACAACGACTTTTAGAGCCGCGCCTTATAAAGTCGATCGAGAGTACTTGCAATCACTGTGCTACTGCACACCATTTATAGTTACTTTTGCTTTACTGTTTATCAAGTACATTACTGACGCGTTCATGAGAAGATGTAGACAGATCAATGTACCAACCAACGAGCAGACATATCGTCGACATCCAAGGAACTAAACCCGTTGCTTCGGTGTACCCGCCCAGACTGTGACTTGTGCTCCAGGTTCCGCATACAATAGTGACTTGTCTTTACATTCTGTGTTAATGCCGCGTGACGTCTACTGCGACCTTTGTAACGGTTATTGATAGGCTTCATCTGAAAGTTTGGGATCTCACCGTACTAGTTAGAATGCTGTCATTCACATAGTTGTCACTGTAGTAGTTGATTTTGACAACTTTCTGTTTTGTTGTTTTATGGGGATGTCGTGGTGGAATATGTGCGTAAAGTACAAATATATAGGTCAGTCCACATCATAGGAATAGTAGCATGGGCTTAGGAATTGTTGCTAAAACGCGCCAACTAGGGCGGCTGAGAGCATTAGGTTAGTATTTCATATAAACATTAGGTTGTGTCCAGCCAATACTGCATTTTGAATGAAGTAACATGTTTAATATAATAGCTGCACGAAGGCGGCAAGTGCTACCACAATGACGCAGGATACACGTGTCTGTGGTGATAGATACAAGGGACCCAGCTGGGAATTAAGTGAATACCATTACATAAAAAGGAGAGCACCTTCCGTAGGCACATACCGTCGACACATAAGAACAAACGTTATTATTATTACAATTATTACATTTCTAACAGTTGGTATTTACTGTTCCACAGAAGAAGACATTTCTAACATTCATACGTGGGACATTGCCACAAACTGTCATACGTAGGACATTGCCACAAACTGTCATACGTTGGACATTGCCACAAACTGTCATACGTGGGACATTGTCACAAACTGTCATACGTGTGACATTGTCACAAACCGTCATACGTGGGACATTGTCACAAACTGTCATACGTGGGACATTGCCACAAACTGTCATACGTGGGACATTGCCACAAACTGTCATACGTGGGACATTGCCACAAACTGTCATACGTGGGATATTGCCACAAGCTGTCATACGTGGGACATTGCACCAAACTGTCATACGTAGGACAGTGCCACAAACTGTCATAAGCAATTTAGCCGATGCCAAGTATTGTATTTGCCACAAAAGGTACCAGTATTCAGCCAGGAAAGCTGACACGTTTAAACGGTCGGACCTTTGGCAATGAGATGTTGTAGTACGAATTGGATTTGAAAACACGTTGGCATTTTGGTGGTGACATTCTCAAAACACCGTAGGATATTAATAGTTGGCGAAATCTGGTCATTTTGAGGAAAAGACCATTTGCGACATGATTACAAGAGGAGGTAAGTGATTTTCACCAAACTGTTCAGAAAATTGGTAACATATTGGCGGTGGATATCATGAAGTTTTAGAATGTTTGATGGTCACATGTTCTTTCAATCATGCAAAAACATTAACATTTGCCACCAATGAAATAAATAAATGTGGCTTGCGCCCTTCTGTCGTCTGTAGTCAGTTACACCACGCTCTGTACATATACACAAACCTACTGCAGTGTGGACGGAGGTGGGAGACCGTGAGATGTAGGACAGACGTCATTGTCACCTTAATTATATACTCGATATGCATTATACAAATAACTTATTATGCTAGCATCAGTTGCCACCAATACAACATTTCTTTGTCCCAACACGCAACAATAGTAGACACAGCCAGTATATCAATGTGTTCCTTCATCTGTGTTAATGTGATGGCTGATATTAGTGATGGCTGACGTCTGGGTGCTTAAGCACACACATTACGGATAATTATGCACAGCTTAGATAATCTCAGCGACAAGACATATTTTCCTAGATAAAACGGTATCATTATTAGCTGTCAGACAAATCGTTTATAGGTGAAAAATCGCACGTGATAAAAGGTTTTCAGGACAATGCACTTGCTATCTGCGTAAGATATTTGCGGTTTGGGTACCATTCAAAAAGTTTCGCTTGGATAACAATCTGAACTGCAATTCACAAATACACTGTTTTTGTTCCCCCGTTATAAGGCCTTGTTACGAGAGGCCACCTCTTCACCAGATACTACCTCCTCACCATAGGCCACTTTCGCATGATAAGTCCCGAGAGGCAGCCCGTCTCTTATAAGGCCCTCGCAGATTTGCAGAAGGGATGGGTTAAAAAGAGAGGGACTACTACAAAATATATTATTTTATTATATGAATTGTATGTGCATTACATATATCATATGTAATGCACAGTGTGTGTGTGTGTGTGTGTGTGTGTGTGTGTGTGTGTGCGTGTGCGTGTGCGTGTGCGTGTGCGTGTGCGTGTGCGTGTGCGTGTGCGTGTGCGTGTGCGTGTGCGTGTGCGTGTGCGTGTGCGTGTGCGTGTGCGTGTGCGTGTGCGTGTGCGTTTGCGTGTGCGTGTGTGTGCGTGCGTGATTGCGTGCGTGTACGGGTGCGCGCTTGCGTGCGTGCATTTAGTAGTCTCAGTACATTGCAAGACAACAATAACTATATAATGACTGAAATGGTCTTCTTACACGATTATATTGACAAGAACATATTGTAAATAACAATACGTGACTAGCTATGCTGATAATGCAAATCCAAACTATGATGCTACAATACGCGTATCTCAATAGGGTATGTTATTTACTACTCACTATCTGGGATGCGAACATCTTAGCTCATGATTACATGACAACTGTAATATAGAGTACAATTTTGGAACGATGTGAAGTTGTGTTGCTACACCATGGAATTCTGTATAGTAAGAATTATTTTGAGGGATGGGGGTTTGCAACTTGAAATAATCTACTTTCGGGTGATTACAAACTAAACATTTTTTTTACTCCGTTATGAGGAGGTGGCTCACATTTTTGGGGTATAACCCATGACCCAGGTGGCATATTGCAAAACTAGTCTTTACGTCGTTGCCTTTTTGGGAATGTCGTTATATGCATAACTCAACAATCCGACTTGTTATGTTCCCAGAGGTTGGAGTGTCATAAACTCTACTTAGGATTTTTCTTCTAGTAATGTGGGGCGGGTGCTAGCTGGTGATGTTGGGGTGGGTGGGTGTTGCGTCAAGGCGAGCGTTAGTAACGTCAAGGCGAAGTATTAAATGAGTTGGAGCTGGTGTTAGTGTCCTCGGGTTACCACAGGGGGGGGGCTTAGTAGTGGTTATACGCAGGTCATCCACCCCACTTTGCCTGTGGCATTCGGAAGATACACTAAAAGCCGTTGGTCTCTTTTACTTGCTGTCTGGGAAGCAAAATAACTCCTGGCTTAGACACAAGTTAGAAGGGACCAACGGTTTTAGTGTCTCTTCCGAAAGACACAGCAAATTGGGGCGAACGATATTACCCAAATTTCGTTTTTCGAATCAGTAGTTGGATTTGAAACCGGGTACTCTCGATTGGCAGTCTGGCTCTCTAACCGCCGAGCCACCGAGTGATACATGCGTGCGGCTTTATTATGTTAACATCATAAACAATCAATTACCTGGTGCTCTTATAGTCTATGGATGTGTCGCATCCTGTGCACTCGCTGAACTGGGTTTTACGTTACAACGATTTGTTCGTTAACTCACTTTGGTAGACGACATCATGTTGTGAAGGCGGTGGCAACATTAATTACTGTCTATAGACCCTTAGCCAGGATTGTGACATTTTCTAATTTACCAGTTAATTTGTTTATTTACCTGTTGTGCGAAAAAAAACCCAGTTAAACACGTATCGGGGGTTAATTGGGAGTGGTCAAATAAATGTCAGAGATATGCATTTACCGTCGAAATATATGAAGAAGCGAAACCATCAGAGATGTATTTTACATCGGTGAAGGAAAAGAACTGAAATTTATCAAACGTATCAATAGCCATTCCCTAAATTTAAACAGTCTAGTAAGTCCTGACATTCATAAAAAAATATTTGACCCGATCACAATCAAACTGATTATTGATCGATTCATCCCCAATTGGTCTACATCCATCTCGTGTACTATGCTACATCCCAGTTGGTCTACACCCGTCTCGTCTACTCTGCTACATCACAGTTGGTCTACATCCATTTCGTCTATTCTGCTACACCCCAGTTGGTCGACACCCGTCTCGCCTACTCTGCTACATCCCAGTTGGTCTACATCCATCTCGTGTACTCTGCTACATCCCAGTTGGTCTACATCCATTTCTTCTACTCTGCTACACCCTAGTTGGTCGACACCCGTCTCGCCTACTCTACTACATCCCAGTTGATCTACATCCATATCGTGTACTCTGCTACATCCCAGTTGGTCTACACCCGTCTCGTCTACTCTGCTACATCCCAGTTGGTCTACACCCGTCTCGTCTACCCTGCTACATCCCAGTTGGTCTACATCCATCTCGTGTACTCTGCTACATCCCAGTTGGTCTACACCCGTCTCGTCTACTCTGCTACATCCCAGTTGGTCTACACCCGTCTCGTCTACTCTGCTACATCCCAGTTGGTCTACATCCATCTCGTGTACTCTGCTACATCCCAGTTGGTCTACACCCGTCTCGTCTACTCTGCTACATCCCAGTTGGTCTACTCCCGTCTCGTCTACTCTGCTACATCACAGTTGGTCTACACCCGTCTCGTCTACTCTGCTACATCCCAGTTGGTCTACATCCATTTCGTCTACTCTGCTACATCCCAGTTGGTCTACACCCGTCTCGTCTACTCTGCTACATCACAGTTGGTCTACACCCGTCTCGTCTACTCTGCTACATCCCAGTTGGTCTACACCCGTCTCGTCTACTCTGCTACATCACAGTTGGTCTACACCCGTCTCGTCTACTCTGCTACATCCCAGTTGGTCTACACCCGTCTCGTCTACTCTGCTACATCACAGTTGATCTACACCTGTCTCGTCTACTCTGCTACATCACAGTTGATCTACACCCGTCTCGTCTACTCTGCTACATCCCAGTTGGTCTATATCCATATCGTCTACTCTGCTACATCCCAGTTGGTCAACTGGCATTTTCAGGTTATACACCAATTGTTCTCCTGCAAGTTTCATGATTCACTAAACACGTGTATATGGTATGGGTGAATGACAGTTCACGTTTAATATATGCAGTGTTGACATCCTCCTCTGTCACTCTTTCATACCAATTTAATTTATCTAAGTCTTTTTATGAAACCTCTCTTTGTTTCCTCATTAACTAGTCTCTTCTTTGTGTATGTTTTATTGTTACCTTCTGTGTATATATTCAGTCACTACGTATATAGGCTGGTGGTCACTGATGTCATTTATTATTAAACCACTGTCATTGTGGGAACACAAGTTTGTGGTAAAAATATTATCTATTAGTTTTTTAGTATTACGTGTAATTCTAGTGGGTCTAGTTATCGGTGGATGTAGCTAAAAACTGAATAATTGATCAACAAAATGATTTGTATCAGCATAGTGATCGTACTGTAGTAAATGAACATTAAAGTCACCACATAAATATACTGTTTCAGTATTACTGTTATAACTGTTTATATGTTCATTTAGCAATGTCCGATCTGTGTTTGGTGTTCTGCATATATAACATATAATTATTCGTTATAATTTTATAATTATTCTTCTACCATTTCTCATCTTGACCTTAGCAACCTTATGTATATGTATATGTGGATATCTACTTGTCAGCACCAACTTTAGGACAATTGTTCGTAGAGGCCATTGTTCTAGGTGGCAAATATCAATGCTTGACTACATGGAATACTGTATAAACACAAGCCACTACTTGTAATGCCCCTTCATTGCGTAAACCAACTGAGGTATACCTTGCAAACAGGAGTAGACAAACTGGTATATAAGTGCCATAAAAATGAGGTGTAGATCGGCTATGGGTGTAGATAAACTGGTAGAAACCGTTCAAAGATATAGGCGTCATCTTCCAATTTGAACGTGCAGTCACGCCCCAGAGGCGGGTGTTCGTACGGGTTCGTATGGAAATTGCTACTTTCCTTCGCTTCGCCGCTTTTTGAGACGTTGTTTTTTAATCCAAACTGTCGCGATGATCCCAATGTTGTCTGTTCAGATCGACAAGCCCGGAGACTGGCACAAAGTGGTCTATGAGACTGAGTCTGGATTGATCGTTTGCCTCTTTGTTCAGTAGCGTACGGTAGTCTACGCAAATAGTGCTGCCATATAACGCATTGCAGGGAGTGATATTTGCACAATGCAAAGGTGCCACCTGGTGACTAGGGTAGAACTACTTGAATTAATTTATGCTATTACATTTGAGCATAATTCTTCCGTTTGAGATGATCAAATTTAGTATGTAATAATTATGTATAGAATTGGTTGTATGTGACGGATACAATGGTATCATTGTCAATCGCACTTAGTGAAAGTATATGAATTTTAATGCATGAACTAGCGAGTTGTTCTGTAAGCAAGCAAGGAGCGACAAACGAATTCACGCCTCTGACAGGTGCTAGAAAGCTCGAAATATTCTTTTTATTAATATAATTTATTACATTGTAGGAGTTGAGTGATACAATTAATAACGTTTTTACTGTCTCAATGCAGAGATTCGGGTGATGTTTTGATAATTGATGATAGTTGATAATTGATTTATTTTCGCCCACGTCTTGTGGTTGTAACTTCATCGTAAAGTGACTCGATCCAACCTTGTGTACACGGGTTGTGATTGCTACTACACGAGTAAACACGCTTCATCAAGTCAACAAGTCAACATTCTTCTCCGTCGAAACGACTTTAGGTCAATCTAACTTCACTTGACGGAGCGTCAAGCCTTCCAAGTGCCACCGGTATTCGTCGCCATTTACACATTATCGGGGCGTGCACCACGCGTGGGTGAGTTCACTTTCGTTGTATTACTGTTCTTGACCGCTATCATCACGCCTGACTGCATACGTATAACGCCGTCACGTCCGTTGTCATCACGTCTGACTGCAAACGTGTCACGCCGTCACGTCCGCTGTCATCACTCCTGACTTTATACGTAACAGGCCGTCATCTCCGCTACCATCACGCCTGACTGTATTCGTACGTTCATCACCACGTTCGTTGTTGCCTCGCTTGGTGGACCTCGCTTGGTGGACAAGCCAACCCAATCCGACAGTAACATTGGGACCGTGTATTGAGGTACCGAAGTGGAACACACTTCACCGTGATAATATATCAGTGCATTATTCCGTGACTTCACGGAACTGTGACATTTTGTTGACGTGTCAAAACGTGATACGCACTATGCCCTGATAGAGGATTCGCACTACCAAGTGGGCGAGCTGTCAATTGTGTGATGTATTACTATACGCCATTATGTGTTTACTTTATTTTTGTTTGATATTAAATAAACGGAATTCCAATTGGATTATCTATTACTTTCCACGGTTCTATGTTATGTTATGTTATGTTTATGTTCCATCCTACATTGATACAACTGAGATTTTGACATGAGCCAATCACTTTGTTCTCCGCCGCCAATACTGCAATCAAACCTGGGGGTTCTTCATTGGGATTTGAGTAAGGGGGTGACTTTTGGTGCACACTGTTTGGACATAGCAGACCGTATAATATATGTGGAGATATTAGCGTAGAGGCGAGGCAATGCTAACCTAATTAAACTTGGTCCCTCTAGCTATTCATCTCCTTAAGTTTAATTAATTAAGATTAATTTTATTTCCCTAATCGAGAATTTATTAGCCTAGTGAATGAATCATTACTTAATTGATTCATTAAAGTGAGATATTCACTTGTAACGACAATTGACAGTAAGATTAAGTGAAGACGGTGACGATCGTTATTGCAGTTATTAATTATTTTGTAGTAAGCATACAGTTAAGGTATGCGCTAGTGGTCCCAGGGTTAGTCATGTAGTCGACTAGTGTACGGTCCCTTGTTGAAATGTGTTGGTCAAAAGTGGTCCCCCGTCAGCCTTGTGAATTGGAGATTTCCTTGCAGCCAACCTTGTTGGATAGGTGCATCGCTAGGAGGTCTCTTATGATCCTAGTATAAGGTCCCGTGTCGGCCAAATTGTTTATGCGTAGTTAAAAGTGGTCCCCCGTCGGCCTCGTGCATTGGAGACTTCCATGCAGCCAGCCTTGTTGGATAGGTGCATCGCTAGGTCTCTTATGATCCTAGTATAAGGTCCCGTGTCGGCCAACTTGTTTATGCGTGGTTAAAAGTGGTCCCCCGTCAGCCTGGTGCATTGGAGAGTTCCTTGCAGCCAGCATTGTAGAATTGGTGCATCACTAGGAGATCCTTTGTGATACGGTCCCGGAACGCCGTCACGTCCGCTGTCATCACACGTGACTGCATACGTGTCATGCCGTCACGTCCGCTGCCATCACGTCTGACTACATACGTGTCACGCCGTTCTTTACCATGTTCTGTGCTGCCTGGCTTGGTGGACAAACCGACCCGATCCAACAGTAAGGTTGGACCATGTGTTGAAGTACCGCTGTAGAACACACCCCGGTATATCCTCACCGTCATAATATATCAGTGCATTCTTCCGTGGATTCACGGAACTGCGACATTTCGTTGACCTATCAAAACGTGATATGAACTACGCCTTGATACGCCAGGATTCGCACTGCCAAGTGGGTGAGCTGTCAATTGTGTGATGTATTACTATACGCCATTATGTGTTTACTTTATTTTGTTTCATATTAAATAAACGGGATTCCAATTGGATTCTCCATTACTATCCACGGTTCTATGTTGTGTTTATATTCCCCCCTAAATTGATGCACCTGAAGTTTTGACATGAGCCAGTCACTTCTCCACCGCCAATACTAGAACCAAAACCTGTGAAAGAGACATCGACAGCCACTGAACATCATTTATCTTCGATATTGACTTTATCACGATGGGCATCTACATGACAGGAGTTGTAGGCCGTATAGGCGTCCCACCTAAACAAAACTAGCAATGCACGGCTGTCATGGAATACCAGCCATGGGCTACGAAGGATGCAAACATCTTAAACGATAGAAATTACAAATAACACCATTAAATTGGTAATGAAATCTGAAACCTGTGATACTGATTAATTAGTATATATAAGAAGTAACTTTTGTCCGCCAAGTAACTATAATCGACAAAGGTGACATAGCCAAGCTGACTAAAAATATATCCGACCCAAGAGAATTACTCGTGTTGATTTATCGAAAACGTAGACCTTCTAATAGTGTCTTGGCATATTCTGTGTGGCGTGGGGATATCTCCGTCCATCGAAAAGGCGTATGTCCAGTTGAACCAAGACTCACAAAGTGACATCACTCTCATCATATTTCACACATGCATCTCGTGTAAATATATTATCCAGTGTTGACGTGGCAGGCGGAACGTCTGCTTTTCCCTACTGTCGTAAATGTAATTCGTGTTGACGACGATGACGTCGCGTTCGTCGTACAACGAATGACTGTTGATGTAAATACAAGGAATAGGTGTCCCGCAGTTAGTTGTGCCCTCAAATTTTGATCCAAGCCATAAAGGTGACACTTTCAATCCACGTCAGTGTACGAATGACGCTTTTACTCGTAGGTCCCTGCAGACGATGCTAAGTCTTTCGTGAGCATAGCATGTGATTGCGGATTGGTATCACGTGATAGCTAGGTTAATTGGCATTTACGCGCTGTCGTAGATTTAAGTTTGGCTGGATTATATGCTGCAATGGACATGGAATCGTTAGGTTCAGTGTGGGTATTCGTGCAACTACGATAATTCAACAACAAAGGTAAAGTGTAAAATATTTCCCGTATAATAAGACACAATACAACAACTAGTATTATTACAAACCCACATCAAGAATGATTTACTGTCCTATATCAAGAATGATTTACAGTCCTATAATCAAGAAAGATTTACGCTTGTATTACGCGTGTTCATCGAGTGTTTACTTGCGTTCGGCGTGCTCGGCGAGTGCTGTCTTGCGTACTTCGTGCTCAGCGAGTGCTGTCTTGCGTACTGCGTGCTCGGCGAGTGTTATCTTGCGTACTTCGTGCTCGGCGAGTGCTGTCTTGCGTACTGCGTGCTCGGCGAGTGCTGTCTTGCGTACTTTGTGCTCGGCGAGTTCTGTCTTGCGTACTTCGTGCTCAGCGAGTGCTGTCTTGCGTACTGCGTGCTCGGCGAGTGTTATCTTGCGTACTTCGTGCTCGGCGAGTGCTGTCTGGCTTACGGCGTGCTCGGCGAGTGCTGTCTGGCGTACGGCGTGCTTGGCGAGTGCTGTCTTACGTACATCGTGTTCGACGAGTGCTGTCTTGCGTACGGCGGTATAGCTGTCAACGGCAAGTTGGTAGAGACTATCGAAGGTTGACGGCGGCGGAACTTAGCGTCTATGGCTCATCGACTCTTTGCCGCCGGTGCGTCGCATCCTCCCACGTCCGCGAACCGTTGGGCGAGTAGGGTTCTTCCGAGAGGAACCATGTACGTTCTTAGATGTTATGTGCAACATGACTGTCACACCGCTGGAGTTCCTCTACTGTTTCAACGCTCGCAAGTATTTTATACTTCCATTATCACCAATCGCAGCCATCGTCTGACAACGGATTAACCAATTAATTGGTGCATACAAGAGCCTTAGACCACAGAAAGGCGTGGTTGCCTATACATATTACAAGTTAACTTGTGAATAGTTATGCAATGATTGTACCAAAACACCCCAGTATCAACTATTCAAATCACACGATTTCCTACTCAACATTTATATCATAGGAATCTCTGGTATGGTATACATAAAAATTGCATCTGCTATCAGATTTATAAAAGAAAACCACTTTGAACATCCCTTTAGCTCCCTTTGTTATTCGAAGGTGTGAAAGTAAATATGTTTACCTGGCCCTGTGGTGTCACCAACACAAAACAACAACGTCTACTGTATCTAAAATTATTCGTTCTTAGGTTCTTAAAAATTACAAACAATATCAGAAGACAAATAGTTTTCCAACGATATCAAACATGATAACATTTCGTTGATCTGTTATTCAGTTGGAAATACATAAATTTCCGATCTCTAGATTAGCCATCGGTCGCTATTCGGCGCCACTAGCACGACTCTTACAAAATTGCAATCGCTAAGTGACTAAAGTAAATAAACTAATTATAGACAACCTCACACGATCTCCGATCTGTGACAGTTACATTCTTTAGTAAAAAATACTAATGTACTATACATGTTCTGCTGTCTAGAATGACGACGGTAGAACATGATTTTACTGGTGCTGATGCTGGTGATTGCGGCAGCCATATTAGCACATTTATGTAATTAATAGTTAAGTAAACTACCACTATTGTGTTTTTCTTGCTGAAATAATACACCACTGCTGTACGCTGGGGTCATCGCGTTGGTTATGGTCGTTGTTGTCGTCTTCATCGTCAAACAATGCCGCCGGTAATCAAGAGGAGGATGCGACAAATGCTGTCGACTTCCAAAAGACATTTCAACGACGCTTGGCCATTTGCAAATTGTCACTAACGTGCGTGTATGTTGTTGGGTATGACTAGCCTGTCTAGTTCACTACATACTTTTGACATACCCCCAAAGCTGCACAGTTACCGGCTTAAAGCCAATGTGCAATATGCACACTATGGCGTAGAGTAGCGTAGCCAACAATTTGATGTACGCGTGTAATTACGTAGCATTGCTTTTGTTTACAACTCACTGAATAACGACGGAGTACTCAATTGATTCAACTACATCAGCAGCACCCGATCAAGTTGGGTGTTTATACATATATATATATATATATATATATATATATATATATATATATATATATATATATATATATATATATATATATATATATACATATATATGAGTGAATCTATGTATCTAAATCTATGAACAGGTTATTTTTGTCTTGGGGGATTATGTCTACGGGGTTTTGGTACGGGAAGTTTGCCCGATGGCGGAGGCTCGACTGCCGAAGGCCGTTACTGTCGACGGGCGAACGCCGGCCAGGCACAACGTCGGAAGACCTCGGCTACGCTACCTCATCTGCCGGCGTCATATACAATATATGCCCCTGTAAAATGGACCCGGGCTACATTTTCTGTACATTATTTGGACCCGGTCGGACCATATTCCGTTATAGAATAGTAACACCCTCCGTAGAATGTGGACCCGCGCTGTCCCTTCACAATGTTGTATTATTTGATTTATGAAAACGATTAAAAGTGGTAGTGCATAATTGAAGAGTGTCACCTCACTATTGTTCTATTGATTCGGATAATTGCAATATCTTAATATTATCCTATGAAACAATTAAAGCTGACTCTAATACGTTGTTTCGTGTTGTACAATTAATTAATGTTCTTATTTATTATATGGCACCCTGTTTATTGTCTGTGGCTCACATGTGTTGAATGTTGCGAATCGTTTACCCAATACACCACATTGATTTTCTGGAAAGTCGCCTTCTTTTACAGGAGCGGAGTACCTTCAGGCCGAGCTCTTTTACAATAGAGGTGTACCAAGCTGAATTAGGTGTTGTTATCAGTTATTGTTTCTTACATCTCCACCAACATCTACGACTGAGTTTCTGTAAACCAGATCTTCTTATTATATTTGTATAATGTTCATGCAACATTACCCAGTCACAGTACGGAGTTTCATGAGCAAAGATTCATAAATAAATAAATGTTTTTATATAATGTTAGGAAAACAGGATTGGGAAATGTACAGTTAAAATGTATCGAGCTGATGTCATTGGTTCCGAATAATGGATATAATAACTATTACAATCATAGATAATCATCGGTAAGCGCAAATCAAATAGCACCAACTAACAATCGGTACACACACCCACACAAAGAAACGTACCTGTCTATCAATCTACTTATTGGAAAAAACACCTAATACACTGCAGTCCTGTGACCATGCTTGTCTTACAAACACAATACCAGTCTTAGTGTTGACATCATTCCACAGTGTCATACACTGTATGAATATACACCGGAAAAGCTTGCTGACGACAAAAATTCCCCCAATGGAATTTATTCCATGACTTGAGCTTCGTGAAACGTAAACATGCTGTAGTGAAATGTCCTGTTGATTCGCAGTGAAATACGCTCATGCTGGTTAACAGTGAGTTCACCCCACCCCACGCCACGCCACACCATCCCACCCCACCTCACGCCACTCCACTCCATCCCACCCCAACCCACCCCAACCCACCCTAACCCACGCCACTCCACTCCACCCCAACCCACGCCACTCCACCCCACCCCACACCACACCACTCCACCCCACCTCACCCCACGCCACCCTACTCCACCCTACTCCACCCAACCCCACCCCACCTCACCCACCCTAACCCAACCCACAACAACCCAACCCACTCCACTCCACCCCAATCCACCATACCACACCACACCCCATCCCACCCCACCCCACCACACCCCAATCCACTCCACCCCACCCCACGCCACTCCATTCCACTGGTGTCTTTGCCAAAGGAAATAGCACATCTCACCAACTTTATTTTTGCTTGTGGGCTAAAAGGGTGCGATGGTCACTTCTACCGTAAACATGTAGAACCCAGTAGGCTTACAATAATCTATCTGGTCTACAAGCTCACAATGGTCCACCTGGACACATACGGAATTTTACCTTGCACTACAACTATAAAAACAAAACAAAGTTCTGGTCACACTAGTCAGTAAATATATGCTGTCAGAATGTTACCGCAATGGTATGTATGTACGAACCGCCTCATTAGCCGGTGGGAAGGGTTTTGTAGGTGCAGTGTAATGTTACACTCGTACCATGTTAACAACTATATAATATGCAAATCAAAAGAATGTTTACGCGCCATTAACGTAAGGGTGGTGACGCAGATACGAATAGTTTGACTCGTTGCAACTGACTGACTCATTGTTTCGTTTTACCAAATTAATTCATTACGTCGTTCCCTGGTGGTTGTATGTGACTCACATGTGCTGGGTATTGCCAGAAAATTACCATTACCCAATACATCAAAGTGATGGAAAGTCGCGGTATTTTACAGTGCGCCTAACGTAGCTCTGATTCAACGAGATAATTGAGCGGTAACAACTAACTGTATAGACCTTTGTGAGGTATTCGTGTTGGCTTTTTCATAGAGAAACAGATCGTATCGCACTTTCCCAAGCCACACGATCGTTGGCTATCATTAGCGGGGTCTTCTGTTACAAATAGATATAATCCGTGTTATCAGATACAACAACGTAAAAATAAATCATACTGTATATTCGCTGTATCCGGTCCTTGAGACCGCTCAAAGCACTTTGTGCGTCACATCCTGGCAGACATGTTCATTCAAACACAAACTCGACTTTTCGGGAAACGAAGATTGTCCATTCATCCACCACTGTCTGTGTACACCTATACAGCTGAGTGAATCAATCAATCAATAGACCCATCACGCATATTTATATAGCGCCCAAAATCGCTTTCCAAGTTCATTAATTAATTTAAAGACAAATCCTAAATACTAAAATTTTTATTTTATTATATAAAAAAACTATCATTAAACTTTTGAAATCAATTAAACTCCAGCTAATTTAATATAAAATGCACGAGTGAACAAGTATGTCTTCTGTTGTTTCTGAAGGCATCAGCCGAGAGAGCCTGGTGAAGAACAAATGGAATATTGTTCCACAATGTTGGAGCAGCATCGGAGAAGGGTCTGTCCCGCAGCTGCGTCCTGGACAAACGCACTTCAAGCAGCAACTGGTTATCTGAGCGAAGTTTCCTTTGTGGGTTGTATTGTGTGAGCACGTATGTATGTAAGATGGTCCTCCGTTGTGCATGACTTTATAAATCAGTGTCAACAGCGTAAACTGCACACGGTACTTGACAGGCAGCCAATAATGTACCGTACGAAGAACGCGTGTTATATAAAATTTATCCTCTTTTATCCTTATGGTCCCGCAGGGGAGATACGTGACACAATGCAGAAGGCAGTTTTCAGCACACGTTGCAGCTTGGCCAGCAAAAATGCGGGAAGGCCGGACAGAAGTCCTTTCAGGTAGTCCAGCTTTGAGATGACAAGCGCATGGGTTGTACTCACGTCCAGGTATTCCTGACCTTCCCAATATTCCGCAGATGGTAGTAGGTTGAACGATACAGCACGTTTACACGTGCCTACAATATATAGCTTGAGTCGATCACTACGACTTCAGTCGATTACTACCACTGTTCCTTGCTTTCGATTTTGTCAGGATGGCGTTCTCCCCGTCTGCCACGGCTGCTTTGGTGAGCTGTCCTTTGGCACCAACTAAAACAAACTCCGTTTTGCTCTCATCGAGTTTTAAGAAGTTCACAGCCATCCAGAGCCTTACTATAGCAATGCACCTCTCCGTTATGCGCTGACTGGGGTGTTCCAGTGTTAAAGGTGAACAGCAGTTGGCTGTCTTCTACATACAGGTGAAATTCAATGTCGTGCCGTCTCATGATATCCAACAGACGTTGGGTGTAAAAAAAAAGCTTACGCCCCAACACAAAGTCCAGACCTTGGCTGTTGGATGAAGCCCCCTGGATGACGACTGATTGCTTCCTGTTTGTGAGGTATGATCTGAACCATGAGAGGGTTGTCCATGTGATGCCCCTCGCGCCTTTTGTCTCTGTAAATTCTCACCGATGTTGATAAATGAATAGAACAAACTGTCAAATGAGTGTAGTGTAAATATGTTTAAAAATAAAATTTACAGATATATGATACTGGCGGGCTATATATAAATGATAACGGATAGCAATATTGTTATAACGAGCTTGGTTTGTTGTTATACACGCGGATGTGTAGGAAGCTGTAATCAGTCAGATATAGGTCACCACTGGTAACCTGGTCCCTGTCTCCTGATCTCATCCAAGTCTCTTTCCGGAAAAGCACATCAAAGTCATAAGCTTTGGTATAATACAGAAGTGCTGCGGTCTTGTTCTTGACTGATCTTGCGTTTAAGAGGCCACCAGATAGTTTGATGGAAGCAGTGCTTGCGTTGTTAGTTCCGTTTGATGTGTCGACATTCACTACAATTATATTTTTAATACAGACCTTAAATTTCACCCTAAACGATGGCGGGAGGCGATGGTTAATCAAAAGCGCAATTGATTTTTGCTTTGACCTGCCAGCCCTACTACACCTGCGAGTCCGACCATTGTTGAGGTGTTCATTGTTCAGTGCAAAGTGAAATCCGGGAACACTGGAACACTAAATAAGCAGTAGTTCAGTCCTATTGTAGGTGATCATACTGTGAAGAATGGCTGTGCTAATTCTGACACGGCTCTTGTTGTTACGGTCACAGCTGATCGACCACCAGTAATGCAATGTCGCACAGGTGCACTTCACTGTACAGGTAAACTCCACATACAAGTCACCAATATACAAAAATCACAATTCACTTGTCAAAACCGCGTCATCCAGCATCGTCTTGAGACATTCATAAAAACAACTGAAAAACTTAGCTGCAGTATCCCGGCTAGAAACTTGTAAAAAACACAATGTCCACAGAAATCTTTGTGGTGCACTCACATCCAGCGCAAATAACACAACTAAAAAAGCCTTGAATAAGTTTTCTGTGTTCAAAAGAACACGATTGGCTGGATTATTAAGTTTTAGTTTTTGACAATAATATACTAGCTAGCTTTGTTCTATCTACTAAGCTCGCATGAGCCCCGAAAAGCCTGCCATCAACAAAACGACAAGACTCAGTGTATGCTTTACTTACACTAATATCTTGCTGTTTATTCCTTTTGATCGAAAACGTTTACTACAACAATTTCAGATAGTACCTTATGTATGTAATTTATGTAAATTTATAATTTTATCTCATATATATTAAAAAATGTAAACGATAATTTGATCCACCCAAATAAATACATCAATCTGTACCAAGTCAAGAACACGTTTCTGGGACTAAGTTGCTTTAAAATACTGCATCTGATTTACTTTTAACAAAAACTGTTCATTGATTAATTTTTATCAACTCAACTTATATGCCTTTTGTAAGGAAAAAACTAAGGACTTAATTTAAGAACTGTAAACAAACCCCTTTATCATTCGCTGAATTTGAGTCCGGGAAAAGCGACCTCAAAAATACTGCTTCTGACTAAATGTTAACAAAAAGTTTTCTTAATATAATGTCTATGTATAGTGTATGTATCTTCTTCCCCGTGCATAGTTAAACCATTTGTAAATGTACATATAATAAATTCTGGTATGATAGTTTACACACCAGTAGACACTAATTACAATCACCAAAAGTTTCCAAAAACGTCACAAAGCATACTTTTAGCTCACATTTTCTGGCCGTTGTGACAAATGGCACTTATTGTACATCAATCATGCTCTAATGACATGTCCAATCACTGGGTGGTACCATGTAACTGTAGCTGTTATGGTTTCCTGGGAAAGATATATATATATATATATATATATATATATATATATATATATATATATATATATATATATATATATATATATGTATATATATATATATATATATATATATATATATATGTATATATATATATATATATATATATATATATATATATATATATATATATATATATATATATATATATATATATTTATATACTTGCCACATTCCAGGTTAAGTTGACTGCATGCATTCAGCAGGTCAAGCACACACAATGGAACTATTTGTTCAACAACGTAAGCTCGTTGTAATTCCTCCATGCCTCATCGTAGTGAGGACGCCCCAACGTTACTGCCAATGTAGCTTCGCTTGAACGTCCTATGTGAACAGGAATACCACGAAACCGATACGCTGAATAATCGACGCTGATCAACCGTATAATCCCCGTAACCACAGGCAAATTTTCTTTCTTGTGAATTGCCGGAACGTGGGGACTTCCCAGTGTCATTGATCAAATCACCACCGACAGATATCATAAAAAATGTTTTCGTAATGTACCGGTAAACTTACACATATCTGGTGATAATAGGCAACCCAGTCATGATACGTATCAAATACCCAAACACGGTCCCAGGTTTACGGGATACGACATGAGTGCGTTGACTGACAAGTCTCGTTAGAACAGCGAAAGCTTGTAGTTAGCGTTGTGACGTCATAACACTTCGGTACTATGGCGTTGTCCGGCATTGTTGCTCCAAACCTAGGCTGTCATACCATGTGAAAACATTTTGATGAGAACCATTCTTGTGTAATTTGGTTATCATAGTGTGGAATGTCAGATGAAGACGATGTCGCTATTTGTTGTTGATTGCTCTCGACTTTGTCTAATACTATGTTTGTTGTTGTCATGTCATATAGACCCGGGAACGTGGTGACATATGACGAATTTTATACAGTTGCCACATTACGATGTCCTGCCTGTTATATATCACTTATTCCGACAAATAATATCTGCATTTTCCTAAATTCATGCCACATATTATTGCCAGATGTGAAGGAACAGCCGAGCGACTTGGCGAGAATGACTAATTGTTTTCTTATCCAATTATCTATGTACTATTCATCCAATTCGAACACCAGTTGGAAAATATTATACTTTTATTAGCTATTATGTATCATCTAGCAAAAGGTAAGTGTGTGTAAATATCGAAATTCATTAGTGTTACAACATCAATCGGGCTAATCACATTAAAACGATTTAATGATAATGGAAACAACATATTTTCTTCTGCTATAACAACATTTTCAATCAAATTATATTAGATAACTTATGTTCATACAATATGTATGGAAACGTGTACAGTTAAATTATTAATTTCTAGTATATTAGCGTGCACATAATTTGTACAATTTGTACATCGCAAAAAACAATAATAGTGAATGTCCTTTGAGCAATACAAATGTTCATATATAATGTCGACATTGCACAGATAATAAGGCAACCTCGCCTATGTATACCCATCACCTGCGAGGGTTACGTAGGGTAGATTGTAGTTACTGAAATATAATGTTTAAATAACTAGTGTCACTCACTCTCTCTATGTATGTATGTTATAATACGATGAAAATGCCTCCGTGTCTAGTCAAAGCTAGTAATGAAATGTGTTTACTTTATTCTTTATGTATGTATGTATGTATGTATGTATGTATGTATGTATGTATGTATGTATGTATGTATGTATGTATGTATGTATGTATGTATGTATGTATGTATGCATGTATGTATGTATGTATGTATGTATGTATGTATGTATGTATGTGTGTGTATGTATGTATGTGTGTATGTAAGTAGGCATGTGTGTTTGTACATCAGGGATTGGAGCAATACTTAACAATTACGAAACATCTTAAACGCAATTCATTGCTCTCTTTTCCTGATCAAATGGTGACATACACATTGTCGACAGCGAGCTGCTTAATTTCAGCAATGGTAGCGTATTCGTTTTCATCCTTGGAATGTACGAGTGACTCGTTCAGGTCATTCTGCTCCAGGACATCTTTGACCTTGTATTTGTCGACACTCTTTGGGATCGCCGGTTCTGCTTCTTCTTCTTGTCCTGGCTGCAACTGTGGATAACACTTTCTGTTTACTTGCATATTGCTTTTTTGCATATTACCTTCTTAAAATTGAAAATCATTGAAAGTCATGTATATTTCTGTTGAGAATGAGAATGTTGAGAATAATTACATTGATAATAGGTTGTTGTGTGCCACTAATGCGACCCATGTATGTAGTATCTTATTATAAACTGAGGATATCCAGGTTTGACGGATCGGTTTTCAGTAGGTTTTGTCAACATATCAGAGACAACTCATTCGATAGAAACCATGATCTTGCAAGCATACTTACTTCAGGAGTAGGAGCAGAACGCTTTCTCCAGATCACAATCACCGCAGCCACAATGACGAGGAGGCCGACTATGAAACTAATAATAGCCCCTGCTATTGCTGCTGTTGGACCTTTGGAATGCTCAGCACCTACGGTAAAGCAAAATCGTGCAGATAATAAATTGTATATAAATGTAATATTAAGACAAAATGCATATAATAACGTTTTCATTGAATGTAATCAACGACGCGCCTTTTATAAGGAATAACACTATCGGGTAGTCCACAAGTAGTAAAGTAGTAAATACGGCTGCTGCTTTATAGCTGCTGCTGTTGCTGCTGCTGATGCTGCTGCTATCGCTGCTACTGCTGCTGTGGCTACTGTTGTTGCTACTGCAGCAACTGCCACTGCTACTGCTGCTCTTACTGCTGCTACTCTGGCTAATGCTGCTACTGCTGCTGTTGCTGTGCTACTGTTGTTACTGCTGCAGCTGCTGATATTGCTGCAGCTGCTGCTGTTGTTGTTGCTGATGCTGCTACGTCTGCTACTGCTACTCCTGCTACTGCTACCGCTGCTGTAGCTGCTGCTACTGCTGCTGTTGTATTGGATAGCAGCTTAGTAACAGTTCAACTCAATTTAATATAAACAAATATTCATAGACTACAGTCTATGTGAACACATCGTGCACATCTTCCAGGTTTATGATGAGGCAATGCAATTCACAACACGTTGTGGCTAACGAAGTCATGATAGTGGTAGGTGTAGATGTAGTTGTGATAGTTATTTGAGAAAACAATGTATAGGAATTAGTAGCAACAAGGCATTGCGCAAGCTTGCTTAAAACACGTGTCACCCGTATTGTAAAGGTGTTCATGCATTATTGGGATACATGTTGTATCGGTACCTTTTGTATGGTAAACCACAAAGATGTGAAACTTGAGAAATTACTTATACATTTATCTTACGTTAATTTGCATATACGCAACTGCCTATATCAATTATAGTGTACAATTTCTCAAGAGGTAAGGTGAATGTTCCTTTGAGTTTGGAGTCAGTGGCACATCACAACGTGCACATCACAACGTGCACATCACAACGTGGACATATAATGAGTACTGCAATATGTCAAGAGTAATGGGAGATTGCAGCAGTCGAGCTGTCTTGGAGTAACTCTACCATAATCATATACTCGTAGGCAATGACAATGCCAACATAGAGCAAACAATGTACAATCACGGAATTAATCTTTAGGTACGCAACTTACTTACAACTGTACAAAACAGCTGCGACATACAAACATGTTTGAGTGGCAGTTGTACTGGATGCAGACTCCAACAAAAGTAACACCTAGAACATAATTTGCGTTTTGTTGCCTAACATTATAGTAATTTAACACATATCTTACCATTGCATTCTTCTATGCTGGTTGCCCCGGGAATCGCTGTCGTCTTGTTGGCGGGGCACGGCTTGCACCCCGTTTTCCCCTCTTTGTCTTGATACTGCCCCTTCTCACATGGGACACACCTCAGCCTGTCAGTATAGGCACCCGGAGGACAGTTCACTGGAACGTGCATAGGACTGAACGTCACCATTTATCAATCACAGTAAGTTGTTGTTTACTCGAGGTACCTAACAAATGACATTTCGATTGATTCCGTAACCACTGCTTCAGACTATACGAAGAACGTTCAGCAAGACAGCTGTTTGGTCAACACAACACATGGCGCGTTTTTCTTTCCGTATCCATTCTGTAGTTACATTTCTTGTGTTTGTTTAACTAATACTCACAATTCGACATAACGTAGCGCAATGCTTCTGAGATCTTTTCACATTACAAGCCAAATAATTATACATTCTCCAGGGCCACATTGTATGTCAGGCGACGAAGGTATTTTATCAACGACGTTGAGCTGCAGATACACATTATGGTACATACCACAGATACACATTATGGTACATACCACAGCGTGATCCGTCAAAGCGAATGACCATCGGATGCGGACATATCTGGACGCCCTGTTGCCGTAGAGAGCCATCGATGGGGCAGTAGACGTGACCAGCCAGTGGGAAACAAAGGCTCCCGTCTTCTGTAGCTTGTTTAATCAACAATGCCAAGATTTCTAGGTTTTTGATGATGGAGTTCCAACTGGCTACTGCAGCGTCTTCTGCACAGAACACATATGTACTAACAATAATGATACTAAAAGGTATTGGTACTGTCCACTGCTAATTACAAAACTAACTACCGGGCGTAGTCCAGCATATGAAGGTTTTAATCTAACAATAGAATGCTGTGGAATAGCACAAACACTAATCCAATGGAAACATGATTACATACACCGGCGTCATATGTGTGGGTGAAAGTTTCCTGCACTGGCGTTATACGTGATTGTAAACGATTACCTGCACTGGTGCTATACTTGTATGGCAAGTGGCTTTCTCCTTGCACAGTGCCGACGACAACAAGTATTATATTGACGCCACCAGCTGTCTCAATTGGTGGTTCCTGAACCACCGGTTGAGCGGTGGTGGTCTCGATAGGTTGAGCGACTGATGTGGTCACTTTGCAGACGCCAGATTGGACACAGTTAATTTTGTCGGCCAGATTGGTGAGTTTGGTCTTGGCCGGGTTCAACTGCCCCGGGCTTGACACGTTGTATGCAACTTGAACTCTCAATGCTACCTGTTTCGGCACTCTACTGTCTACAAGCAACACAACAATCATTGAAAGCTTGCCAAACATACTGTATGTCTTAACTTTGTTATTTCATAATACTTATTTGCCGATTTAGTGTCATGCTTTCTTTTAATATAATGTATATGTGGATACTTACTCGGGTCTAACCATTAAGTTGATATAATGATATTTGATATTCTGCTACGACAACTATGTATACAAAATGATATGCTGACACAGGTTAACACTTACTCGTGCAGCTTGGCAGGCGAGCACTTGGCTGATTGAGCATGTGAGACCAGACATAGTTGGTGTTTGGTCCACAGAAGTACGGGTTGGCCAACACTCGGTTCGGCTCCATTCCAGACTTGCAGGACACGTGACACACGGTGTTTCCATTGGCTTTTTGGGAACATTTCACCATCGTTCCCAGTAGGCCTGGCAAGCCGGTAAACTGGCTGCATTCTAGAGAGAGACGAGAAAGGTATCAGTTAGGTGTACATTTAATATCGTGTGACACAATATTTTGTTACCGCAAAATATACATGTTTTCGAAACGATTATGCTAGACTAACAATATATGTATAACTTATATATGCTATAATAATATATGCTAACGAGTAGTGCTCCATGTGTCATTAGAGTTATATGTATCTGTTTTATTATACCGGATCTGCAGGGAAGTGTTATATATCACGAAACATGTATATATTGTTCTAAGGAATATAATGTGTTATGATGCGTTTAAATGCATGATACTCTTAACAATATCATGAAACTTCTAACAAAGGTCATGGATTCGATAGGAAAGATATTCAGCTCAGAGAGAATTGGCTGGGACTTACTGCAAGCATTCTACCTTAGCCAGAACTACAATGCAACAACCTAAGCAGCTTTGAACAAATAATCATAACAATGTTTACATACATTGGCGCATATTATGAAACGAATCAAACCAAGTTGTAATTGGCAGAATGTATATTACCTGGACATTGGTCCACGTTGCAGTTTTGTGTTTCACTGCTCGGACCGACACAAAGCAGACCATCCGGGTCTGGCACTGGCTCTTTGCACTGGCGACTGCGAAATTGGACCCCTCCTTCACATGACTTACTGCAAGAGGACCACGCGCTCCATGGTCCATAGCCACCGTTCACTGCAACAATCGAAATAGTGACCAATGTTATTGTTTGACTGTGTTTTTGTACATGTCATAAATAGCGCCATCGAACTGTGTACGTTTCTAAAATAACACAGTAACCTACTCTAATATAATATACGTGACGCGTGTATTTATTATAAATTAACGGTACAAAAATCGTAAAACACAACAAATCGAATGAAATATTTTTTTATTATTACACATTAATTTTTATTTAATGGTTGCGCGTAAGATCTTGAGATAAGTGTATATATTGTTATCATGAAACCATGTGATATTGAAAGAAAAACGAATGGAAATTTCGACTAATACCTTCTGAGACAATTTGCTCTGATTCAACTGAAGAATATTCAAACCTTATTCCGTGGTCTATAATAGTCTAGGTACTGCGGACAACTTATAATGGTCTAGGTACTGCGGACAACTTATAATGGTCTAGGTACTGCGGACAACTTATAATGGTCTAGGTACTGCGGACAACTTATAATACTGTCTTCACTCGCCCTTTACAACTGCCTCCAAATGTTTGACAATTGACACAAATATCAAATCAATACGTTAAAAAAGAAACTACACACCTATTTCATCATCGCAAAGCCTGCCTCTGAAGCCGGAAGCACATTGACACGTGTAGTTGGCACTGGCACGGATACATGAGGCCCCATTAAGACACAGGTTGTAGGCACAATAGTTAGGGGGAATGTCACATGTCTTGCCCGTGAACCCGCCTTTACAGTGACACACAAAGGCGTTCAATTTGTCCTCGCATCTGTAGCCACGGCACGGGTCTGGGTTACAGTTGTCGTTTGCTAAATGGCGACAAACACGAATATAGATGTAACTCAACACCGAAAGATAATATGTACATAATTCTTACGTCTATGCACGTGTGTGTGTGTTTGCGCTCACGCGCGCATGTGTTTAGTCATACACGTGCGTGCGCATTTAGCCATACACACGTCACACATTTAACATTTAGTAACAAAGATCAATTATTTACCTTTGATAACTACAACCTTCATATATATATATATATATATATATATATATATATATATATATATATATATATATATATATATATATATATATATATATATATATATATATATATATATATATATATATATATATATATATATATATATATATATATATATATATATATATATATATATATATATATATATTATATATATATATATTATATATATATATATGACAGCGAATAAAAAAAATGAAATGCAAGTAAAACAAACTTTTTTATTATTGGTAGACAAAAGCAGCGTGGTAAACTTTTTTGTTTTTTCCCAACACCTATACTGAACCAGAATTTCACACCGGCCGTCCGAGTGCGGAACATAAGAATCACCTTTGATAATAATTATTAAATATTACGCAGCATGTTTCACAAACTTGTCTTTGCTGCTTTTATCACATTCGTGACCTTCGTCATATTGGCTGGTATATATATGTTGCTGTCGCCAAACCTATTGCAAATTTTCTTGTGAGCAGAAAATGTAAATTTGCTCTCAATGACATATTGAAACATCGACGTGTACAAACTTGTTTAGCAATGGTAGTTACTCGTTTCTCTCACTCAGTACCACTTATTAAATATTTGCATTGGCTCCCTGTATGATTTCGCATTATTTTAAAGATACGTACACTATCAAGCACTTCCATCCAAGCAACCAGCATATTTACATTCACTGTTCAATCCTGCAAGACAGCCCAGGCAGTTTCTATCATCTAATTCGAATCTAATTAGTTCCCAGTGTTAAGACAAATGTCGGAACTCGAGCTTTTTCAGTTGCTGCACCGACTCTGTGGAACTCACTCCCTGTTAGGGTTAAATCTGTGGAACTCACTCCCTGTTAGGGTTAAGTCTGTGGAACTCACTCCCTGTTAGGGTTAAGTCGGCAGGAAATATAATAACATTTTGTTGTATACTGAAAACGCCTGTTTAAACATGCTTACCCCCCATAGCTCCCAACGTACCAATTCAACTGTTTACAACTGGAACTGCTTATCGATTAGGAACTGCTTAACCCATTTTGTTTTGGTGCACTGCCGAGGTTGGGTCTCCCGAGGATTTTAGCGCAATATAAATAATTTATATAATATTATTATATACTATTTATGGCTACAACAAAAGAAAATAATAGTATGCAATGAAGGCGCCTTGTATCCAATGACGTTCCACTATTACACATTGGTACTCTGGGGCTTGTCTCGTGTCCTTGCTATCATAGCTAGTAAGAAAGTAAAAACACTGTTACTGCTGTCTTGACATATACAACATTGTGTGATTCGATGGTACCTTGACATTCTTGCAGGGCGACACTTCCAACGTACGACGTCACAGTTCCGTGTGGACATTGAGTACAAGTTCTTGTGTTTCTCTGGGACTGGTAGGTCCCGACAGCGCACTGGGCACAGGGGACGAGACCCGTGTCTGAGTAGCTGCCCGGAGAGCACATAGCTGCAACATGGGTGCCGAGTGACTCAAATACATATGTTGTGTGACTACTCATATTGTGTGTGCATTTACTATTCATATGTATGTATGTATATATATATATATATATATATATATATATATATATATATATATATATATATATATATATATATATATATATGCACACACACACACGCGCGCACAAACGCACACACGCACGCACGCACACACGCACGCACGCACGCACGCACGCACGCACGCATACATACACACATTGTATATGCGTGGTATACGTACGTACATGCATACCATACATACATTTATACATACATACATGCATGCATGCATGCATGCATACATACATACATACATACATACATATATGCATACATACATGCAGGCATACGTACTGCATGCATGCATATATACATACATAAATGCATACATACATACATACATACATACATACATGCATACTTACATACATACATACATACATACATAAAACATACATACATACACATACATATATGCATACATGCGACACGCACGCACGCACGCACGCACGCACGCACGCACGCACGCACGCACGCACGCACGCACGCACGCACGCACGCACGCACGCACGCACGCACGCACGCACGCACGCACGCACGCACGCACGCACACACACACACACACACACACACACACACACACACACACACACACACACACACACACACATACATACATACATAAGGGCTAACATGTTATGGTGATTCTGACCTACGCAGTTGTCCATATCTCGGGTGCCTGTTGTCAGTGTGGACGTTCCGTCCGGACACGTCTTACAACTTGTCTGGTTCTCCTTGTCGTTGTAGGAACCGACTGGACAGTCGATGCAACTGTTACTGCTGCTGTCGAAGTATGTCCGAGTTGAACACACAGCTGTAAATCGGCACCATCACAACATATTCACCTGGATATCTTAATGTCAATCAGGTGCTCCTATATAATATGAATCGCGTTATCAGAACCTAATTTTCGGAGTATGCTAACGCCACTGCTGCCGCCGCTACCGGTACCACTAATAATGATGATAATAATACAATTATATTACTACAATTAACCGTGATGATGGAACCTCAAATATATGCATAAGAGTAAGTAAGGTGTTGCTTAAAGGTTCTTGATCAATTCGATTTTTCTTTTGCTAGTCTCATTTCAAATTAAGAAAAACCAAGCCTACCTAGTACCCATTGCAACATGCTAGTTCGTTTGTGCAACTTCTGTATGTAGTTTTTGTGAAATTATCGGACAAACTAGTTAATGCTTGTTCAAGCATTTACTGAATTGAAAATCAAAATGCTGAAAAATCACGATTTTGTTCCTTGGTGAAATTTCGTAACTTTGTCATGTGATCGGCGAGAGGGTGGAAGTCACGCCCATGATCAGCATTGATCCACACAATGTTTACCATTTTGGATATCCACTATTCTGATACTTACCAAATCTAACGAATAAAGTGAATTATTTCGTTGATTAAAAAAAATTGCTTTTTTTATAAAATCAGCTGTGTATATTACATAAACTATTCACGCATTACGTATTTGGACACCAATGAACCAGATTTGCGATATGCTAAATCATTTGAGGAAGAAGTTTTAATTGAACGAATATTCGCGTATCTTGCGAGATACGCCGTGCAGGCTTGAACAAACGCACACAACTGTGTAAAGTAAATGACCTACCACAAGTGAACGAGTCGTCTCGTGGAACTGAGCCTGGGGGACACTGCAGCTGCGCCTCGAAGTCGACCGTCTCAAACGAATCAGGCATCACCTGAATTGTGAAGTCTCTGATTGACAGATTAAGTCGTCCTCTCTGCCGTGTAGAATCCTTCATTTTCTCCAATGTGTTTTCAAGTTGTTGCCACTTCTGTTGTGCGTTAGCCGTCGCCTCGTCACGCAACTCAATGAAGAAGTCGAATGTAACCTGAACTTCGTGAGTGTAATCGCGTCTGACTCGGGAGAGATCTCGTTTCTCACGTGTCACCTCTCCGCACTCGACCAATACCTTGTCAACGCCACAGCCTGGGTAGTCACGACACAGTTCGCTATAGGCTGATGAGTTCAGTGTCGAGATGAACTCCTGCTTGATCTGTTTCTGTACTTGTTGTGATGAACAATCACCACTGAAGTAACGCACCTTGCTTCCAAGTCTAAGCCTATTTGGATTGTGTCTCACTACAAAGTGAAAATCAACACTGACCAGATCATGACCATCACGTAGTATTATAAGATCAGTGGTTGTTCAGTGACAATAAACTTTTACAAGTATAATATTACTAAATAATGTAAGTCTTGTTTTGACCTTTTATTTTTAACGACATTCAGTATCTCCGCAGTTTTTTAATATTTAAATAATGACAGTGCTTCAAAGTAACAGTACAGTCAATGTTTAACACGACATCCAGTACTGTGACATTAGAACACGACCTGTGCAGTCAGGGACAGTGTCGCTCGGTGTCCACGTCCCCTTAGAGTCATCACATATGTAATATTCTGCGGCTGTTGTCCCACGAGGGATGTCATACTTGTCGTTGCAGTAGAGGCGAGACTGGATACCATGGATCCAGTTTTCCCAAGCCAGAGCCCCATTCAGTGGCGGGTCGAGCTTCTTGCAAGACTTCACTACAAAGAAACAACGGACAAACTGAAATCGTCTCTATGATCGATGCAAATCCGACCCGAGAAAGACATAACAATGCAGACGCTCATTTTAAACGTGTTATGTTGAATGACCACAGTCCTGGAATATAATATTATACACAAATTGTTAAGAATATCCCAAGAGGGATAAGTGTGATTTCAGAGAAATTATTCTTGTAGGGATACACACAGGGAACAGTAATATATATAATAAAAAAATGAAAAGAAAATGAAACGTATCAGAAGTAGGCTATTTCCTAGTTGGGTCGTCGTGTTTTCAAGGACATTATCCCTATCTGGATTGTTGCACCACGTTGGCGTTGTCAGGGTGATAATCACGGTTATGCTTGCCGTCATCCTGACGCATATGCATTTGGTGACATCGTGTATGACTATGTACGTACATTGTATTCATTTTTCCACAGTTTTAATAAAAGTCTTCGCTTTATATTCTGTCATAAGAAGTAATTTATAACATATGTTTCTACAATAGTGATCAGCTTTGGTGAAATGTTGTCACCTTTCTTGACTCCTCTGTTTATCGTTACGGGTTTGCCGTCTTCATGGAGCACATCCGATGCGTTGGTAATTGTTTCTATTAATTTAGTGAACGTTGTATATGATTTGTCATTATATGTTAACATCGTTGATTATTTTAAACATGGATTGAACAAAATGTCTTCCAGCAGATGATCTACTTGCCATCACATGTAGGTGGCGCGCTGCTCCAGAAACCAGATGTTGATGTATTTTCGTTACGTTCGCAGGTGATTTTGTTTTCGCCGATCATGTTATATCCCGGCTCACAGGCAAAAGTACACGACGCTCCGTATGTGAAGCCATGGGGACAAGACATGGTCTTCATCTTTCGTGGCCACTGGACCGAGGGACATGAAGTCTCTGAAAACATGCCAGCAGTTGGTACGTGATTAAGCTAAATGGAATGTCCACACATAGTTGCATCCATAACAGTACAATGATATAATCTTTACACGGAGGTGAAGGTAACGACGAGTCTAGAGGCAGTCAAGCCCTTGGTAGTTACTTAGCGATGCATATGGAAAAACGCACATATTTTTTTCTCAGAAATGTGTTTCACTATAAATCGATGATGGTATATAACCGCGGATGCCGCGTGTTGTGTGTTTTACTTACGTGCTTCAATTCCAGCAGTATGTTGGCATCGAGGGTCCCATCCGTAAACACGTTATTAATTTTTGGAAATGTATCAGACAATGCAAGCCAGCGTAAGATAGATAATTGTTACATATTCATTCCAATATGAAATACCGAAATATTGTCAATATTTTCTATATCAGCAAATCATTGACTTAACAAGAAGTAAAGGAGCCTATGTTCATATTTGTTTATTGTATATGTTTATTATTATTATAGAATGCAGAGCATGTGTAATTATATAACTTATACAAACAATGCATGTAGATACATGAATGAATGAATGGTTGAATGAACGAAAGAACCTGATAAAACGCCACCTACTTCCGACTGTAACTGTAAACCAGCACGGAATGGCGTCGTTGTGTGACGCGTCCTGGGCTGTGTACTCTATCTCATGTAGGCCCTGCGTGAACCGTGACCCCGGGGCCAGGCCTTTGGAAAGACGTGGTGTGATAGAGCTGTTCGAGTTGTCAGTTACGATAGGAATCGGCCACGTTACGACAGCCGAGTTTTGGCCTCGGTCAGCGTTCACCTTCACGGCGGATGGGCATGTCTTGAACTCTGGAGGTGTGTTCTCTGAAAACACGTTATTTCACTGGAAACATGAGGTGTAAATTAGATGGGCATTTTAGCTTTATTTCTGAACGCATCAGTACATATGTTTACAGATACACAGACACGCGCTCGCGCACGCACACATGCTCGTGGGTGTTTGCATGCGTGCGTGCGTACGTGCGTGCGTGCGTGCGTGCGTGCGTGTGTGCAAGTGTGCGTGCGTGCGTGCGTTCGTTCGATGCAGTGAATATAAAATTCGAACTAGGACCGTTTCGGTTTGGTTAGTGTTTGGCTCAATACCATATTCACGCACCTTCACATCCTGACAAGGTCCCAGACCATGTCTGGTCGCCGTTACAGCTGATGCTCCGTATGTCACTTCGAGACAGACGATATCCTTCCTTACACTCAGTGATACATGTTGAACGGTAGTTCCACATATCAGAGCATCTGATCTTGGCATTGAGAGGGGGGTTTACTTGGGGGCACTTTTTCTCTGCAACGAATTGTTAAATATACCAAAACATGTTGTTTCCATGCAACATTTTCGTTCTGCATGCAGGAATGCTAAAAGTAAAATGTGTTTTGTTATATGGCACGATATCCACACAGTTGGATAGGTGGAAGCGATTCACGCCTGATAAACTGCCTTCAGCTCGGACTCATTGCTGGGTTGTGGTTGGATCAGCTGAGAATCATCATCAGTTCGAATGAATAACGATTCTCAGCTGATCCAACCACAACCCAGCAATGAGTCCGAGCTGATTCTGCTGTGAACCCATGCGTACTGTAAAGCTACGTTCCGATAAAGCGCGGTATCCAGTCTTCAAACGCTTCAAACGTCATCCCCTGGCAAACCTGTTCATTTCAACACCAACTCGATTTATCTGGGAATTATTCAGCCACGCAACAGTTACCGCGCGATTCAGTATAGAGACACTATGCTTTCACGGTGGAGCTCGTGTGGCCTCTTTGCGTTGTCTTTGTTCGTTTTCAGTATATTCAATCTTCGAAACGGCAGCAAGAGGAATACAAACCACCTTCTCACGATTGAGAGTCCGACATTCTAATCACAACACCACCGCGCTCAACATACACACGGCGAATCTACAAACAGTGTAAGTGACTCTACGACCAGTCCACGGTGACTTTAAGACCAGTCCACGGTGACGTTAAGACCAGTCCACGGTGACTCTAAGACCAATCCACGGTGACTTTAATACCAGTCCACGGTGACATTAAGACCAGTCCACGGTGACTCTAAGACCAGTCCACTGTGACTTTAAGACCAGTCCACGGTGACTTTAATACCAGTCCACGGTGACTTTAAGACCAGTCCACGGTGACTTTAATACCAGTCCACGGTGACTTTAAGACCAGTCCACGGTGACACTAAGACCAGTCCACGGTGACTTTAAGACCAGTCCACGGTGACTCTAAGACCAGTCCACGGTGACTTTAAGACCAGTCCACGGTGACTCTAAGACCAGTCCACGGTGACTTTAAGACCAGTCCACGGTGACTCTAAGACCAGTCCACGGTGACTCTAAGACCAGTTCACGGTGACTTTAATACCAGTCCACGGTGACATTAAGACCAGTCCACGGTGACTCTAAGACCAGTCCACTGTGACTTTAAGACCAGTCCACGGTGACTTTAATACCAGTCCACGGTGACTTTAAGACCAGTCCACGGTGACTTTAATACCAGTCCACGGTGACTTTAAGACCAGTCCACGGTGACTCTAAGACCAGTCCACGGTGACTTTAAGACTAGTCCACGGTGACTCTAAGACCAGTCCACGGTGACTTTAAGACCAGTCCACGGTGACTCTAAGACCAGTCCACGGTGACTTTAAGACCAGTCCACGGTGACTCTAAGACCAGTCCACGGTGACTCTAAGACCAGTCCACGGTGACTTTAAGACCAGTCCACGGTGACTCTAAGACCAGTCCACGGTGACTCTAAGACCAGTCCACGGTGACTTTAAGACCAGTCCACGGTGACTCTGAGACCTGTCTACGGTGACTCTACAATTATTTATCAATAGCTCTAGGATGAGCCTACAGTGAATCTTCTATGGACTGGCGATGACTATTGCAATGGTACCATAATGATTACACAGTGATTCTGCAATGATTCCCTAGTGGATGTACTATGAACCCTCGATGACTATGTAATATGCAATTCATTGACTGTATAATGAGCCCACAATAATTCAATAATGATCCCACAGTGACTCTACAAAGCTCCAACAGTAACTAAACAATGATCCAGCTGTGAGTCTAGAATGAGAACACGATGACTCTACAGTGAGTTGTACCGACTTACTTGAGCATGTCACTTCCTCTCCCGTCCATTGGCCATTTCGTTGACAGGTCTTCGCCGGATCGCCAGTCATCTTGTAACCTTCATCACACGAAGCAGTACAGGTTGTGCCGTACGTGTGCCCCATGTGACATCTGCTGTCGGTGTTGCATTCGATGTCTCCGTGTCTGGGACGCCGAGGTTGGTCGCAACGAACAACTGCTCAATAGAACAAATACTGTGAACACACGATATTGAAATCAGTGCAGGCGTCCACGAAGCATTGCGTAAATATTTAGGTGAACAGAGGGTTGGAACATACATGTTTAAACAATAGCTTTTCTACCGTAATATGCACTTTACCAATCCAGACAGCTGATCACACGGATGCATCCAAACACACAACTCGTTAATAGTAAAATAGTGTAATACTAAATAATAGTTTGTTAAGAAAGACTGTATTGATATCCACGACATTCAGAAAAACACCGACACTCAAATATAATTATCAACTTCATCAACTTTGTTAATGTTAAGCCTACCTTCGACTTCGAACTCAAACGAGCAGGTACTTGTGAGGCCACTGTTGTCTTTCGCCACGTAGACCACCATGTGTCGACCTTCTCTGAACGTACTGCCTGATGTCGCGGCGGAGGGGCGAGTTTGTAGTATACTGTAGAAGTTTTGCATTAAACAGGTGTATTAATTACACAGAGGCAATGTGTTGAGCGCATTGTAGTTACAATACAATCTGTATACATCTATTTGCCTAACTTCTAAGTTCATGTTATATGTTGATGTGAAAGATAAACAGTTTTTTCGTAGTAAATGAAAACACAATGATGAGTATTTTTAATCAATTGTTGATTCTACATTTAGCATAGACCTGCGGCACGTTTACTTCCATAGACACCATGTAGAAGTGGTGGTACAATATCATTGTCTAACAGTGCAACCAGCCATGATGATATAAAAGATGACCAGGGGTTCATTTCAACACCTGAGTTCAAATTTGTAATTATACGCATCTAAGAAGATGAGGTAAAAACTTAACGAATCGTCTGCTAGCTGCTACGTTACCTCTTGACGCGCTTTCTGTCTGATGTAGAAGCATCACGCCAACTGACATGGGCGTCACATCTTCCTTCGTCTGCAATGATAGTAGTAGATGTCGGCGGGTAGCACTTGATCACTGGAGGGGTTGAGTCAGGCTCACTGTGTTCCCAGCTGCCACCTGGACATCATACAGTACATTTCGTATTATATTCGCTGATAGTGGGCGTTTCACTGGTCCTGCTTTTCTCCAAAGCCACTACTAATGCTTGAACGATTATTCAAGGGATTCACAATTATCACGTTGTGTAATGTGTGTCAGTGATACAAACGTTATCTTTAATACCTTAACACAAAATATGCCATTGCAGGTCAGCCTAAGCGGAAGAGATGCTACGGTTCATCGTAGCTGAATATAAATCAATATATGTTTTAAACAATCAATTGAATTAACATGGTGGGAGGGTATGTTGCTTAAAATGTTGTACATATATTACATAAAAATAATATGTAATGTAGACTATAAAATAAAACTGTGATGTAAACCAAGCTGCTGGGATTATTATCAGTTTGATTATGTCAAGGCAACATTAATCATGTCTCCTATTACCCATGGTCTACATGTTGTATTTCCAACATGTGCTAAATGTATTAGCTTACATCAACTTGAAACATGCGGTAATCGTGACGTATCTTTCAAGTCATAACTTGTAACACATGGCGGCATTACGTTTTACGTTTTTGCCCAAATGGACAGACAAACGACGGGTTAGATGACATTTGGTTTACAACGAAGAAAACATTTACAGCGCGTATTTCAACATTGATCGACACCACCCTGCTTTTTATTTGAATTGACAATAAGATATAAACTCACCATCGTCGCACTGACTCAACTGTAGAATATCATCAACGATAAAGCATTTGACCTGTTTAATGAAGTCTTCAAAACTGTCTCTCTTGACTACCCGCTTTACTTGTGTCTGTGTTCCTCTTGTATCTAAAACACAACTCTCGCTGTAGAACGGCAGCAATCCACGTAGTAATCACGGGATTCACAAGTAATGATTGTGGTTATTAAGTTACTATTTAACACTTAGTATTATACTTATATATTATAACAAAGGTTATTGTAATAGAAATTACATTACGATTAGGAAGCAAATCAAACTTACATTTAAAGTATGGCTTTGGAGATTTATTAAATATATTTATATATGACTGATATTATTTAAATATAATTTTAAAAATACTTTTACAAATTAAGTCACAAAGTAATGCCAAATGATTGTCAAATGTTGCCAATACCAATGGTGTGTGTTCCTGCGTGCGTGTGAGAGCGCACGTGCGCGCGTATTCTGAATGTGTGTATAAATGTATTATGCACGATACTTGTGCTACCCACCTTGTGACGGACGATGGCAGTTCAACCTTGGCCCAACCCAATAGCCCCCATCGACACATTGACGGTGCGCCATTCCCAGGTCAGCGGCACATCTGCATCACGCAATGGTCACTTTGTGAACAAATTATATTCGTCACAAAGTTCCAAAATATTGTTTTCAATAAACGAAGCGTACCCTCCACCAAAGATAACTTCCAGCGTTTATATTTGTATACAATGTTTACTCACACAAGTCTCGTCACAAAAATATTAATTATCATCTGGGGTCAATCGAGGCCTATTCCGCCTGCAATGCCATGCCTTGTTGCTGACTGGATCTAACCATTACATTAGCACATTAAATATTTTGGAAGTTGTGTTTTGTTTGCAGTATAACCTACTGGCCTGACAGAATGCGAAAACGATACTAGGCATTGTTTGTTGCCCAAAGAAAGCATACCCGTTATTGATTATTTCTGTGACAAGATTGTTTTGAATAACCATTGTAAGCAATAGTAGCAACTCTTTTGTTTGATGTGTTTTTACATTATTTCCTACAGCAAATATTACCTGAAAACTATTAAAACTATGTGAACGGCGTATGAATGGTTTAGTGAATATGAACGTGAATGGCTTAGCGAATGTGAAAGTGAATGGCATAGTAGTGGATTATGCAATTTCCGTAGTTGCTAATATGTACACGTGATATATTAATTTACGTCACGCCGCAATACTACATTCTGCAGTTTAACAAATGGTGATAGTGTTTACAATGTCAATAAGTCACAGGTTGTGTTGTGACTGTTAGTTCATGGTGCTATGCTTTGCCATACATAATATTATGCACGTGTTTAGCTTGAATAAAGAACACACATTTGTCCATAATACCGGAACAACCGTTGACTTGATAACGTGATACTCATAAAGGTACATTGTATCACATTGTTTTACCTGACGGTGCACCGTGTTCCAGGCGCTACGCCATCACATCCATTATCCAGACTGTTTGTCGCAGGCGAACAATTGACGATGAGGAAATCTTCCCTCAAAGTAGACAGATGACATCCGGTCTCTCCCACTTCTTGTTCGACAGTTTGCTGTAATAGATCAGTGAGAAGAATATTTCAGTAGTGTTCTATTGTTGTCTCCACAAATTTTGGATAAACATTAGAAATAAACATAAAAAATATATGTACCAAAATCATCAAAAGTACACATTTCCAGATAAATTTACTATGTTATCAAGTGTAATAAAAACTGTAGTTTCTATGCTAAAATAGTTAAACAAGCATAATCAATATACATTAACATTATCAATGAGTCTAATTTCTTGGGCAACGTTGTTTATGACTATCAAAACTCCATCTTAAGATAAACCACAGCATAAAAGTGTTTCAATAACACTGTAATTGTCAGTGCTCTCTTATTGTTCATATGGTCATCGACGCCTCTTTCATCAACAGTGTGATTGGCAGTACTGTCTAAATGTTCATGTTGTCATCGAGGGATTTTTCGTTAACATAACATAACTCCGACGTCTAGCTTCACATATTGTGTATGTTTGTGCAATTGAGAATATTTTAATTAGCAAGTCACATCATTATAGATAACGCATGGCTGTCCTTTCAAAGCTTTGTTGTAATATCCACCAATACCGATACCTGAGTGTAAGGAATACAGTTTCCTTTTGTTGCAAACACCACGATCAGTGCGCTAAGCCACGTCGGCGCCATGCTGAGGATGTATCTGAAACGCAATTAACGATTGTAGAATAGCAGAATTTGAAAAGAAATTTTGGAAATAATAGAGAAACAATGTGCATAATATGTTCCGTTTGTGCTATTAGTTGAAAATTTTAATATTTTCAACGAATATTTAAATATTCAAGCCAATATGCGGGGGTTGTTGGCCGACCCGGCAGTTTGTTCAAGTGCTGACCTCGAGGCGCGATGTATGCTGGCCCTGCTGCCGGCCGAACACTCCTCATCTGCAATCTAGTTTGCCTTGAAAGCGCTGTGTCTCTATTACAATTGGTACACCAATACATCTTCTTTCATTTATTGATATGTACATTACTATTGACGCGTCGAGTGTGGTGGGTGGGTCTCCCTCGATCTGTGGGAGCCGGGGAGGGGATCAATGTATCCCCTCCTTTCTGTTTCACATCAATGTATGGTTAGTACACTTTGTAATGTTTATAACTAATTGGTTATACGTAAGATGTTAGGTACGCCCATTGAGTGCAACTCGCTGTTACCACCGGAAGCTCATTTTAGCTAGGGGGCGCTTCAGCATCCTATACTTATTATTAATATGTGTTACATAAATGAGACGCCATTTTACTCACACATGCATGTGTTCTAGTCATTACGCATATCTACAGAATCGAGGTCAGGCTTCATGTCAGTTTGCGTAGCAATTCCGGTCTGATTTATTAGGGACAAGACGCAGGCATGCGAAGCTAGGTTAGATGGAATGAAGTAATGTCAAACCGATTCCATGCGAAGAATGGGATTCGCCAAGGAGGTGTTGTGTCCCCACTTGTGCTACTTTTTGCGTATTGCTGAACAGTGTCTATGACATCAACCCCAATTAAAAATAATGTGTGGCCACAATGGCGCACAGTGCCGGGAGACTGGGGTTTGATTTGATTTGCAATTTGGTTTTAAAGATGGTTTGTCTACAACATTGTGTGCATTTATTGTAAAAGAAACCATTTAATTTTACGTAAGTAACGGTAGTACTGTTTTATTACATGATGTTTCTATGTTTTATTACATGATGTTTCTATATCATTCCATATAGTTAATTATTGTTTGCTGTTTCAAAAACTAATTGGCAAGGATATGTATCCATAAGATGTAAGACTTTTACTCCAAATGTATACAAACCAGAAACTATAGGTTAGATGGAATGGTGTAATGTCAAATCGATTCAATGTGAATAATGGGATTCGCCAAGGAGGTGCTATGTCTCCCATTCTATTTCGAGTGTACATGGATGGGTTGTTAGTTGAATGAAAATACTTGGTATTCGTTGTTTTCTACCATTTCTGCCATTTATGCCAAACTACATGATGTGTTGTTTAATGGGATAAAAAGTATTTGTTTACTACAAGAAAGATGCTGATCCGCATTTTAAAATAAAATGTTACGGACGTTTCTTCATGTGAGAAAACTATACATTTGGGAAATGTACTAAGAACTTCCAATATAACTATGAAATGGTGTTTGACGGCATCAGTTAATTTTATTGTAGTGTTAATAGATTTATGTCTGAATTTGGTTCACTTCAAATTGTCGTCAAAAACAAATTGTTTCATCAGTATTGTTGTGCATTGTACTGATCTCAACTATGGCCACTGTGGCATGAAAGTGTTAAAAAGATGTGCAGTGAGTGAGGTAAGTGAGGTAATGCTTTGCGCAAGGTACGGAAGCTACCACATGGTTTGCAACCAGATTTAATACCATTAATTGCTGAATGTATACCTTTAGATGTTGCCTTGGTATTTAGGTTTATACAATTTTATAGAACAGCATCATTGTCAGATAACATGTTTGTTAATTATATAGCAAATACAATGACATTTCCTTATTGGTCCACTATGGGCCAGAATGTAAGACACATTATATCCAAATATAAGGTGACACACCATGATGTATATGCCTATGAGTGCTATTGAGTCTAAATGTAAAGAACTGTGCTTTATCAATGTAAATGCTACATACTTTGATTGCACAAATATGATTTGTAAATTGGTGATAATGAAAAACCGTAACATTGTTGCAATCATTGTTACAATGATTTCATATCTAAGCACACTATGATTTGTTTTCTAGCTGCTGTTTTTTCTGGAATTTTACAATTTGTTTAATGTTGTACGTGTTTGTGGATCTTGAGTCCGAATAAAGAAGGTAATAATAATAATAATAATAATAATAATAACATTTAATAAAATATAAAGTATAAGTATGTATCGACAAAACATTTCACTAACCTCTTATAGTTGTTGAAGCGTCCGTAGGCCTCGCGTGAACAATGAAGTCGGCTTGTCAGAAGGAACTATTCGCGGACGATGTTGGTCCCAACGCCCAAAGCAGTATAACTGCGCTAACAGAGGATGTATTGTTTAATATTAGCAAAGCGTGCTTATGTTTGTTTCAAAATGATGCTGGGGTTTCCCCACGCGTAGTTAGCCATGTTCACGCTTCGGTCATCGGCCAATGCACAGCACATAATAATACTAATAATAACACAATACGATGTTGTGCATTCAACCGTGAAATAGTGCTTGCAATGTTTTCTTATTTCAATATCATCATGTGCTATTTTTGCGTATTGCCGAACTGTGTTCATGACATCAGCTCCGGTTTAAACCAAGTTGGGACCACAATGACACAAGACGGATGTTCTCTGATGTAACATGTGGCGTTTTTATTACGTATGCTGCACATAACTACCTATTATCTGCTTAATGGCCTGCCTATTATTAGCTGCTGCCATTCTATTTTGTTTCTCTCTCTCTCTCTATATATATATATATATATCCATATAATTCATGTTATTTTAGTGTGCTTCCATAGATGGATGGGAATGTCAGGGACGAAAGCATAAATAACATCGGGGATCTTTGTCTTACTTCAGGCATAGATCCATGGAGCGGGACATAATATAATATGATTTAATATATATACAATACTTCTATTGCGCTAATAGCATCGGGAGTCCCAAGCAGCGCACCGAAACAAAAGGGGTTAAGCAATTCATAATCGATAAGAATTTAATAAGCTATAAGCAGTTGGATTGGTACGCTGGGGAGCTATGGAGGATAAGTAGTTCCAGCTCTAAACAGTTGGATTAGTACGCTGGGGAGCTATGGGGGACAAGCAAGTTTAAACAAGTGAGTTTTCTCGCAAGCGACTGAAACAGCTCTAGTTCTGATATTTGTCTTAACATTGGAAACAAAAAGTAGATTATAATTAGATTATCGAAGAATAGAATGTAAATACACGGGTTGCTTGGATGAAAATGCTTGATAGGTAATCTTTAAAATAATGCTATATCGGGAAGGGAGCCAATGCAATGATTTATGAAGTGGAACTGAGTGAGAGAAACAGTTAACTACTCTTGCCAAACAATTTTGCACACGATGAAGTTTCTAGATTTCCTCGATAGCTACATTATGATAACTGGAATTGCAATAATCAAGTCTACTGCTAACAAAAGCAGTTGTAATATTTTGGCAGCAGAAAAGACATATACCGGCGAATACGACGAAGGTCGTGAATATGACAAAACCAGCAACGACAAGTTTGTGAAATGTGCTGTCTAAAATTTTAATTATTATCAAAGGTGACTCCTAAATCCCGTGCTGAGACGGCCGGTGTGCAATTTTGGCTCAGCAAGGGTGTTGGGAAAAAACAATAAAATTTAACACTTTGCTTTTGTGTACCAATAATAAAAAACTATGTTTTATTTGCATTTAACTTTAATTTGTTGTTAGTCATCCAATATAATATATTATGGACCAATCTGACGAGTACATGACAGTACTTGAACGAACATTATCAGTGCTTTGTCTTGTCACCACTGTCGAGCTTCGGAACTGTTGTTGGACAAACATTATAACAAAATAGGCCAATTATTATGTTTAGTCGTAGACACACATTGCCTTTGTTAATGTGGTGCTGTCGTATCCCTTATTAGTTTCTTGGTTAGTGGCGTAAGAAGGACACAGGGTCTAGTCATGTTCACAGGTGACATGGCCACATCTATATATATTTTATATGGCAACCAATAAGATTAAATATACCCGCATGACGTTATCAACGACGTTATCAACAAGCAACAACAACATACATGGACTTGGTTTATGCACAACATGTATTGGCGTATTTCACAAATAAAGTGAAACATATACTGAAAAAATATGCTATGTTGACAACGTATATTTGCATTAATGCTCATATTAATACGGTTATCAGTTGAACACAAAACGTAACAACTTTGCACGATTGCTGCTGGTAATAAACTATTCATTTAACATATAAAACTTGAGAAGTGTATTTTTCTAAATGTTCAGCGTGTTACGATACGCGAGGTTGTTTTAGTGGTGACGCAGGAAACTCCCCGCTTTCTGGTGAGTCATATACACCTGCGGAATTGAAAGGCTGTTCAACACCTGCAGCTACGTGTTAACCATTCAGTAATGTGGGCTCAAATTAGAATGCGTCAGCTTTCCTGTTCAAGCGTGACATGCCGCAAAACTTTTGTTCTCTTGTTTCTACGAAAATGTTATTCGACATACTGGATACAGTTATGTGGTAAATTGTGATCCAAGACTCTCAAATAAGCAAATACACAATGCATTGCTTATACGACAACACCGACGTCATAATATTACTATTTCTAAATAGGGCCATACATAAAGTACGTCACGCTCAAAGGGGGGTGTTTGGATAAGCGGTGTACGGAACGTCACATAGGGTGGGGGTGTCTTGGCGATCATTACTCCACGTACATTGGTGTCCAATTGATTTGTTTAATGTCTGTAGTGTTACCTATTCACCAGACAAACGACATGTCGACGGAACGTGTCATGCACATCGTTGATTATGTTATCTAAACAATCTTTGAGGGAATTATGATAACTACCATTTACTACTGGTTGCCTTACTTTGGATTCATTTCCCTGTTATTTGAACTATAATTAAAACAATAGATGAAGAAACACTCGACTTGGTAGAGAAACTTAAGTCGAGTTCAAATAAAATTGCACAGCGATTCTTCATAGTTGACCTATGATGGAGATAATGTGATACGATATATATAATTTGGTTTGAAATACAAAACGGGTTGGCCTGAGTGAGTACTCATTTGCTTAAAAAACGCAGCATGCCTGTGACACAGCGTTATCGGATTCACGAGTTGTCTACTTACTTCCACGGCAACACGTGCCGTAATGCCCGGAATAAGAATGGGATCGTCCGCATGAATACTCGCCATAAGAGCAGTCTTCGTTGCACGTCGAGCTGTCATCAAAGCCAGAACGCGTGAGTCCGCAGTTTGATAGACATTGGTCAACAGTCCATTCAACGGAACAACACAGTTCTCGATCTCTCGTAAGTCTCACGCCTCCACAAGTTGCGCTGCATGCGCTCAGAGAGTTACCGGAAATTCATTCCCACCTCCTACATATTACACAATGTAAGCGTATGCACAATGTCGAATTAACACGTTGATTTCAAGGTTTCAACCACTCATGTGCATGACGAAACGGCACAACAAAACAGTGTTTTTGATAGCAAACATACATTTGGAATATAATTGTTTTGGTATAAGTACACAAATGTTGTACACGGGAAAGTGCAATCGACGTCAATGGCATTAACATAAATAAACATGTTAATTATGGTGGACGCCACGTGATTTGCATGGCCGCTGTTATGCATAATACTAATGCATTAGTTTAATTAGAATGAAGCAGTGCAAATGAAATAGAGGATACTATACTATGCTATGCTATGCTATGCTATGCTATGCTATGCTATGCTATGCTATGCTATGCTATGCTATGCTATGCTATGCTATGCTATGCTATGCTATGCTATACTATACTATACTATACTATACTATACTATACTATACTATACTATACTATACTATACTATACTATACTATACTATACTATACTATACTATACTATACTATATACTTAATTGCATAAAGTAAGTTATTAATGCTGAAGTTATGATAATTTCTTCGTTAAAACATATTCAGTATTACCATCGTAATGAAATGTTATTACGTGTGACGTAATGAAATGTTATTAGGTGTGACGTAATGAAATGTTATTAGGTATGACGTAATGAAATGTTATTAGGTTTGACGTAATGAAATGTTATTAGGTATGTGTACGTAATGAAATGTAATTAGGTGTGTACGTCCATTTTTCTCTTGATATGTTTCCAATAACTACATCTGGAGGACATGTTTACGCTATCAAGAAACAACATTAAAATATCGTAATTCAGACACGGAAAACATGTCTGCATGGATATAATTCGCGGAAACTGCGTTCCTGAAACGACACCTCAACTGTCACTGAGTCGTGTATATATAAACAAATGTAACGGGGTATCTCTGACGTCGAATTACATACTTGTATACGTTTAAGAAATAAAGCTACCGGACCTGTATGTACAATTAATGTAAACGATTTGAAAATTGTGTATGCTACTATTTCAAAGACACCACGCCACCGACGTCCACCGTGAAGTTGCCGTCCTCCACGCGGTCTTGCAGTACCTTGACGGTTGTCTTCAGGTCTTCGACGGTCCCGATCAGGCCGACAGCAGCATCTGGTAGTACGACGTAGATATCCCATGGAATACCCCTGTTACCGATGCTGTTCCATATAATTGTATACATCTACAACAATAATATATTTGTCTTAAATATATAATCTTGACATAGACGGAGATTGATAAATAAGGGTTCACGTATGTATAAGCAAAACTCTACGAGAATAGAAATATTACTAATACTATTTCAAATCCGTCAATGATAACCGAATTTCTAAATGGTTGAACCAACCTTCTTGGGTTGAGTTGACCTCATCGCCATTGTATACGTCATCAGAGACTTCTGGAATCATTTTAGTTGCTCTTCTTTGTATTCCGTCTACCTTTTCTATGTCCTTCTTACGATATGGCGTCCATGCTTGTATACAATATTCCAAAAGCGGACTAACTATCGCTATATATATATATATATATATATATATATATATATATATATATATATATATATATATATATATATATATATATATAGGGGTATAACTACCTGTTTCTCCGTATATGTTCTACTCACGCTGAATTCCCACGCAAAAAAACATTCGTTCTAAGTGAAATTCTCAGCATGGAATCTAATAATTATGTGTCAAAAAAATCGTATCCGCCAACATTTGCCTCATTCTGTTGCGAAAACTATAGTAACAGCTCTTGTTCATAATATTGCTATATCATAATATTGCTCTCAAGGATATCAGCGTGTGCAGAATTGCTTGTCAAAGGTAGTTACTAAATCGCCTCGTTTCTCACACTCGGCACCACATCTAAAATCACTGCATTGGCTACCGATTCCACATCGCATTATTTTCAAGATTTGCACTATTACCTATGAAGCACTTTCATCCGGGCAACCGGCATATTTACATTCGCTGCTCACTCCCACAAGAAAGGCTAGGCAATTTCGATCATCTACTTCGCATTTAGTTTGTATTCCCAGAATTAAGAAAAACATTGTAAGAAGAGCTTTCTCAATTGCTGCACCTACTTTGTGGAACTCATTACCTGTCAGTGATAAGTCATGTGAAGATATATCAACATTTCGGCGTCATCTAAAAACCTACCTATTTGACCTGGCCTATCGTCCTTAACTCCTCAGCGCCCACCATCACTGTTGACGATTCGGAATTGAATTTGGATTAAGATTTACCTAACACTTTAGTATTTGTGCGTCACTGAGTTTTCTGAAGATTTTGGCGCTATAGAAGTCATATTTTATTGTGCTGTATTGTACTGTATTTATTGTCGCTAGTCTCGACAACTGCTAATTTAAACGTGTGAAATCAATCGATAATCTTGCTGTGTCATCAGTGTGTGAACGATAATACAGTACATGGTATCCAGTTGTTGTCAACGCACAAACGATTACTGTGAACATTATTATATATATGTAGAGCTTCTCACACACCTATTACATGTTTTCCATCGTTGCAAAACCAGATCAATTGGTTCAGTTCTGTAAATACATCTCAAAACAAAACACAATCATATTTTTTACACAGGCATCAAAAAAATCGAGGACGCCAGTGCCAGTGGACTCTAGAACGAAAACGAGGCGCTAGATTTACGTTCTCTGTACACTCACCCAGAAAGATACGCTGAGTGAGCCAAAGGCTTTGCACGTACAATCCAATCAATAACATTTATATATGAGCAAACCCGTAACGAGATCAGTGATTGGATAATCAACGGTAACGTATTCCCCAACGCTGTAACGATGGAACAGTCCTGGTGTCATACAAAATCTGGAATAACTTAGCAAGGACTGGAGCCACTTAAAGGTGCATACTGCTTCAGTACGGTTGAAGATATTCCACCAGGACCGTTGGCTTTGGATATATAAAGAGTTCGAAGTTTTCTTTAAAAATCTTTCGGGTGGAATTTGAAGGAGGAGAGAGCTGCGTTGGTTTTTGTATGCAGTTTTGGAGGAGTTTTCCCACCATCATCTGGCTGGAAATTGGGCAGCAAATATATTGTTGAGCAGCTGAGCCTTCTCGCTAGCCTTGTTGTAGAAATGGCCATCGTGTCTGAGAATAGCAGAGGTTTTGTTATTGCCAGTCACTGTTTTCACAAGTTTCCACCACTATTGTTATCTAATCGATTGAGTTCTTGCTCGAGATGTTGTGAAAACTGTCGGATTTGGATTGCATGCACGTAGTCCATGAGTCCTGTGTACGTAGTCCATGAGTCCTGTGTACGTAGTCCATGAATACTGTGTACGTAGTCCATGAGTCCTGTGTACGTAGTCCATGAGTCCTGTGTACATAGTCCATGAGTCCTGTGTACGTAGTCCATGAGTCCTGTGTACGTAGTCCATGAGTCCTGTGTACGTAGTCCATGAGTCCTGTGTACGTAGTCCATGAGTCCTGTGTACGTAGTCCATGAGTCCTGTGTACGTCGTTTTTACCATTTCTTATTAGCTTTCTGTTTGCATTGAACAGCCTCACGGCAAAGCTCGTTAAACCAGGGTTTATCTGAGTAGCGGTGGCTGGTCTGCTTAGCTGGTACATAGAAGTCCATGGCATCACCTAAGTTGTCTTTAACACAAGACCACGATAAATCTGCACTGTCTCCTTCTGAGAGTGAAATCCATTCTACACTAGCCAGGAATGACTGCATACCATCCCAATCTGCTTTGTCATAAAGCCAAACTTGACGTTTGCCTGCCTTGCTGGGTGTTGGAAGTCGGTTGTGGGACGGAGTTGAGACAACACTGTGCTCAGATGATCACAGAGGGGCGTTGCAGCAACTTGCGCCGCATCGGGATAAATTGTAACATACCACTTTAGGAGACCTATACTAATCTCACATTCGTTTTCAAATATTCGTTGTATTAAGTATGTATTGATGGGTTTGCCTTCTGTGGGAGAGATTAAAAAAGTTTCGACCGGGTGGCAATTCGAACAGCAATACTGAAATATGCTAGTGTTTTTTAGCCACAGTCTCCACTATGTTACATTTACAATTTGCCTCGCTGGCTATAGGGCAAATTTCAGCTTACATTTTGCAACATATTTAACAAGGGAATTATGTTTTCACTCGGCAAGTCTTTAAATATTCAAATATTTTAATTTGCCAAACTTCAATATCACCATGGAACCGACACAAGTCTTCCAAGTGTCACAAAACATTTGAGCTATAGGGTGGTGAAAACTAGCGCGGAGGTCGGCAACTAGCCAGCCTGCTCCAGCATTCCATCTACATGTTTCTAAAAGTCTTGGTTCCTGAAGATGTCTGACCTTTTGTTAAGTTACAAATATGTTTAAGCAATCAAGCGTACGATGGACACAAGAACCGTTCAATTGGTTTTGATGATTTGTTCAAAGAAAATGCAGCACATATCAAAGGATCGAATACGGGGTCGACAAATGCGGTAAAGCTCCAGCGATGGTGCATGCGTAGTTCGGGTAGTTTTTGTATTTCTGGTAATGAATAACCCGAAAGGCATTCCTGATATATATACTATTTGTGTTACAACTAGCTCGTATATCCTACTGACATATTAACTATTATATCATTTCATATTTATTTGAACACCTTCGTCGGGACCTGTGCTAATGTGGACTTTGGCGTATTTAAACACATGGCATTTGCTCACATTCATAAATCCAATAATGTGAGCAGCTGCCCGTTTTCTTCTTACGGTACTGAGCGAGCGAAACATGGTCTACAATCATTGGACATAGCACGTAGTTTGCCTATATTTGGCTAATTTCACATGTAGTTCCCTTAGCATGGGACGATTGGTGCCTAGCAACACACCAACGGCGTCCTTCAAAGATACGAATCAATACAGCCATGCCGTCAGGTATTTATTTTTATTATTATTTAGTTTTAAAGAATTAATATTAGCTTAGCGGATTTTCTTAAGAACATTTTGCAGAGAGGGCTAAACCACTCCAGAACGAAATAAGATCGTTTACTACACAAAAAACACCCGCCCCTTACACGCGTCAATTGTTGTGGTTGAGATGTGTATCTTGTTATGTATACATCCTGCACGCGCCGTCTAGACACCGGCTGCAGCCAACCGTCACGCGCGAGCAGCCAACCGTCAGGAGCGAGCAGCCAACCGTCACGCGCGAGCAGCCAACCGTTACGCGCGAGCAGCCAACCGTCAGCTCTCTTCAGCGAATTCAATGCATAGACTAGGATGAACAGTTGTCTCGACTGCAAAATACTCTCTGGTTGACCTTGCTTTGTCAAAATTATACCTTGTATTACTGTTTGCTATGATCCATGAAAAGGATGTATGTAATTATATTACATACCAAACTTTATGCTAGACAACAATACTACTTTTATAACTATCCCTTTGTGATTGGCTAAGAGTATTTAATTTATCTCTGTAGCCGAAAATTTGCACAAGCCAGTAATGTAATCGTAATGCAGGGTGGAACATTCCAGCCAATCAACGTTACAAGACGGCCTATCTGACCGGCATTCTGGGCATTTGACCTCGCATACAATTTCAGCCATTGGTTATATCGTACGCGTTTGTCCAATTCTCGTGTGTGTAATCACGACTTATTTATCCCCCCTTCCGTTTGTTATATCCATGCAGAATTCATGCAATTTCAATGTGCTTCCTTGATGGGATTGTCGAGGACGAAAACGTGATTTACAACGGGGATCTTTGTCATAAGTGAGACATAGATGGAGCGGGACATAACACCGGTTATACAATAATGTATCCAATCTAATGAGTACATGGACAGTACTGGAATGAACATGGTCAGTGTATTGGTTGGTCTCCAATGTCGAAAATCGGAATTGTGGTTGGAAAAAATTATAACTAAATTGGATAATTATTAGGTTTAGTCATAATAAAAAATTGCCTTTATTATCTCGATTTGGTGCTGTCGTATCTCTTATTAGTTCTCGGCTATTGGCACAAGAAGGACACAATATCTAGTCATGTTCACATATGACATATATATTAATTTTATATTGCAACCAATAAGATTAAATATACCTGCATGACATTGTCAATAAGAAACACAATACACGACATTTTTTATGCACAACATGTATTGGCATATTTTACAAATAAGGTAAAACATACTGAAGAAAACATATGCTAAGTTGACAACGTGTAGTTGTGTTAGTGCACGTAGAAATACGGTTAGACCCTAAGTCCCATAACGTTAACCAGTTGAACACAAACGTTGACAACGTTGCACGATTGTTGCAAGTAATACACGATTCGTTCAACATATGAAGGTGTGAAGTGTATGTTTTAAATGTTCAGCGTGTTGGTGTTGTGATATTACTATCCAAATTGAAAGCGATACGCGAAGTTGTTTAACCGTGACGCGGGAAACTCCCCGCTTTCTGGTGAGTCATATACACCTGGTTGTTGAAAACCTGCAGTTACGTTTTAGCCATTCAGTAATGTGAGATCAATTCAGAATGCGTCATCATTCCTGTTCATACGTGACGTACACCATGTATTGTTCAAACGACAACAATAATGTCATATTTTAAGTATTTCTTTTTCGATCATGAATGGCTGCTTTTATATGTTATGCGTTGTATACATATTTGCAAGACATCCCAAAATTTAAAACGTGTGGATTCGAAAGAGTTCAATGTAGAGGAAATCATACGGTACACGTCACATTAAGCCGAATCTCCACATATTTGGCATCACTTGTCGAAACTGACGTAAACTACAAATATCGTCATGGCTCAACATAATTCGACCGAAAGCGAACAATGAAGTTATAAACCACAAGTGGCGTATCTAGGATCTGCCCCCCCCCCACCCAATACGCCACTGCAAACCACACATGACAATTACTGATCTATTTTAGGCCGTAAACCGGATCCCATGCGTGTTTCAACATACACTCTGTTTCCTTTTGAGTGCACATACTATCTAACTATAATCGAGCTAGCGTGTGTTTGTATGTGGTTATGTTAAAGTTTTTCTCCTACGCGGCTTGTACCTCGGGCGCCAAACTTTTCGGAATTAATCTACGACCCCACGAATGAAACGTAACGTCTTTATTTTGTTTGAAATACCCCGGATGTCAAGCGTTCTTAGCGGTTTTTATGGTAAATCAAACCCACTTATTGGCCCGAGGTCGCAGACAATAGACAATAACAAATATTCTACTATTCTACAACCAACACAAGTATCCATGGGTCTAAATTCACGTGACCTTCAACATTTTGAACATATAACGAGTATTGCATCACATTCGTGACGCGGTTGTTTTTGGTAATACGTTTGACGTTCCCTTAAACAATCTCGAGCGTATTGACGGCATATTGGCCTGAGGCATTTGGTTAACATTGCTGTCATGACAGTCACGTAAGAACTACCACGTTATCCCGTCCTGGGGACTGGCATTTTTGCTAGTATTTATAACACCCGGTCATGTCGTTAAAGATAGCACAAAATACAAACACTCAACGCGAAAGCCAGTACGAATGTTGGTCTTTAAGGAGCCAATCCCAACCTCGTCGACTGGAGCTGTGTACGACTCGTGCACCCATTGCTGCGTCCACGACCGTCGAGACCCAATACGACAGCCACTACCACCACCAGTGTAGCGCTTTTCTCGCTAGAGCATTGCCCTCTTCATCCCCTGGTAGCCCTGTTTAATCCACAGCAAACCAAACATCTCTGGCATTCAGCATTTAGCAAATGCTGCGCGAAGATTATTCGTTCACATATCCAAACACATAACATTGATGGTCGAAAAAGCTTCGTCTGTGAACGAATAAGTTCGCGAAAACCCAGTAGAAAATTAGATGTGAAGAATATTCGAAAGCAGTCGTTGATGTAGGATCAGGGACGAAATTGGGATCTCGGAAGGGGACACAAGCTTAGTCACCCATTAGTTTGCCATGTTAGGATATAGTGAGATAGATAGAGAGAGAGAGAGAGAGAGAGAGAGAGATAGAGAGAGAGAGAGAGAGAGAGAGAGAGAGAGAGAGAGAGAGAGAGAGAGAGAGAGAGAGAGAGAGAGAGAGAGAGAGAGAGAGAGAGAGAGAGAGAGAGAGAGAGAGAGAGAGAGAGAGATAAATATATAAATAAAATGAAATGATAGCAGCTAATAACAGGCAGGTCCTCGAGCACATAGTATGCAGTTATGTACAACAGACCAAATAAAAAACGCAGAATCACACATGAGACGTCAGGGAACGTCCGTGTTGTGTCATTGTGGTCAGAGAATTGTCTTAGGCCATAGCTGATGTCACGAACTCTATCCAGCAATATGCCAAAAAAAATAGCATGCGTTGTGTATTGGTCGATGACCGAAGCGTAAACATTCGCTTTGCTAATATTAAACTTTAGAACCTCCGTTAGTGCAGTTATAATGCTTGGGGCGTTGTGACCAGAACCGTCCATGAATAGTATATTCCGCAAGCCGACTACATTGTTCATTGTGGCTCATAATTGTTTTAAACCGGAGCTTATGTCAATACGCCAAAAGTAGCACATGACGATATCGGAATACGGAAACATAGCGAGCAAATGCCTAACGACTGTTTCACGTTTCACGGTTGAACGCACAACATGGTATTATTATTATAATGTGCTGTGAATTGGCCGATGACCCACATAAGCACGCGTGGCTAATATTAAACTCTACATCTTGCCTTGGCGCAGTTCTAATGCTTGGGGCGTTGGGAACAACACCGTCTACGTCTGCCAGGTTTATGCCATACGAATAGTACTCTCTGACAAGCCGACTTCATTGTTCACACGCGGCCTACGGACAACGCCAACAGCTATAAGAGGTTAGTGCAATGTATCAGCGTGCTCGTCTATTCACACACACACAATCTTTTTACTTTCATGGTTTGATTACAATTACTGCCATAGAGAATTCCACAGTTGTTCCTAACAGTAGCTAGCAGGTGTTATCGCAAAGTGTTACCTGACGAATGCACGAATTGTGCATATCCAAACAGTATAAGTTTATGTCAACATTTATGTCAAACAACGGCAATAGGTTGTTTATTATGACTATGTTGTCAAACTCATACGTTATCAGATGACGCACGGTGAGTCCCTGTGTTAAACAAATAAATTGTGTCATTTGAATTGAAAAAAAATTGTGGCACTAACCCGCAATATTTTCAACGTTAGCACGCATGATATAATGGCCATGTCAAGGGGCAAACTTGTAAAGATTTGATACGTAATTTTTTAATGGCAACGTATAAGTTATCAGATAGCAAGTGGAAAAGGAAGTCATTGGCTTATCGAGAACCCAACCATTTTATCATCGATGTATAGCCCGCCCTTATCAGATAAATGTAAATTGTATAATATATACACATTCACCCAACTAGCATTAACACAACCAGTTGACAGTTGGTTCCATCCATGTATCACCCTCTGCGGGAATGAATATTTTCTCATGTCCAACCTACACTGTTCCTTAACCAATGCTGCTTTTTGTGTCCTCTGGTTCTACTGCCTTCTTTATGTTTCAAGAACATATTTCTTGAAACTTCCTATCAGAATCGTTATAACCAGTTATATATATATATATATGTATATGTATATGTATATATATATATTATATATATATATATATATATATATATATATATATATATATATATATATATATATATATATATATATATATATATATATACACACACTGCCCCGCTGAAGAGCAACACAGGAGAGACACAACCAAACAAGCAGATGGACCGGTGGGTAGAATACTGTCTAGTCCTCTACTCCAGAAAACGTTGTCACCGAAACCACCATAAACGCTGCAGACCGTCTGTCTGCCATGTGTGGGCTTGACGAACTTCCTCCAGAGAAAGAGCTCAGTGACGCCATAGACCGCCTACCTAACGGAAAAGCCATGGAAAGTGACGACCATTTCCCCAGAAATCATGTCCCAAGCCTGTGCTGCTGTCCAAACTCCACGAATTTATCTGTCAGTGCCGGGAGGAGGGCACAGTGCCTCAAGACATGCGGGATGCCATCATCATCACCCTGTACAAGAACAAGGGTGACCGCGGCGACTGTAACAACTACCGATGTATCTCTCTGCTCAGCATTGTAGGCAAAACCTTTGCGCGAGTCATCCTGAACTGCAAAAGCTGGCAGAGCGAGTGTACCCCGAGGCTCAGTGCGGCTTCGGCAGAGCCAGGTCCACCATCAACAGGCTGTTCTCCTTGTGCTAGCTGTAGGAGAAAGTGCCCTCTACATTGCCTTCATCGATCTGACCAAGGCATTCGACCTTGTCAGTATGAGTGACTTGTTCCAACTCCTGCAATAGATTGGCTGTCCATCAAAACTGTTGAGCATGATCACAGCCTTTCACAGCAACATGAAAAACACAGTTCGATATGACGGAGCAGTCTCAAACGCTTTCCCCATCAAAACCCGGGTCAAACAGGGCTGTGTCCTCACGCCTACCCTGTTCGGAATCTTCTTCTCCCTCGGACTGTCTCACGTCTTCAGAACCTCTGAAGATGGCATTTACAGTCACACCGGATCAGACGGCAAGCTCTTCAATCTAGCCCGTCTGAAAGCAAAGAGCAAAATCCGTAAATTTCACCATGTTGTCGCCAATTAACGTTTCTAATAATGTGCATGCAGCTGATGTTAAGCTCACTGATCTGTAATGTTCTGACTTATTCCTCCACCCTTCTTAAATAGCGACGTAGTGTTTGTTTCTTTCAATTCTGAAGTGACGTTCTAGTGACAAGTTAAACACTTTTGCAAGTGGTGTACTAATTTGTTCTACAATGTCCGCAGTTTTGGTGGTGTCCCGTCAAGTCCAGGTGGTTTACTATATTTCATTTCGGGTGTTGCAAATAACTGCCCTATATGACCTGATATATCGCCATCAAATTTAGTAACTAGAACTGAACGAGAGCTGATATCTTCTGTAATAAAAACTGAGCTAACATAGTCATTCAGGACCTCTGCCATTTGAAAACCCGTCTGGAATAATGTGTCCACTGTTGTTTTTCTCGAACTATCTTTGTACTCTTTATGTAAGCACAATAAACTTTTGCTGTAATTTTTTCAAATGTTCTTTTGTTTTTTTTCTTTCAGTTGTAAATAGGTTAAGTGCCTTTTTGTAGTTTTCTATAACCTCTTTTGACTGGTGTTTCTTCCTGGACATTCCCTTTGTTTTCTTAACGGAGCAAACCTCTCAGGAATGCCCTCAATCTCATATATAAACAGGTCAGTATGTTGCTGCTTCTTTGTTCTTCAATAATTTATTGTAATCTATATTCGCTTGTTGAAGTTTCTCCCCCATTGTTTTTATATGTATTCCCTGTTTTTACATTTATATTAACATGAATCTGGTTATGATCACTGGATCGCGCATTTTAGCATTATCAACTAATTTATCTTGAGAAGACAACATTAAATCCAACACATTTCCACCACTGGTTGGTTCTAATACATGTTGAGTAAGGAAACAATCATGTGGTGGAAGTATAAACTGATGGTCCTCCCTCTCGCATTCTCTAGTGATGCCCATTGGATATGATCATGGTTAAAATCACCCATTATAATACATTCCCCGTTACTCACCCCCGTTATAGCATTTTATAGTTTTACAATCTTCCTATTGTCTTATGTTTGGACTACGATAAAATACTCATATTGTTGACGTCAAGTTCTTGATGACTATGTTGCATCAAATTGCTTCCGCACAATCTGCATCACTTTTTAGCGTTATTCCATATGCTTGTATATATTCTTTAATATGTGAAATTACTCCACCTCGCCCTTTCTCCCGCCTCTCCTGTCTAAACATTCCATAGACTGCCAGTGCTAACTCGGCATCTACTATGTCTTTATTTGCCCATGATTATGTGATACATAGTACACGAAGGTCAATATCTGCTACCATAATGTCGAACTCGCTTTTTTATTTACTATGCCATTTAAGGATACACATTTAAGTTCATTTTCGAAATAATTGGTGAACGTTTCGTTGGATTTTTATTTGTACTCTTTTGAGTTTTTGTGTAAGTTCCACAAGTAAGCGCATCTAGTTTAAATAACGTACGGTACCTGACAAACTGACACCCAAGAACTGTAGCACCCTTCCTAGTCTGATGAAGTTCATCTCTCATAAAGGAAGAGGCAGCTACATCTCTGAACAGTTGACGATGTTAATGATGTAGGCATACTATATAAAATCCGGTGAATGTCCAGCGGTATGTAACATTCGCATTCGTAACACACGGAAAATAGCGATTACCTGCCATTATGCATTGGCAATATCTTATATATGCGCTTTGGTGAGAAAGAGCTGGCATTTTAAACAAGTTAACATTTGACAGTATATAAATAAGCATAAGTTATATAGTGTTGAAGCAGAAGAATAACACAAACGGAACATATTATTTACATTGTTTCCAGATTATTTCCATTCAAATTCTAGTGTTACACAATTGTTACTTACGTTTCAGATACATCCTCAAAATGGCGCCGACGTGGCTTAGCGCACTGATCGTGGTGTTTGCAACAAAAGGAAACTGTATTCCTTACACTCAGGTATCGGTATTGGTGGCTATTACACAAAGCTTTGAAAGGACAGCCACGTGTTATCTATAATGGTGTACATGCTAATTCAAATATTAGCAATTGTACAAACATATACAAAACAAGCAGATAGACGACGGTGCATTATGTTGAGGAAAAATACCTCGATAACAACACGAATATTTAGACAGTAATAAAAACCATAGTGTTTATGTTAATAAAGTGGCATCGGTGACCATATGCACATTAAAACAGCACTAATAATTACTGTGTTATTGAAAGACTTTTAAACGATGGCTTATCTTCAGATGGATTTTTGATAGTCATGAACAACGTTGACCAAGAAATTAAAGACTTAATCACAATGTGAAAATATTGATTAATACGACTTGTTCAATTGTCTTAGACTGCTTCAATGTAGATAACTACATTTGTTATTACACTTGAAAACCTAGTTAATTTATCTGGAAAGGTATACCTTTTATTATATATATATATATATATATATATATATATATATATATATATATATATATATATATATATATATATATATATATATATATATATATATATATATATATATATATATATATATATATATATATATATATATAAATGGTAATATATATATATATATATATATATATATATATATATATATATATATATATATATATATATATATATATATATATATATATATATATATATATATACTTCTCCTTGTACTACAGCAAACCGTCGGACAAGAAGTGGGAGAAACGGGATGTCACCTGTCTATTTTAAAGAAGGAATTCATCATCGCCAACTGTACGACTACTCCAACCAGTCTGGGCAAAGGATATGATGGCGTAGCATTCGGAACACACTGCAAGGTCAGGTATGGAAACGTTATACGATATACTTCGATATCAATAAAAATATCAAGTCAAAGGTTGTTCCAGTATGTACACATGTGTGTCTTTATTCAAGCCTAATATATAGTGATAGCTAATATGTATGGCAGAGTTTAACCCCATGAACTAACAGATACAACACAAAATGTGACTTATTGACATTGTAAATAATATTACCATTTGCTAAACTACAGACTGTAGCATTACAGCGGGACGTAAATAAACATATCATGAGTACATATTTGCTACCATATAAATTAAAAGGTTCACAACTATGCTATTCACATTCACTAAACCATTCACATTCAGTGTACCATTCACATTCGCTATATCATTCACGTTCATTATGTCATTTAAAAAGTTTGTAAAATATTTTTCGGATAATATTTGATGTAGGAAATAATGTCAAACACATAAAACAAAAGACAATATTGTTTACAATGCTTATTCAAAAAAATCTTAATAAATATCACACAAATTATCAATAACAGGGTTTGTTCTCCTCGGACATCAGTCAATGCCTAGTATCGTTTTCGCATACTGTCAGTCAAGAAGGTGATACCAAAGATCGGTGGTCATACTGTAAACAAAACACAACTTCCAAAATGTTTAATGTGGTAATGTGATGATGAGATCCAGTCAGCAATAATTTATTGCACTGAGGGCGGAATGGGCGGCGATTGACCCCTGGTGTTTATGTTTATTTTTTTTTGTGACGAGACTTGTGTGAGTAAACTTTGTAGACAAATGTGTTCAGAAACTGGCAATTGCGTGATGCAGATGTGCAGCTGACCCGGGAATGGCGCACCGTCAATGTGTCGATGGGGGCTATTGGGTTGGACCAAGGTTGAACTGCCAGCGTCCCTCACAAGGTGGGTAGCACAAGTTTGGTGCATAATACCCACGCACGTACGCACGCACGCACGCACGCACGCACGCACGCACGCACACACACACACACACACACACTCATTAAACACAACCATTACATGTGAATCCCTTGATTACTCCGCTGATTACTGTAATTTTACAGTAATGGTTGTGTTTTAGATACAAGACGAACAAAGATACGAGTACAGCGGAGAGTCAAGAAAGGCATCTGGGCAGTTGTCGCACCAGTCCTCCTTGAATTCGCTGTTTGCTTTCTCGTTGATGATATTCTACATTGGACATCGTGCGGCGGTGGTGAGTTTACATCTTGTTGTCAAAGCTAACAATTCAAACAAAAAACAAGGTTCTCTCGACCATAATTGAAATACGTAATGTACATGTTTTCTTCGTGAGAACCTAAACGTCATCGTACCCTAATGAATAATGTGGGTTTGCCTATCTGTTTGGACAAAGACATAAAGCATAGTGCCGACATGTGCTATGACATGTAAGTTCTGTCACGATTAGTGCATGTTTAATGTTCATCTGCGTAGGCTAACACATTTCACACATGTTGACAATGATGTTGGAACTACAACATATAGACCATGGTAATAGGAGCAAAGGTAGATGTTACCATTGATTTTATCAAATTGATGGTATTCCCAGCAGCTTGGTGAACATCACGGTTTTATTTTATTTTTACATTACACATTGTTTTTATGTAATATATGTACATAATTTTAAGCAACAAATTAATTAGTATACACAGTCCTTTTAACTGTCGTAATGTTAATTGTCCGAATATTCAATTGATTGCTTAACATTTCTGATTAATTTTCATTCAGCTATTGTAATAGCATATTTTGTATTAATGTATTAAAAAGAACGTTTGTTGCGGTGACACACATTACACAGCGGTATAATTGCGAATCATTTGAATAATTGTCCAATTGTCCTAGTGGTTTTGGAGACAAGCAGGACCAGTGAAATACACACTATCAGCGAATATATAAAATGAAACGAAACGCACTGTATGATATCCAGGAGGCAGAAAGGGAAATAGTGAGCCTGACTCAACACCTCCTTCGATCAAGTGCGACCCTCCAAGAAATACGCCGATCATTGCAGACAAAAGAAGATGTGACGCCCATGTCAGTTGGGATGATGCTACCGCATCAGACAGCAAGGGCATCAGGAGGTAATGTAGTACCTAGAACACAATTAGTTAAGCTTTTGCCTCGTGTTCTTAAATACTTATAATTATAAATTTTAACTCAGGTGTTGAAATAAACACCAGGTAATATTTACTGGCACTGATAATGATATGGTATCACCACTTTTACATGGTGCTAGTAGAAGAAAAATGACACCGACCTGTGCTAAATGTAAGATCAACAATTAATGAAAACACCCCTAATTGTGTTTTTATTGACTACGTAAACAATATTGTTTATCTTTCACATCAGCATATAACATGAACTTAGAAATTAAACAAAGAGGTGTTTACAGATTGTGTTGTAGCTACAGTGCGCGCAACACATTGCCTCTGTGTGATTAATGCAACTGTTCAATACTAAACTGCTACAGTATACTACAAACTCGCCCGTCCGTCGCGACATCAGGCAGTAAGTTCAGAGAAGGTCGACATACCGTGGTCTACATAGCAACAGACAACAGTGGCCTCACAAGTACCTGCTCGTTTGAGTTCGAAGTCGAAGGTAGGCTTAATCGTACAAATTTGACGAAGGTATATATCTGAGTGTATATTTGAAAATGGATTTCTATGAAGGAATATCTTGACAGACGTAAGATAAATATAAATACAATATAATATTATTTAATACTATATAACTTTATTATTAACACGTTATGTGTTTGGGTGTATTCGTGTAATCAACTGTATGGTCTGGTAATGTGCATATTACGGTAGGAAAGCAAATGTTTGAAAATGTCTGGTCCCTCCCTCTGTTGACCTCAATATTTACGCAATACTGCCTGCACTGATTTCAGTATCGGTTTACTCTGCGATGAAAATGAAACTAATCTCCAACTCTTAATATGGCAAACAATTGACATACATTCGTATATATGCATACAAAACATCACAGCTCTCGTAAGTAATATTGGTAATTCAATACCCCAAGATAGCCTATTTCGCCATCGTCATATATAAAACATTATGTATATGCACACACACACGCACACGCACACGCACACGCACACGCACACGCACACGCACACGCACACGCACACGCACACGCACACGCACACGCACACGCACACGCACACGCACACGCACACGCACACGCACACGCACACGCACACGCACACGCACACGCACACGCACACGCACACGCACACGCACGCACGCACGCACGCACACACACACACACACACACACACACACACACACACACACATATATATATATATATATATATATATATATATATATATATATATATATATATATATATATATATATATAGAACACATACTGTGAACATGCGTAGCTCACATGAAAATGATAATTTATATATATATATATATATATATATATATATATATATATATATATATATATATATAAATTATAATTTTCATGTGAGCTACGCATGTTCACAGTATGTGTTCTATTGAGCAGTTGTTCGTTGCGACCAACCTCGGCGTCCCAGACACGGAGACATCGAGTGCAACACCGACAGCAGATGTCACATGGGGCACACGTACGGCACAACCTGTACTGCTTCGTGTGATGAAGGTTACAAGATGACTGGCGATCCGGCGAAGACCTGTCAACGAAATGGCCAATGGACGGGAGAGGAAGTGACGTGCTCAAGTAAGTCGGTACAACTCATTGTAGAGTCATCGTGTTCTCATTCTAGACTCACCGCAGGATCCTTGCACATTTACTATTGGCTCTTTGTAGAGTCACTGTGGGATCATTATTGAATTATTGTGGGCACATTCTACCGTCAATGAGGACTCTTCATGGAATCACTCTGGATTCATGATGTAGACACTATGTTTCACGGTGGCTCCCCTGTGGCCTCAGTCCGCTGTCACTGTGTTTTCGCAGTATATTCAATCTGGAATCATTGCATATTGCATCGCAATTTGGGGTTCATATAACACTCACTATATAATCATTGCAGGGTCTCCGTGTAATATATAGTCAATGCCGGTCCATAGTAGATTCAATATAGGTTCATCATAGAGCCATTGATAATTAATTGTGGACTCATTTTAGAGTCACCATGCACTGTTTGTTATATTTGCCGTGTGTGTGTTGAGCGTCGTGGCGTCGTGAGAACCCGGTTTCTAATACTCTTGCTGCCGTTTCGAAACGTTGCCTCAGTTCATATGAATACCTGGCTATGATATGTGAAACAACAGTCTTCGTGCAATAATTGTAGTGTGGCTGAATGCATCCCACATAAATCGGGTTAGTGTTGAAATGAACTGTGCTTTGAACAGTCTCAAGATAGGATACTGCGCTATATAAGAACGTAGCTTTACCGTATGCATGGGTTCACAGCAGAGTCGTTTTGGACTTATTGCTGTGTCGTGGTTGGATCAGCTGAGACTCATCATAAGTTCTAATGAATAATGATGTATGTTTATCAGAATCGCTTCCAACAACACATTTTACGTTTAACGTTCCTGTATGCAATGTTAAGATTGCATGCATGTGTTCGTATGTCTAACAATTCATTGCAGAGAACAAGTGCCCCCAAGTAAACCCCCCTCTCAATGCCAAGATAGAATGCTCTAATATGTGGAGCTATCGTTCAACATGTATCACGGTGTGTAAGGAAGGATATCGTCTGTCTCGAAGTGGCACACGGAGCATCACTTGCAGTGACGACCAAACGTGGTCTGGGACCTTGTCTGGATGCGAAGGTACGTGAATATGGTATTGAGCCAGAAATAAACAAACCGAAACGGTCCTAGATCGAATTGCCTATTCATTGCACCGAAAGCACGCACGCACGCACCCACGCTCGCACGTAATTGAGTGCGTGTGCGCGCGCGTGTGTGTATCTGCAAACATATGTGTTCACGTGTTATAAATATAGATAGACTTAAAGCTAAAATTCCAACCTAATTTACACATCATATTTCCAGTAAAGTAACGTGTTTTCAGACAACACACCCCCAGAGTTCAAGACATGCCCATCCGCCGTGAAGGTGAACGCTGACCGAGGCCAAAACTCGGCTGTCGCAACGTGGCCGGTTCCTGTCGTAACTGACAACGTAGACAGCTCTGTCACACCACGTCACTCCAAAGGCCTGGCCCCGGGGTCACGGTTCACGCAGGGCCTACATGAGATAGAGTACACAGCCCAGGACGCGGCACACAATGACGCCAGTCCGTGCTGGTTTACAGTTACGGTCGGACGTAGGTGGCGTTTTATCAGGTTCATTCGTCCGTCCGTCCGTCCGTTCGTTCGTTCGTTCGTTCGTTCGTTCGTTCGTTCGTTCGTTCGTTCGTTCGTTCGTTCGTTCGTTCGTTCGTTCGTTCGTTCGTTCGTTCGTTCGTTCGTTCGTTCGTTCGTTCGTTCGTTCGTTCGTTCGTTCGTTCGTTCGTTCGTTCGTTCGTTCGTTCGTTCGTTCGTTCGTTCGTTCGTTCGTTCGTTCGTTCGTTCGTTCGTTCGTTCGTTCGTTCGTTCGTTCGTTCGTTCGTTCGTTCGTTCGTTCGTTCATGCATTCGTGTATCTACATACATTATTTATAGCGCCATTATAATTACACATGCTCGACATCATTTTTAACCATGGTCGACATTAATCGTTCAAATAAGTTAGTGAAAAACTATGTGTGCTGTTCCGTATGCATCGCTAAATAACTACTAAGGGCTTGACTACCTCTAGACTCGTCGCCACCTTTACCTTCGTGTAAAGATTGTCTAATAGCACTGTTATGGATGCAACTACTTGTGTACGTTCCATTTAGTTGAATCACGTAACAGCTGCTGGAATGTTTTCAGAGACTACATGTCCCTCGGTCCAGTGGCCACGAAAGATGAAGACCATGTCTTGTCCCCAAGGCCTCGCATACGGAGCGTCGTGTACTTTTGCCTGTGAGCCGGGATATGACATGATCGGCGAAAACAAAATCACCTGCGAACGTAACGAAAGTACATCAACATCTGGTTTCTGGAGCAGCGCGCCACCTACGTGTGATTGCAAGTAGATCATCTGCTCGAAGACATTTTGCTCAATCTATGTTTTATATTATAAACAATGCAAACATATAATGACGAATAATATACAACCTTAATTAAATCAATAGAAACAATTACCAACGTATTGGGTGTGCTGCATGAAGAGGACAGGCCCGTAACGATAAACAGAGGAGTCGAGATAGTTGACAACATTTCTCCAAAACTGTTTACTACTGTAGAAGCATATGTTATACATTAATTTTAATAATTAATTATAAAGCGAAGACTTGTATTAAAACTGTGGAAAAAAGATTAAAATGTGCGAAAATCGTCATACACGATGTCACCAAATGTATATGCGTCAGGATGACGGCATGCATAACCGTGATTATAATCCTGACAACACCAACTTGGTGCAACAAACTAGATGGGGATATTGTCCTTGAAAACACGACGTCCCAATTAGGAAATAGCCTGCTTCTGATACGTTACATATTTTATTATATTTATTACTGTTCCCTGTGTTTATCCCTACAGGAATACTTTCTTTGAAATCAGACATATCCCTTTTGGATGTTTTATTTGATATTCTTAACAATTCGTGTATAATTTAATATATTCCAGGACTGTGGTCATTTAACATAGCACTTTTATAATGAGCGTCTGCATTGTTTTGTCTTTCCCGGGTCGGATTTGCATCGATCATAGAGACGATTTCAGTTTTTCCGTCGTTTCTTTATAGTGAAGTATTGCAAGAAGCTCGACCCGCCACTGAATGGGGCTCTGGCTTGGGAGAACTGGATCCATGGTATCCAGTCTCGTCTCTACTGCAACGACAAGTATGACATCCCTCGTGGGACAACAGGCGCAGACTATTATATATGTGATGATGCCAAGGGGACGTGGACACCAAGGGATGTTGTCCCTGACTGCACAGGTAGTTGTCTAGTGCCACAGTGCTGGATGTCGTGTTAAACATTGATTGCATCGTCACTTTGAATCATTACCAAAGCTTAAATATTTAAAAATAGCTGATATACTAAACGTCCTTAAAAATTAAAAGTCAAAACAAAAGTTACATTATTTAGTAATATTATACTTATAAAATATTATTGTTACTGAACAACCACTGATCTCATAATAATATGTGATGATCATGATCTAGTCAGTGTTGATTTTCACTTTGCAGTAAGACACAATCCAAATAGGCTTAGACTTGGAAGCAAGGTGCGTTACTTCAGTGGTGATTGTTCATCACAACAAGTACAGAAACAGATCAAGCAGGAGTTCATCTCGACATTGAACTCATCAGCTTATAGCGAACTGTGTCGTGACTACCCAGGCTGTGGCGTTGACAATGTATTGGTCGAGTGCGGAGAGGTGACACGTGAGAAACGAGATCTCTCCCAAACCACAACTTTGCACCGAGTCAAACGAGCTGCCACACACGAAGTAGCGATCACATTCGACTTCTTCATTGAGTTGCGTGACGAGGCGACCGCTAACGCACAACAGAAGTGGAAACAACTTGAAAACACATTGGACAATATGAAGGATTCTACACAGCAGAGTGGACGACTTAATCTGTCAATCAGAGACTTCCCGATGCAGATGAAACCTGATTCGTTTGAGACGGTCGACTTCGAGGCGGAGCTGCAGTGTCCCCCTGGCTCAGTTCCACGAGACGACTCGTTCACTTGTGGTAGGTCATTTACTTTGCACAGTTGTGTGCAGTCGTTCAAGTCTCCACGGCATATGTCGCAATGGACGCGAATATTCGTTCAATTAAGCAACACCTTGCTTACTCTTATGCATACAGTTGGGGATCCGTCCGTCGTCACGGCTAATTGTAGTAAGATAAGTTTTATAATAATTGTATTATTATTGTTATTGTTATAATACCTGCTGTTGGTGATGATGGTGGTGGTGGTGGTGGTGATGGTGATGGTGATGGTGAAGGTAGTGGTGATGGTGGTGGTTATGGTGGTGGTGTTGATGGTGGTGGTGATGGTGGTAGTGATGGTGGTGGTGAAGGTGGTGGTGTTGATGATGGTGTTGATGGTGGTGGTGATGGTGGTGGCGATGGTGGTGGTGATGGTGGTGGAGATGGTGGTGGGGATGGTGGTGGGGATTGTGGTGGTGATGGTGGTGGTGGTGATGGTGATGGTGGTGGTGATGGTTGTGGTTATGGTGATGGTGTTGATGGTGGTGGTGATGGTGGTAGTTATGGTGGTGGTGATGATGGTGCTGAAGGTGGTGGTGTTGATGGTGGTGATGATGGCGGTGAAGGTGGTGGTGTTGATGGTGGTGGTGTTGATGGTGGTGGTGATGGTGGTGGTGGTGGAGATGGTGGTGGGGATGGTGGTGGTGATTGTAGTGGTGATGATGGTGGTGGTACCGCATACACGGTAGCCCATATTTCGCATTCAGGTTCTAAAAACGTAATAGGAGCACCGAATTGATATTAAGATATCCAGGTGAATATGTTGCGATGACTGATGTTAAGGTATACAGATAAACATGTTGTTATGTTGCCGGTTTTCAGCTGTGTGTCCAACTCGGACATACTTCGACGGCAGCAGTAACAGCTGCATCGACTGTCCAGTCGGTTCCTACAATGACAAAGAGAACCAAACCAGCTGTAAGACGTGTCCGGACGGAACGTCCACACTGACAACAGGCACCCGAGATATGGACAACTGCATAGGTCAGAATCACCATAATATATTAATATATTGTGTAGCACTAGTTTTACGCAGACATTTCTAAATACATGTCCAGGGTATGTATATATGTATGTATGTATGTATGTATGTATGTATGTATGTATGTATGTATGTATGTATGTATGTATGTATGTATGTATGTATGTATGTATGTATGTATGTATATATGTATGTATATATGTAAGTATGTATGTATGTATGTATGTATGTATGTATGTATGTATGTATGTATGTATGTATGTATGTATGTATGTATGTATGTATGTATGTATGTATGTATGTATGTATATATGTATGTATATATGTAAGTATGTATGTATGTATGTATGTATGTATGTATGTATGTATGTATGTATGTATGTATGTATGTACGTACGTATGTATGTATGTATGTATGTATGTATGTATGTATGTATGTATGCATGTATGCGTGCTTAAATGTATGTATGTATGTTCGCACGTACGCATATATATATATATATATATATAAATAATAATAATAATAATAATAAAAAGACTTCTTTGGCGCCAATATCCTCGGAAAATCCGAGCTCAGTGGCGCAACATATATATATATATATATATATATATATATATATATATATATATATATATATATATATATATATATATATATATATATATATGTATATATATACACACACAAATGTCAGGAAACAAGGCAGAGCGTAGTCTCGACGAGACGATGCCGATGCGCCCCGTTGTCAACTTGTCACATTTTGGCAGCGTCCACTGTGGCTGTGAAGGCCGATTCTTGAGTGGCAGTTCTTGCCACAGCCAATGCAGACGAAACAGGATGACATTGGTGGTAGTGCTGCTTTTTGTTTTCGCCGCATCCTCTTCTCAGCCGCATGCTGGTGTTTCTTTTCATCTGCCCTTTCAATGCCTATATATTTATATGTATATATATATATATATATATATATATATATATATATATATATATATATATATATATATATATATATTATATGCATGTTAAAAACACAAAGAACATACGTATATGCACGTTGGCGCACAACATATATATATTTGTCGGCACCCATGTTGCAGCTATGTGCTCTCCGGGCAGCTACTCAGACACGGGTCTCGTCCCCTGTGCCCGGTGCGCTGTCGGGACCTACCAGTCGCAGAGAAACACGAGGACTTGTACTCAATGTCCACACGGAACTGTGACGTCGATCGTGGGAACTGTCGCCCTGCAAGACTGCCAAGGTACCCTCAAATCGCACAACGTTGTGTACGTGAACACAACGTTGTGTATGTGAACAACGTTGTGTATGTGAACACAACGTTGTGTATGTGAACAACGTTGTGTATGTGAACAATGTTGTGTATGTGAACAACGTTGTGTATGTGAACACAACGTTGTGTATGTAAACACAACGTTGTGTATGTGAACAACGTTGTGTATGTGAACACAGTTATAGCAGTGCTTTTACTTTCTGTAATTTCTTCTTATTAACAAGGACAGCAGTCTATCACCAGAAGACCAGTGTGCAATAGTGGAACGTGGATAGATAAAAGTGCCTTAATTTAAAAGTGAGCTTGCTTTTCTCTCTTGTATGATATTAAGTTAAATATTACAACATTAAATGTATTAAATTAATGTTCCACTGTGGATTTATGATTGACTGTCAAAATATATAATCGGTACGCGTTTTACTCACAGCGTTCCAAGTCGATACTCTGGCAGGGGGCGGCATTATGACGGTGTCGAACATAGTGAATGTTAATACGGCCTCGTGGTCGGTGACCTTCTGGCTGAAGGTGACCTCCAACAACAAAAACATATTCTATCTCACGAACAATGACGTCATCTTCCAACTGAAAACCCCCTCCGCGCTGTCTTACGACATTGTTGGGTGAGTTTGTGGCAACACATTCGGAGGGTTTGCACGAGTTTAGTACGACAAAGTCGTAGCCATAACTACAATGTTATATTGTTGTTTTTAGTAAAACTTTGATTTGATGAATTACTTTTTAAACTATTGTTCTTTCACAGAACTGTCGGCAGCACGGGCATGAACTTGGTCGGCAACAAATGGAGTCACATCGCTGCAGTCTGGGATGGCGCCCACTGCACGTTCCAGTTGTACCGTGGAGGGAGAGTGATCGCAACAAAGGACATGACAGATCAATGCAGTGTGGTATTGTCACCAGCCACGACATTAACATTTGGATCTGCCACATCAGAAGGTAATGCCACGGCTTTGTATCCAGTTAACCTATTTAGGCCTCAGTAGAACCCACCGTAAGGTTTACCACAGGGAGCTTTATTTCCTGACATTTGTGTTTGTACGTGTATGTAAACCCACACTTAAGGATCTCCTTAATGACTCCTCAACGACTGCGCGTGGGACGCAGTTGTAGAACATCGGACTCTCAACCGAGAGCACCGAGCTTCCAATCCTCTTGCTGCCGTTTCGAAGATTGGGCAATGCTATTTACTCCACGTTATCTCAGTTCACTCAGTTGTATAATATTACCTGGCTGTAGACCGTGAAGGATATATGTTAACGAATAACCATCGCGCAGAAATATTGTACAGTGGCTGAACTCTTCCCAAAGAAGTCGAGTTGTTGTTGGAAGGAAAATGTCAGCCTAGGGTTAACAGCCTACGTTACCTTTACCTTTGTTGTAATAATATATTTCTTTCTTTATCAGACTCGTTTGCTGGCAGCGTCACGATGTTGTCTGTGTGGAACTCCGTCCTCGACGGCGCCGCTGTCAGAGAACTCGCCAACACGTGTCTCTCCGATGACACAAGGGCGTCCTTCAGATGGCAGATGGTCATCAACTCAAACATGCGAAACATGGCAGTGCATGTGTCAACCACTTGTGATGGTAACCATTGCATACTATTATTTTCTTTTGTTGTGGTCATACACTTACGTATATAACACGGTAAAACTACCACGCGCTGTACGCATATGATGATTATGTATCTTATAATATAACAATTTCAGTGAAGGATACATATATTTTCTGTGATATATATATATATATATATATATATATATATATATATATATATATATATATATATATATATATATATATATATATGTATACATACATATATATATATATATATATATATATATATATATATATATATATATATATATATATATATATATATATATATATATATATATATATATATATATATATATATATATATATATATATATATATATATATATATATATATATATATATATGTATATATATATATATATATATATATATATATATATATATATATATATATATATATATATATATATATATATATAGATATGCATGAAGGTTGTTGTCATCAAAGGTAAACAATGAATCGTTGTTACTAAAAGATAAATGTATGATATGTGTATGGCTAAACGCAAGAGCGCACGCACGTGTATGACTAAACACAAACACACACACACACACACACAAACACACACACACACAAACACACACACACACACACACACACACACACACACACACACACACACACACACACACACACACACACACACACGCACACGCACGCACACACACACACACACACACTCACACACACACGTGCGCAGACGCATGGAAATTATATACATATCTTTCGGCGTTGAGTTACATCTATATTCGTGTTTGTCGCCTTTTAGCAAACGACAACTGTGACCCACAGCCGTGTCATGGACACATATGCGAGGATAAATTGAACGCCTTTGTGTGTCACTGTAAAGGCGGGTTCACGGGCAAGACATGTGGCATTCCCCCTAACTATTGTGCCAACAACCTGTGTTTTAATGGGGCCTCATGTATCCGTGCCAGTGCCAACTACACGTGTGAATGTGCTTCCGGCTTCAGAGGCAGGCTTTGCGATGATGAAATAGGTGTGTGTTGTCTTAACATATTGATTTGAGATGTTTCGTAAACTGCCAAAAAAGAGCGAATGAAGACAGTATAAGAAGATGTATGCAGTGCCTAGACCAAGGAATAAGGTTTTAGTATTATTTTTGTTTCAGAGAAAATTGTATCGCAATGTATTAGTTGACATTTCCATTTATTTTTCTTTCAGTGTCACTTGGATTAATTATAACAATATGAACACTTATCTCAAGATCTTACGTGTAACCATTAAATCAAATTAATATGTAATGACAACAATTCTTTTATTATATTTATTGTGTTTTACGATTTTTGTACCGTTTATTTATAATAAATATACACATCACATATATTGTGTAAGAGTAGATAATGCAAGTTATTTTAGAAACGTACATAATTCGATGGCGCAATCTGTGACATAAATAAAAACAAACTCAAAACAATAACATTGGTAACTATTTCGATTGTTGCAGTGAATGGTGGCTATGGACCATGGAGTGCTTGGTCCTCTTGCAGTAAGTCATGTGAAGGAGGGGTCCAGTTTCGCAGTCGCCAGTGCGATGATCCAGTGCCAAACCTGGATGGTCTGCCTTGTTTTGGAGCGAGCAGAAGAACACAAGACTGCAACATGGACAAGTGTCCAAGTAATATACATATACAATTATCATTATATGCGCCAATATATCTAAACAATGTTATGAGTATTTGTTCTATTAGGTTTTTTAATAGTTGCAAAGCGGCTTGGGGTGTTGCTTTGTAGCTTCAGCTGAGACAGAAAGCTTGCATTAAGTCCCTACCACTTCTATCTGAGCTGAATAAATTCCATATGGAATCCATGATATTTGTTAGCAGTTGCTTGTATTTAACACATCATTAAACATGATATTCCTATAACAATACATGTATGCTTTGTGATATTTAACGAACACTACTAGGATTGGTTAGCTTACAATTTATACATATATTGTTTATCAAGCATAATCGTTTCGAAAACATGTATATTTTGCAGTAACAACATATTGTTTCACACGATCTTAAATGTAGACCTACCTGACACCGATCTCGTCATTCACGCTCTCTTCAGAATGCAGCCAGTTTACCGGCTTACCAGACCTAATAGGAACGGTGGTGAGTTGTTCCGAAGAAGCCAATGGAAACACCGCGTGTCACGTGTCCTGCAAGTCTGGAATGGAGCCGAACCGAGTGTTGGCCAACCCGTACTTCTGTGGACCAAACACCAACTATGTCTGGTCTCACATGCTCAACCAGCCAAGTGCTCGCCTGCCAAGCTGCACGAGTAAGTGTTAACGCGTGTCAGCATATAATTGTATATATAGAGCCTTGTACATTGTTGTCATAGCATAATGTCTTATGTCTATATATCAACCTAATGATTAGACCTGAGTAATTATCCACATAGACATTATATTAAAAGAAAGCATGGAACTAAATTGGCAACTAAATAGTTTGTATAAAATAATATAGTTAAAACATACAATGTGCTTGGCATGACTTCAACGAGTAATGCGTTGCTTGTAGACAGTAGAGTGCCGAAACAGGTGGCATTGAGAGTTCAAGTTGTATACAACGTGTCAAGCTCGGGGCAGTTGAATCCGGCCAAGACAAAACTCACCAATCTAGCTGACAAGAGTGACTGTGTCCAATCTGGCGTCTGCAGAGTGACAGTTTCAGTCGCTCAACCTATCGAGACCACCACCGCTCAAACAGTGGTTCAGCCACCACCAAGTGAGACAGCTGGTGGCGTCAATATTATACTTGTTGTCGTTGGTACTGTGCAGGGAGAAGACCACTTGCCACACACGTATAATGCCAGTGCAGGTAACCGTTTACACACACTTATAACACCAGTGCATCGTTTACATACACGTATAACGCCAATGCATGTAATCGTTTAAATACATGTATAACGTCAATGCAGATAATCGTTTACATACATGCATAATGTCAGTACATGTAATCGTTTACATACATGTATAATATCAGTGCAGGTAATCGTTTACATACATGTATAACGTCAGTGCAGGTAATCGTTTACATACATGCATGAAACGTCAGTGCAGGTAATCGTTTACATACATGCATAAAGCCAGTGTAGGTAATCATGTTTTCATTGGATTAGTGTTTTATGTTACTCCACAGCATTCCATTGCGGGATTATAATATTATTATGTTCTGGACTAAGCCCGTTACATAGTTTTGTATAATTAGCAGTGGACAGTACCAATACATGTTGGTATCAGTATTGTTAGTATCTATGTGTTCTGTGCAGAAGACGCCGCAGTAGCCAGTTGGAACTCCATCATCAAAAGCCTAGAAATCTTGGCATCGTTGATTAAACAAGCTAACGAAGACGGGAGCCTTTGTTTCCCACTGACTGGACACGTCTACTGCCCCATTGATGGCTCCCTACGGCAACAGGGCGTCCAGATATGTCCGCCGCCGATGGTCATTCGCTTTGACGGATCACGCTGTGGTATGTACCATAAAGTGTATCTGTGGTATGCACCATAAAGTGTATCTGTGGTATGTACCATAATGTGTATCTGCAGGTCAACGTCGTTGATAAAATACCTTCTTTGCCTGACATACAATGTGACCCTGGAGAATGTGTAGTTATTTGCCTTGTAATGTGAAAAGGTTCAGAAGCATTGCATTACGTTATGTCCAGTTATGAGTATTAGTTAAACTAACTAACTAACCAGATGTAACTACGGAAAGAACAACGCGCCATGTGTTGTCTAGAACCAAACAGTTGTTTTACTAAACCTTGTTCTGTTAGTTACCTCTGAAGCCAGAATAGACCTGGTGAAATAATATTAAACAACTCGTACAATGAGTAAAAATAAAACGAAATGTGCATCATTTGCTAGGTACCTCGAGTAAACAACAACTTACTGTGATTGATAAATGGTGACGTTCAGTCCTATGCACGTTCCAGTGAACTGTCCTCCGGGTGCCTATACTGACAGACTAAGGTGTGTCCCATGTGAGAAGGGGCAGTATCAAGACAAAGAGGGACAAATGGGTTGCAAGCCGTGCCCCGCCAACAAGACTACAGCGTTGCCCGGAGCATCCAGCATAGAAGAATGCAAAGGCAAGATATGTGTTGAATTACTAGAATGTTAAGCAACAAAACGCAAATTATGTTCTACGCCTTACTTTTGTTGGAGGCTGCATCCACTGCAATTGCAAATCAAACATGTTTATATGCCGCAGCTGTTTTGTATAGTTGTATTTAAGTTGTGTACCTCATGGTTAGTCCCAAGATTGTACACTTTTTGCCTTAAGTTGGCATTGCCACTGCCCACGAAGAAATGATTCATGTTACAGTTACTCCAGGACAGTTCCAGTGCTGCGTTCTTGCCACACTGCAGTACTCACTATATGCCCACATTAACGTAAGACAAATGTATATGTAACTTTTCGTTTAGAGTAGCAATACAATTATTGTTTGTGAGAATGGCATAGTATACCTGAGACGAATGAGAACGCTCTCGCTTGCTTTTTGCATTTTTGCAGTTTACCAAACAAAAGGTTCCCATATAACATGTGTCCTAATAATACATGGACACCTTTACAGTATGGGTGACTCTTACTTTAGGCAAGCTTTAGCAATGTTTTGTTACTACTAATTCCTATATATTGTTTTTGCAATAGCTATCACTACAACCACCTCTACAACTCAAATTAGTATGACTACAAACGTAATGCGAGAATCTACCGGGGCTGCAGTACCAAGTGGACCTGGAAATGGTAAGACCTACACTAGTTAGCAACAACGTGTTGTGAATTGTATTGCCTCATCATAAATCTTAAGTATTTGCACGATGAGTTTATATAGACTGCATCGGACTTCTGATCTGTCATTTAAACTGTTTTATTGAGTTCAACTCTTTCTAGACCGCCTTTCAATACAACAACAGCAGTAGCAGCAGTGGCAGCAGTAGCAACAATAGCAGCAGTAGCAACAATAGCAGCAGTAGCAGCAGTGGCAGCAGTAGCAACATTAGCAGTAGTAGCAGCAGTTGCAGCAGTGGCAGCAGTAGCAACAATAGCAGCAGTAGCAGCAGTGGCAGCAGTAGCAACATTAGCATTAGTAGCAGCAGCGGCAGCAGTAGCAGCAGTAGCAACAATAGCAGCAGTAGCAGCAGTAGCAGCAGTGGCAGCAGTAGCAACAATAGCAGCAGTAGCAGCAGTGACAGCAGTAGCAGCAGTTGCAGGGGTAACAGCAGTAGCAGCAGTGGCAAAAGTAGCAACAGTAGGAGACGTAGCAGCAGTGGCAGCTACAGTAGCAACAGTAGCAAAAGTAGCAGAAGCAATAACAATATTACCAGAAGTAGTAGCAAAAACAGTAGCAACAGTAGTAGCGGTACCAACATTAGCAGCAGTAGCAGCAGTAGCAGCAGTAACAACAGTAGCTGTTGCAGCAGTGGCAATATTAGCAGCAGTAGCAGCAGTATTGGCGGTAGCAGCAGTGCCAGCAACACTAGCAGCAGTAGCAGCAATATAAAGAGTAGCAGCAGTGGCAGCAACAGTAGCAACAGTAGCAGCAGTAGCAGCAGTAGCAGCAGTAGCAGCAGTAGTAGCAGTAGCATCACTGGCAGCAACAATAGCTACAGTGGCAGCAACAGTAGCAACAGTAGCAGTAGTAGCAGTAGTAGTAGCAGTAGCAGCAGCAACAGTAGCAACGGTAACAGCAGTAGCAACAGTAGCAGCAGTAGTAGTAACAGTAGCAGCAGTAGTAGCAGCAGTAGTTGCAGTAGCAGTAGCTGTGGCAGTAGCTGTAGCACCGGTAGCAGCAGTAACAGTAGCAACAGCATCAGCAGCACTATTAGCAGCTGTATTAGGAGCAACAACAGCAGCAGCAGCAGCAGCAGCAGCAATAGCAGGAGTAGTAACAGCAGTAGCAGCAGCAGTTGCAGCAACAGCTCTAAAGCAGCAGCTGGGTGGACTACATGAGAGTATAACTCGGTATAAAAGACGTGTCGTTGATCACAACATATCAAGTCGCTATTATATGTATTTTTCTTAATAGTATTTTTTTAAAGAATGTTACATTAAATTATATTGTATGACCTGTATGTGGTTAACATTCCAAAGGTCCAACAGCAGCAGTAGCAGGGGCAATTATCAGCGGCATAGTCGGCCTCCTCGTCATTGTGGCTGCGGTGATTGTGATCTGGAGAAAGCGTTCTACTCCTACTCCACTAGTAAGTGTATCATGTTTTCCATCGAATGAGCTGTCACTGATATGTTGATTAAACATACTAAAAGCCTATCTGCCAAACCTGGATATCCTCAGTTCATGATAAAATACTAAACCACGGGTCATAATAGTGATACACAACAACATATGAGCATCAGCTAATTACTAATGTAATTATTATCAACATTCTTATCGTACGACATAAATGTACAAGACTTTCAATGATGTTTTATTTTACGAAAAAAAACATGCAAGTAAACATAAAATGTTTTCCACAGTTGCAGTCAGAACAAGAAGAAGAAGCAGAACCCGCGATCCCAAAGAGGGTCGACGAAGACAAAGTCAGGGATTTCCTGGAGCAGAATGACCTGAACGAGTCACTCGTACATTCCAATGATGAACACGAATACGCTACCATTGCTGAACCTAAGGAGCTCGTTGTTGACACTGTGTATGTCAACATTTGATCAAGGAAATAGAGCACTGAATTGCGTTTCAGATGTATCGTAATTATGTGTTAAAAGTACGTACAAACGTACAATCAAACAAACAAACAAATAAACATACCTACATACTTACATGCATACATACATACATACATACATGCATGCCTACATACATACATGCATACATACATACAAGTGTGCTTGTGTGCGTGCGCAACAATGTGCACGTTCTTGATTGTCAAGCATTGCACACTGGAGAAGTAAGTATAAATCAAGACTCAGAATACCGCATGTGTTACAGAAAAAAGCTATACCGATTATTCATAATCTTAATTACAAGACCACGATTATACTTTATAAAGCAACTAACCACTATTTGTGTGGTAATGTACAACCGGTATTTAAACAAACCGCAGCTATTCATATACATATATATGGTACTAGAGTCTTTAGACAAAGCAATTTTGTTATATCAACACAACAGATATGTCTGTGGGATTATTGTGTATCGTTATCAACATTATATCAAAGGTAGGAATCCACGTGGAACAGTTTGATACACAAAGTTACACGATTACCAAGTTTAAAACAATTCCAAAGAGAATAAAAGTTGTCATTATTCAATGAATATTTGTAAACTTGTACATGTATAATGAAAACCACGAGTGTTTCACGAGTGATATTAGTTAAATATAATGTTTAATAATAACAATAATTCAGGTGAATCCTTTCACCACAGCATACCATGTATTTGTGCATGTGCTGTTTGCTTGTTGAATGTACTTTCATTCATCAGCACCAACATCATTATCATTGTGCACCCTGTAGCTACATAACGTAGAACGTGGTGATGGTCTACACTAACCAAACATATATGATTATCAGAAGAACACGGCAAGAAAACAACGGCGAAATATGTCTGCTAACGCCCTGACGGATGGTCTTGCAAACTTCACCATAGTGCTTTACCATATGGTGAATGTGCTTCACAATGGAGCAGGGATATTATAATCTACCCAACTTGACCTTCGCAGGCCAAACGAGGTTGCCTTAATATTTATGCAATGTCGACATCATCTGTGTACATTTGTATTGCTCAACGGTTTACCGTCACGTACATGCACCGTGATCGGATATTGCTCAAAGGTTTACCGTCACGTACATGCACCGTGATCGGATATCCACGATTATTGTTTATGCGATTAGGACACTTGACAATGTACATTGCTTTTACGTTTTATTTGCACACTAAGAAACTACAAATCAGTAATTTAATTATACAATTTTTCATAAATATTGTATGAAAATAAGTTATCTAATAAAATTAGATTGAAAATTATGTTATAGCAAAAGTAAATATATTGTTTCCACTATCATTGAAATCGTTTAATGTGATTAGCACGATTGATGTTGTGAGATTAATGAAGGTAGATTCCAACACATAATTACGTTTTGTTAGATGATACATATTAGCCAATAAAAGAATTATGTTTATCAACTTGTGTTCGAATTTATTGAATAGTAAACATTATTGTATAATAAAACGATTGCCCATCCTTACCAAGTCGCTCGGCTGTTTGTTTACATCAGCGGCATGAATTGTGGAAAATGCAGATATTATTTATCGGAATAAGTCATATATAACGGGCAGGGCATTGTAATGTGGATATTGTATGAAATTCGTCATATGTTACAACGTCTCTTGTTCATTGTAACATGACAACAGTACTAGACACAGACGAGAGCAATCAACAACAAATTGCGACACCATCTTCATCTGACATTCCACACTCTGATAACCAAATCACACAAGGAGGGTTCCCATTGTATTACAGCATAGGTTTAGCGATGGCGGACAACGCTATTGTACGGGAGTGTCATGACGTCACAACGCTAACTACAAGGTTTCGCTGTTCTGACGAGACTTGTCAGGATGAACAGACAGTCTTCGAGCAGTAATTGCAGCGTAGCTTAGTGGTTTCCCGAAAAGTCGGGTTTGTTGTGGTATAAACAGGTATGCCAGGGGATGACGCGGAAAGCGTTTGAGCGGTCTCAAGGACCGGACACAGCATTATAGAAGAAACTATTAACATTTTTCTTTATCTGATAATACGGATTATATATATTTGTAACAAAAGATCAAGGTAATTATACCACACGAAACGATCTGTTTCTCTATGAGAAATTCAACATGAATGACTCACTCGGGTCGATGCAGTAAGTTGCACGAGTCTTGTGCAATCGAAGTTATTTTAGGGCACGCTGCTAAAGAGCGCGACTTCCAAAAAATCAGGGTAATTGTATGGCAATACTCAGCACATGTGAGTCACGGAAAACCACCAGGGGACTACGTAATAAATACGCGATCGTGTGGCTTTGGAAAGGGCGAAACGATCTGTTTCTCTATGAGAACATTAATGACTCACTCGGGTCGATGTAGTAAGTTGTACGAGTCTTGTGCAATCGAAGTTATTTTAGGCACACTGCTAAAGGGCGCGACTTCCAAAAAATCAGGGTAATTTTCTGGCAATACTCAGCACATGTCAGTCATGGACAACCACCAGGGGACTACGTAGTAAATACGCACACTGATTACGTTTGTAAAACGAAATAATATATCAAAGTCAGTTACAAAGTGACAAATGATTCGCATCTGTGTCTCCACTGTTATTTTAATGGCACATGAGCATTATTTTGATTTGCATGTTATAAAATTGTCAACGTGGTAAAGTGTAACATTATTTAGCACTTACAAAGCCCTCCCCACCGACTAATAAGGCGATGCGTACGTAACACTACCCTTGTGGTAACATTCTGACAGCATTTATTTTCTGACCGGAAAACGTGATTTTTTGTAGGTTATAATTACTTGTTTAAACTTGTATGGCAACTTTGAGTAAAATTCCATAAATGACCAGGTAGACTATTGTGCGAATGTAGACCAGGTAGATTGTTTGGATTGAACTTTTTTACGTTAGAAGTGACCATCGAACCTTTGTACCCAAAAACCAAAAATAAAGTTGGTGAGAAATGTTATTTCCCTTGGCATATACATGCTGTGGTGCCATCAAACTCCCCACCAGTGACGCCACATAGTGAAAGTGATGTAAGTCGCTAACGATTTCACCACTGCCACCACTTGCTCTGTAATTGTTGCCCTTTGATGTGCAGATTCTACACATCGTCATTTCATATGGTAAAATCCTATTTTTGTTTTCAATTAGTCGCTCAATTTCAATTGTATACAATTGTGGATAGTGTTTGCGTTGAAAATGTGTACAATTGTGGATAGTGTTTGCGTTTAAAATGTGCATAGGAACAAAATAACATTCGTCTTTGTTTGAAACTATGTTTCTGAGAAAATCTGCAAAAGTGAGACAGGACAAAACTGAATTGTACCGAAAATTGTTTTCATCATTCCAGACCAAACCAAACTAGAAAGGGAAATTGACATCGCCTCGTGGGCTCAGTCAAAAGAAACAAGAGCAAAAACCGAAACAGCAGATGACACTTGTGAATATGTACACAACACTATTCTTAAAAACGAAAAGGATACTTTACTTTATATTTTTATAAGATATATTGGGCTAACTGGGAGGACAATAGTCAACTATATACAAGTCTCATTGATAACGTTTTGGTTGATATGGTTGATAAACCGTCCAGAAGTAACAACATCGTCGATCTTGTGTGCACTTCAGACCCCTGTTGCACAGACAAACTTGTGTTGGGGGAAAACTTCTGCTCTGAGTAATTACAGAAGCATAAAGTTAATACTAAGAATTCCAGTTGTTCGAGCAACATCACAATCCGGAATAGTTTATGTGTACGCAAAAGCCAATTATGGGGCAATAATCAAAGAAATAAAACCACGGATCTATATTATACACAACTAGTGGGGAAGCATGTTCCTTTCAAACAGATAAAGCAGAGATCAAGATTATAGCCTCCATGGATAAGATATAAATATGTACAAAGACAAAAAAGAGAAACGTGCTAAACAAATAGTGGCAAACAGGTGGGCTTTCAGCTGATCACATAATCTCTAATTAGAAAGTGAAAAGTACATATTTAAGGGAGGCACAATTTCACTATGAAGAAAAGATCAATCAAATAAAAGTAAATGATAAAATATTCTGGAACTACACTAGACACATTACCAAATCATCATAAAAAATGTGTAATGTTGCCTTTGAAAAAAAACACTTCTCAGATTATCACACTGACTAAACAAATTCATATAGGTTCTTACAGATGAGCCAGAATTGCAACATGCTCTACTAACTTCCTTTCTTTCCTTCGTTCGTAGCTAGAAAACAGAGAGTGTTCCTAAGAAATGGTCATTTATCATGGAAAAATGTCAAATGTGGGGTTCCAAAAGGCTAATTTTTTGGACCATTACTATGTTTGTTATATGTAGAAGATCTACCCGACTCAGATAAGGCAACAACCAACATGTTTGCTGATGATACAACACTGTACTCAACTATTTATACATTAGTTGACTGTGAATATCTCCAAGATGATCTAAGCACACTTGCAGTTTGGTTGATAACCTGGCTATTAAACTCCAAGGCCACTAAAATTATGTAGTCTATGATAATCTAAAATCAAGATATATTAGAAGTTATAGAAGAACAACATCATTTAGGAATTACCATCTATGATAATCTAAAATCAAGCACCTACGTAAAATATATTACAACAAAGACAAACGATGCACTTCTTCACAAATCGTATCATCGATTTACTCATTGACATTGTTGAAACAAACTTCCTGGAGAAGTCGTGTCAGCTCCTACTCTGAACACTTTCAAGAAGAAATTGAGGTATCTAGCCACCGGCTAAAAGAGACTAGGCAACCAAGTATACCAACCAAGTATACCAAGTAAGTAAGTATACCAAGTAAGTATACCAAGTAAGTATACCAAGTAAATATACCAAGTAAGTATACGTGTACGCAAATGCACAGTTGCAATGAGGTATCAAGTCCTAAACAACAATCGCGTTGCCCAGCCATTTGGCAGTAGTAATATGCTGAGTGGCGCCACTGTGGGGAATTTGTCAACCACAATCTAGCGGGAGTTGTCAATGTCGGCAGATGGCGCCACATGTCTCGACCTCCCTTAACTTTCTTGTAAACAAGTTTGCAGGTACGTTATAAACTTAGTAACACATATATTTTCTAACAGCCCTGAGATAAACGTTACCCATAAATTATCAACGAAATATGAAGTTACTTCTACGTATATTCTGCTGCTGCTGCTGCTGCTGCTGCTGCTGCTGCTGCTGCTGCTGCTGCTGCTGCTGCTGCTGCTGCTGCTGCTGCTGCTGCTGCTGCTGCTGCTGCTGCTGCTGCTGTTCCATCTCTTCCTCTTGGTTGATAGCGATACTAGTTTGTTTGTTACCTTATAAAACATTATTATTGTCTGGAGTTACCATCTACTACGATTCCATTTAAGGTCAGACGACAAGGTGACGCCGAGGTACTTGGATGACTTTGTGCAAGATAAAATAACTGAACCCGAATCCAACTTGAACCCTCTCACGCCGAATACAGCTTTTCTTGCAGCTTAGTCCTCTTCGCTCAACATATATTTCTTCTGCCACACATTCTCCATAGATGGGGAGGGTTCTATGTAAGGTATACACCCTCCCTATAGATGGAGAGTTTTTTGTTTAGGGATTACACCCTCCCCCATATATTTTGAGGATTTTATACAGGGTCTATAGCCTCCAGCTGCCCTTCGATGTCATCTACCTTCCATGTATCTATTACTGCAACTGTCTCGGCTTGAGACCACACTTCACACTGTAAAGGCATTAGCGAAATAAGATAATGCAGAAACGCTGTTGAATATTAATGAGGTCACCATGACGTATGTTATGACCAACTGCACATGCGCTTAGTGTGTAGAGTTGACCCAGTACATTTGATTCGATTACAGACTTCTGGATTGAGACGTTCACATTGCATAACGGTTGATCCGAAGTAACGTCGATACGGATAATAATAACGAATCCGGAGTGAACCCTATTTGCGAAGAGGTTTCGTTATTTCGGGTTGGATTAGGTGTGAACGTGCAAACCTGGTTAGCGACTATTTAATGTAACATGAATACATTAATGATTTAGGGATATAGGAACATTTTGCCGTAAGAGTCACACGTTGTACTTGAATTGAATCTGTTGTATACTATGTATTAGAAACTAGTATCTATTGACACGTAAATGGTCACCACCTTACCCAGACACCTGGTCAGGAAACCGACAACGCAACTTCAGACCAGAGACCGCCACGTTCCCGCTCACCGACGTACACAGGAATTCCGTTAACTATTGCAGATGTCAACAAATTGCCCGAGCTTCGCTCATTTTCGGCAAAGAAATATGGCGGAACAATGGCTCACATTATATGCACAACATGTCAGGAGTATGAGGAGATGGCAAAGAAAAGTTCTAAAAATGGCACTATAGCAATCGCAAGCGGCGTCAGGGCGGACTGTGGTGATAGGCTGGAAAGGGTCTTTGACCATAACATTATGACCTCTAAACCGCGCATAGCAGCAACAAAGAAGACGAAGATGGACGAAGCCTGGGAAGAGTGCACAACGTCGCATCTATGGCTACGCGCACTCACTGCTTACAATAAGTTTTTGCGATGCTTCTGCGAATGGCCGTCGACGTGTACAACGACTGTCTAATCGAAACGGTCTCCGTCCGATCGTGGCCGATGCGATCTATGGCTTGTTTGGCGTCGGTTGGCCACGATGCGACAACATGGCGCAGATGTGGGATTTGTCCATTCACGCCCGCGTCTAGCGACCTACACTACAGGGACCCGAACTACTACAAGCAGATGCTGGATGTCATATACGAACTAGAGAAAGTGTGTCTGTCTCAAAAGTTCAACCGTCTTCAGTGTGCAGATTGATGGCAGCTGTGACAGGCAAATGTTGGACTACAAGTTTGTAAGTGGACGGATGGCTTACAGTGATGGTAGCGTAACGAGTGTGTTCGTCGTCATGCATTCCCCAGAGAAGAACGGCGCCCCTGGACTACTGGAAGCGTTGAACAAAGCTTTGGCATGAACGGAGGTAAAGGCACGAAGCTCGTCGGTGTCACCACTGACGGCGAATCGGCAAACACTGGCAGACAAGGCGGTCTATGGCGTCTGCTTGCTGACCAAGTGCAGAGAGGTCTGGCAACTTTCTGGTGTGCTGCTCACCGGTCGGTCTTAGCCATTGAGTCTGTCGTCAGCACCGACTCGAAGCTGGGCGTCTGGAAGTCTAATCTACTGGGACTCGTACGATTCTTCCGGACCCCGAAAAGGATGAAGATGTTGTCAGCGCAGGCTGGGAATGTCAAATAGTTCCCCGGTACCACAATGTCAGGTTTACCCAGCACGAGCTGCAGCTGGTGGATGCTGTGCTGAATGACCTACCAGCCTGCATTAAGGGGTGGGAACACATGCAGGCACAATAAAGTACCAGCGACAGAAAGGAGAAGGCTGAAGCCAAAGGTTTTCTGAGAATCTGGAACCACGAACAGATGTGGATAACCTCACTGATGGGCGACATCCTGGAGATATTTGAAACACTCCAGAAGAAGTTGCAAAGGAGTGATTTGTTCATCAGCGATCTTCTCACTGTGACTGGCGCTGCCGTCAAGAAGTTGAGATTGATGAGGGGTGAACCATTCCCTGGAAGAAGAGAGGATAAAGATAGTTGCCCAACCGATAGCACCAGTGAGGACCTAACACAGCGAAAGTTGAACCACCAGTTCGTTTGTACGAACCATCCGTAATGCACGAGCAATCAGGCTGGAGGTCGTGCAAGCATCCCTCAAATACCTCTCTGAACGCATGCACTCGGAGCAGAAGGACGTCACCAAAGACATGAAGGGGTTGGTGATGTCCCGCAACCTGGGATCATTCGTTGAGTATGGCGTGCGCGTCGTCAGGCGTCTTTTTCCAGACAAGGCATCTGACTTTGCGGACGGGGCAGCCGAGCAATGGGAGAAAATGAGGAATGTAAGATTCCTGCCTGATGGTTGGGGTGAGGACACGAGAAACGCACGCCTCGTGGTGAAAATGAATGGTGTGGGCAATGCCTACTTTGATCCTCGACCCGCTGTCGTCAAATTCCTGGAGAAAACAGAATATGCGCGTCTCCAGATTGGGACATCTGCGGGCAGCGTGAATTCCTTAGGAAATTCACCCTCGAAATATATATATATATATATATAATTATATATATATATATATATATATATATATATAAAGCTTTCAAACATTCTTAAGGGTTATGTAAATAATCATTAATAATGCGTAAGCTGCCCTTTTCTAACCATTTGGAGTGCCCTTTTACGACATTGCCCCCCCCCTGTGAAAATTCAATAAAACTGCAGTGGATGTGCAGCGAGGGCACCTACAACAGGGATGACGTCTGCAACAAGTGTTCATTCGGCTTTTACCAAGACGAGTCTCAACAGACTGCCTGCAAGGCATGCCCTGATGGCTTCAAGACCGTGGGGACTGGGTCAAAATCACGCCAGGAATGTAGTACGTAGAATGTATACGCACGCCCAAGCGCACAAACACACGTGTGCGCGTATACGCACACACACACACACACACACACACACACACACACACACACACACACACACACACACACACACACACACACACACACACACACACACACACACACACACACACACACACACACACACACACACACACACACACACACACACACACACACACACACACACACACACACACACACACACACACACACACACACACACACACACACACACACACACACACACACACACACACACACACACACACACACACACACACACACACACACACACACACACACACACACACACACACACACACACACACACACACACACACACACACACACACACACACACACACACACACACACACACACACACACACACACACACACACACACACACACACACACACACACACATACACACACGTACACACACAAAAAACGCAATGCAACGCGCGCCAACGACACAAGCATAAGCACACACCCAGCACGCCCACACACATGCACACATTCACACGCTCACGCGCTCGCGCTCGCACGCACGTAATCGCACGCACACGCAGTGCTAACATATAGACACTTATTGTCGTCGTTTTGATAAGTGATTTATACGTTGTAATTGTATTAACGATGTAATATGGGCAAGGGAAGTGGTCTTTGGAGGAAAGTGATTGGTGTCAAGAAAGAATTTAGGAATATCTACTGTTGTTTATTTTAGCTAGTTCTTACATAAATACATAAATTGTGTTACTTTGCCCATGTGCAAATATGTATATTTTAGCTAGTTCTTACATAAATACATATATGGTGTTACTTGCCCATGTGCGAACATTCCTAACTATATCCGTGATCATTGCGATAGAACACGACAAAAATTGGCATGGCAAAAATAGTTTCAATACGTTTCTGATAGAGGTGAGTGTTAATTTTATATACAGTAAAACAAGATCGATTATCAATATCATGTAAAATCCCTACGATGATAAATTATGACATTTAAAATAATGCTATGCTTGTACCTAGGAACTATTTCCTCCTGCAGTGACGTGTAGCCCGGGCACATACGGGAAGAATCATGGCTGTGAGAAGTGTCCAGTCGGCTTCTATCAAGATCTGCCGGCACAGACATCGTGCAAAGCATGTCCGCCCGGTTATATGTCAGTAGACATCGGAATGGAACATGCTACTGAATGCAACGGTGAGTTGTGCAACTCCGGAAAAAAAATAACGATTTTACGGGTTTACGATACATGATTTTGCTATTTCTGTGAAAAGGGTTTGTGATGATGATGATGGTGATGATGATGATGCAATTTATAGTGTCTTACTCTGGCAATATGGAAGCCAACGCAGGTAATGCATAATGAATGTGTGCACGTTGTTGACATTGAGGGGATTTTAATTACCTATTTTCAAGAACAACGTATCTTGGAAATACCAATTTATGTTTAAAAGAGACAATGGGAACATTTCAGTTAACTCCTTTCATGTGCTCTACTCTTTCTTTCAGTAACAATGAAGGTCGCCTCAACTGACAAGCCCATCCAAGGCAATGACATAGACAAATTAGGGAAGCTAAGACATATTGCCTAATTGATTGGTTTCCTGTTTAATAGTTTTAATAATTTAATAATGTAGTTATACATTGCATGATTGCAGATTGATAGTTTCTCATCAAGTATCACGCACATTTTGCGTGAAATATGGGAATATGTTATATGCTTGTGTTCTAAATAAAAACGTTTATCTGCGCTCAGAGACGATACCAAAATATAACAGCAATTAATCACAACTGATCAAGGAGCTTGTATAAGTCGAACTACTTTTGTTTACAGTAATAACTATGCAAATGAGCAATGGTGCTATTTTTCCCAGTTGCGCGCATTCTTTATTAACATTACTTATGTATTATATAAGTTCTGCCGTTTAAAATGGCGACGGTAGAACATGATTTCTTCATTATTTTTACAGGTACTTGGGTTCAGCCTTCTGTTACATTTCCCATTGGTGACCATTTTAACATTTTGCACGATTATAAGAAAACGGGACCATCAAAAATTCTGAAACTTCTTACCTGCCGTTGCCATCATCTCATCGAAATGCTGATCGAGTTTAGTCAACGTTTCTTACTTCTAACTCATTGAAAATGCCTGCACGTGTCATGCCCGTCAATTTTTACCAATTTCTGCATGAATTACTATGCACACCTTCCTTGTGGCGAAAAAATTGCCAAAAATCCGTCCGCCCATTGAAATCATATAAAAATCCACAGTTACATTACCAACATGTTCTACATGCAAACTTGTCAATGTGCCTGGCTCAAATGCAGTTATGTCAGATAATATGATTTTGTAAAAATAACACATATCTAAAATTACTGTGCCCTACATTCGTCTAACATCTACAGGAAGTCTAACTGAGGCATGGTCCCACTTGTTCTGGTGTGATTGCGGCAGCCATATTAGCACCGTCATGTAACTATCAGTTCAGTAAACTTCAACTATTGTACTTTGCATGCTGGCTAAAATAATACACTACTGCTGTGTGTTGTTTGTTCGTCGCTGTGTGTTCCATGTCACACCCAGCCGCAGGCGCTGCGAGCGTACTCGGGGTTGTCATCGGCGCTGTCGCTGGCGTCATCGCATTGGTTATCATCGCCGTTGCTGTTGTAGTCTTCATCGTCCAACAATGCCGCCGGCAATCAAGTGGAGGATGCGACAAATGCTGTCAACTTCCAAAAGACATTTCAACGAAGCTTGGCCATTTGTAAATTGTCACCAACGCGTGTATATGTTGTTATGACTAGCCTTGTGTGACTAGCCTGCCTAGCTGACTACACACCGATGGCATAACACCGAAGTTGCGTGGTTAGCGGCTTAACGCAAATGTGCAATTGCCCACTATGGCGTAGAGTAATGTGTGATAGCGCAGCCAACAATTTGATTTACGCGTGTAATCACGTATCATTGATATTTTTACAACTCACTGACTAACAGTCAACGACACAGTGCTCAATATTATTAATTCAACTATATTAGCGATCAAGTTGGGGTCTTGTAGTTCTGATACTGACATGTTATATAGAACAATGTTACATCAATGCCAAGGTCGAAATAGAGGAACTTGCTATTTAGATGGGATTTTCCGCATATTAATTAAACAGTGCTACGTGTGTAAACATAGTGGTGTTGATCTCGCAATGATCATTCGTACACCGGCCACACGCATATCAATTGCGACAAGTTGATTCACGCTGCAGATCACGCGACGATATCAGTGGGGATTTGTTGTGTTTGGTCGCAAGCCCGACACACCCCATTAACCTATGTAAATAGCCATTATGTTTCGTGCAGTGCAGCGTTATTGAGTCATGTGTAGGGTATAGATAGAAGTAAGTGGTCCCATACGTCCAACACATAATGCACTGTGGAAAGATAATTATATATAACACATCGCACGAATACTTTAATTATGTTTCTAATCGTAATGTGTATATATATATATATATATATATATATATATATATATTTAATACATATTACTGCATAATGTAGTGTTAATATATAGACTACTACTACATTTATTAATCTTGTTTTTGTTTGAGTGAATATATTATCTAAATCTGTGAACAGGGGATTTGATGTTTGCATTGGGGATTACGTATGTCCTAGTGGGATTATGTCTACGGGGATATTGGTATGGAGGTTTGCGCTACGGGGCTATTGCCCGGGGCGAACTTTGTGATAAATAATACCAGAAAGGATTGTGTGAATTGACTCATCAACATTATGATCATTTAATATATTTTGTGCACTATGAAATAGATTATAACTTTTATTTAGTTACACATACATACAGGTTGAACAATTAAAACATATATAATTAAAGTATATATCTAGCGTCTTCCTCGATTGATTTAATTTTTATTTCAATACCAGGTGTTTGATCTATTTAGTCTAATTATGCTGTCTTAGAAATTGTTTTAATTGTTTAATTATATAAATTAACTCATGATCCAACGAGTAACACATTTAACATGTAGCAATGTATAATGTCTTGTCTGATACGTAAGAGAATGAGTACGTGTCACTATATGTTGTGTGCATACAATAAAGATATGTACATAACACGTTGTTTTAAATTTATGGATTAAATGTATGGATATAAAGTATGAACGGGGGATTTTATTTTACGGTTTTGTTCTGGGGAGTTACACACAGGAGGGTAGAATGTGGACCCGCGCTGCCCCTTCGTTATGTTGTACTGTTTGATTGGTAATAACATTTTAAGTGGTAGTGCTTAAAAATACATTAATTAATTGAAGGGTGTCATCTCACTATTGTTTTATTGACCCGGATAATTGTACAGAATATTATTCCATTAAATAACTTTAATTGACTGTAACACATTGTTTCGTTTTACACAAGTAATCAGTGAATTTATTTATTATACGGTCCCCTATTTGTTGTCTGTGAATCAAATGCGCAAGACGATATATACTTGCATGATTCGTTCCTCTGTTGTCACGGTCAGCGAAGTTTAGGTGTTGTCAGTAGTTATTGTTTGTCATATGAGGCATAGCTTGAGTTTCTGTGAAGCAAATCTTCTAATTATGCTTCCAACATTACCCAGTCACAGTAGCGAGTTTAATGAGCCAACAAATTTTATTAAGAAATATGTATTTTTTCCCTCAATTTTGGAAAGGTTAGGAGAACAGGATGGGGGAAATGTACTGTTGAAATATATCGAGCTGATGTTATTGGCTCCGAAGAAGGCAGATAATATATGTTATTATCTGATATAACGATCGGTCGGCGCACATCAAGCGGCACCAACTAACAGTAGGTACGCACACACAAATAAACGATATTGTCTATTAATATATTTACTGGGAACAAATAGCTAATGCACTAAACTGATAAAACCGACCAAAATTCACGAAATTAATTACATGACGTGTACTTCCTGAAACTTAGACTTCCTTTCATAAAATGCCGTGTTTCTTCATTACATTACATTACATTACATTACATTAAAAATGAAGTACGCTCATGCTGGTTAACAGTGAGTGGGCGTGAGACCGTTTCGCAGCCTTTCATTGTAACACGTGCTTCCATTGTATCTCGGATACAACACTTCACTGAACCGGTAAACAATACATCAAAACACTTAACAACCTGAACAATCATTCCACAACAATTACGATACTGCTATTGTTATCTATATTGCCTGTTTTCCCAGATAACCAAGTTGGTGCATTTGATACAATAATATATGTCTTGGGTAATTTACTATAATAATGGCACATGCAAATACCCCGTCTCTATCTCTCAGTAAGATGGACTGTCTATCCACCCACTCCACCTCACTCCAATCTAATACACTCCATCCACCCCACCCCACCCCACCCCACCCCACTCCTATCCACTCAACTCTGCTCCACCTCACCCCACCCCTTCCCACCCCACCCCACCCCACCTCACTCCAATCCAATCCACTCCACTCCACCGCACTCTACCTCACCCCACTCCACCAATTTCGTATATTTTGCCATATTCAGCATATGCGCCCTGTCCTACGTTTGTCTGAATGATGACGCTAACGTTCTGCTTCCTGATAGAGTAAACATGTTCTACAAATGTAGTTATTTCCAATATAAGCTGGCGATTACAACACGCTAATTCGGATAGCCTATATTGCGACTTCTTCAATGGACGATTAACTCCGATTCAGCAGGTAAAGCAAACACAAAACGGAAGTAATTCTTCAACTATGTCAGCTCGTTGTAATTCCTCCATGACTCGTCGTAGTGGGGACGCCCCAGCGTCATTGCCAAAGTAGCTTCGCTTGCACTCCCTGTGTGAACAGGAATACCGCGAGACCGATACAATGAATAGGCAACGCCGATTAACACAATAATCTCCATAACCACAAAATACCGTGGCAAAGTTCCTTACCTGTGAATTGCGGAAACGTGGGGACTTCCCCGCGTCATTGATCAAATAACCACAGGTAAATATCGTGCACAACGTTTCCGTAATGTCACGGTAAACAGTCACATATCCGTTAATTGATGTGTGTGTGTGTGGGGGGGGGGGCTCACCGTAGTCAGCGGGACACGACGTGAGTGCATTGATTGGCAAGTATCATCAGAACAGCGGAAGCTTGTAGTTTGTGTTGTGACGACATAACACTCCCGTACCATAGCGTTGTCCGCCAGTGTGGCTCAAATCCTATGATGTCATACCATGGGAACGTACTTCGATGAGGACCTTCCTTATGTAATTTGGTTACCATAATTAGGAATGTCAGATGAAGACGGTCTCGCAATGTGTCGTTGATTGCGCTTGTCTTAAGTTAAGTTTGTTGCTCTCAAGTTACATAGACCAGGAGACGGAGCGATATGTGACGAATTTCACAGAGTAACAACATTGCAATGCCCTGCCCGTTATATTATATGACTTATTCCGACAAATAATATCTGCATTTTCCACAATTCATGCCGCATATTATGGCTTAATGTAAAGAAACAACTGAGTGACTTCGCGAGAATGGCTAATTGTTTTCTTAAGCAAATATATATATATATATATATATATATATATATATATATATATATATATACATATATATATATACATATATATATATATATATATATATATATATATATATATATATATATATATATATATATATATATGTATATATATATATATATATATATATATATATATATATATATATATATGTATATATATATATATATGTTGTCTCCATTATCATTACACACACACACATATATATATATATATATATATATATATATATATATATATGTGTGTATGTGTGTGTGTGTGTAATGATAATGGAGACAACATATTTTTTATTTTTTTTATTTTTTAGATAACTTATGCTCGTACATTATGTAGATAAATTGGTACAAATAAATTATTAATTTCTAGTAGTTTATTGTGCATATAAAATGTAGAAGCAATGTACACTGTCAAGTGTTCCCTAATCGCATAAACAAGAATCGTGGATATCCAATAAAGGCACATGTACCTGACGGTAAACATTTGAGCAATACAAATGTAAAAAGATGATGTCTGTATCGCACAGATAATAAAGCTAGCTCACCTATGCATACCAATGACCTGTGAAAGTCAAGTGGGGTAGATTGTAATAACCCTGCTCCATTCTGAAGCACATTTATTACATGGGAAAGTATTGTATCGGTCAGGGCAAGACGAGAAGACACGTGTCGTTAGAAGACATATTTCGCTGTTTTTTATCTTGCTGTACTCTTCGGAGAATCGTATACGTTTGGTTAGTGTAGACCATCACCACTTGCTACGCTATATAGCTACAGGGAGCATATGGTAATGATATTGGTGCTGATGAATGAAAGTTAATTCAACACACAAGCAACACATGCAGAAGTACATAGTATGATGTGGTGAAATGATGTAGCTGAATTAGTGTGACTTATACACGTGCTATGTCCACATTAGATAAAATGCAAAATTACTTTCACAATTATATGTTCGTTAATACAACAGAGTAGCACTAGTTGTTTAAATACTATCTTTGAATAACATAACAAAAACTCATGAAACTCATGGTTTTCATAATACCGTTAAAAGTTTACAATATATGCCTTGAGTAATGACAACTTCTCTTTGGAATTGTTTTAAACTTGGCAATCGTGTAGCTTCGTGTTTATTTATTATATAATGGCACATTAAAATTCTTTATCTGTCATTGAGATGGAGTGTCAATATAAAGGACGTGAGTTCGAGACTCCATGATTTTGTTTCGAAGTTTAAGGCAACTTCGTTCACTCCACTCCACCCCACTCCACAACACTCCACTCCTCTACACCCCACTCCACAACACTCCACTCCTCTACACCCCACTCCACAAAACTTCACTCCACTCCACCCCACTCCACAACACTTCACTCCACTCCATCCCACTCCACAACACTTCACTACAATCCACTCCACCACACTTCACTACAATCCACCCCACCCCACTACACTCCACCCAACTCCACCCCAACCCACCCCACCCCACCCCACTCCATCCATTCCACTCTCTACTGTTCGGGAAACCACTCAGCTATGTTGCAATTACTGTTCAACGACTGTTAGTTCATACACCACTGTCTGTACACACGTGTACAGCTGTACACACGTGTACAGCTGAGTGGAGAGTGACAAGCGTTGTCAATTTGCAACATACACAGGTACATACATATACTTAATGTTGCCGTACTCCAGATTAAGTTGTCTGCATGCATGTCCAACGTTTGTCTGAATTACGACGCTAATGTTCTGCTTACTGATAGTATAAACATGTCATACAAATGTAGTTATTTCCAATATAAGCTGGCGATTTCAACACACTATTTCGGGTAGCCTATATTGGGACTTCTTCGATGGACGGCTAACACGTGACACTGGATTTTTAACTGCCGTGTTACGTACAGTTAGTGTCCAGCTCGTTGTAATTCCTCCAAGATTCATCGTAGTGGGGACGTCCCAAAGTCACTGCCAAAGTAGCTTCGCTTGCACCTCCTACTTGAACAGGAAACCCCCGTAACAACAGAAAGCCGTAGAAAATTCCTTTCGTGTGAATTGCGGAAACGTGGGGATTTCCCAGCGTCATTGATCACTAATCACCACAGGTAGATATCGTGCACACCATTTCCGTAATGTTGCAGTAAACTTACATATATCTGCTAATAATAGGTAATCCAGTCGTGATAGGTATCAAATAAACACACACGGTCCCACGCTTGATGGGGGGAGGGTTTTACAGTAGTCAGCGGGGCACGACGTGAGTGCATTGACTGACAAGTATCGCCAGAACAGGGAAACCTTGTAGTTTGCGTTGTGACGTCATAACACTCGCGTGCTATAGCGTTATCAGCCATTATGGCTATAAATATAATGCTGTCATATCATGGGAACGTAGTTCGATCAGGACCTTTCTTGTGTAATTTGGTTATGATAGTGTGAAATGTCAGTTGAAGACGTTGTTGTAATGTGTTAGTCTAGCACTATATTCATTGCTATCATGTTACATAGACCAGGAAACGTTGTGACATGTGACGAATTTCATACAATAGCCACATCGCAATGCCCTGTCCGTTATGTACGATTTATTCCGACAAATAGTATCAGCATTTTTCACAAGTCGTGCCCGCTTACTATGGCCATATGTAAAGAAACAGTCAAGCGACTTGGCGGGAATGGCTAATCATTTTCTTATACAAGTGTATGTACTGTTAAAAAAATTCGAACACCAGTTGAGAAATATTATACTTTTATTGACTAATATGTATCTTCTAGCAAAACTTAAGTATGTTTCAATATCTACATTCATTACTGTTACAATATAAATCGTGCTAATCATATTAAAATTAAAATCTTGATGTGCTGTTCTGAGTATCATATACGTTTGGTTATTGAATATCATCACCACATCCTATGTTATGTAGCTACATATTAATGTTGGTGCTGGTGAATGAAAATTAATTAAACATACAAGAACAGCAAGTACATTGTAAGGTGTGGTGAAGGGATATAGCTGAATTAGAGTGACTTATACTTGACAATTAAGAACACGCATGTTGTCATACAGAATTGCTATGCTACTTTCGATGTTATGCTTAAATTTTTATTTGGTAAATATTATGTTCTTAAAACTGCTTCCTCAACTGATTTAGCCTATCGCAGATCCGGTTCATTAATGTCCAAATACGTAGTTTATGTAACATCCGCAGTCGATTTAATAAAAAAATGTAATTTTTTGGTCAAATCATCGAAACAATTGGCTTTTGTCGTTAGATCTGGTAAGATTCAAAATAGTGGATATCCAAAATTGTAAACACTGTGTGGGTCAATTCTGATCATGGGCGTGACTTCAATCCTCTTGAAGATCACATGACAAAGTTATGAAATGTCACCAAGGAAGAAAATGTTTGGGCAATTCTATTTTCACTTCAGTTAATGCTTGAACAAGCACGTAAGATCTTGAGTACGATAAGCCAAAAACACCTATTTCTTCATCACAAAGCCTACCTCTGAAGTCGGTATCGCATTGACACGTGTAGTTGGCACTGCCACGCAGACAAGAGGCGCCATTGAGACACAGGT
>OY759263.1:34844178-34976678 GCA_963662155.1 Lamellibrachia columna | reverse complement strand
AATCGAGAAAGACATGTTCAAAACATGCACAAACTCTCCAATCGAGAAAGTTGGACTAGTTCGCAAATACACTTCGGTCAGCTTAAAACATGAAATTACGTCAGGAAAATGGAAACAAACCCAAAGCACAACCAGAAAAGACGATGATCAAACAATAGCTCAAGAAAACGATATCATCTGACCACACTGGAATCGAGAAAACAGTCTTACCTGTTGTCTTACGGTACCCAGATGTCACCGTGCCGTCGGGCAAGTGTCAAGTGTTGGCATTCGATGTGACAAGCCTAGGTGAGTTCTATGTGCAACTCGAGGAGAAAATATGTAGCGGGTCCGGAGGTTGAGCTCAGATGCAAGATATATGAGTTATACTTTAGTATGAGTGAAGCGGAGATGATCCTAAGATATCCTGTTGGAATGCCGTGTTATGTCAAGGAAGGTTGTGGCTGGTACAGAGCCGGTAAACTCGTCATCCAGTATGTTGACTACGGCGGAACTGCCACTATTGATAGGCAAAACGTGAAGCAGATAGATCGTGCTTTGTGTAAGTTGGTTATTCAGTGCTGCTTGGCAGGCGTACGACAGACATATGAGAAAGGATGGTCAATGCGGCATGCGGTCTCATTGAAGAAAAGCATTTGACTGCTGTGTTTCTGACATCTGACACATTACCATACATTGGTCTACTGTGGAATAACACGACAAACGTCAGCGACGAAATGATTTCGGCTTTACCGGATGACGACGCCTAGGCACGTTCTGATACAAAACAGAGGTAACTTTGAATGAACCAGATGCATAATTCCCCGTACGTGGAGTACCCGGCGTTGGTGCTGCCGTCAAATGAAAAGCTAGGGTGTGTAGGTAAAGTCGTCAATCTAGGCGACTTCTACGTCCAACTGGCAGAACAGGAAGCTTGGCAGAGCTGATGACATCACTCACATCTGCATATAACAGCACTAACACAAAATGACTCGAGCTCATTGACCCAAAACGAGGTGGAAAATGTTGTGTGCGCAGCAGTACCGAGGAACAATGCTGTTGTGCAGTGATAATATCATTTTATATACACTGGAAGATGGCACTGCGACAGTCACATTCATAGACTTCCGGACATCGGAGACTGTCATGGCTGAAGAACTGGGGTGTTTTATCCCGGAGTTCCTACGACAGCCACCATTTGTCATATACTGCTGTCTTGTGGGACTTGATAGCAACGCAGAATGGACGCCGGGCGGAAATTAAGTGTTCCTAAAGAAAACAAAATAGTGGAGAAACTGCCAGGCGACGGGAACAGCAAGATGACATATGCTAAACAACAAGATGACAAGCTAAGCACGTGTCAATCAAACACTAGTCACCCCGTTGGTCACATGTTTGATGTGTGGTAAGTCACGTTTTGTTACCAGCTCGTTTCTGGTGTCGTAGAAATGCTGAGTTGACATGCTTTTCGGATCAGTTGAGTTGTGCATCACTGGACTAGATGGAAAGCAACTGGGAGTCAAGTGTTCGAGTACTCTGTGTCGCTAGGTACACATAGAGCAGTCTAGATTGGGATCGACTTCTCGACATCGGTGATGATACGGTCAGCGTGTTCTTCATTGACTACGGCAATACGACGTGCATAGAACGCAAGCTGATCTACCCCATCAAGCCAGAACAGACTGTACCCTCGCCATATGCAATTGAGTACAAGCTGGACGGAATTGTTGCCGCAGGCGAGTTGCTTCTTACAGATTAAGCATTTGACAAAGGACATTTCACACGACATCAGACTTCCGTGTTGGTGTCGGTAGGTTCAGCGCTGCTAAGTCTGTCAAGGAGGTGAGTTGGTGTCGTGTCCATATCACCTGCGTTGACGTAGACGATGTTGACGTGTTCTACATCGACAACGGCAAAACTGGGGCTGCAGACGTCTCGAGTGAGCAGTCACTACAGAAGAAGTTAGCTACCTTGCAGACTCAAGCGGTGGCATATCGACTCGATGGAGTTAAGCCCTTGACTGCATGAGGGGTGAAGATGCCATCTACCATGAAGAAATGGTACATAGTGATTCTCGACTGTAGTATCCATGACGATGGGTCGGATGTTGTCAGGTATTAAAATACCCCTTTAAAGTCAGGTGACTCGCCGGAAGTCGTCAACGTAATGCCCCTTGTGTCGCCATACAACGTCTGGTGTCAGTCAGCAAAATCACCAAAGACGTAACTTCCTCGTCTGATATATACAATTCAGGAGTGTTGCTCCCATTCAAAGGCAGAGTGTGATGACGTATATGAACTGTTAATCGGCACGCCGTATGTAGTGCAGTTGTCGGATGATGAGAACTGTTACGGGAAATCATCACGTCAGTAGCAACTACGCCACATTAAGTGTTGTCGACTATGACAAAATGGAGAATGTGCCCAGGTCAAGGGTCAGGATGATCAAGTATATCCAGTCTCGCTTCACTGAACAGCCCATGCATGCGTTCATGGAATAGGAAATGTTGATAGTCGTTGAAATAATAGATTAGGTTGATAGGATATACATATTACTTATAGGGATAACTTACTAGGAAATGTTGATAGGTTGTGTGTGTATATATATATATATATATATATATATATATATATATATATATATATATATATATATATATATATGTAATCCTCAATAGTATACGACTACATTACATGACATTCCGTATATATATATATATATATATATATATATATATATATATATATATATATATATATATATATATATATATATATATATATATATATATATAATTCCTCTTTTTCTAATGTGGAAGAATATAATGCGGAGCACACAGGTAAATAATCCACGGTTAATCCCCACTATAGTCATTATCATCCGCACAGTAGTCACACCCCATAATAATCCCCTACAAATCCGCCCCTTTGAGGAGACCAGACTGAACTGAATACTGGACCGATGACTGGAACCCTCACGTTTCACACCTTTGTGCCGTCGTATTACAGCAAGCACCAAAGCACACTAGTGTCTGATCCACCAGGTGCTTAAACGCATTTATACCATTAAATCATATATATAGTGAAATCGCATTATTCGACTTAATTTTATGGAGTGGCTGAGTAAATGTGGCAATTAGAGCGCATTGTGTTGTATTGTTTACGTATTTTCCAAGACCAACGTAAACAACGTTGTCACTCAAGGAACACGCGATGCGTTGTCTGAAAACGCAGTCGGGAATTACCATAACAGTCACGTCAGCACGGCTTTCTTGTTAAGCTGTTAATGCATTTTATATCGAATTACATGTCTGGTCTCCTGTAAATACACTATTGTGTGCACACGGTGCCAATAGACTGAACCTAGTTACAATAGATGAACGAAATGTTAGCTTATTAACCGATTTTAATAAATATGCTTACTGCAAGTCCCGCCATTTGTTATTGACATCATTATACGAGAAACTATGGGACTAGCGAGGTGTATTTGAACTTGTTTTGTAATTTAATATTATTATTAGCTGACATATGTTTGTTGCTGAATAGCTTCACGCGAGCCTAATTACACTTTTGAATAGCTTCATGCGAGCCTAATTACACCCTTGTTACGGTCTGTCTTGTGTTTGATCATATCTTATATATTAGTTCCTTTTATTTGTTCGGCATTACTAGTTATCGCGATCTATTTAACATTGCATGAGTACGACTGTCACATGCACTCATAGACAAAGTGAATTATTTAATAAGCCAGATACGATTAACTATGAGTACTACACGCACTCCTAGACATAGATAATTATTTAATAATCCAGATAAGTAAGATCAACTATTCAACAACGAAAGTGCATTAGTGATACATGAAAACATAACCTATAGTATGGTGTTTAAATATAACTTCCCCATTACATTATAATGTTATATAACTTCATGGGGGACATATTGTATTCGATCTCCACTGTGTCTACACGTGAACAATACGCATTGATGCGGTTTTCCCCTACATCGAGTGCACGCCATGTTAAGACAACTTAGCTGTCATATGACCAGTATTTCAACACCACCGTTGCTAACACTCTGGCATACGCACGCACATACGTGTGTACATGCACGCACATACGTGTGTACATGCACGCACATACGTGTGTACATGCACGCACACAAATGGACATAGTGGTTAGAACTCCGGTTCTCTCAATCGGGATGACCAGAGTTCCGGTCATCCTGCTGCTGTTTGGAAGCTTGGGCAATTTATTTCACTCCAAGTTGCATGAGATAACTCTGTTGTACAAATAAGACAACTCTGTTGTACAATTGACTACCTCTTTGTAGACAGTGGTGGATATATGATAACGAATAGTTTTCGCCTAGTAAGTGGATGAATGAATGTAAAGCGCCTTCGTTGTGCACCGAACAGGCATGCAATGGTCTGAAGTGTAAAGCGCCTTGGTTGTGCACCGAACAGGCATGCAATGGTCTGAAGTGTAGAGCGCCTTGGTTGTGCACCGAACAGGCATGCAATGGTCTGAAGTGTAGAGCGCCTTGGTTGTGCACCGAGCAGGCATGCTATGGTCTGAAGTGTAGAGCGCCTTGGTTGTGCACCGAACAGGCATGCAATGGTCTGAAGTGTAGAGCGCCTTGGTTGTGCACCGAACAGGCATGCAATGGTCTGAAGTGTAGAGCGCCTTGGTTGTGCACCGAACAGGCATGCAATGGTCTGAAGTGTAGAGCGCCTTGGTTGTGCACCGAACAGGCATGCAATGGTCTGAAGTGTAAAGCGCCTTGGTTGTGCACCGAACAGGCATGCAATGGTCTGAAGTGTGAAGCGCCTTGGTTGTGCACCGAGCAGGCATGCAATGGTCTGAAGTGTAAAGCGCCTTGGTTGTGCACCGAACAGGCATGCAATGGTCTGAAGTGTAAAGCGCCTTGGTTGTGCACCGAACAGGCATGCAATGGTCTGAAGTGTAGAGCGCCTTGGTTGTGCACCGAACAGGCATGCAATGGTCTGAAGTGTAGAGCGCCTTGGTTGTGCACCGAACAGGCATGCAATGGTCTGAAGTGTAAAGCGCCTTGGTTGTGCACCGAACAGGCATGCAATGGTCTGAAGTGTGAAGCGCCTTGGTTGTGCACCGAGCAGGCATGCAATGGTCTGAAGTGTAAAGCGCCTTGGTTGTGCACCGAACAGGCATGCAATGGTCTGAAGTGTAAAGCGCCTTGGTTGTGCACCGAGCAGGCATGCAATGGTCTGAAGTGTAAAGCGCGTTGAGTGGTCCTGACTGATGTACGAGTTGTGCGGGTGCTGCATATATCCCTAATCAGAAGCCAGTTGGAGCCCTGCAGTGTTGTTTGGAATCCGTGTCAAAGTACATCTATTCACAAACTCCTCTCGGTTGACAGTCCGGCGCTCTAACCATCGAACCACCGCGCCGCACCTGCATCGATGTCCCCTAACTCGACTGTCCCGTCATGCTTTGCGACAACAACAACGTGACCGGAGTATGTGACTGGTCGGTGAGTCAACTCTGCAGGGCGGCCTTCAGTCTACGCCGTTACGAGCGACTGGATAAAGCCAACAATGTAGTCCAATAGGACTGCTATTGGTGCTCTGAGCCATAACCAACGAAGCGCGTCTAACAAGAAGTCAAAGCAGAATAACATTGATCTGTGTGACTGGGAAGTGATACAGTGTGCACGGTTCACGGTGCAGTAGCTGCTTGACTGTGGCGCAAATATATGACGATATACATTTAAATTAACCACCGCTGTACGAGAACGATGCCCATCTGTCGGTTGTGGCTTGTCTTGTGGCTAGTGCTACTCCTGGTCGGTCAAACACGAGGGGGTTGGAGAAGGAGGAGGAGGGGGGGTGGCTGCTCACAAGTCAATTGTGAGTGGGGCAGTTGGTCTACATGGGGCGCCTGTAGTAGTCGCTGTGGCCGCGAGGGCACGAGGAGTCGGAGTCGAGGGGAAGCGAGGTCGTCCTCTTGCGGCGGCTCTGGTTGTTCCGGCCCCTCCAGCCAAAACGAGGCGTGCAACAGGTTTTCATGCTGCTCGTCCGTCAACTGTGCATGGGGCAGCTGGTCGGCTTGGAGTACCTGCAATCACCGGTGTGGCAACGCTGGCAGCCATAGTCGGAGTCGGGGAGTATCGAGGCATTCCTATTGCGGCGGCTCTCGTTGTTACGGCTCCTCCAGCCAAACCCAGGCGTGCAACAGGTTCTGCTACAATAGTGGCACCCCGCGGGCCGGACAGTGCGATTGCACGGACGAGTACTGGGGCAACTGCTGTGACAAACGTAAGTATACAAATTCGCACACACTGAACACACCCTGACCATACACACGTATGCGTACGTGCGTGCATGCGTACCCGCGCGTGTGTGCGCGCATATCCTAATAGGTTGCCTTTTCGCTATCCGATGTCCCTATTTGCTCGGAGAGCTTATTTCCGTGATATATTTTCAAGTAAAACAACACTCGTCTTCTTGTTTTAGCCACAGCCCATCTGCCCCCCCCCCTGGACCTTAGGTGGCCCATCTAACCCCCATGGGCATTGGGTGGCTCAACTAGCCCCGTTTCGAAAATTAAGTTTTTGAAATTAACTTCCCATTAAGTTAATAAAATAATCTTCTTCCTTATGCATAGTTATACAGTTTGTAAGTGCACAGACAATTATAGTCTAGTCACATGCGTTCATAGCTTAAATACCAGCAGACATTAATCACAATCGCCAAAAGTTATGAGAAACTTCAAATAACATACTTTTAAATCGAGTTCTAATACCATGTTCATCAATGGGGGTACCAAGTAATTGTCGCTGCAGTTGTCTCCTGGGAAACATGGGTGGCTCAACTAACACAGTGTCTCAACTGACACTGCCTTCCCCTACTGTTGCAGCATATTGTCTTATTGTCTTGGTTGTCGGAGTTGGCTACTGTGAAAACCACCACATCCATAAATGTTATGTTTCCAAAATGCAATTTTAATTGCAACCAAAAATGGCCTTTTTTAATACAGTAGCCACATTATCACCAGCATACCACATTGACTATAGCTTACTATAAAATGTGGCACATGTATGCTGTTGCGATTTCTTTCCATTTCTAAAGCCGTGTGTAAATATATAAAATGAATCTAAGTAGTAACGCTTAAAAAAAATAGTCCCAAACACGACAGGTGTGTCGGATAATGGGAATATTCTTCACGAATGGGATATTTAAGAGGTTTATACACAAAGCTATCAGTATAACATGCTTTACTAATAGGTGTACCATGCAACGTTATGATTAATTTAAATTTAATATGCAAATAAATATCTCACTAAAATAATGTAATTCCTCTAACTCGTTCGAACACACAACCTTGTGTGCAACGAAACGGACGATTAATCTTGTGAAGCCATGCCATCGGGTGATATGAAGCCATGCCATCGGGTGGTGTGAAGCCATGCCATCGGGTAATGTGCTTTCTCGACCACATAAGCGAAACGCATTATTATTCATGTTAAAAACAATTCCTGTTAAGTCAAAACCTTAAAGCAACTGGTTAAGTTTGACTTTTTACGCTAAAACATGAAATGCTATAAATAAATAAACACAGATACTCGGCGTTCAGACATACTTGGTCACCTACTCCTGGCACCCTGGGGGGGTCGTGTAGCGTCACGTGTGGTAGCCGACGCCGTAGCAGGCTGACTGACAACTCTGCTGCGACCGAACACTTTACAGCGATGTTTTTTTCCTGCAAGATGTTAACTAACAATTTAGGCATTAATCGCAGCCATTGTAGCTATGCCCCGTGTCATGTTTTCCGTGTCCTGTATCCTGTGTCCTGTCTCAGTTTCCTGAAACGACTCACATTACTCACTTTGTCATGACAGTCGTGACGTGTGGTCAGCCGTCGACCCCGACCAATGGCATCGTCACTGGCTCGAGCTACGAGTACAGTGACGTCATCGAGTACTCGTGTCACGACAAGTACAACTTGACGGGTGGGGACGTCACCCGCACGTGCCGGGCGGTCAACGGTAACGGCTACTGGAGTGGCAACAAAGCTTCATGCGTGTGTAAGCGAACAAACATAACGTCATTAACCCGTTGTTTTGTTGTGAGACCCACATTAGTTTCTTTCTCTTCACTGGCAGACAGTATTATGCTTTCTACGGCTGCTATCTCTACCTGCAGGTTAATGATCACAGCTTCCTTGCAGTGAGCAGCAACATGTATGTCAACGCTGGTCACAGGCATCGGTAGTGACGGAATGTGACATTTTACCTACACATCGTGGACCAATTAATGTTGTTATTAATGAAACCTAACTAGCAAAACACTTTGGGTCAAGGAAGTACACATGTACCTTCTTCATTGGCCGCTATTGGCCCAGTCAACTTCGTTAGCTGGAAATAGGAATAACTAATTAATGTATTGTAAAAGCCCAAACCGTCTGATAAACAAATCGTTGTTGAACGCAGTTTTTCACCTTTGCAGATGTGAAACACTGTGAAAGCAATCCGTGCCAAAACGGAGCGACGTGTGTCGACGGGTTGGACCGTTACGACTGCAAATGTCTTCACGGCTGGTCAGGCACACACTGCGAACTAGGTGCGTGAGGACAATCGAATATGTGTGAAAGCTACGTCTACTTCATAAATAATAAATGGTCGTTCTTATACGACCGACGTGACGCGATATATCTACGTTGCACTGAACGTCATTTTATGATCTCGCGATATTTTCAGAAAGTTTATTTTCACATTCTGAATTCTGACCCTATCAACAAATTCGGACAACCGGAAATCATAATAATTTTCCAAACATAAACAAATACTAACTTCGGACACAAGTAGGACGAAACGCATAACTTCCTCGTGAAGTGTCCTTTCACATTCAACGTGAAACAGAAAAGGGGTTACCTTTAGACATAATAATAATAATAATATTCTATATACAACAGAACGGGTTTTTTTATTAATAAACGCACATATTATTCTCAGTGTGAACTGAATTTCTTTACAGATGTCCTTCCTCCCGATGTCTTCAATTGCTCATCCAACGCAACTCACTTCATTTCGAAGCCAAAAGTGACTTTGAATTGGGTAGAGCCGTCATTTCACGATCCTATGGGAACGGCCATTCAGTTGACCCAGAATTACCAGAAGAATGAAGCCACATTCCCCTGGGGCGAATTCTTCATCCAATACGTGGCAACGAAACCATCGAACGGGCTGCGTTCTGAGTGCCTCTTCACCAAGTCGGTCTACCGTAAGTTATGCTGAATTACGTTAAATTCTTCCGTTTTTCTGCAAATAAAGAATAATACATACATCAAGCGAGGACGGATACCCTGGGATCAGTGCTAGATTGACAACGTGGGTGTCTGGTACAAACTTTGTGAGGGGGCCCTTACTGAGTGATTGGCAATGTGGGGTGTCTGGCACAAACTTTGTGTGGGGGCCCTTACTGAGTGATTGATAATGTGGGATGTCTTGTACAACACTTTGTGTGGGGCCCTTACCGAGTGATTGACAATGTGGGGTGTCTGGTATAAACTCTGTGTGGGCGCCCTTACAGAATGCGTGAAAGACAAAGATCGAGACACGGTAACATTGACTATGGAGTTAACCCGATACTTTATGGTTTATTCAACTATGTGTTAGTATATATGTGTTCACAGAATTGTTGTCGACGACGTATACAAAACATACATAGAATTATAAGAAAATACAGCGTGTGATGACACACAAGAAAACACAGCGTGTGATGACACACAAGAACACACAGCGTGTGATGACACACAAGAAAATATAGCGTACACGTTCTCCTGAGCAAACAAAGCATAACATCCAAATACAATGCTTTCCACCAAATTAGTTATCAACGGTTCTGGAGATGTGATCACGTGAATAGTTAGATATGTATGTATATCTGGATGTACAACTTTCTCAATCGCTAATGAACTGTTTGCGCGCTTTCGCAGCACTGAAATGCGATAAAATCTTGTCAAGATTAATCCGACGCATGATACCCCTTTCCGTAATGGGCACAGTGAAATGAACGGGTGTGTTATGGCTCATTATATATCGGTGCTCATCCATGATCAGCTTTAACATGCAAAAAGACCTCTCTCCATTACAACTACAATCATCACAGTCAGATATATGCGAAGCAATACGTCCACATTGGGGAAACCATCCCTGGAATTTCTCTAAAGCAACATGTGATACATCTTCGTATCATCCTCTAGGTCACCTGTGAAATTTTCTACAACTAGTCTACCGAACTGGATCAGTTCATTCCTAGAGTGTCATGCGGATCCGATGAGTAAAGTTTCACAAGTTTCTCAGCAGCCTGTCGCATCTATCTTGGTTCCAAGACTACCATCTCCGTCAAATTGCGGAGAAATCACATAAAGTCAATAACCTTAGAGTACGCTTTGGTTGAGTTGTGCTCCAACTCTGTTCCACTTGTGTGCGTATAATGCAAGTTAATATGTGTTTGATTATTGTTGTCGTCGTGATTGTTGTTTCTCTATCAACACAATATGTCTACAGCCTTTCCTTGCGAGCCGCTGGTCGCCCCAGACAACGGCGCCGTCGCCTGCAACGGCTGGAACGGAAGGTTCGGAGAGGTGTGCACAGTTCTGTGTCAGGAAACCCGGGAGCTGTCTCCGGGGGAAGACATCTCCCGCCTGTACGTGTGTGGGGCATCCGGGAAGTGGTCTCTCAAAATGGACATCGGCGCCTGCTCAGGTACGGTAGTTACTAGTGTATGTCCTTTGTTGGAACGTCTGGTCGGTGTGCTAGAGAGAATTAAATTGTACCCCTGGGGTCAAACAATCCAGCCGAATCACCAACAAAGAGCACAACACATCAATGAAGCGGTAGACATGGTTGTACTCACATTTCCACATAAATGAACCAATTAACAAATAAAACATCTCACAACAGTGGTGATTTGTTTCTAAACATATGGTTACATATATCCCCGATCACGCACTTCGTTGTGATGGAGATATTCAAACAGATAGTTGAGTCGATTGTGCGTTTATGTCCGTATGCAGCTATTAGTAGGTATGTATATGTATATGCTTCTCTTATTTCGCCACGTGGTACTCACCACAGTTATCGTTTGTCTTTACTCATATCAGAGTAACGAGGAAAACACCTCGATATCAAATGTACATTCGAACAAAAAGGGTTATCAGTCAACTGTATGGGTTCTCGCGAAACTTAATGTTTTTTTCTCTCAAACTATTCGCCTGTTTATATAGTGCAACAGTTATTGGTCTGTAAAATTTATGCTAGTCAAAATACAAAATACAGAACCATGTCTTTGTTTGTATCGACGAATCAGCACCGTCAAGAATAGACAACTTCAAAATATGTGGCAAGATCACTTAACAAAGATCTGCTGCCAATTGAAACGTGGGCAGACAATTGAAATTTGATGTTTGGTGCAGCCAAATACAAGAACCTAACTGTATCAAGGCAGAAAAATATTTTTTTGCCACATCAGGACATATGAATGAAAAGTTTTCATTTGACAGGTGAAAGTGCCCTTTCAGTATCTTGCACCCAGTTGAAATCCCCTTAAATTGTTCTAATAAAACATCCATGTATATTGAGCAACTCAAACGGACTGGGGGCAAATCAAAAGGGCTAAATCCAGTTTTTACGTAAAAAAGAATCAGGGTCATTAAACTTTACTATTTTTGAAATGGTTGCCCTCCTTTCAACTTAAATTGCCCAGTGTACGTTTACCCAGACAAGAGTAATGGGGGAATGTGCACATTTCGCCTTGCTATCAGTTGATGTGTCCGACCGTTACAGAGCCGTACATCGACGACGGACAGTCGGACGAAGTCAAGCGCCACTATTACAGCGGCAACTGCAACGATCAACGACTGGAGATAGGCGAGAAATACATCGAGATCTTGAAGGCGTCAGACATGCGCGAGATGTGCACATCCTGGGCAGTCTCGTGTGTGCCGGAGAAGGCCAAAGTCGTGTGTGGCAACAACACCGCTGTTTAGCTCTGACAGTAGACGTGATTTCAAAGTTTTGGGTGTAAACCGTTTACACTAGACAGCGGTAACCTGTTGTCGAACGAAACACGCTCATTACCCAGAGACAATGCTTAATAGACCAGAATATTGTTTGGCCGTGTGTTGCTTTGTGAAATGTTAATGGTTTAATGCTCCGTACAAAAACCAGTGAGTACAACTTTTATCGTCACCTGTGATCTGTAGAAATGTGTATTTTTATGAAATGTGTACAATTCTAATATCACTGTAAGGATTGAATTATTGTTTGCAGGCTTTAGCCATCAGTTCTCTTAACAAAATCATTATGGTTGAACTTGATGTTGTTATTAGCTATTTACCTGGCATGCAATTGTGCGCTGCGTTGTTATAAACATTACACATTAAACATTAACGTTTTACTAGACGACCGTATCATTTATTTACCCATTCCACTAAAAAGAACAATGTTCTAAATTTTGTCTGTGTAATCCGTCAACTAATCCGTTAATTTGTGCAAAAGTAATTTGAATGTGGCACAACTTATATATATTTATTTATCTCGTGCGATGCAAGCTGGAACAAAGATCGAGAGAAGGACAATTCTTTCTCGCGATTAACGGTGTGATCATCACAGAATACAGTTGCGAAATTCACATCGTCATTCAATGATAATAGTGATAATATTAATAGTACAGTCTGATATATTTTAACATGCTTCACGACACATAGTGCTTTAAGTACATCCTTCGAGTGCTTGGTTTCGGGGTGTAATAACGTATGTCGTAACGTATAAAGTGTTTATATTATTATAAAACATTACCGAACGACATAATGTAGCACATCTGGATATCCCAGTCTTTGTGAAGTCGAGTCAAGCGAGTGCTTGGTTTCGGGGCGTAATAACGTATGTCGTAACGTATAAAGTGTTTATATTATTATAAAACATTACCGAACGACATAATGTAGCACATCTGGATATCCCAGTCTTTGTGAAGTCGAGTCAAGCGATAAAGCAGACAACTGCCAATCGTGAACTGATGTTGCTTTGTACACACCAATGGTCAATGGACATGTTTTCATGCATTGCAATTTCAAGTAAGAGAAGTCAAAAGAAAAGCAATTATTTCGATGCCAGAATGTTCGCCCGGCTGAATCACTGTAAGCGTAAAATTTTCAAATGAAGACATTTAAAGAAAAAAACACTTATGTTTTATCAAACATGCCTTCCTTTTTATGGGTTATCGCTTTAACCACAATGTCTTTAAGCACACATAAACGTCACCATATACACCCCAGGCTACAGACAGTTCAATTAGCCTAAATTGAATCACACATTCTAGAATGAGTTACTCAATTTCGTCAGCGCAACGATGGCATTAGCTGAAACAGGCGAAGGCTTTAGTTAAAGCATACAACGGCGTTAGTTGAAACAGCTGAAGGCGTTAGTGAAAGCAGGCGAAAGCGTTAATTGAAGCAGGCGAGGACGTTAGTTGAAGCAGGCGAAAGCGTTCGTAGAAGCAGGCGAAGGCGTTAGATGAAGCAGGCGAAGGCGTTAGTTGAAAATGGCGAAGGCGTTAGTTGAAGCAGGATAAGACTTTAGTTGAAGGAGGCGAAGGCGTTAGGTCAGTCAGACAAAGGCGTTACGTGAAGCAGGCGAAGGCGTTAGTTAAAGAAAACGAAACCGTTATTTGAAGCAGGCGAAGACGATAATTGAACCAGACAAAGGCGTTACGTGAAGCAGACGAAGCCGTTATTTGAACCAGGCGAAGACTTTCGTTGAAGCAGGGAAAGGAGTCAGTTGAACATGCTGAAGGAGTTAGTTGAAGCAGGATAAGGCGTTAGTTGAAGCAGACGAAGGCGATAGTTGAAGCAGGCGAAGGAGTTAGTTAAAGCAGGGGAAAGCGTTACGTGAAGCAGGCGAATACTTTATTTAAAGCAGGCTCAACCGTTAGTTGAAGCAGTCGAAGAATCTAGTTGAATCAGGCGAAGACGTTAGTTGAAGCGGGCGAAGGCGTTATTTGAAGCAGGCGAGGGTGATAGTTGAAGCAGGGGAAAGCGTTAGTTGACGCAGGCGAAGGCGTGAGTTGAAGCAGACAAAGGAGTTTGTTGAAGCAGAGGAAGGAGTTATTTGAAGCAGGCGAAGGCGTTAGTTGAAAATGGCGAAGACGTTAGTTGAAGCAGACGAAGGAGTTAGTTGAAGCAGGATAATGCGTTAGTTGAAGCAGGCGAAGGCGTTAGTTGAATCACACTTTACGTGAGAAGACGATGGTGTTAGCTAAAGCAGGCTCAACTGTTTATTGAAGTAGACGAAGATGTTAGTCGTACCAGGCGAATACGTTCGATGGAGCAGGCGAAGGCATTAGTTGAAGAAGGCGAGGGCGATAGTTGAAGCAGGTGAAGGAGTTAGTTAAAGCAGGCGAAGGCGTTAGGTGTAGCAGGCGAAGGCGTTAGGTGTAGCAGGCGGCGAAGGAGTTAGAGTTAGCTGAAGCATGCGAAGACGTTATTTGAAGCAGGCGAAGGCAAAGGTGTCAGATGAAAGACGCGAAGGCCTTAGTTGAAAACGACGAAGGCGTTAGATGGAGCTGACGTACGCGTTCGTTGAAGCAGGGGAAGTACTTATTTGAAGCAGGCGAAGGCGTTAGTTGAATCAGACAACGTGAAGCAGGCGACGGCGTTCGTTAAAGCTGGCGAAACCCTTAGCGCGTACACGCACGCACGCACGCACGCACGCACGCACGCACGCACGCACGCACGCACGAATGAGCAGCATGAAAGCCTGTTGCACGCCTGGGTTTGTCTGGATGGACGTTGTATCGTTTCACAGTCACACAGATCAATTTTAATCTGCTTTAACTCGTTGAGCAATTATACACGCTCTGTCCGATGTATTTGTGTGGCGCGGTGGCGCAGTGATTGGAATATAGGACTCTCAATCGAGAGCACCGGGGTTCGAATCATATTGCTGCCGTTTCGAAACTTGGGTAATTTCGTTAACTCCACGTTGCTTCAATTAACTCAGTTGTATACATGAGAACCAGCTAATAGACAGTGTGTGGACGAATAGTCTTCGCGCAGTAAAGGCTGAATGCTTCACTGTGAAGTCGTTTTGGTGTTGGAATGAACAGGTCTTCCAGGGGACGAAGTGTATAACGCTTTAAACAGTTCCAAGAACAGGATACCGCGCATTACAAGAACGTACCTTTACATTTCGAACCGAGGACGCCAACATAAAAGACCAGTATGCAATTAATGTTACTGAACGTTTGCATGTCATACATAAATTGGGAATATATACAAACATAAACAGCATTAAATGCCTGTTCTTGTTACATTGCAACCGAATTATGCTTGTATTAATGCATATAAAACTACGTAGATAAACGAAGATTGTTCAAATACATAATATGCATACATACAATACATACATAATTGATACATCAATTAGACAACCAATATAAACAACGTAAATGTGATATGCTATAATAAGACAAATGAGTAGCGGACCTTGGAAAAACAGTAATGGACATATGAATGGTCCACCGAAGTGCCCATTGCTCTCGAACATACGCTGGACAAGTATTTAACCCTTTATATGTATTATCTGTCAGAACAACAAATAACATAAATAAACAAGTGAGCCCATATTTATAAATAAAGGTGTACAATGTGTTCCCTTTGTCACAAACGTTCGGCTAAATCCTACAGTTGTAACAATAATTAAACCAGGTTTAGCAACTTGTGTGATTAACTAGCTAACAACAATGAACTAAGAGTAGCCTACTATTTATATTTGTTGAAGTCTGTGGTTATGCTTTGCGAGCGTTCCGCTTGACGCACTCGAACGGAGTTCCACAGATATTGATTCGTTTAGCTAGATTAACCTAACACTGGTAGTTCGGGTCGACCATTGAGACGTATATATGTGGAATCTAGACTGACTACTGGCCAGTTGTGTGTCTTTTGAAAATGGCGTGGTTTGTAGTGGAGACTATCTGGATTGTTTCAATATTCTGCGTGTCTGTTCGTAACCAGATTGAATAAGTAAGAGTTTGAACATTTCCGTACAAACGTAGCGACATATTAGTACCAAGAAGCCCCGTATAATGTGTTGCATTACACTTGTATTTTGTTGATAACTTTTCGGTATAAGCCGGTTCGTCGTGACATCACAATTATACTGGGACACCTCGATGTTTCGATGCTGTGATGACTATAATTATTGTAACTACATCCCACCAGTACCCGTGACATTTGTAGACGTTCGGTAATGTCATGTTGGACATACCTAACCCTATCCGTCTACCAAGATTAAGTGGGCCAACCGAGACTTCACGTTTGGAGCCGCTCGGTGTATTCACACCTGCATTTGCTCCTTCTATCGTGTCATGATAATTTACATGATATTTCTATTTATCGCAAAGTTAGATTAATTCCTTCAACATGTATGCAATACATACTTATAATATAAACGTAATTAAGATAACTATACTTGGTGTTTTAGGTTTATGATCAGCTTTGTGGACAACATTGCCTTAGATGAATGTTTATAGATATCTCCATAACAATTCGCGCCTGCATGCAATTATACAGATATCAAGACAACATCGTAATAATTTGTTTGCGTGCGCATATCCTTGTCTAGAAATGTCGAAGGCGTCCTCAGTAATGCATTTGGCTCTACAATGATAGCATTGCATATTTTAGACAAGTGAGAATAATTGGAATATGTGTCGTTTTAGAGGTTGTAATTTATATAAATTAATGAACATTTGGAAGCAAATTGAGAATTAACAAGCTGCACTTTAAGACTATGTGCCTGTGTTACATTGTTTTATACATTCTCTTAGCAGGGTTCGGTGGTTTTTATATTAATTAAATCAGCACATTACGTGCGTTTTAGCAAGGTGCTGTTTCGTCAGGACTGGTGGCCAGGAGTTGCTCAATGGAGACGCTGAAACAAGTTGGTCTTGTTGATCGATGCTTCGGCAGCGATGACACTCCAATAGGCCACGTAGAGAACGACCTCGTCCCCGTCGCGACAATATGCTTCATTAAGTGAGCCATTTATTTAGTGCCGCCGTCTTGCTCATGTGTCTTTTCACATGGTGTGTGTGTGCGCGCACATGACACAGTATTTGTTGTAGCAATTAAATTTTCGAATCGGCTCCGCAAATGTGGTGCATGCCAAATCTATGCGCGACCCGCGCTTTGTTCAGTTACGTACCAGCGTACCTTGTACGACTTTTGAGTCAAATACACACAAAGTTCGCACCAGAAGTTTAGCTATTGCATAACTAAGCATGTTCTATATATCATATCTACATTATATAACCTACGTATAATCGATACACAAACACTCTAGATAATAACGTAATGTTCGACAAGTTGTATGCATACACTGCCTTCCTGTTTTTTCATCATCGCATTACAAGTTGGTTAGGTCGACATCACCGATACGTTAATAAAACGTTCCACGAACGTTGTGCGTAGATGTTTTCACTTAAATTTAAACGTAGCTCCCCATCGAAATTCCAACCACTTGTCGCATTCGTTTAACATTTCGATTTGGCCTCCGCTTAGTATGACCTTTTCGGGCCAGACCAATTTGATTATATTAAGTGGCTGACGCACGTAAGCTTCGTCGCTACCAACACAGTGCTTCATTTGTCAACACTGAGAGAGTTACACGGATATCACGAGATGGAGGAATCATGAAGTAGACATTAGCTCATATCACTTCCTGTTCATTGCAAATATAGACGCCAAACCCTGTGTATCAAGATCAAACAGGAAAGTAGTCAAGAGGGAAGACATGGATAAGCTTTGTGACAGAGAAACAAGGCAAACATTCCATGTGAATATCGATGGCGCATTTGAACATCTATTGGATGGCGCATTTGAATATATATTGGGACCTGGTGATAGATTTGCGGAAGAGCTACTGTTAGACTTCAAAGTGACAACAAATTAAAGTTTCTGTACACAAAAGGAAATTCCTCTATTGTCCTCTGTGAGAACGAGTGCTTCCTGATGTCCAATCTACATTGATCCTTTACTAATTTTACCTCATGTCTTCTAGTTCTGCTATCCTTCTTGAGTGAGAAAAACATATTTCTATCAATATTTTCATACCCATTCAATATCTTAAAAACTTCAATCTGATCTCCTCTTAACCTCCTTGTCTCTAGAGTTGTTAAACCACATTCTTTCAGGCGTTCTTCATAACTAATGTCTCTCAGTTCTGGAATCATTTTAGTTGCTCTCCTTTGTATGCGTTCAAACGTATCTATAACCTTCTTAAGATATGGTCTTCATGCTTGTATACAGTATTCTAAATGAGGTCTAACTATTGCTTTATAAAGAGGTATAATTAACTTTTTCCCTTGTATATTATGTTTCTTCTAATCAATCCAAGAATTTGATTACCCTTTGAAGCTGCAATACCACACTGCTCTGAAACTTTCATATCAGCGCTTATTGTAACTCCTAAGTCCTTTTCTTTTACAGTAGTACCCAGAACAGTATCTCCCATTTTATAGTTTACATTCAAGTTCCTATGTCCTGTGTGTAGGCATTTACATTTCCCAAAATTTAACAACATCTGCCATTTCTCAGACCATTTCACTAATCTGTCTAGATCGTTTTGTAAATGTTGTTTATCACCATCAGTATTAACCTTTCTAAACAGTTTTGTGTCATCCGCAAATTTCAGTACGTTACTTGTTATACTGTCGTCCAAGTCATTGATATAAATTAAGAATAATATAGGTCATAATACTGATCCTTGAGGTACCCCACTCAAAACCGATTTCCAATTTGAAACTTCTCCATCTACTACAACTCGTTGTCTTCTGTCAGTCAGCCATTGTTCTATCCAGTCAGTTATGCTATCCCCGATACCATGGGCTTTTAATTTAAGTAGTAATCTTTGATGTGGCACTTTGTCAAAAGCTTTCTGAAAATCTAAGTAGATAATGTTACTAATGTTACCTAATGTCGTCTAGTTCTACAATCTTTCTTTAGTGAGACAAACGTATTTCTATCAATATATTCATCAATGGCCAGTAAAGAAACGTCTCCTAATATTATTCATTATTGTCTTCAGTTGTTATTTAACCGTTGTGTTATGCTGCGATCTCCAAAGGTATTGTTGTATGATACGTATATCACTAAAGCACGGACATTAGGTGCCGATTCCACATGCAGTGTAAATATGATAGTATTTAGGCCGAAACATGCAAATCAAAATGAAAATAAATTATTATGCCTACCTCAACCTATTTGGCAAGTCAGTATGTATTCACTGATGTAGCAAGTGGCAGAACATTTCACTGATTAATTCGACGGCTACTGTCCTCTCAACCAGACCAATTGTTGAGAGTGTTAAACGGCCTTGGTATTGGATATATTTACTCGGAAGAGCTACTGTTAGACTTCAAAGTGACAACAAATTAAAGTTTCTGTACACAAAAGGAAATTCCATATATGATGCCATTCACCTCAAACATATTACAAAGCGTTGTAGCCTTTGATCATTTGTCCATATAAGCCATAATATATTTCCAACCAAGGTAAAGGTCCATATGGCAAATGGACAAGGAAGCCTTTGGCTTATCGATAGTTGAGACATCTATGTGTAACTAATCCTCCTGAGATATGTGTCAACCTTGTTTTTAAACATATTCCCCTTGCTAGCAGTTATACAATCTATAAATAATGTGTTCCATTCATTTATTGTCCTCTGCGAGAACGAGTACTTCCATACCAATCTGGTCCGATCCTTTAGATTTAACAAGATTTAACAAGATTTGCCATCCAAGCCAAAGGCCCAGATGGCAAGTGGACAAGGAAGCCATTGGCTTATCGAGAGTCCAACAATGTTCATCTACTTATAGCCCGCCCTCCTGAGATATGTGTCAACCTTGTTTTACACAATCTGTAGACAATTTGTTCCATTCATTTATTGTCCTCTGTGAGAACGAGTGCTTCCTGATGTCCAATCTACATTGATCCTTTACTAATTTTACCTCATGTCTTCTAGTTCTGCTATCCTTCTTGAGTGAGAAAAACATATTTCTATCAATATTTTCATACCCATTCAATATCTTAAAAACTTCAATCTGATCTCCTCTTAACCTCCTTGTCTCTAGAGTTGTTAAACCACATTCTTTCAGGCGTTCTTCATAACTAATGTCTCTCAGTTCTGGAATCATTTTAGTTGCTCTCCTTTGTATGCGTTCAAACTTATCTATAACCTTCTTAAGATATGGTCTTCATGCTTGTATACAGTATTCTAAATGAGGTCTAACTATTGCTTTATAAAGAGGTATAATTAACTTTTTCCCTTGTATATTATGTTTCTTCTAATCAATCCAAGAATTTGATTACCCTTTGAAGCTGCAATACCACACTGCTCTGAAACTTTCATATCAGCGCTTATTGTAACTCCTAAGTCCTTTTCTTTTACAGTAGTACCCAGAACAGTATCTCCCATTTTATAGTTTACATTCAAGTTCCTATGTCCTGTGTGTAGGCATTTACATTTCCCAAAATTTAACAACATCTGCCATTTCTCAGACCATTTCACTAATCTGTCTAGATCGTTTTGTAAATGTTGTTTATCACCATCAGTATTAACCTTTCTAAACAGTTTTGTGTCATCCGCAAATTTCAGTACGTTACTTGTTATACTGTCGTCCAAGTCATTGATATAAATTAAGAATAATATAGGTCATAATACTGATCCTTGAGGTACCCCACTCAAAACCGATTTCCAATTTGAAACTTCTCCATCTACTACAACTCGTTGTCTTCTGTCAGTCAGCCATTGTTCTATCCAGTCAGTTATGCTATCCCCGATACCATGGGCTTTTAATTTAAGTAGTAATCTTTGATGTGGCACTTTGTCAAAAGCTTTCTGAAAATCTAAGTAGATAATGTTACTAATGTTACCTAATGTCGTCTAGTTCTACAATCTTTCTTTAGTGAGACAAACGTATTTCTATCAATATATTCATCAATGGCCAGTAAAGAAACGTCTCCTAATATTATTCATTATTGTCTTCAGTTGTTATTTAACCGTTGTGTTATGCTGCGATCTCCAAAGGTATTGTTGTATGATACGTATATCACTAAAGCACGGACATTAGGTGCCGATTCCACATGCAGTGTAAATATGATAGTATTTGGGCCGAAACATGCAAATCAAAATGAAAATAAATTATTATGCCTACCTCAACCTATTTGGCAAGTCAGTATGTATTCACTGATGTAGCAAGTGGCAGAACATTTCACTGATTAATTCGACGGCTACTGTCCTCTCAACCAGACCAATTGTTGAGAGTGTTAAACGGCCTTGGTATTGGATATATTTACTCTATTGCGTATAAATGGTGTTACTACATAAGAATGTGAATATGTACTTTTAATGTCAAAATTGCTAGTGTCCATAGGAAGTCTTTGCACCGGCCGGGTCTGGACTACTCCGAAGGAAAGACAACAGCAATAAACATTCGTCGAAATTGTAACCTTTCCGAACAACATTAATCATGCACATACATTTAGTAGCAACATGAATTAATCACTGATGCCACCTGACAGTAACTGTCAAACCATGTGTCTGGCAGATTCTGGGTAACCATCTGAATACCGTATAATACAAAGCGGTCGTGAGAGCGACAAACAGTGGCGCCATCTCACGTAGCCTTGTTAATCGAGGCTAGTCTCACTTAGCGTCTAAACTCTAACGCCTCCATAAATTCGGTGAGCAGAGTTTGACCTAGTGTTGTCGTGTAACATATCAAGTACACGAGGTTGAATGGTGTATATCAGGGTTTTTCCGTGCCTAGTAGGAAGTATTCTCATCACATCACGTCCATCAGCAATGTTCTCAATGCAGGCAAACTTTTTTTTCAGTACGAGTTCTAAATTTAACGACTCTTGCAGTGTCGATATCACGTGCGACTCGTAACGACTCCGTTTCTGTAGGCCGGGTGAAGCGCCAGCAGCCAACCAGCGTCATTATCAAAATATAAATGCCCCGGTGAGATCTTAATTGGCTACTTATGTATGCGCCCACAATCTGGACGCATACATAATTTTCGTATGATGTGTGCGACAAACGGTGGCGCCACAGCTCGGAGTCTGGATAATCGAGGCTAAGTTTAACCGAACACACATGGTGTGCTTGTTACCGTCAGAGGGCACCAACGATCGGATTAATTAAGAATATGCTATATTTATATGCATAGTATGTACAACGGGATTAAGTAAATAATGTAATACAATTTGATTGAAATCAAAAGAACCGAAAGGATACGAATGAACTTTCTTCTAACAGTATTCAAAGTCGCCACCATAGACAAAGTTCTGTTTAGAAAGTGAAGTACTCGGCTACAGAGGATGCAACACGTGTGGTTTGTTTGGCAGTTACACGGAGAACAAAGCGAGTAAAGTGTTCAATGTTATGTGTGTTGTAACGTTCAATGCTGTCTCGCTACAGCAAACACCTGATGTGTTGAGGTAGTTTGGCTGACAAACCATGTGCAAAAGTCAAAATGTGTCGCAGTCAAAACCATTACGCTGTGGTAACGGCATGTTGGGCTACTACGGGAAACAACGAAAATGCATGCGTGTACTTGAACCAATTGCACTATAGTATAACTGTATTTATTAGTCTCATTATTTGAATGAGCTTGCTCGCTTGTTTGAGCCGTGCATTAGACGCACTAGATAGTAGCTATATCTCACTATATGCTGTATCTCGGATGAAAACCAAATTTCATGTTTCGTGTTCATAAGTCAGATCAAATACTTACTTGCAGAGGTTCGCCGTCCGCTTCTCTACCCACAACCACACACATACTTCCAGAGCAAATGCAGCTATATCTGCGCTGACGGCTACCGCGTGCCGTCCGGACAGGACGGCGTGCGGGTCTGCAGCTACACGGGGCACTGGCAGGAGGCGCTCCGGTCTGCCAAGGTGGGACACTTGTTTCGTTTGAGGTAGCATTAATCAGACTTAGCATTTGCTGCATTTTATGAGCGGACGCGCACGCACACGCACACGCACATTATGCATATTTAAATCAAATGTCCCAACATGGGTACGGTTCTGTGATATTATACGATGGACAACTTCATTGCAGATTACGAGCGGCCGAGGATTCACAACTGTCCCGTCAATCGAATTGCATACACGGCGAAGACTTCTTAGCTGCCAAATGGTAAGACCCGGACGTGACAGACAACTCTGATAAAGCGATAAGTGTGACACGGATGGGACCCAGCCCCGACACAGCACTGGCCGTAGCGACACATCGAGTGACGTACAACGCCAGAGACAGCGCCGGCAACATGGCCTACCCGTGCAGCTTCACCGTCAACGTCAGACGTACGTCGTAGAGTCGAAGTCAAACAGTTTGCAGTCGCATTCTTATATTTATTCAGCATTATAATTAAAACATGATCCAAGAGGTGAAATAAAATGTGTAATCTACTAACCAAATATAGTTGCGTTTCTATGTTGGAAACACACCTCAACTTTGAACCAAAAGCTATCAAAACATCACACTTTGTCATAACAACTGAAGCGCATGCGAATTTAGCTCAACAAATTAGATACAACCACAATATATTGCTTATTCTGGATTTGGTTCATGGCAACGGCGCATCTTTACAGAGGTTGGGCAATTTCCAGTGAAGAGAGATTTACCCAGTGAAGTCAACTAGTTATTTCCAGTGTGCGCCAAAAGAAAGGATTGAGACTAGTTCATGGTATGGATAGAGCCAATATTACATATAACTTGCCATTGTATTTTAAGCATGTATGTATATAGTTGATAATGTTTTCATTACGGCGCAAGCTATTCGCTATCTGTCAGGAAACTATGAGTTGCTTTGTAGTTTATGTGTAACTCTTGAAACTTAACGATGTTGTACAATGTGCAATGTGCCTTCTGTAAAGGTTTGGTGTGTCCGGTCATCTATACAACGCCCTATCAACGCGTGTCATGCCCGGCTGGCCACAGCTACGGTGCTAGTTGTTACTTCAATTGTACTAGCGAGAAGAATGTGATTGGCGCACAGGCCGTGTCGTGTGACTCGTATGGCTATCCACCCGTGACGTATTGGAAATGGGGCTTGGCACAGCCGAAATGCGCACGTATTGTGCTATGCACTGTTTCAGGTTATCGTCACAGTTTATTTTAATTTTGATGTTTCCATGTGTGGAATCACATCTTCCCCCAATGTGAGGCATGAACTGTGATATTTATATACATGTATACACACATCAACACACGCAAGCAGGCACGCACGAACGCACGCACGCCATCATCCTTGCACACGTGTACGACTTTCTTGGTGCAAACACTGCGAATGTGGATGGAGAAAAGGCGTGGAGAACAACAGGAAAGATGCAACAACAGTGCAACACCCCAAGGTCATATCTTGTGGAGAGAGACCAAGGCGCTGTGCTGAGGAGAAACAGGAAACACCTAAAGGCGAAAGCGGAAAGGCCTGCACAAATGGCCACGACAACGTCGAACGTATTGGCGTACCCTGAAACAGAAGCACCAGCAGATGACGCGACGCCGATGGTGCTAACGCCACCTCTTCTACACAGCGAGAAAACTTTCGTTGAAGACATCCCCGAAGGAGTCTCTCGTGAGACGTCAGCAGACAAAACGCCGCTTCGGCGCTCTTCACGTTCTTCGAGACCAGTCAACCGTCTCATCAGTGAAATGTAGCCTGCAACAATGCAGAGCGCACGGGGCATAATAGTCCCCTATCGTATTCGCAATGCCTAGTGCACGGGGCATAATAATCCCCTGTCGTGTTCATAACGATTTACCATTTAAGAGTGTTGTGTTATCAAAGTTTGGCATTGTAGAGCCTTTGCACGTAGTTTAGTCTTTGTATTGTTGATCATAAGCTGAACGTTTCACCGTACAGTAAAGATGTTTAAACTTAAGAAGGGAGATGTCATGTTAGCTGGTGCCGCCCTCTATTAGTTGAACACTAAACAAGCATTTTAGTGGGAGACACTTCCGAACGACGACACCGACACGGTGCTCCTGGAACGTGCCCATTCGCATCTAAACTACCACGGATTCTAGCATGATAAAGGCAATTATTAAACACGTGTTTTACAGTGAAGTCGTTCGACTTCATCTGCTAGCTGGTATAATTTGACAGATGCGTTTTCCAGTGTTTTTCTTCGGATGGTATGCTGAAGACGGTTACGTTCTTATTTCAGCGCGTTACGTCTGTTGTCTATTTGGAGGAGGAGCATCTTCTGTTCATGAGACATTATCTCAGGATAAACAGCTCTCAGGACAAACATATTGCCAGTTTGATTGGGTAGGTGGTATGATACCGATAGAAGTTGAAGCTGCCTTATGGATGGCTTTCACGACCGAGGTCATTCGATTTTGTAAAGGCTTTGAGGTGGATACAGTTGATCTTTTTTGTCCCCACAAGCAAAACACTCAATTAAGTCTGATGTGACTGATGACAAGTCTATCTACCACATTTCCAGCGTACGACCGCGCATTTAGCAACAGCGATTTATGTGGTTGACGGCAAACGAAGAAGTCGAACATATTATATATGACAACTTCACATTAGGTTATTGGGTTCGCGCATTTGTGCTGACGCGTGTGTGGTTTTATGAAGTGCCGAATGCGAGAATGCTGTGTTACTCACACACAGATTGTGCGCTTCCAAGAAATGTGCGAGAGCTGCCCCGTTCATTTGTCTTCGTCCCCGAGTGTCTGCCCACGAATGCTGTGTTACTCACACACAGATTGCACGCTTCCAAGAAGTGTGCGAGAGCTGCCCCGTTCATTTGTCTTCGTCCCCGAGTGTCTGCCCACGAATGTTTGAACTTATTCATGCAGCCCGAGTTTAGAATTGAAGTCTCCCGCGATGTAGAAAAGTGCACTATACGAGTTGGCTGTAGTGACCTGGGCCAGGTCATTAAAATTTCATTTTGTACTTCAAAGTCATTATCGGTTAGTCCAGAAAATAAATTAAGAGGTCATCACATAAAATAAATGGATCTTCTCAAAAAAAGTTAAAGGATCGTCACAAAATATGTAAGAACAAGTTAACTAGCTAAATTGATCGTCTCAACAAATTAAGGGATCATCTAAAAAATTAAGTGTGTCTTCTCAAAAAAGTTAAGGGATCATATTAAAAAGTGGATTGCCCCCGAAATCACACCTTGAAGTGGGTAAAGTAATACATTTATTGAGGGGAACGACGCCAAGGCTAAAAACAACATGGCTTGCCATGATCAGGATGAACATGAGGATGTTGAGGAGGAGGTGAAGGAGCAGGACGATGAGGCTTATGAGGATGACCTACTTGTTTTCATCATCGTAATAATTATCATCCTCATATTCATCATCATTAAGATAAACCCTTAATTATCTTCATCTTTCTCATCCTATTCATCATCATCATTACCATTTATCATCTTCATCATCATCGTCATCATAATAATTGTCTTCGTTTTTATTACACTACTGGGCGATTTATTACATTACCGGTCGATTGTTATAACCATTGACCGGTAATGTAATAATCGACCGGTAATTTATTAATCGACCAGTACTGTAATAAATCGACCGGTAATGTAATATTAATAATACTCTCTTAACAGTTGTGTACTCAAAAAGATTAATGGATCTTTTAAAAAAATAAACATGTTGATTAAAAAGAACTGGCTGATCGTCTCAACACCTTAAGGGATCATCTCAAAACATTAAGTGGTCATCTCATAAAATAAAGGGATTTTCTCAAAAAAAGCTAAGGGGTCATTAAACAAATTGTGATATTCATTAAAACGAACAAGCGCCATATGTCGGAAGTGCGGAAACTATTTGTAGAAATAAGCAGGAACTGGCTACGTAGGTTTATCGACCTCAGTGGCGCGGCCCATGAAATATGGTTGCTGTGTGTTCAAAAAACTTTTCCTAATAAACTACTGACGTGATATTGTTGATTGTAGTTGCAAATGGTTAGTTTGTATTCATTCTTTTAAGTGCATAACCCCAAAAATTGCCTTTTGTTTCCATTTAAGGGATAATCAAGCAATATACAAAAATTAAGGGGTACTTTAAAATTTGACGACATTAAGAGGTATTCTCCAAAACTAAAGGGAATCTTTCAATTAAAAAACATTACCGGTCGATTATTACATTAACGTTCGATTTATTACATTACCGGTCGAATATTACATTACGGGTAGATTTATTACATTACCGGTAGATTTATAACATTACCGGTCGATTATTACATTATCGGTCGATTATTACATTACCGGTCGATTTATTAAATTACCGGTCGATTTATCACTCGACATACTACCTGCAAGGCATTCCCTGCTGGCTTCACAACACCTGGAACTGGTTCGAAATTCCATCAAGAATGCAATGGTCAGCATGTGCAGTTTCCTATTAAATAACATATTGAAAATTGACTTGTATGACTAAATACTTAAGTTAACATCATGTTCTCCCATGGTGTATTGCACGTTCGCGAACAAAGGTTTATCTATCTGCAAATTCAAACTGTAGTTTAGGTATTTGTCATTGTTTCAAGAACAATTTCCAAGCAATGCTGATAGGCTACATTGCATAACACGTGTTCTTTCAAGTGTCATTTTCTTCACTCCGGATAACGATTTTTGTGTGTTCTTATTTGTGTCATTTTCCACTTCCTGTTCTAATTCGAAGAATAATCCATCACACATCAGATAATGTAGTTGTCATACCTCCATTTTATTCGCTACATATATAACAACACAGATACTTTGTTCATCTAAACTGATATTGCTTTCCTCCTGCAGTGGGGTGCAGCCCTGGCGAGTACAGTAAAGACCACGTTTGTGAGCAGTGTCTAATCGGCTTCTTCCAAGACCTGCCAGCTCAGGCCGCATGCAAGGTATGTCCAAACGGCGTCACGACCCTTGACATAGGAATGGCGCTTGCTAGGGAATGCAATGGTGAGTGTTATGCTCGCGGTTCCTGTTGGGGATTATACACTGATATCCACGTGCGGCCATGCCTGCCTGGTCGGAACACAGACAGAGAAACATACACTCAGAGACATAGAAACTTAATATCCAAAGTAACATACACAATTCTTGCTCTTGGTGTTGGGATCTCATTCACACCCCGCAAAATCAAAACTCAAAGCACAGGCGAACTGTTGAATGTGAAACAAATGTAAGACTATATCAAGAATAGTTTCTTCTTCCGGGTACGAGTCAACCCTTTCTTCAAAACTTACGGATTCGGTGTGTGTGTATGTATGTGTGTGTGTGTGTGTGTGTGTGTGTGTGTGTGTGTGTGTGTGTGTGTGTGTGTGTGTGTGTGTGTGTGTGTGTGTGTGTGTGTGTGTGTGTGTGTGTGTGTGTGTGTGTGTGTGTGTGTGTGTGTGTGTGTGTGTGTGTGTGTGTGTGTGTGTGTGTGTGTGTGTGTGTGTGTGTGTGTGTGTGTGTGTGTGTGTGTGTGTGTGTGTGTGTGTGTGTGTGTGTGTGTGTGTCAGTATCTTTTTATCCATATAGTTGCACACTGACGACAGAATCTCTGTATAAAAATGCATGTTACACATATATCCCAGAAACATTTTGTATTACAAACACATGCAGTAGTTAGAGAAACATGACACGTATCTTGCATCTTGCAAGTCAGTACGTTTGAGAGTCGTCTCAATTTTACTAAACGAACCCCGTTTCGCGGGTGAATTTCCTAACGAATTCACGCTGCCCGTAGATATCCCAATCTGGAGCCCCGCATCTTCTGGTCTTCTCCAGGAATTTGACGACAGCGGGTCGAGGATCAAAGTAGGCGGTGCCCACACCATTCAGTGCCACCAAGAGGCGTGCGAGTGAGTGTACACACGTGCTAAAATGCTGTAAAAGTAAATTAAAAAATATTTGGAAGAAAGAGAAAAGATGATAGTGTAGAACTGCAATTTAAGGAGATGAAAAGTTGATAGCGCGAAAGCTGCAATGTGGATTAATGTTGGAAGCTGTAAATCCTCTGTCTGAAGATCTCCAAACTTGGCGCTGTAGCTGCGTTGACTGGCAGGTTGTTCTAGTTGACTACTGTATGGGATAAACATATGTACTGGATGAATTGTTTATTGATTGGGGGAATTGAAAACTAACTTCGGAATGCGTGTGTCGAGAGGGTCTCACCAGGGGTATAAGTTGGGGGAACAGGTCCAGAGCGACCATGCTATGTAATATCTTATAAAACATGACAAGGCGGATGTCGGCTCCCCTTTGTTGGAGGCTGCGCCAGTTTAAGTGTTTGAGCAAAGTGGTGACATATGCTTCACGGCTTTAGTTGTTACAAAGATACCATGCTGCCCGTATTTTGTTTTTGTACGTTTGAGTGTAGATGTCACACATGGCAGAGGCATACTCTAACTGGGGTCTAAGTAAAGTGAAATAAGCACTGTTTTTTTAATATTCCATGGCCAATTTTGAAATTTCTTCCTAGGAAAGTTGAGGATACATTTGCTTTTGTTGTGACACCATTAATATGGTAATTCCAGGACAGTGTTTTATTCATGACCACACCAATATATTTTGCATTTTCCTCCTTTACGAGTATGTGGCCGTGAAGAGTAGAGACTATATTGTTTGTATATGGAATTTGTAGAATACGAACAATTGCTCTGGCTGTTTCTTTGAGAACCTTGGGGTGAAGCCTGTCTGATTTGTTTAGTTTTGCTGATATTGATAACTAGCCAAAATAATGCTGCATCCTTAATATTGTGAAACATGTAATGATTTTATTTCGCAGTGAAATGCACCGCAGGCACACGTAGCACCAACGACGCATGCGAGAAATGTCCTGTTGGCTTCTATCAAGACCTGCCAGCACAGGACGCGTGCAAGGGATGTCCAGACGGCTTCACGACACTTGACAAAGGAATGGCGCATGCTAGCGAATGCAATGGCAAGTTTCAATCCATCTGATATAAGCATTCACACAGAGCAGTCAACCTTTTGCTTTAATATTTATAGTACTTGAAATTAGAATTGAGGCACTGATTATGTCAGGTTCATTTTAGGACTACGTCTAAATATTTATACAACTGTAAATACGGCCATGGTACAACTATAAATATACATGTAGTATGACATGGTGTGTGCGAATGCGTCTATGAGACGAATCCTCACGAAATAAGTCGGATGTGTATAAACTTGAATTCGAGAAATCGCAGTATATATATCGAACGGTAATTTTTGAGGATTTTTACTTTTTGTCGCCAACTGACACTTTATTGTCTTTTCTATCGATTTACTATTTTTTTCAATTTTATTACTAGTTAATGCATTTTAGAACATCTTAAAAAAATAGATGTGACATTTCACGTGTGAATTGCGTAAAACAAAAGCGATAAACCGCACATGTTCCTGACGCATTTTCGGACATATCCCTCAACGAAAGGCTGTCATATGTGGTGTTGGACATGTTTACCAACGAAAGGCGGTCATATGTGGTGTTGGATATGTTTAAGGTGACATTTTCAATTGATATTAATGTCAATGATTACATGTTTTAGTAATGTTATGATGTTTGTGTAAAATATAATAAACAAACATTTATTTGTGTTCACAGGTTTGGCGCAGCCAAATGCTGTTGGTGTTTGTTGGTGCAGTGGTTCTGTTCTGTGGGTGTACACAAATGTTGTTGGTGTTTGTTGGTGCAGTGGTTCTGTTCTGTGGGTGTACACAAATGTGTTTGGTGTTTGTTGGTGCAGTGGTTCTGTTCTGTGGGTGTACAAACATGTTGCTGGTGTTTGTTGGTGCAGTGGTTCTGTTCTGTGGGTGTACACAAATGTTGTTGGTGTTTGTTGGTGCAGTGGTTCTGTTGTGTGGGTGTACACAAATGTTGTTGATGTTTGTTGATGCAGTTGTTCTGTTCTGTGGGTGTACACAAATGCTGTTGGTGTTTGTTGGTGCAGTGGTTCTGTTCTGTGGATGTACACAAATGTTGTTGGTGTTTGTTGGTGCAGTGGTTCTGTTATGTGGGTGTACACAAATGATGTTGGTGTTTGTTGGTGCAGTGGTTCTGTTCTGTGGGTGTACACAAATGCTGTTGGTGTTTGTTGGTGCAGTGGTTCTGTTCTGTGGGTGTACACAAATGTTGTTGGTGTTTGTTGGTGCAGTGGTTCTGTTATGTGGGTGTACACAAATGTTGTTGGTGTTTGTTGGTGCAGTGGTTCTGTTCTGTGGGTGTACACAAATGTTGTTGGTGTTTGTTGGTGCAGTGGTTCTGTTCTGTGGGTGTACACTAATGCTGTTGGTGTTTATTGGTGCATTGGTTCTGTTATGTGGGTGTACACAAATGTTGTTGGTGTTTGTTGGTGCAGTGGTTCTGTTCTGTGGGTGTACACAAATGTTGTTGGTGTTTGTTGGTGCAGTGGTTCTGTTATGTGGGTGTACAAACATGTTGCTGGTGTTTGTTGGTGCAGTGGTTCTGTTCTGTGGGTGTACACAAATGTTGTTGGTGTTTGTTGGTGCAGTGGTTCTGTTCTGTGGGTGTACACAAATGCTGTTGATGTTTGTTGATGCAGTGGTTCTGTTCTGTGGGTGTACACAAATGCTGTTGGTCTTTGTTGGTGCAGTGGTTCTGTTCTGTGGGTGTACACAAATGTTGTTGGTGTTTGTTGGTGCAGTGGTTATGTTATGTGGGTGTACACAAATGTTGTTGGTGTCTGTTGGTGCAGTGGTTCTGTTCTGTGGGTGTACACAAATGTTGTTGGTGTTTGTTGGTGCAGTGGTTCTGTTCTGTTGGTGTACACAAATGTTGTTGGTGTTTGTTGGTGCAGTGGTTCTGTTATGTGGGTGTACACAAATGTTGTTGGTGTCTGTTGGTGCAGTGGTTCTGTTCTGTGGGTGTACACAAATGTTGTTGGTGTTTGTTGGTGCAGTGGTTCTGTTCTGTTGGTGTACACTAATGCTGTTGGTGTTTATTGGTGCATTGGTTCTGTTCTGTGGGTGTACACAAATGCAAGTATCGACCATCATCGACCATAGAGTAGCATGGGCTCTATGTACGATATTTGTGTGTATATATATATGTATATTAAACAATTAGAAAAGAATATATCGGAAACATTAATGTGGATTTGAGACGAACGTTTAGAGTATCGTGAACAGAAAAGAAAAGCAATGAAGAAGTTAAAAGAACAGCTAACAAAAAAGGAAGATCATGTCAAAAATTGGGAAAATAAAAGCATAGTTTATAGGCCATGTAACGAGAAATAGAAAATGTATATATTCAGTGACAAGTAACACATTTAGATAATAATAATAATACTAATAAAAGTACAAATTCAATCGAAATTGCTCTAAGGCGCTTTAAATACATAGTAATATTTTACATGCCATTAAATTGTTAAGAGAATAATTATACTTAGAATAGTCTACACAAATGCAAAGCATGAAACAAGTTTTAAAAGGTGAATTTTAAAAGTGGTTTTAAACACTTGTAATGATTTCGCTGTCCTTGGTGAAGGTGTTGCATTGCTGCATAGAATGGCTGAGCAAACAGCGAAACGGCGATCACCATGTGTGACGGTCAGTGAAGCCGGTTCGAATAAAAGCGCTGAGTTCTGATAATGTGGCGGTAGCGAATTAACGACACGGCAACTGATGTTGATACTTCATCAATTCATGACGTCAACACTAAGATTGTGAACAATCATCGTAGTGTTGGTATTTGCGTTAAACCAGAGTGTGGATAATGCAATTATGTATTCAACCTCAATTAAATAAATAATTATGAAACGTACAGTTATTCCCTATTTTACTTTTAATAACTAATAACTAATGTTAAGACCTCCTTCTACATCTTGGTCATGACTGTACATTTGTACAAATCGTTGTCATACAGTTAATACCTGATGTTTTGGTAAGTGCGTGTTCAAAGCCAAACAAACATCATTCCACATTATAATTTTTTTTACATACATAAATTCTTATTCATGAAACTACTACTTTTGCCCATTAATTGCCTTAACCGTTGTAAGGTCGTGATTTGTAGATTGACTTTTCTTTGTTAAGGGTCTTCTTCGTTTTAACGTGTACGAAAGAGAAATACACGTGGGCAGTTTTTGAGCAAAACACCACGGCACAAAATAGTTCAAGCACCGTGTGTGTGGTTGTTTATATATTATTCCAGACAAGGTACTACTGAATGTTGGGGCTACAGGTGCCAAGGAAACGTTATCATCTAATAAAGATAAAAACAAATGAAAAAAACTACTCTTCGTTCAGACTGACATTGTTTATTCATATTGTATTTTTTTCACACAATTTAGCATTTAGCAATGTTTACCCGGATTGCGTGTTGTCGTGGTGTGGTTTCAAAATATTCTCCTACAGTAGTGGCATGATTATTTTTTGACAATTACATTCTTATTGTGTTCTATGTGTGCCAACTTTATAAGACATATAATTTATTGTTACGTTGTATGGAACCTCTCGTTGTGCTATAATTAGTGACGACCTGTACGAACAGAAAATACTGGATACTGCTGTTACAGAAAGTTAGGCATATTCGTAAATTGTAGGAAGCCAATGTGTATAGTAGTTTCAATGAAAACAACAACATTAAACAGCAGATATGATCAAGAAATTACCAACTTAATTGCAATAGCAAAGAAACGATTCCTATTTGTTAAGACATGTATTCTAATATATTGGTTTCTACAAATAATATTATCAGGTAACATAATAGCACATCTGGCTACATGGTATCACAGTGCATTGCCAAAAATACTTCTGAGTGAATCCCCAAAGGATCTCATCTTTTGTAGACACAATTGGAAATGTGCGGCCATCTGTGGCGGTGAATTCTTGAAGCATTAGTCCGCTACAGTCACCAAATGGTTTCACGCGGCGTACGGCATAATTACTTTGACAATCCAGCTTTTAAGGGGAAACAAATGTCTTTGATTTGGACCTGTGCACCTATAATAGTTACTAAGACATAGCCATTTGCAACTACAATAAATCATTTCACGCCTGTGGTTTAGTAGGAAAATATTGTTGAACACACAGCATACGTCATGGGCCGCTCCATTCTCGCGACCCAGAATTGTCAACCAACGGTGCGTGTGAACGCCTGTTTATTCGTTATTGCTGTTTGGCGTATTTTCTCCCAATTGATGGCCCGCTTAGGAGCTTCAACTATTCGAACATGGACTATTGTTGAAGCTGGACAAGTTTTGTTTACAGTAGTGACACTACTATGTCCTGGACTTATGCAAATGTTGGGTAATACTTATGTTATTAGCATAGGTTAATTACGTAAACTTTGTTACATATATCATAGTGTGTAATTCGTTTAATATTTTAATAGTCTACATTACTGATATTGACTCCATTTTCTAATCTGATCACGGTAAAATAACATTTGTCGCACATTACACTTCCGTGTTAAAATATAATGCTATTCCTAATATGTGTGACTATTAGCATTGTTGTTGCTCACCACCCGGCTGAGGCACCTCACTTCGATATCCAATTCATTGTTGTTGACAACCACCCGGTTGAGGCTCCTCATTTCGATATCCAATTCATTGTTGTCGATCAACACCCGTCTGAGGCACGTCACTTCGATATCCAATTCATTGTTGTCGATCACCATCCGTTTGAGGCACCTCACTTCGATATCCAATTCATTGTTGTCGATCACAACCCGGTTTAGGCACCTTCGTTCTATATCCAAGTTATCATTCTTAAGGGGCCATCCAAGAAGTACGTCACTACAAAAGGGTTTGTGAGGATGTCGTGGTAAAAGTTACGGAGCATTACATGGGGTGGGCATATCTTTAACAAGATTTAACAAGAGTTGCCATCCAAGCCAAATGCCCAGATGGCAAGTGGACAAGGAAGCCATTGGCTTATCGAGAGTCCAACAATGTTCATCTACTTATAACCCGCCCTCCTGAGATATGTGTCTACCTTGTTTTTAAACATATTCACGCTGCTAGCAGTTACACAATCTGTAGACAATTTGTTCCATTCATTTATTGTCCTCTGTGAGAACGAGTGCTTCTTGTTGATTATTATCGACATCAGACTGACAGCATAACTTACTGTGATAGGGAGTGTAACTATCCACCATGTGTATTATTACACCTATTAAAAGCACATAAATATAGTAATTTGATGTTATAGTTTATTAGTAGTTACACAAACCTACATTTTACCTGGTACAGGCCAGCATTATTAAGCATTACAACAGGTGGGAATAGGGTGTCAAAAATAAAACGACATGATGTATAGTGATATCAAATGCGAGGCTTCACGCGATGGGAAGCGATGTGTGCAGTAAGTGAAACTTTATTTATTTCAACAACAGACAAACACAATTGACACAGCGACTTCAATACTACAGGAAGCGGCAACACCAACGTCTGCAAAACTGCAGTGGTTTGTGTTTTATGGTGTAATCACTTGTCACAAATGCGATATCATTCTGTGGTAAAACACTGATCCCGTGCATCCACACGAACACATCACACGGCGGCTCGGCGGTCAGAGAGCCGGACTGTCCATCGAGAGTACCGAGTTTCGAGTCCAACTACTGCCGTTTCGAAATGTGGGCAATTTCCTTCGCCCCACTTTACCGTGTCTTTCGGAAGATACACAAAGAAAACCATTGGCCCCTCATATCTCGTGTCTATTTCAGGGGTTTAAAGGTGAAAAAATAGAAAAAGGTAAGTAAAAAAAACCTGTGTTATACTGGCAGAGCCAATGGTCTCATCGAACGGCCGCTGCATTAGCTTGTGATACTAGACCTGCTCTGGCAATGGGCTAAAAGCCCTGAGCGTATTGTTCAGAGGCAGATACCGGTGCTAAGTGAGACCATACATTAGACAGTTTCAGCTATAAGTTTTTTGCTCCCGACATATCTCAAAACTTAACATATAGACTGTCAGTTGAACTTATCTAATACGTATTCGAAGTGTAGTTTCAGTTATACGTGAACATACCCATTAAGCCTTTGTGTGAGAGAGGTGTGGCAGGAAGTGGGAAGAAGGACGTTGGTCCTAACAATTGGTGGGAGGTGAGAGAGGTTGACCTACACAATAGGTGAGAAGTGTAGTCTCAAAATTGGTGGGAGGTGGGAGATTGGTCCCAGAAAGCAGGTGGGACCGAAGTTGAGACCACTGTCATGCACCACTCTAGTTTATTTCTCGGCCTTTGCCAATCCATGCATGAGTGTTTCTCCATCAGTGATGTGTGCACACGAAGCGACACAGACAAACTCTGTAAAAGCAGCAGTTATTAAAAATAATTTGTGTTACGGTGTTAAAGTAATTGTCGTCCAGGGAGCGCACGGGAAGCGACACACCCAACGACAGTAAAAACTGCGGCAACTATATAAGATATATTAAAAAGCCGTTGGTCCTCCTATCTCGTGTCTATTTCAGTGGTTCATAAGATGAAAAAAAATGAAAAAAGTTAGTCAAACAAATTGTTGTAGACTCACTGAGCCTAATTATAACAATGGCTATATGGTATACCAAAGTGATTTAAGGAATAGCTCGTTGTAACTTAGTACTCAGTTCACCGAGTGCACACAAAGCAATCCCTAAAAACACAGTAAGAACAACAGTTAATTATAAAACCGCACGGATGCGTCATAATGAATTGATCATGGTAACTTAAAACTCATTGTCTTCCGTGGAGCGCACAGGAAGGGACACCCAACGACTGTCAAAAAACTGCAGTGGTTTGTGTTTGATGGTGTAGTTATTTGGCACAAAACACTGAACCCGTACATCCACACGAATACATCACACGGTGGCTCGGCGGTCAGAGAGCCGGACTGTCCATTGAGAATGCCGATTTTCGAGTCCAACAACTGCCGTTTCGAAATATGGGCAATTTCCTTTGCCCCAATTTGCTGTGTCTTTCGGAAGATACACAAAGATAATCCATTGGTCCATCTTATCTCGTGTATATTTCAAGGGTTTAAAAGATGAAAAAATGGAAAAAAAGGTGAGTAAAAAAACCTGTGTTAGACTGGCAGAGTTAATTGTCTTGTTCTAGGAGACAATTCAGCGTCTTGAGCGCCTTGTTCAGAGGCAGATACCGGTGCTAAGTAAGACCATACATTAGACAGTTTCAGCTCCCGACATATCTGAAAACTTAACATATAGACTGTCTAATACGTATTCGTAGTGTAGTTTCAGTTTTACGTGAACATACCCATTAAACCTATGTGTGAGAGAGGTGTGGCAGGAAGTGGGAAGAAGGACGTTGGTCCTAAAAAAATTGTTGTTAGGTGAGAGAGGTTGACCTACACAATAGGTAGGAAGTGTAGTCTCAAAATTGGTGGGAGGTGGGAGATTGGTCCCAGAAAGCAGGTGGGACCGAAGTTGAGACCACTGTCATGCACCACTCTAGTTTATTTCTCGGCCTTTGCCAATCCATGCATGAGTGTTTTTTCACCAGTGATATGCACACGAAGCGAAACAGACAAACTCCGTAAGAGCAGCAGTTATTTAAACTAATTTGTGTTACGGTGTTAAAGTAATTGTCGTCCAGGGAGCGCACGGGAAGCGACACACCCAACGACAGTAAAAACTGCGGCAACTCGGCGGTTAGACAGTCGAACCGTCCATCGAGTGTACCGGGGTTCGAGTCCCACTACTGCCTTTTCGAAATGTGGGCAGTTGCGTTCGTCCCACTTTGCTGTTTATTTAGGAAGATATATTAAAAACCGTTGGTCCTCCTATCTCGTGTCTATTTCAGTGGTTCATAAGATGAAAAAAAAAAAAGTTATTCAAACAAATTGTTGTAGACTCACTGAGCCTAATTATAACAATGGCTATATGGTATACCAAAGTGATTTAAGGAATAGCTCGTTGTAACTTAGTACTCAGTTCACCGACGAGTGCACACAAAGCAATCCCTAAAAAAACGGTAAGAGCAACAGTTAATTATAAAGCCGCACGGATGCGTGATAATGAATTGATCATGGTAATTAAATCCCATTGTCTTCCGTGGAGCACACAGGAAGGGACACCCAACGACTGTAAAAAAACTGCAGTGATTTGTGTTTGACGGTGTAGTCATTTGACACAAAACACTGACCCCGTGCATCCACACGAATACATCACACGGCGGCTCGGCGGTCAGAGAGCCGGACTGTCCATCGAGAGTACCGAGTTTCGAGTCCACCTAATGCCTTTTCGAAATATGGGCAATTTCCTTCGCCCCACTTTGCTGTATTTTTCGCAAGATACACGGAAAAGCCATTGGTCCCTCCTATCAAGTGTCTATTCAAAGATTGAACAATTTCGTTTGCTCCCTTTTGCTTCAAATACTTATTTGAATAAATGAGTACCCAGCAATAGACAGTGGGGGGGATATGAAGGAATAATGATCTTGCAGTAAACGCTACGTGGCTGAATGCTTCCCAAAGATGTCTGGATGGCGTTGGAATAAACAGCTCTACCAGGGGACGAACTGTAAAGCAATTTGGACAGTTTCAATTATTAGATACGGTGCTACATAAGAACTAACTTTTGTGTCCTTTTATAAGCCATAAAGTAACGCCTTGTGCTACAAAGAAACACCAAAAGTGCAACCCGAGAGGGTAAACGTTTCTCAGGGCTATGCTGTAGGGAGAAAAGCGCTACACAGGTGGTGGTTGTGGCCGTCGTATTGGATGTCGACGGTCGTGGACGCAGCAATGAGTGCACGTGTTGTACACACCTCCAAATGAGGCTGGGCGTGGCTCCGTAAAGACAAACAGTCTTACTGGCTGTCGTGTTGAGTGTCCCGCCTTCTGAGTTTCCATCGTTAATACAACTGATGAGGCTCAATACTGCGCAGTTCGACTGGATAGTTGTACAAAAGCAACAAGATCCCAAACACGTCACAGATGAAGTAGTGGCAAATTGTATCGCAACGAGGAAGAACATACAAACACGGACAGTCTTCGTATATGATCGAATCAAACATCACTAACGCGTTATCTGGTGAGTAAAACCAAGGTTGTTTGTCTGTTCGTTTAACTATTGAGTGACATCTTTAAAAGACGTGACCGGTTGTTATAAGCATGTTACGTGCATGTAAAATTAACAAACAGTTGGTATGTTGAAACACGCATGGGTTTCGATTTACGGCCCAAAATGTATCGTTAATTTTCATATGTGGTTTACAGTGGTGTATACGGGGGGGGGGGCATTTGACTTATTTTTATTTTGTTTTTATGTAACCTGTTGCGCCAGCACGGTGAACCATTGGATGACTAAGCTTGCCCCCTTTGATATATTCTAGATATGCCACGATTGGCTTATAACTGTTTTGCTTGTTTTCGGTCGTATTATGATGAGCGATGTTAGTATTTGTTGTTTATGTAAACTTTGGGGAGATTCGCCCTAACGTGACGTGTACCGTTTGATTACCTCTACATTGAAATCGTTCGGATCCACCCATTTTCAATACTGGGATATCTTTCAAATATGTAGAAAACACATAGTATATCAAAGCAGCAATTTATGGTCGAGAAAGCTTCGACTGTGAATGAATAAGTGCGCGAAAACCTATTAGAAATGTTGCTGTGAAGAAACTTCAACAACAGTCTTTGGTCAATGTCGTAATTGGGATCTCGGAAGGGGGACACAAGCTTTTTCACCCATCATTTGGCCATGCTACGATATTGTAACGCAACGGGTTATATAGACACGATTCTAATCCCGAAATTAAGGAATGAGCCACAACCCAGTGCCCATACTGGCCCAATGCCCATACTGGCCCAATGCATAACAACAACAGCTACAGCTGTAATTACACAGCAGCCGTGTTTGCATCGCATGTGGGAAACAAGAACTAGTTTACAGGTTTGTTTTGTTTTATAATGGCTGAATAAAACAAAAAAATTGGCCTGTAAAGATGTCTTCTTACTCGTAATAATCTAGTTGCCATATTGATCCTAGCTTTAATCTGATGCATTTGTTTTACATCTAAGAGTTATGTTTATTTAGGTATTATGTAGTTATGTATCTTACGATATGTTGCCTTTTTCAGGTAATCATGTTGCGGGTTTAGTTGAAACAGGCTGGACGCCTTCAATGACGAATAACCTATAACGGATAACATACAATAACATATCTTGGAAACGTTGAAACATACAAATTTGCTTCGTAGTGTTTCGTGTGAGAGAGATCTGTATAATAATCAACGCACCTAATTTGTTGTGATTATGGTTCGTGTTTCGAAAATGTGTGTGTTTATAAAAAGAGTTTCAGTTATCCCCGGTCTCCCTTACTCTCTCGGAAAAACCGTTCCTGTTGCAATACAGCCATTTCGTATTTCTATGGTTTGCAATTAAAATGTCGCAAGACATATATAATACTGACTTGGCGTTCTTTCAAAGACACGAAATATTTCAGATTCGCGCAACATCACTTTGTAGTTCTTCTGGGCATATATCTCAAGTTACGTTCGTTCAGTGTTCCGTCAGTGCCAAAGGAGTAGAGTTCAGGACCTATCACCTTATTGAAAACGCAGTACTCTCAATATTCCAGGGTGAATTCGCTCCATATAACTGGCCCTGCATGTAACTTATGTCATTAAAATACAGTCGACGTTAGCTATTTTTCCTACTAAACAATGTTCCAGTGGTCAACTTAGAGAACAGTCCAGTGAATTTGCAATGGTGATAGTCAAAACTAAGTGACGTTCGTTTTCTGTTTCAGGAAAACAAAAATGTTGGCATTGATACGGTTCAGCATATTTGCCATAATATCCTATGTGGTAATATCCTTTGCGGTGTTGAACGTCTACGACAAGGTGCCACAGTTCAAGCGTCTTACCAAGGTGTTTTCTCCAGCATGGATCAGTGTAGGAATAAGTAATGAGAAACATGTTGTGTCCAATACAAGGGCTGTTGATCACAATGAACTAGACTCAAATCCCAGCCAATTCAAGTCGACCAGGCCATCACGTGATACTCATACGCAATCACGTGACATGCTCACGACAGACTCAGAATCGTCTGCGGGCGAGCCACGTAAAAGAAACGAACCACAGAGTGAACGCATCATTCGTATACTGACGTGGACTGAATTGTCACGTTCAAATCCATTTTGGTTTGGATCGAAGCTGGAGGGAACAACTAACTGCGGGACACGATTCCCCTGTGTTTATACCAACAATCATTCGTTGTACAACACAAGCGACGTCATCGTATTTCACACGAGATACATTTACGACTATAGTGAAATGCCGACATTCCGCCTGCCACGTCAACACTGGATAACGTATTTACACGAGACGCCCGTGCGAAGTTTGATGACAGTGATGTCACCTTACGAGTCTTGGTTCAACTGGACATACACCTACTCGATGGACGGAGACATTGTCACGCCATACGGGATATGTCTCCCGAATCGTGACAAGGTGAAGAACGACTTGAGTAGCATCACGGACGTAATTAGACTAGTCTACGGGAAATCAGCTGAGTCAACTCCGTGGAGAGGAAAACACGCACGACGCAACGACTACACTGCTATTAATTACGTGATAAACAGACTTGGTCTTATGGGCCGTTAGTCATTGCAAGACTCCGGGTGAGAGGGAGAAATATGCGGCCGAACTGAAACGATATATTCCAGTTAATATTGTTGGCGGATGCGTACGAAAGAAATTTGATAAAAGCAAACAATCAAACTTGTATATGGGGCGTCTCATAAGAAGTCATAAGTTTTACTTTCGAGAACTCCATTTGCTCCGACTACATCACGGGAAAAACGTGGTCACATTTGTCACACGGGATAGTGCCGATTGTCCTGGGAGGAGCCGACTACAAAACCTTTCTGCCGCCGCATTCTTACATAGATGTCAAAGACTACTCTTCACCGAAAGCTTTGGCGACATATCTTCACAAATTGGATAACAACAGTAGTACCTTTTAGTATTTCAATCCTCACTTTTATCACCATCCGGTTGTGGTTGCGCGCGCAGCCGGATGTACATAGTGCCATCTAGCGATTACTGCATACCACACGCGTACAACCCCCTAGCGGGTGTTATAGCAACTGATGTATACAAGCGCAACGCGTGCAGCACGCGTACAACCTCCTAGTGACCGATGCACGCGTGCAGCACGCGTATCCCTAGCGGGTGTTATAGCAACTGATGTGTGCAAGCGCACGTGCGCACGCGTGCGTGTGTGTGTGTGTGTGTGTGGTCTTCTGGATAACACGTGCGCTCTTTAGCGACTGCGACTGAATGACGAATGGGGAGATTTTTCAGGTAACAGGGTGCGCTCTCTAGCGACTGCGACTGAATGACGGGCGGGTTGGTGGACTGACGGGCGGGGACACCTAACGGACTCATGTTTTTGACCTAGTAAGGAGACGAACAAAAGCGTACGGTGCACACGTATTTTATTGAATAAAACAAAGCGGTAGTGATACAATCGTAACGATAACAGTACAAGCGTGTTCAAATGAATACAACGGGTGTCTCCACCTCGCCAGAGGTTCAGTACGACGTGCGATAGTATGGTGTACCCTTTTTTAGTAGGTTAATCCAATCGAACACACGACAATCGTTAGCGACCAGATCAGTTCGGAATGCGTTTACGAAAGTTCTCATAGGAGCGCCGTTACATCGAAACATTATATAAGTTACACAATATTGTCCGCAAACGTTAGACAGTGGACTCTGAAGTCTCTTGCTATTATGAGTCCATTCGGAACAGTGTTTGTTCAAGAAGGTGCTGAACACGGCGTGAAGAGGCGGTAGACCGTACGAACAGAAGTATTCACCGCGTCCGTCGGAGGATAGGTACAGAGCTATCCAATGTTCACCCGGTTCGTCGCCGTCGTCGGTGTTGCACACGAAGGCGATCGGCAAAGCGTCTATTGTTTTAGGCAGTCCGTCTTTGGGTACAACACCACCAAAGATGGACGCGGTGTTCGGATCCATCGCCAGTAGACGCGCGATCTGCAGGGTGTCCATCTCAGTAGTCGTAGATGACGTTGCGATTCTTGTCGATTTCCAGCACGGATTCGAATTCGGCGTAGGCGACGACGTTCACGGTGGTCAGAAGTGCTGCTCGGAAATGAAATTCGATGCGCAGGTTGCCTTTTTGTACCAGATTGAAGCAGGGTCCGTCGCACTGGTCGGGGGTCAGATCGAAACAGAAGAAGGTGTAACCGTCTCGGTAGTCGTCGCGAGTCAGACCGTTCCCTTCGTCCTGCCAGATTTTGCCGGTCGAGGTGAACAGACTCGTGTAGCACCTGACGAAGAGGTTGTCCTCGAAGTTGGGCTGGAAGGGTTTGGAAGGTATCTGACGTCCGTCCACATACACCGAGTGGAAGCCTATGGCGTTGTTCTTGGCGTGAAATGGGTTTTTATCGTACGCACCGTTGTAGGCGTCGTTGTCGATACAACACAGTACGAGACGTTTTGGCAGCGTGTTGAGGAACAGGTTCTCGTGCGTGTGTGATCGAGCCCCCGCGGGAATGGAGTACACCTTCATACTGACGGGTCGTAACGGATACTTGACCGTACTCTTCTCGAGCGCTTTGATGTGAGCCAATTGCACGGCTGGATTGAGGGTGGCCTTCTTGACGAACAAGGTTGCATTGGTGATCGTTATCTTGTAATCGGGGGCTGCTCCTCCAGCCATCAACGCAAACGCCGGCTTACTACGCACCAGTCGTATCTTGACGTCGACTCCGTTGATTAGGAATTTATCCTGTAGAAACATATCCACGTGGAGACGACCCATCATGTCGACCACACGACTGCCTGATATGTATTCTCGTCGAGTCACGAACCCGGGGTTAGGATCGACTCCACCCGCCAGATCGACGGCACTCATGCGACTAGCCTTGTCCTTGTACCACAGCTGACTCGTCAGCTGCGTCGACTTGGCGCCGACTCCGTAAGTCAACAGCGTTTCCACGAAGGCCCTATACGGGTACGTGTTGGTCGACTGGGTCACGAGCGTGCCGTTCAGGAAGACGTCGACCTGACTAAACAGCGAATGCAGCCAGTTGTTCACCGGTCCTACGGGTGCAGCAGCGTCGAGATCGGCTCCGTTGGGTTGCGTCACCTTCACCTGCACGTGTAGCGTCGTGTTGGCGAGATCTATGTAATCATCGCCCGAACCAGGGATGGAGAATTCTATCGGACCTCCAGAGTCCAGAGATGCCGTGGGTTGATGTTCCACCACGTGACTGGCGACGATGCAGTTCTGAGTGGGAGGTACGGTAAAGAGATCCAGCTCGCTCTTGACTCCCTCACACGACTGTCTATGTACGAATGCCATTGTTGATCTCTCGTTTCTTGAACGTCCGTCTCTCGCTTCGTCTCTTTACTATAGTGATTGTCGTCTTCGAGGATGGTTGTTTTATACCCTTAGTTAAAGTCAGGCTGTTGTGGTGTGTTCTCGTAGGTCTTATACACGAGCGTCATTGTCGAATATGTCCATCTCTCGTTTCTTGGACGTCTGTTTCTTGCGTCGACGCTTTACCGCAGTGATTCTCGCCTTCGCAGTCGGTCGCTTTACACGTTTACCCGGGGTAGGTCGAAGTCCCGTCAACACGGCATCGGTGACGCGTCGCTTGGCGGCCGTTTTTATGTTCTGACCCGATAAGACATCGCCGGCTATACGAACGCCGGTCTTCAACGCACCCCTACCCAAAGCCACAGCACCTCTCTTGAGGAGTGGCATGACGCTGCGCAACAGACCACCGAACAGACTGCCCAGTCCGTGACCTCGTTGGTATTGTGCACCGGCGAAGTAGGGTAGCGCACCGCCAGCCTGACGCGCGTAATAATCGTTGTAGTTCATTAGAACAGTCCTGTCTTACGTCGACGAAAATGAAGCGTCACCGTCACTCGGCCGTATTCGAATGGTACGCGTCGACCCATGTCGTCTCTTATATCCACTTCGATCGAGTGGAAGTTCGAGCGTAACAGAGGTATGTAGTGAACGTTAGTGAAACGTTCGGATACCCTGTCACCGTGACGTCCGCTAATCGGAATGGATCGCAACAGTGGTGCGAGAGTGTCACCCACTATACAAGACTCCACGACGTCCGTGTATACGTATAGGGTGTTGAATCCCTGCGTCAGGTCCATCACGTTGGGGGCTTCGAAGTGGAAAGGATACGAGGAGTCGGAAGTTCGAGAGACGGAGTCGAGCGATGACGCGGACGTAGCATCCATTTTCGTTCCACTGGCTACGATCTTGTGGAATCCTAACATGGAAGTAGTCGAACTGTGGTATGGTATGGTGAAAATGGTGTTCTCCGTCATGTGTAACGTCATTTTTTGAGTGACGGAACTATAGCTCATTTGAGCTCGTGCCTTCTCCGTTCTCAGACTGTACAGTGCGTTGTTGACGTGGTACAACAATGTCAACGGATCGTCGTAATATCCACACGACAATCTCGAGCGTCGATTTATGTCGGGAGCATCGACCTCTTCGAGGAATAACCAGACATCATCCTCCGTGACGTTGTACCAAGTGTGCGAATACTGCATCTCTGTCAATCCGCACTCCCACTCGCCAACCAGATCGACACAGTGAGGCAACTCCGTGACGTAATGGGTCAAGGTGTTGTCGGGGTGCATCTTCATAGAAGCGTTGCTAGGTAGCGTCATGTAGAAATCAGTCGTCATTGCGTCTCAACGTGGGATTGGGTAGTAGATAGCCCAACGAACTGCTCAGCAGAGCCGTCCACAGATTAGAATCGTCGTGACCGACAGACAGGTTGTAGATGCTTATCACGATGACCGTGTACAAGACGACGATCTGACACAGAAACACTATCTCCTCTTTGGGACACTTGATACAGAACAGATGCCAAGGAGTGCTGTCGTTCGACGCGTCGATGCAATCCTCCTCCTCCTCCTCTTTCTCCTCCTCCTCCTCTACGACGATAGTGTGTGGTGCCGTGTCTTGCTCCATAATGACAATCCGTCTTGCATCGTTTAGTCTTTATAGTGAAGTGAGCGACCTGGCATCGATCCAGCTGTTGAATTTGGACGGGTATCCGAACCATTTCACCAATGCTTCCGTTCGAGGGCCGATCTTACGACGTTCCAACACCGCTTCCACTCGGAACTCTTTATCGCTCGCTATCACCACTTTTTGCAGCTCCAGTTCGTAGAAGGTACCTTCCAGCACGTCGCCGAGATCGTCTCGTAGACGGTACACGGGTGGATCGGAGGGGTGAACTTCGTGTACGGTGAACGCCTCTTCGCTCCAGTTCGTCTCGTAGCCCTTTTCGAACGTTCCTTTGTACCTGCTGATGCGCACGCGATCCGACACACGTAACTTAGGCACACCCTTACCGTCGTGTCCGTACAGACGTTGCCACACCGTTTCTTGATTCTTTGCGGTCACCTGCGACGGAGCCATACCGAGACTGCGGTGGCGGGTGTTGTTGTACGTTCGTACCAGATCCGGAAGGACGTCGATGTAACGCCACGACTGAACTTTCGTGAAGTAGCGCCACATGCGCTCCTTCAACGTCCTGTTGAAACGTTCCACAATGCTCGCCTTCGTCTTCGCGTTGTGCGTGGCGAAGTGATGGACGCCTCGTTTTCGTAAGAGCGTCTGAACGGATTTATTCAGAAATTCCATTCCTCGATCCGTCTGCAACGTCTGCGGAGGGTCGTCCGCGAATGCGATTCGCAGAGCGGCGACCAACGACGCAGCGGACTTGCTAGGTATAGGAATGCATTTGGCTCGTTTCGAAAAGACGTCGATCATCGTGAGGAGAAAGGTCATACCGTCGTTGTCGTTTTTCAACGTCTTCAGATCGACGAGATCGGCCTGCCACTGTTGATTCATACCACCCACGATAACGCGTCGTCTCTTGAAACGCCGTCTCGCTGGTTTGTGTAAGCTGTAGGCGTCCTGTTCCGACAACCACCGCGCGACTACTTTCCGAGGCGCATGCGTGACGCGTCGCAAGGTGTCGACTCCTCCGTAACTACCTACCCGACTCGGATCGAAATAGACCTTCTTCAGTGTCTTCGTCATCGTTAAAACAGAAGATCCGACGCGTTGACGACGATGTCGGTGACGTTGACGGTTCTCGAGTACTGACGAATGACGAGGAGTGCACTGACGTATAGCAGAACGCACGTTATTGCTCCCACAACGGTGATGAACGAACAACAGTCTGGTAACGAAATCATAGTCCAAATAACACCTGTTGTATAAGAATTCCGACTGCAATGTCACCGAACAAGGTAAGTTCACTAAACGATATCGAAGTGACGATGCGTGTCTTGCGAATCCAACGTCATGAGTGGGTTACGACTACGACGCAGTCTCCTTATAAGTCGAGCCAACGAGGTGGCGTGGGTGTGGGGTGTTTCGAACGTGCGAGGGGTGTCCAACGTAGAGATTTTCGTGCACTACCAACAGCACGTGGGGTAATTGCAGACCGTCGAGAGAGAGAGTCCGTTTGTATGTAGGTTCTCCGGGCAGCGTTACCGATCAACTCCATGGGTATGTTGGCTGTGCGGAGTTGTTTCGCGAGCGATTGCCAACCCGTCGGTGCGTCGGTCTTTCTCTTACGCAACAGATCGTGAACGAGATCCACCGCGTTACTTCCCGCAATGGGAACACCCTTGTGCACGAGTTCGCCACGATCGTTCCACGCGACGTTTCTTTTGAGATGTTCCATCAATCGTCTGGCTTTGACCTGCAGACTCTTGGGAACGGTGTCCAAGACGGTAGCCTCCAGTCTTCTAATAGGAGTATCCTCCTCATCCTTCTCCTCATCCTTCGTCTTTGAACCTTTCGTCGATTCGTTCACCGAAATCGTGCGTATCGGTTCCTTGACGCGTTTGTCGACCAGACCGTTGTATCGTTGCAACACCTGATTATACAGCGTTACCTTTATCCCATCGTCGAGGTCCTTTCTATCGAGGATGGTCTTCATCTCCTCGTCAAGGGTTTGCACTATTTTACCTACGGTATCCGTTGGATGAGGTTGCGAGCGAAGTGTATCCAACAATCGAGGGTCTACCAAAGCCATCTTTCGCGCGTGATCCATGCGTCTAATTCTTGGGGAAGAACACCTGACGAAGCAAGGGCAGCAAGACCGAACCCGCCAACGGAGCTAGGAAGGCCGATAGGAAACCTCCGCTCTGACCCTCGCCGATCTGGGGTAACAAGAGGCGTTTTCTCCGGGCTGCGGTCGTGTTTCTTCGAGCCAACTCGCGTAACTTCGTCCTGTATTTGCCCAATCGACGCCTCTGTAAAGCGGTCAATGGAATGTTCTTCACTAGTATGTTGTAAGCGCACTCGGCTAGTGCACACAGCAACTTGGCGTCTGCGTTGGCGATGATGGCCTTTTTTATGTTGTTGTTCTTGACTCTGGCCAGAGCCTGGATACACAAAATGTGTCTCTTCACGAGCGCAGACATGGTGCGAATGAAGAGACTATCCACACACTCGATCGTTTTATACCTTCGGTAAGTACACGTACTGCACGTCGTCGTCTGGAAAGATGGCCGTGCGCAGACGCATGTCCTCGGGCGTGTCCTGTTTGAGATCGACCAATAGATACCCGTACGGTATCGCTGTGGCGTCTTTAAACGCCTCTTGCACGAACTTACCGCGTCCCGGATACATCTGTCGAGCCAAGGTCGTCATCTGCGACGCGTCACGTGGATTCTTGAACACCACCATGTACTGCGAATTCAGACTGATGGTGCGACTCTCTTTGTTTTTAGGGAACAGGTTCTGCACGAGATACAGCACGGACGTGTTCCTGTGGTGGCTTTTTTTAGTGAACAAGGTCGTGACCCGTTCGTCCGTTTCCGCCATGAGATCGTCTATGACGATGAGGTTCCTAGTTGTCGGATCGAACATGGCCGCCGTCGGTAACCCTTCCTCGAATCGCACGTGACTCAAATCCATCGTTGCGTAAGCCTCTTGCCATTCTCCGTAACACCACGTTATTTGTTCGGGTGGTGGCTCGATCATTGCAGTGGCGTGACGCAACATACGCGTCACGAAAGTACTCTTGCCGCATCCCGTCGGTCCTGCGATGATGCACGTGAAGGGGTGTTTCCATCGCGCGTCCATGGTCCGTTATGACAGACCATCGAACCGCATCGTCTTATCTACACATCCGTCGGACCCGTGCTCAAACCGTCCTCGTGTACCACGCGTTTGGCGTAGAAGTAGGTGAGAGCCGCTCGTTCCTGCACGTACGTCATCACGGTCGATTTATACACCCGAAACCCGCGGTTCTTTCCGCTTCCGCTCCGACGACTGGTGAGTACTTCCAGGAACGTCTCCTTGTCGATGGTGTTGTGTCGTTTGCTCAGACCTTTGGTGCTGTACTTGTCGGTGGATCCGAAACAATAGTACGTCTTGCTGCACAAACCTACGAACCCATCGCCCGACCATTCCACCTTGAACAGTCCCGGAGTTCTCTTGTCGAACGCTCGTCGCATCTTGCAGCACTCTTCGCTTCCGACCCACTGTCTGTTGGCGAGTCGACAGCGCACGTACTCGTCCCGATGCGCGTCGCAACATTCCGACGGGAGCCATTCGGATCGATGTCGAAAATAATGTTCTCGTAGTGCAGGGGTCACGAGGACATCGACTGACTCGGCTGCCAAGGCCAAATAGGCACTATCCGTATCCATCTCGCAGTATTGGAACAGAGGACGTTCCACGTATCTGTCGATGAAGTCGTAATAGAACTGCAGCATGCGCATCTTGGCGTACTGCAGAACGAAGAATCCCACGTGTATAGGTAAGGCATACGTCACTGTTCTCTTGCTCATCTCTATCTCGTACGCGTCGTCGACGACGACGTCGAGTTGTCGGAATCGTCGATTGTTGACCAGACGCGATGCCGCCTTCTCCGCACAGTAGTTGACGTCACGATGTCGGTCCACGTTGGTGATGGTTTTTCCGTAGCCCGAGTTTCCCAGCAACTTCATGGTGTCCGCGATGATGGTCTTGTCGCTGTGAACGTCTCCCGCGCGTCTGGCCTCGGACACGGCATCGCCGAATCGACGGAAGCACGGAATCGGATCGTATTCGACGATCTGATAGACGTGTAACACCTCGAGTCCGTGGTCCAGATACCATTGCAACAGAGGCGTGGCGAGCAGTATCTTATTACCGTAATAACTACCCACGAGCATGCGTCTCGGAGTCGTCATGATGTTGTGCTCTTCGGCGTATCGACGCATGAACGGACCGAGATCCTCACGTACCAGACTGATGTTCTTGAACACGGGCTGCATCTCGGCAAAGTGATCGCGCAGTTCTTCAGGCACACAAATGTCACACTCGATCATGCCGAACACGGTTCCGTCACGCACGTCGCTCAGGATCTGTTGTTGAGTCATCGTCCACTGAACGCGTCGACGTCGTCGTGGAAATGCGGCGTCCAGACATCGTTTTACGTGAGGCTCTCGTCTCATCTTTTTCCACTCGCATTCCCACAGTTCGACAACCTTGACGAAGTGACGTAGGTAGGCGGTGGTCTTTCGGGTCTCGACGAGCAGTTCGGTCATGGTTTTCCCGTTGATGGAATTGACCTCTTCTCGATTGCACGAGCAACCGTGGAAAAAGCACCCTTGGAACTGATAAGCCGTCTTCGTCTCGCTGCACCAGCCGTCCACTCGATGTTTACCTATCCGTTTCTCTCGTCCGTTGGTCTGATGTCGTATGGAAAGTCCCGTACGTTCGGATTCCCACGTCAGCCATTCCGAAGCCATCTGCCCGTACAGCTGAGCCGATTCGGGTCGGAAGTCGTTCTCAAAGCGTCGTCGCGTGTACCATCCCGTGGGCATGTCTTGCATGAGCGACCATAGGTACAGTGCGTTCGCGTCGTATCCAACGATCGATCGACACGGATGAGACGCCTCTCCGTGCTCGTTCTGACGTAGCGTGGTGACCCCTTTCTCGTGATAGCGGTGAAATATGATCGAAGGACCACCGCAAATGTTGTCTTTGACGAGATCGTGCAGATCTTTGTGTTTCTCGTTGAAGATGGTAAAGTAGGTCTTCTCGGGAAGGTCGTTGAACAGATACAGCAAGGTCAGACCCGGTACACTGATGCCTTGCTTGAACATGTCTATTCCACGCTGCTGATAGAAGTCAAACTGTCGGTCGACGGCCTGCAGAAAGGGAACCACGTCCCTGTTGTTATACCAGACGAGAAAGTCGCGCAACGTCGACATGCCGTTGTCGCGCCACGCCTCCTGACAACTGACGTAGTCCTCGTCGGAAATACCTTCGTTCTTCAGTCGACTGAAGAAGGCCTCTTTCGGAGGTAGAACGGTATCGTCGAGTTTCTCCAACCGATCCATGTACTCGTACGGGAAATGACCTTTCGTCACCTCGCATCCGTATGCTTTCAGATACTTGGCGTAACTGAATCCGGGAGCTAGGTAGTTGGTCATGTCTAGGAATTTCAACTGATCCGTCGAAAGACACATGAAAGTGTTGTTGCGCTTGATGACGAAAAAAGATCCGCTCTCTTCTTCTTCTTCTTCTTCTTGTCGTCTCTCTTCTCTCTCCTCTGTCTTTGTAACTGCTAGGAAGTAGGGCACGAGGAACTGTTTGACGACATTGAGATCGTACTGACCCGAATTGAACCCGATGACGGGTAACTGACGCATCCATCCATACAGTTGCCACATCAGCTTTTTGTACGGATTTTTTGTACGTCGACGTTGACTTTTCTTGTCGTTGGCCGCTCTCGTAGTCTCCTCTTGCTCGTCCCATTGCGTCAATTTGATCGCGAGTTGGTCCATCACGTTCTCGTACGAGTCTTTGAGGCAGTCGTACGCGGCGTTGCTCGTCGTCATCAGAATGGCCATCATGTCAATCATCAACTTGTTGGAGTCTCCGTTCGTGACGAGACATGTCACTCGTTCGTGTCCCGGTACGTTTGAGGCCACGCTGACGCTCAGTGGAACGTGACGCGCGATCCATCGAACCTCGCTGTCGGAGGGAAGGTGTTCGGTGTCGAACCAACATTCAAAATCAAAAGTGGCTCTGTACGGGTAGTATCGCAACGACTCATTCACTCGGATGTTCTCGTCGTCCAGTTGTTCGAATATCGACGGCGTGGAATGATACACGCCTCCTGGAAAGACTCGACGTACAGAACCCGAACACGTACTCTCGTGTACACGTAGGTTCCATGTGCGTTTCCACAACGAGTTGCACGTTCGACATCTGTACGAGTGACAGTACATGCGTACATCGCTGATGAAGGAGAAATGCGTCTCGTGAAGGTTGAGGTAGAGCGTGGTAGGGTATTTACAGATCGATCGACGGATGAGTTCGGCGGTTGGTCGTTCATCGTCGTCGTTCTCGTTCGGTTTTACGAGACTGTACACGCACACGTTCGTCCGGAACACGGTCTCGACACGATAGAGGTCTTTCACCGAAACTCCGGCAAATTTCTCCATGGGTACACCGTCTTGAGCATACGTCTCGTACAGCGTCTTCACAGCTGGCTTCAACCGACGTACGTCGCATCCTTGTTGTAGAGCCAGACATCGAAAGAGACACAGGTTATCTCCGTACCGTCTGCCGTGGATGGGATCCGCTTCCAATCCGACGACTGCTTTGTTCTTCTTAATGTAGACCGGAAGGGGTATCATTCTCACGCATCCTATCGGATGGTCGATGATGCGATTGTCAAAAAAAGTGGCGTTTGTCACAAGCTCGCACACCCACGCAGAATCAGGTCTTTGATTGATAGCCCATTGCAAGACGTCGGCTTCTCGGATTCGTTCCAGAAACTCGTCAAAGTCCTTGCTGTTGGCTATGAGACTGGGTTCATCCAGGTACCGTCCGCAACAGTTACAAGACGCGTGATAATACCTGTATCGATCCGTGTTCTTGTTCCTCAACACGAATGCGTAACTGAGGTTAATCTTGAAGGCGGTGGTCTGTTCCTGGAACACGTTCCTCAACGGCGCTTCTAGAACGGTCGTGTCTAGTGTCGTTAATCTGTAATTGTACCTACTCTGGAGAGGACCTCTCGCCACGCATGTTCTTATGGAGGACCAGTGCTCCCGAACGACGTCTAACAAGTTCGTCGACAGAGCGTCTGGGAAGGGAAGAAGCTCGGGTGGGTCAACGGGGTCTTCGTCGGTGACTAGCGGGTGATGAGCTGGTAGTGGTGGTGGTGGTGGTGGTGGTGATGGTTGTGTTGGCACGCACACGTGTTTGCTCAAATAGTCACGTCTGACAAAATTCTTTCCACATTCGTCACACGTGAATGTCTTTCTTTTCTTTTTTTTAAGACGACATGTTGTTCTTACGTGATGTCGTAGATCGTTCCATCTTTCAAACGTCGCTTCACATTTACACGAGAATTTTGTTTTCTTCGCACAAGAGGGGTCTTCTAAACGAACACCAGAGGATGCTATCGAATAAGAATGTTCGTTCTCGGATGGGTGACTCTCTAAGTGACTTCGTAGAGCCGCATACGATTCGAGAGCGAGTCCACAGTGACGACATAGATGACGTTTCATGATACCAACGACGTGTCTACAACTGACAGACATTGACTCTCGTTATAACATATATACGATTCAGAACCGTTCGTTATTTATTAAATATTCGAGAGAACGTTCGTTATACAAACGACACCAAGACCGTACGGTGACGTTCTCAAACGGATGAACAAACGATATCAAGACCGTAAGGTGGCGACGTCTGATGGATGGATATTCGTTATGTAAACGACACCAACACCGTACGGTGGCGACCTCAAACGAACGAACGAACAAACGATATCAAGACCGTACGGTGGCGACATCTGATGGATGGATGGATATTCGTTATGTAAACGACACTGCTACATCAACACAAAGCGGATATGTTGTTCAGAATTACTTTGAAAAAAAAAAAAAACAAGCGGTACATTTCGCAGTGAGTTAAGGCGAATATTACACTTTCGTGAAACGGAAACGGTTTAATACAGTCATTTATTGAGGCAGCGACTCACAAGAAGGCGATATCGAACGAACTGCGAGTTCCTTTCGTTAAACAAAATTCCTTCAGAGGTTTCTTTACGATAAAGAGGACTGACAGCTCACACTATATATATATAATTCTTTACGAGGGATGATAAAGAATCTACGAAGAATTTCTACAACGCATCATATTTTGTTTCATTTTTTTTTATTTATATATATAATTCTTTACGAGGGATAATAAAGAATCTACGAAGAATTTCTACAACGCATCATATTTTGTTTCATTTTTTTATTATGTTGTAATAATGGCATACACATATACGATTCGACTTATAGATGATGATGATGATGCTGGGTTTATGGATCTTTATGATCTCGACAGTGACCCCTAGCTTACGATCTGTTATCGATACGGCAGTGGCTAGTATATGAATAACTTGTGGGTTGTTAACCGCGACAGAGGTTAGGTAATGTTGATGATTATAAGTCTTTTTCGTAAATGTATATATATATCAACATAACAAAAAAAAAAAAACAATATATTCACGAATTTTCATTTCTACAGAAACGGTTATAATGTTCGTTTCTACAAAGTATGTTTCTACAACGGTTATAATGTTCGTTTCTACAACGGTTATAATGTTCGTTTCTACAACGGTTATAATGTTCGTTTCTACAACGGTTATAATGTTCGTTTCTACAACGGTTATAATGTTCGTTTCTACAACGGTTATAATGTTCGTTTCTACAAAGTTCGTTTCTACAACGGTTATAATGTTCGTTTCTACAACGGTTATAATGTTCGTTTCTACAACGGTTATAATGTTCGTTTCTACAACGGTTATAATGTTCGTTTCTACAACGGTTATAATGTTCGTTTCTACAACGGTTATAATGTTCGTTTCTACAGTGATTCCAACTGAAGGTGTCGACGAACTCCCTTCTGCCAATCCGTCGATGTTATAGTGACGGCTACGTCCTGGCATACGTTGTGAGTTGCCCTCTCGAGTGTCAAACGACTGTTTTGACGTTCGAGCGTGATCTTACGACCTATCACCTCTTCGAGGATGACATCGCAGACCTCCTGCGTCATGTCTTCGTTTGGTGTACGCGGTTTAAACACAGCCGGAGTATCGTGCGGTGACACAATAACGGTGGTGTCTGGTAGAACGAACAATACCGGCATCTCGTCATCCGTCGAATCGGAACCATCGTCTTCCGGTTGTGGCGATGAAGGCGATGAAGTCGTCGATCTCTCTATAGAACTCACTGCAGCTGCTGCTGTTGCTGCTGCTGCTGCTGCTGCTGCTGCATCTGCGTCATCGATCGGGTTTTTAGCTCCCGGTTGGGTGGTGATCGTTGGATGCATGAAGACCTCCATCTCATCGTCTGTCGTCTCCTCTCTCGCCGCCTCCTCCCTGATGTGTTGCAAACCAGCCTGCAGTCGTATCATCGCTGATCTCTTTGCTCTCGGCGCTATCCAACTCGGTGTTGCAAAGACGACTTCGTCGTCGTCACTCGACGGCGTCTTCCTCTTGTACACGTCGTACGCATCTTTGACACGTGTCGTCTTCTTGTATGCGTCTCTGATGCGCTGCAAACCACTCTAGTGAACAGAAAAAAGATTAGTACATATATGAACCGTATTGTTCAATTAATAACTCTCTCACCTTATCTTTCACTCTGTGTCGCCACTGTATACTATTACACGTTGACATTACTTCTATACCCGTCCAACTCACGACATGCAAGATCGTGCTGTCTGAAGGCATATCACTCTCTGAATCTAAATTCGCTATACGAGCCATCTCAGAACACGCGTATTCCGCAGCGGCTTTCTCTACAGCCTGGTTAAATTGTTGTTCGTTATACATACTTTCAGCGCGATTGGCTATTCCATCTATTCGACGCACCATTTCCATACAGCTATTGTCGTCGTCGTCGTCGTCGCAGCCGCCACTGTCACCGCTGCTTACTACAACAGATCTGTCCTCTTCCTCCTCCTCCTCTGTCTTAGAAGAAGAAGAAGAGAATAAATCATTGCAACTATTATCCTCTAACCACTTTCTCACCTTTTTGTTTCCATCAACAGCGGTGGTAGCGGTGGCTGCGGCGATGGGCGCATCGACGACGGTGGTTGCAGCTTCGTTCTGTCAACAAAGTTACATGATATTAATCTCCTCCGTAATGTAGTTTACGTACTCTCCGGTCACGCGCTTCCTGATCACAACCGCGACCTGACTGCCTCGCAGTGTCGACATCGACTCGTAGCGTTGTTCGTCCGTGTCCATCAGCTCGTAATCGTTTGCTGTGAAACCTAGAATTTTGACGGCATTCGTGTCAAAACAACTACACCAGCATTCGCGCCCGGTACTGTCTGTTAGCAGTATGCGCAGAACGAATCTGTTCACGTGTTCATGCTGGTAGCCGTGCACTGCGCAGACGTGGTTGGTGAGACGTTTGGGGCATTTAGTGCAAGAGCTGTAAAACACGTATTTATTTTGAACGCCGAGGGCCACTACTGTTAAAGGTTGCGCAAACACATACCGACCACCGCTTACCTCGTCTTGTAACTTCGTCAAAGTCATGTCGACGCAGATCGGATTTGAAGCAGTCATCTTTGAAGTCGAGTAGAATCGCTTGAAAATAATTGTGATAACTAGACTAGCGTTGCTGCTGTGTTTATATAGACCCTTACCAGCTGTTGACAACGCTATTGCGACGCAACGCGTGATGTTTTCACAGGCACAAACGAGTTCGGACTGGTTCTGGTGTTTTTGCTATTGCAAAACAGCGCGTGATGCGGGAATCGGGTTGCAAGTCGCGTGATGTTTTCCCGATGCCTGGTTGCAATCTCACATCCGCGTTACATCAGACCCATTTTTTACCTGCTGGTGAATTCGAGTGAACTTTCTTAGTTGTATAAGTAACTCCCCGAGCGTATTCTGACCCCTTCGATTGTCGTAGGTTAAAGCATCCCAAAAACCCTCTGTACTTCTCACTCATTCCGTCAATTGTCTCTCTCCCGTGTTAAAACACGCATTCACTGCATTACATAAACGAGTGCTGTCACCTCTATTTTTTGTCCGTTCGCCAGACGGTCTTATCCGTCAAGTCTATAGATAGAACTCCCGTCGCATTCTCGTCAACAATATTTCCCCTATATATACCACTCCCGTCGTGTTGTCGTCATCATCGTCAACATACCGTCATCCATTTCAATTCCGCGATGACAGTGTTTTATCAATATATGGCGAAGGAGAAGATCTTGCGTATGCTGAGAGAAAGAATCAATATAGAGATCGATCTTCGGTGAGTTTATTTCTAATCTATAATGATATGTTGTTTTCTTATCTTCAATACTTTGTCGTTGCAAAACTTTAAGAGAGGAGGTATTAGTTGCAACGTATCAATACATAAAATGTTACTTTGTGACTGTAAAGATCGTGCATCTTGCGACTCGAGAAAAATTCGATACACAGACCGATCTTCGGTGAGTTTATTTCTAGTCTATAATGATATGTTGTTTTCTTGTATTCAATACTTTATCGTTGCAAAACTTTAAGAGAGGAGTTGCAGAGTTGTCTTCGGTAAGTTTATTTTTAGTCTATAATGATGTGTTGATTTATTCGACTATATCTCATTTTCTTGCAGCGCTCACTGTCATCAATGGTGTGATGTGATGAACGAGTTAAAAAAAGTAACTCTCGAACGTGCTGTCACGACCCAAGTGAAAAAAATGATGGCGAAGTGGGAACTGCGGCGAGTGCGGCAGATACGTGCAGCCTCGTTGGGTGATGAAATCACCCAACTCAGGCGCGCCCGGTCACTCTGGCCATCGATTATGAGCGAACTCACATCGAAGTTCTCACACAAAAAAAAAGATTGCGAAAAAGTGTTGGTGAAAGAAGAAGAAGAAGATTGGACGACTGAGTGTAATTCAAACGCTCTGATACAAGAAGCAGAGGGTTGGGTAACCGACGACGACGACGACAACGACGACGGCGGAGCCGCCGCTGCTCCGGCTCCGATTCAGCGACCGCCCTTGCAAATGCGGCGTCGTCGAGGTCGTCGCGGCGAGCCACTTTACATTCGCTTTTAAACCACGCTGAACTTTCAACTTTTGCTTTAATGTGTATCTTTCTGCTATTAAATTTTGCTTTGTGTCGTTAATCATGAACTTTCAACTTTTGCTTTAATGTCAATTCGTTTTTTTTAATCGTGTGTATCTTTCTGTTGTTAAATTTTGCTTTGTGTCATTAATCATGTTAAATTTTGCTTTGTGTCATTAATCATGTGTATCTTTCTGCTATTAAATTTTGCTTTGTGCTATTAATACATGTCTGTTGTTTTTTACGTACGTTCTCAATAATATTACACGATCCTTCCTAATACATCACACTCACAAAACAGTTCATTATATATATATTTATTACACAATCCTTCCTAATACAACACAAAGTCCAATCACTTGTAAATTTACCCAACCGCTTTCGACCGGCCGTCGACTCCAAATCCACGTTAAATCAGTCACTTCAATCTACAACAGAACGCAGCTGTTTTTGGTTAGGTATCGAGTTACAACATGCACGCTGTGAATTTCCATATATATATTTATTACGCAATCCTTCCTAATACAACACAAAGTCCATTACCTTCGTGTCGTCAATTTCCACACGTTTAACAATAGCTAAATCCCATATGAATGCAGCTGTTTCGAATAGGTATCGAGTTTACAACACACACGCCGTAATAACGCACTTCAGTCCGTGTTGAAATGAGTCTCCATTCAATTTCAACCGCTAAATCCCATATAGGTCAGTACAACAGAACGCAGTTCGTTTAACAAACCCATATTTCGACCTAAGCGGCTGCCTGCCGATAAACGGCTCCGTTCATAGTCCATCAGATATCAAGTTACATCAACGCCGATTATAACACTGACTCGAATATAGGGTAGTGTCACATTAATTGTTACATAATTATAGGGTAGTGTTGGATACGATGATACGCGTGCTGCACGCGTGCATCGGTCACTAGGAGGTTGTACGCGTGCTGCACGCGTTGCGCTTGTACACATCAGTTGCTATAACACCCGCTAGGGGGTTGTACGCGTGTGGTATGCAGTAATCGCTAGATGGCACTATGTACATCCGGCTGCGCGCGCAACCACAACCGGATGGTGATAAAAGTGAGGATTGAAATACTAAAAGGTACTACTAACAACGACACGCTTTATAATGAGTACTTTGCATGGGAAAGAAATTACACATGCTATAAGGGCGTACCAGGAAAATCTCATTCATGTGACATATGCAAATTTATTAACGAAAATCTAAATAAAACTAATACAATATCTGATATCAACCGATTTTGGAGCCGAGAACGTTGTATTCCTCCAGAACAATACTATGACGGTATAGCAACACTTTCCTATAATGACGCCTTTTCGGAGAAGAAGAACTTGGTATAAATTAATGATATTGTTTCGAGGTTTCGTGTGAAATACTAGTGACTATACACACAGACACACACACGCGCGCACGCACGCACGCACACACACACACATACACACGCGCGCGCGCACGCACGCACGCACGCACGCACACACACACACACATACACACACACACACACACTCGCACACGCGTACGCATGCACAAACACAACACAAACACAACACACACACACACACACACACACACACACACACACACACACACACACACTCACACACACATACACTCACATATAGCAGTGACATGATTATTTCATGACAATTGCTATCTTATTGTGTTCTGTGTATGCCACATTTTTAAGACAAATCATTTACTGCGACATCGTTCTGAACCTGTCATTATGTTATATTTAGTGACGATCTATATGCACAGGAAATACTGGATACTGTTAATGTAAAATGACAATGTATACAGTAGTTTCAAAGAAAACAACAACACCAAGCAGCATGTAACATTAAACAGCACATATGATCAAGAAATAAAAACACATTTGGAATATCAAAGAAACGATTCCAGGAATCCAAGAATATACATCTAATGCAGACCACGATAGGATTCTTTATGTGCTGTGTGTTGTCTGCATTTTCATAGGGAGTGAAACATGAACAATAAATAAGCATATATGGAGCATAAATTAACAGAATTATGGTTGCCAATGAATATATCAAACATTTCTTTGATACAACACGTCACATATTACGAGGTTGTACAATAGCAGGACAGCAAAGAGAATTAGCATAAATTAATGAACACATGTGCGATTTCTGGGGCATACATTGAGAAACAGTAATTTTTAGAGAAAAAAACATCAGTAATGGAAAAGTGAATGACACAAAGCTAGACGTAGCTAATTACTTCACAACAACCAGGTATAAGTAAGACCTCTTTGTGATAAAATCGCAACATCATGTGACGTCATTCGCGATGTACGGCTGTTGATTACAACACTACTTTGTACCAACTTATTCATAATCAATTATTTTGTGCAAGACGTGCATGCATTACATCGGTTTCTACAGATAACATAAGGTAATGTAATAACATATCTGCATGGCATTACAGTGCAATGCCACTGAGTGAATCACCAAAAGATCTCGCCTATCGCACCTAGTCGATCTAGCAGACACAAGTCGTATTGTGCTGCCATCTGTGGCGGTGACGTCGTAAAATGTTGGCCCTCTACATTCACCAGAAGTTATTGAATGGGTATGTAAATAATATTGACACAAATATTACTTTTTCACTCAAGAAAGATAGTAGAAGAAGATGACATGTGATAACATTAGTAAAGAATCAGTGAAGATTGGATATCAATATCTCATTCTCACATATTGTGTAAATGCTAGCAGCGTGAATATGTTTAAGGCGGGTTAGACATCAATGAAAAATTGCTGGAATCTAGATAAACAAATAGCACCCTTGTTCATTTGCCATCTGGGCCTGTGCCTTGGATAGCATCCTCGCGACCCAGCGGTAGTGTTGATTACTAAGTACAGTGTAGTAAGTAATACTATCCCAAGTATATATCCTAGTAAGCCGTCATCAGCACTCGTGTTAGGTTCGTGGGTTGCCTCTGATCTTCGTATATGTAGGAGCCTATATCAATCGATGCTTCAACAAAAAATTCAACCATCGCTGCATGTGAACGCCTGTTTATTCTTTATTGGTGCTGGGCATGTTTTCACGCCAGTGAGGGCCCATGTATCAAGTATTCGAGCATCGAATGTTGTTGTAGCTGGACAAGTCCAGGACTTAAATAAGTGTTGAATAATAATAATATTATTGTCATATGTTCTGCACTTGGATCATCTTTGGTTTTTCATACTAAATACTAAATAGTTAATTATATAACCTTTATTAAATATATCATAATTTGTAATTCGTTTAAAATTGGTTTATGCTGCATTACTAATTATGACTCCTTTTTATAATCAGATCACGTGAAAATCAAATGTGCTGCACACTACACTCCTGTGTTGAAATCTAACCGTAACTCTAACCCTGGACAACCTTTATCTGCTATGTGGTATTGCTCCACCATCTACCCCCATTCTATGAGCCAGCACCCAAGAGGTTGAAGTTAAGCCTCTGGATGGTAAACCTCACAGTTGCAGTCAAAACCTCACAAAGTGTCTCATGACTCAGAGGAGTCTCTGCCAAACGGAGCCAGAGAGCAATGGCCAATATGGCAGTGTCTCAACCACCTTAGAACTGGTGACGCGCGCTGCAGATCGCGACACTCGATGCAGAATTGTGGGTATAGCCTGGATGCCAACACTGAATATGCCTGTGGAGAGGACCCATAAACGCCATAGCTTGTGTGCTGCAGTGGCGACGAAAGGTGTAATGAACCGAGAAGAGAGACGCTAATACTGACACACTCCGTAGTGTTATGCCTTGCCATAGTTACACGACTGACAGACCTTGTTGCCTTGATCTAATGACTTGCCTGATCGACATGCCACGCGTGTTGCCTGGACCTAATGACACGCCTGACAGATCCCTTCACGTGATTGATGAGAAGACAAAGCTCTATGTTTCGCATATATTAACAATAGTTGGTTATGCAGTTGTTTTGAAAGGGCGTGCTGTGAACGGTAGATGCCAATATTCTCAAATGCTGACTGAATTGATTGGGAGAGAGCATAACCAACATTATTCTCAATACGTGTGACACACAAAAACATTTATTGACGCTTAACGTTTGATACATATTTTGTTGTATGTGTATTTGGCATACACTCTTTGAAGGAAGGACGATGTTAACACATTGCAGGTTTATATTTGCCTAATATGTATATTGTCCATCATTTCATGTGTTTGTTTGATAACATTATATATATTTTTATAGCATTGTTAGCAGTCGATTTACTTTAGTGGACAGAATGAATGCAGTGTCGTTACAATATTACAAATGTATTTGCACAAAGTAAAAAAATGTGGCAACTATATGTTGTCTCAATACTGCCCAGTACAATTTATACTTTTAATATAACATAACGAATTAAGTGTAATTCTTAATTAACTGTCGATCTGTTATTCGATCAAACATTTCACCTTATCAGTAGAAATAAGAGTTGTCATAGTATATTTGGCCTACTTCTTTGCCTTGGTCATGTATGTATATAGTTTTGCAATGTGTTAATACCTGATGTTTTGTTAAGTGCAACTCCCAAAACAAACAAGTATCTTTCCACATTTTACTTTTTTCAAATTACATACGAAAATTGAAAAAAAAAAATGAATTTGAAGTAATGTAACGATTTGTACATTGGCTTTTTGCTGTCTACCTTCTTCGTGTTAAGGTATATGAAAAAGAAACTATTGTTAAGCAAAACATCAGCGCACAACTTTCATAGAGTACATGCACCGTGTGGGGTGGTTTATATATTATTCCAGAGTGTGTGGTTGTTTATATAATATTACTCCAAAAATATTTGGGCTCAAGTTGTTTAAACAGATACTGTGCTTATTCATATTGTATATTCACAACTGTTTCTATGCTGTCGTATAGAAATGCGTGTGATACTGTTTCCTCAGATTGCGTGTTGTTATGTTGTGGTTTAAAAAAAACTCCTATATAGTGAAATGAATATTTCACGACAATTATTTTCTTATTGTGTTCTCTGTATGCGAAGGTTATAGCACATTCATTCATTAAAATGTCCTGATGTGAGGAATTTGGCATGATTGACTAAACAGCATTATGAAAGTTTCTGATGAGACCCATATGGTTCAGAGATAAGGTCCACAGCTAGTTACACATTTTATTTATTTTATTTTCCCTGGCATTGACACCAAGTATAATAGAGCACTTCCAGAGGGCACAGGCAATGGGTATGGAATGGAATTGTCCAAGTTACGAAAGTGCTGTAGGTGGACTCAAATCCCGGTCGTCTCGATTAACATTCCGGTGCTGTAACACGCATATTGGGTTATTCCAGCGGTCCGCAAACTCTGGCCCGCGCTTTCAACTGGCCCACGTGACCGTGCCAGCAATATAATTTTTTCAGTACCAATTTTACAGTTGTTCTATGAGCACTAAATAATGTGTTTCCTGATGGTTTTCAATACAATTATGCCAACAGTTTCAACTTTACAAAACAGCCATAGAGCTTACACAAATTTTAAATATTATGAATTCGCCACAGTAACTTTTGTACACATTTAATAGCAACAACCTTCACCTTTGCAGTGATGTTCGCTAGGTGGCGCTATTGTTAATATAACAGAAGCTAACGCTTGATTCCCAGAAACTCGGATGAAACATCGCTCAATAACAAGTCATCTTCGACACAGCTAACATTGAATTTGTGAATCTCAGGACTATGGCGTATATCGAAAAGAAAACGTCGTTTTGATTATTCCGGAAAGAGAGCGTTTGACGCTGCCTGGGAGCATGAGTACTTATTTTGCTATCGCGAACATGACCAAAAAACGATTTGTTTGATATGCAGAGAAGGCGTTGCTGATTTGAAACGCTATAACGTGAAACGGCATTACGATTCGAAGCATAAAAAGTGCTTTGACGGTGCATATGTGGGAAAAGACGAACGCATGAAGGAGTTCAAGACACGATTTGATGCATACTTGGGCGAGACGAAGAGAGTATCTGTGTTTACAGACACTTCAAGCCACGTTAATGAAGCCAGTTATCGCATCTGTTACTTACTCGCTCAACACCAGGTGCCGCTTACTCACGCAGAATTGTTCAAGAAGGCTTTCATGGCCAGTGCCGAAGTTCTGTTCGCTGGTTTTCAGAACAAAGATAAGATCGTACAACAGATTGGGAAACTGTCACTTTCACCCGACACATGTGCCCGTCGATGTGATGAGTTGAGTGGTGACATTTTCACGCAGCTGATGACTATGTTGCGAGCCTGTCCTGCTTTTTCACTTACTCTCGACGAAAGCACTGACAAAAGTGACACGGCACATCTGATGATATCTGTGCGATATTTCAACGAAGATGTATCAGACGACTTCCTGTGCCTGATCCCATTGAAGGGCACAACGACAGCGCGGGACGTTTGCAGTGCGCTATTGAAGTACGGCGAAGAAAATGATTTGACGTGGGAAAATGTGGTTTCTCTGTGTACAGACGGCTCGCCGAACATGCTTTGTAGTCAAGCTGGATTCGTTGCGTTGTTCCGTCAAGAAATCGGAAAGCCGAATCTGATATCATACCACTGCATAATTCACCAGCAAGCATTGTGCGCGAAAGCAGGCTGTGGTCTGCAGGATACGATGAAAACTGTTGTAGAGAGCGTGAACCTTATCCGCGCACGTTCTCTCAACCACACGAGGTTCCAAAATCAGTTGGCTGCACTTGATGATGCAGAATTCGGCGATGTGCTATTCTACAACAGTGTCCGTTTGCTGGGTCGAGGCGCAGTTCTTGAGAGATTGGCTGCACCGCTTCCTCACATCGTGAGTTTTCTCAAAGAAAGTTATCACCCAGTTGCCCATCTGGAAGATGACAAGTTTCGGGTGCGACTCTGCGTTCTGACAGACATTTTCGGACATCTAAATAAGCTAAACCTGTTGCTACAAGGACGGCACAAGTTGCTGTGTAATTTGTACGAAGCGGTGAAGGGCTTCGAGGACAAGTTGACACTTGTCAAAGTTCATGCAGAAGGCGGCAATTTTCTGAATTTCAAGTTCACCAGAGAATTCTGTGGCGAAGACGATGAACGTATCGCAGATACCAAGCGGGTACTTGCTTAACAGCCTGGAGACTGCACTCAGCGGACGATTCGCTGACTTCGCTGCTATCGACAACGTTTGCTGCTTCTTTGCAAGCCCTTTTACTGCGGAGCCAGCTATTTGCCAAACATTGCCGCAAAAGTTTGCAGTCGACGAAGCAGCGTTGCAGGACAATTTCATCGATTTCAAGGTGGTGCCAGGACTAAAAAATTAGTTTAATGCTGCGAAAGACGATATCGTGCTTTTCTGGACAACGCAAGTGCCTGTGCGATTTCCAGTGCTGATCGAAGCAGCACAGAAATTTGTGGTGCTTTTCGGCAGCACATGGTCATGTGAATCAGGATTCTCAGCCATGAATCACATCAAGAACAACCTCCGGTGCCGACTCAAGGACACACGTTTGAGGGATCTTCTGCGACTCTCAATCTCTCCGCTCTGCCCACAGTTCGATCAGTTGTCGAAGAATATGCAGCACCATCCTTCGCATTGACCGCATTCATTAGATGTGCTGACTTCTCTGGCGTTGTTTCGAAAATGTTTCCATATTCTACTTGTACAATAACATATTGTTTAGCCTGGCAAAGCAGATAATAAAAGCAATATTTGTGCACTGTGCTTTTCCGTGCTTAAAAGCTTTGGCCCGTCTTAACATAGCACTCCAAATTTTGGCCCTGTTCCAAAAAGTTTGCTGAACCCTGGGTTATTCCCTATGAAATCAACCAAAAGCGGTAAAATTTTCTCGATTGTTATTGCATATTATTGATAACAAACAGCAAAAATGTGATACATCTTAACACATACGTAGATGTAGCTTTGCCTCTGATCGTCTCAAAGTGCTGGTTTTGGTCTTTAAAATAAAAATAACGTATTGCCCTATCCACAGTTGTGGCAGTTGAGCAAAATGTTGTTGTGAAGGTCAGTGACTTTGACATTGATATACCCAAAATGAGTGAACCTCGATTTTTATCCAATTTTACGGCCTGTTTCATTGCTGAGATTGCACGACACATTCAGTTAAATAGAAACGTCACCAAGTCCGTATGCAGAACACACATCTATAGGGAGTTGAGAAAATCCTGGACAAGCCCAGCTGTTATCTCATATGGCCTAGTGAGCTGATTTAACTGGTCAACAGAGTAGGTGATTTGTTTATTAGGACTCCACTAAGTATCTTATGTAATGATATGCAATTCGACAAGTTGAGACATCCAGCCTTTCAGTAATCCACACTTGAAGGTTATATATTAGAATGTTTACATAGGTGTATTGTAGCACCAGGTTTTTCTTCGCAATTTTCAGTATGAAATAACACCTAGCTATATAAAATATGATTACAGAACACATGCTGGACTATCATGAAAATTATGTTACAAGTTCATTCGTGCACGTTGATAAAAGTGAATGCTTTCAACTGTTCTGGATTAACGACTCTCTCATGCTAAAGTAGCTCACATAAACGTGTTCTGCCAAGAGCAGTTGGTGGTTCCTGTTGGATGTAATTTAAACACACAAGGAACCATTACATTGTAAACAACTCATCAATGTTTTGCATGAATGCATGATATACATCTACCTTTACTAGCAGGCTATTTTAATAACAAATTCTGCACAATTACCATTTATATTTGGGTTCAGACCACAGTTCACCTTCCTGTTTGTTGTTGCACACGAGTGTTGTGCGTATTAAATTGTGAAATGTAAACTTAACAAATTCATATGATATGACATCAGTGCCATTGAGCAAGCATATTCACAGGTTTATTTATAGAAGCTGTTGGCAGAAGGATTTGTGTGAATGTTTCCTGCTATGCGCCACATGGGCGCATGAATACATGGATATCGTTGTAAAGACTGACGGACATCGCACGTGAGAGCCTTTGAAAACAGCTGGAGGTATGTGATTTTGATTAAACTTGGTCAGCATGAGGTGGCAGTTGCTGTGAAACAGGGTGAATGCTGTGCACCTAATGCCATAGCTTTCAGTATTCTCAGAGCCATTTCCAGTATTTTAACTGACTTTCGGTAACATTTGTCCTACAAAATATACACCCGTGTTCGCACAAACTATTATATTTTATCATTTTAAACGCGTCATAATTAAGAAAACTGAAGATACGATTTTCTTAAATATGTTGCATTTTTTATTAAACAATTAAATATATAACATGAAGCAACGAAATTGTGTTTTATATGCTGCCCGTTAGCCTTGCCCTTGTGTTTATTTTACTTGACATATCGGCGAACGTCGTGTCCACCGTCATGATCAACCCGACGTCTAAGACGTCCAAAAAATACGTACGGGCACGTTTTTTAGGCGGCGCTTCGTCATGTTTTGATGTTGACGACTCAGCTTTCCGCTTCGTGCTACCCATTAATTTTTCTGTTCAGAACAACGTGGACCGGTTCGTGGGCTCACAGTGCACACAACTCCAGCGTCTAGCAGAGATTGTGAGATTAGTTTAAAGTTTCCCGATAGGTGGCTCCAACATTTTTTTCAATGAAATGTAATGTGACGTAAAAGCATACATTTGCGTACGTGGTGTTTACACCCGGGTTCACAATGGCGTCTAGCGATTGCAAGTCTAATTCCTCTCATTCCTCTTGCGGTTGAAACAAGTGACAACGAAAGCGCACAAGTTGTTGAACCACCTGTGGGTTCTTGAGTATACATATTCGAACCGTACGCTCCTAAAAAACCGGCACCAGGGAGAGAGACACCAATTGTAAACGATGACATCGATCGATTCCAACACCATGATTCGAATGGTATGTAGACACGCCCCTACATTATTTATTCTTCAAATTTGGACGAAGTATTTACAAAAACGGAATGGACTTTTGCATGTGACATCAGCCAGCCTTGAAAATGCGCTGCGAGTCACAGTTGCAGAACAACGAGCATTGCTAGAATTAGGTATATCCTTGGGCTTGGTCTGGAAACAATGCCTCTGCAGCCTACCATAACATTAATTATACCTATATTTAGCTGCATTTGTCACTAGCGCGTGACTGTCTTGTTAATTACACCATGTGTTGTCAAACGATTATTTCATCGTATAAGCAAATCTGTTGTGTGGACATATTATTGTCGTGTCAGTACAATAGTACAATATTGCATTAACACCTGTTTTTTTTGCAAACAATACATGTTGAACATTAATACCAATATAAGTGGTAACTTATATAAATTATTTAAGATTACATATATGCTGTTGATACCACACAAATGTTTATTTGTATATAGTACACAGTTGTCACATTTTAGGAATGATTTATATTTTGACTTCAATGTCACAAAGTTGTATTCATAGTATGCTGATTCACTCAAAATACGTCTTTGCCAACAAACACACAACAGATAATCACTCAAGCTTACACAAGGGCGGATCTAAGCTTGTTGGCAGGGGGGTCTCAGTCAGTCGTTGTCAAATGTCATTCTACTTACGAACCGAGAGGGGGGCGACACATGTGTCGTTCTACTTACATGAGGATTAATATTAGCCGGCTGCTTATACTTCGGTCTTTACATTGACACTAGTTCCGATGTAGGCCTATAAGGGGAGACCGGGACTAATCCGCCCCCATGGACACTCCAATAGATCTGGAGACTGTATTTGTAGAGCTAGAGGATCAGTTTCGGCCTTAAATTGAACGAAAATATCTTGTCCACATTTGTGCTTTCAACAAATGCCAAAACTGTTACAAGCCAATATCCAATTCTGACTCTTAGTAGACCTACCCAAGTATGGGCAGACTTGCATCATGTCGGAGCAAGTCCGCCCAGGGGCCGGGGCAAGTTAAGGTCGCCACACACCTATTTTAAGCAGCAAATACACAAGAACAGTGCAGTCAGTTTTGTCTTATTTTTATGTCCTAAAAATCTCATGTTAGTGGCATACATTTGTCACAAACTTAAAGTACTCACAAATTCTTCTGTGGTATCTATGAAATAAACAAGGCAAACAAAAAACAACGTTTGGCACTGCATCGGCTATAAAAAAATAAAATCTGGTTTCGTCACATTTTTACTAGAACATTACACCAAACTGGACAATTGGAAGTCTTTATTAGAGTGCATGTTAGTGTGTTTATGTTCGCAAGTGATCCTGAGCATTTTACATCAGATATCCTAGGGACGAACTTGCCCCGTAGCACATAGGCGGACGTGCCCCAACACCTGGTGGGCGGCAACTAAATAACACTGACACCGGATAGAGCAACAATGCAAGATCCAAACAATATCTCTGCTATAAGGGCCTTACTGAGCACTCTGAATGTCTACAAGTACAAGTACTGAAATTTCATCGAAAAAAAAAATTATTTCAGTCACCAAAATTAGTTTTCTAGTTCACAATTTTCCAGCCAGCAATTCGTGGACGTCAGTTTCCCGCTGCATCAGTGTTATAAAATGAAGGGGTCTGGGGGTCCTGCCATAAGGCAAGAGGGACAACCCTTAAGAAAGAAAAATGTAAGCTTGGGGGGTCCCACATTTTATCGTTGTACCGATGTAATTACCCTTCCGTTGTTGCACCTGTTGCTGCGTGTGAGGCTACTCTGGTTCGTCTGTGCTAGAACTCGATGGTTTCCGCAGAATTCGACAGTTTTCGCAGAACTCGATCGATCTCGCAGCAAGAACTCGACTGCTTTCATAGAACTTTTTTGCAGGACTGGACATCATTATGTTTGTAGTTTAGCTGATTTATTCAGCTCACTCTATTGTCATTCAGTTAATCTCTGTTAAAAACATCGTAAATTATTCCACTTATATTATTGATGAGTGTGTGTTCTGTGGTTAAGGGCGCCATCTGTTGGGTGTCTGCAGTAATGCCACCAATGAGTGTCTAGTTGAGGCACATTTTTCCTAGGCATTTTACTTCTAAGAATTACAGAGCACTGTGTCTGCAAGCGCATTACTCGAGTAACAATGGTTTAGACCACAATTTACAATTTAGTAATTTAGCAGATGCTCTTATTCAGAGCGACTTACAACAAGTGCATTCAACATATGTTGGTAAAATAACTACAGGTCGAAATACCTATAGGTCGCTATGATAGCAAGCAAGTTCGTTTCCAAAAAAATAGGCGTTAATAGCCATTACTGTGTCTGAAAAGAAGATTTTTAAGAAGAGTCAGTGGTCATTTCGACTGCGCTGTATGTAGTTTGATTGTCATGTGATTTAATCGTGTGGCAGAATTTACTCACTTCTGCAACGGCACGGAATAAAAGCCAGTTGGCGGGCTTGTCCCGGGGGCCGACTAGTCCCAGGCTCCCCTTCGTGTTCCTTTACCGTAATATTTGCCACGGACACAGGGGGGTCTAAGACCCCCCTTTATGGGCTACGGGGTCTTGAGACCCCTAAGACCCCCTGGTTGCGCTGCTGTTACAGGTATCTCTCACAGGAAATATACATTGCAACATATTTTAGTAAACACACACAATAAAACATATTTTTGAGGTTTTCAGCCCTAGACCTAAAGCAAATACTAAACTGTATTACTCATTTTGTTAACAGAAGAACGTGTGACTTGAGAGAGGATAATTAAAATATCAATAAAAAGATGGCACATCTCTCCAAAGAAAATAATATCTTCCTGGATACCACCCAGCCCCCATTTTTGGAGAAAAATTACTGTGCCTATTTCATTTGTCACCCGACAGTGTCTATGCTTAAACTGCACCAACATGGAGACTGGTGTTTGTGTGTGTGTGTGTGTGTGTGTGTGCGTGTGCGTGTGCGTGTGCGTGTGCGTGTGCGTGTGCGTGTGCGTGTGCGTGTGCGTGTGCGTGTGCGTGTGCGTGTGCGTGTGCGTGTGCGTGTGCGTGTGCGTGTGCGTGTGCGTGCGCGTGCGCGTGCGCGTGCGCGTGCGCGTGCGCGTGCGCGTGCGTGTGTGTGTGCGTGTGCGTGTGTGTGTGTGACCCGCTCCTGCAAAATCAGGAATAAGTCGGAAAATTATATTTTGAGATAAAGGTACCACGTAAATAACAATTGTATGGGCTTCCAATGTGCCAAAGGCATCTACCAAACTATGTTAGTTGCTGATTTATCGTTTGATAAAATTTTGATAAAGCGAAGTTACCCCGGGTTATTTGACGAAAAATTATTCTGAGAAAACATCTTTGAAGCTTATTAAAGTATATTCATATATTTCAATAAAAAAGGCACACGTTGACGTTGACGTTTTGCACTGTTGTAGTACACATCAACACGGATATTTTGGTGCAATTCCATTAGCTGTGAAAGTTCGCAAGACATTTCATTCCCTGCGCACTCGCTCGAAGCTGTCAGTGTCAACTGTCGCTCGATCGTGGTCTTCCTCTTCACGTTTTCCCTTAGAAATAATGTTCATTTCATTGTCACTATCTGTGCCATCTGACTAACATCACGGGATTGCGTATGCGTATCACGTGATGGCTTGGTCGACCTGAATTGATTGGGCGTTATGTCTAGTTCTATGTGATCAACAGCCCTGGTATTGGACACAACATGTTTCTCATTACTTATTCCTACACTGATCCATGCTGGAGAAAACAACTTTGTAAGACGCTTGAACTGTGGCACCTTGTCGTAGACGTTCAACACCACAAAGTATATTACCACATAGGATATTATGGCAAATTTATTGAACCGTATCAATGCCAACATTATTGTTTTCCTGAAACAGAAAACGAACGTCACTTAGTTTTGACTATCACCATTGCAAATTCACTGGACTGTTCTCTAAGTTGACCACTGGAACATTGTTTAGTAAGAATCCCAATACTGGAAGTAGGAAACATAGCCAGCGGCGACTGTATTTTGATGGAATAATTTACATGCAGGGCCAGAGATATGGAGCGAATTCACCCTGGAATACTGAGAGTACTGCGTTTTCAATAAGGTGATTGGTCCTGAACTCTACTCATATGTCACCGACGGAACACTGAAAAAACGTAACTTGAGATATATGCCCAGAAGAACTACAAAGCGATGTCGCGTGAATCTGAAATATGTCGTGTTTTTGATAGAACGGCAAGTCAGTATTACATATGTCTTGCGATATTTTAATTGCAAACGTTACAAATACGAAATGGCTGTTTTACAACAGTAACTTTTTTTCCGAGAGAGTAGGGGAGACCGGAGATAATTGAAACACTTTTTATTAACACACACATTTTCGAAACACGAAACATTATCACAACAAATTAGATGCGTTGGTTATTATACAATCTCTCTCACACAAAACACTACGAAACAAATTGGTATGTTTGAGCGTATCCGAGATATGTTATTGTATGTTATCCGTTATAGGTTATACGTCATTGAAGGCGTCCAGCCTGTTTCAACTCAACCCGTAACATGATTACCTAAAAAAGGCAACATATCGTATGATACATAACTACATAATACCTAAATAAACATAACCCATAGATGTAATACAATTGCATCAGATTAAAGCTAGGATCAATATGGCAACTAGATTATTACGAATAAGAAGACTTTCTTTACAGGCCGATTATTTTGTTTTATTCAGTCATTATAAAACAAAACAAACCTGTAACATATTTCTTGTTTCCCACGTGCGGTACAAACACGGCTGCTGTGTAACTACAGCTGTAGCTGTTGTTATTGTGCATTGGGTCAGTATGATCTTTGGGCCAGTATGGGCATTGGACCATAGCTCATTCATTAGTTTCGGGATTAGAATCGTATTTGTATAACCTGTTGTGTTACAATATCGTAGCATGGCCAAATGATGGGTGACAAAGCTTGTGTCCCCCTTCCGAGGTCCCAATTACGACACTGACCAAAGACTGTTTTCGAAGTGTCTTCACAGCAACATTTCTACTGGGTTTTCGCGAACTTATTAATTCACATTCGAAGCTTTCTCGACCATAAATGGCTGCTTTTATATATTATATGTTTTCTACATATTTGCAAGATATCCCAATATTGAAAATGGGTGGATCCGAACGACTTCAATGTAGGGGAAATCATACGGTACACGTCACATTAGGGCGAATCTCCCTAAATTTGACATAAACAACAAATGCCGACATCGCTCATCATAATACGACTGAAAACAAGCAAACAAGTTACAAGCCACTCGTGGCGTATCTAGAATCTCGCAAGGGGAGAAGCCAAAAGGGGCCAAGCTTTTTAATTTTTTATTTATTTATTTATTTTTATTTTTGTTTAATCTTTAATTTTTTTTTTTTTATCTTGCAACCTATTATATTACTCTCGCTTGTTTTCAACTGTTTTTAGTATTACGATTGTGATATGTAATGTTTAGTTCCGTGTGTGATTGGGTGCACGAGTGTATGTTTGTGCTAACGCCACAACACTACAAATTCCTTGTACTTGCTACTTGGTAATAAAACGTATCTTATCTTATCTTATCTTATCTTATCTTAATTATCTTAATGGTTCACCATGCTGGCGCAACTGGCTACATAAAAAGCATGTAAACAATAAGCCAAATGCTCCCCCCCCCCCGTATACACCACTGTAAACCACATGTGAAAATTAACGATACATTTTAGGCCGTAAATCGAATCATATACGTGTTTCAACTTACCAACTGTTTGTTCATTTTACATGCACGTAACATGCTTATAACAACCGGTCGCGTCGCGCAGAGTCGGGCAATGTACGTTGATCTGCAACTCAACAACACGTCAGACGTGGCAACGGGTGGAAACCACAAACCACACAACTAGTGGAGTCCAGTTCTAGACACTAACTTTATGATCATGGCGGTGCGCACACGAGTTACGACAACTTCCGTTGTGCAATGTACGCTAATCACTCGGAGACAGTCGGGGAATGTGCGCAGAATCTATCGCACAACCACAATACAACCGTTGCTAGTCGTTCAACTGCGCGACTCACAACACAGGCTCAACAATGTACGCCTGGCATTAGGCGCTACAGCATTTATGGGCCTTCAACCATGCCATATCTATGAAGCCCGGAACATGACATCGTCGGCAATTCTCCTCGGATCTACGCACTGCAGCGTTTCTAGCGCCCGGGTGGCGTCCAGCGTTACTACAAACTCGCCGTTTTCTTAAGGCTGGGTAGCGCCACCTGTATGTCAAGCTCAGCGGTAGAATGTTTGCCTGCCACGCAGGCAACTCATGTTTGATTCCCGTCTAATGCATATTTTAGTTGTACTTATAGAGTCACACTTATTTTTAAAATAAACATCATGCCATTAGCACAATAACTTTTATAGTTCATCATAGCTCATCAACAGAACACGTGCATATATATATATATATATATATATATATATATATATATATATATATATATATATTTACATTAAACCACAATTATCTCAGAAATGATCCAATGGAATTTAAATAACCTCTCACATTTCAATGAAATTATTATATTAAATATATATATATATATATATATATATATATATATATATATATATATATATATATATATATATATATATATATATATATATATATATATATATATATATATATCAGGAATATATATATTGTGGTAATGACATGATTTTGTAAAAAAAAAATGATGTATGTTTGTTATAATATTTGTTGTGTTGAAAGGTAATATAATTGTGTCTAACTAAAAATTCGCGCAGCCGGGAAACAAACTCGCGCCGCCCTCGTGGAAAGCGAGCGTTCTACCGCTGAGCCATTCAATTACACACGATTACGTTATCGTTTGGGTGTATACTCATCTCAGTTATGACCTACAGGTGGCGAAACCCAGCCTCAAAAAAACGATGAGTTTGTAGTAACGCGTTACGCTACCCAGCCACTAGAACCGCTACAGTAGATAGGCGGAAACCGCGAGGAATGGCGATGATGTCATGTTATGGGCTTCATACATGTCTGAGAGGTTTTCCACCAGCAGGGGAGGGGGCCGACTCGTTCTTAAGCGTATACTTACAGTAAAGTACTAGGATTTCTCCGTCCTGTTAAGTTATAACTGTTATATATACAGCTAATAACATATTCACAAATATAGGCCATTCTATCAGCATTTACATATGCGCATCACGTCGCGAACGTTATGAATAACATGTGACCGACAAATGCAGCTGACGTTAGCACACATACGTTATGGACCTAACGATAGCCAGAGCGAAAAACGTACGGCTGAGACTGTATATGGTTTATCTATGATTGTATTACAGTTTCATCTTGGCCGGCAAAGTGTATCGATTCACATTCGTGCTCTCTTTGCTAGGTATACCAAGTGCCCGTCTTGTGATTATTGGCAGCTCATGCAGTTCTGTTCCACGTCTTGTGTGTCCAACTACTAGAGAGCCTAGATTGCGTGTCATGCGCCAGTCCTCTCCAGCACGGCTGTTTCTTCTGTGAATGTTGATACACAACTGTGTTGGTTTCATTGATGTTAAAATACCATTTTGACAGGCAGCCAGGAGCACTTCGTTGTACCTCGTCCAGGAATTGGCTGGCGTTGCTGGTGAGGTCAACGACGTCGGCGTATGTCGTGTATAATGGCATTGCAGCATCTTCTCGAGGGCGTTGTGGCAAGTTGTCTCTCAGATAACACAGGGCGGCTTCCAAGTAGATCACGCAGATTATATGCGATATACTGTCTCCATGTTTTTCGTCCATGTCGAAATCCGCTTTGTCCTTGAGAGAGTAACGCGTAAACTTGTTCTGCTATGCTTGCAAGTACTACTAATGACAGCGTCTTCCTTAGGTCATCAAGTTGCACATTTGGCCTTAGACTGTTCATTGCACCTACTGACTTTCCAGGTTTCGAGAGCAGGATCAAAACCCCATGACCAAGATGTGAGAGTGTTTGCTGTTCAGTTAATGCACGGTTGAAGGTGTCTCCTATAGGTTTCGCAAGTATTTCGTGTCAGTATTTAAGTAGTATCCCAGTAACTCGTAACATCCACTAGTTCGGTTGTTGTTAAGGCGATTCACTGAGCGTTCTACTTCTGTGTAGGTAAACGGGTGTTCTAGAGGGCGACGTTCACCGACGAATACTGAAATTCTAATTTATTTCTCCTCGGAACTGGCCATAGAAGAAATTAGTCACAAGCTTTCTAAATTATGGGTCTACAACTGTTCTACCATTGGTTGTCATGTATTGTGGGTTGCTTTTGCGGTTTGCGATATAGGAGCTGGACAGATCTAAACATCTTAGCACCGTCGTGAATGTCATGTTAGCTGGTGCCGCCCTCTATTAGTTGAAAACTAAACAAGCATTTTAGTGGGACACACTTCCGAAATACGATACCGACACGATGCTCCTGGAACGTGCCCGTTCGCATCTAAACTACCACGGATTCCAACATAATAAAGGCAATTATTAAACACGTGTTTTACTAATGTAGTTACACGACACTGAAGTCTTTCGATTTTATCTGCTAGCTGGTCTAATTTGAAAGATGCGTTTTCCAGTGTTTTTCTTCGCATGGTTGCTGCAGACGGTTATGTTCTTGTTTCAGCGCGTTACGTCTGTTATGTTGTCTATTTGGAGGAGGAGCATCTTCTGTGCATGAGACGTTATCTCAGGACAAACAGCTTGCCAGTTTGATTTGGTAGGTGGTGTGATACCGATAGAAGATGAAGCTGCTTTATGGATGGCTTTCACGACCGAGTGAAGGTATCTGTTGTTTAGAATTTTGCGCTTACCTCATTCATACTTGACGTATGGTGAAATTTATAGTTTCTTGCTGCTCTCCATTTGAAAGGCTTTCAATGGGATAGCGCTTTGAGGTGGATACAGTTGATCTTTTTCGTCCCCACAAGCAAAACCCTCGATTAAGTCTGATGTGACTTGTGACAAGTCTATCTACCACATTTCCAGCGTACGACCGCGCATTTAGCAGCAACTATTTATGTTGTTGACGGCAAACGATGAAGTCGATCATATTATATATGACAACTTCAAATTAGGTTATTGGGTTCGTGCATTTGTGCTGACGCGTGTGTGGTTTTATGACGTGCCGAATGCGAGAATGCTGTGTTACTCACAAACAGATTGTGCGATTCCAAGAAATGTGCGAGAGCTGCCCCGTTCATATGTCTTCGTCCCCGAGTGTCTGCCCACGAATGTTTCAACTTATTCATGCAGCCCGAGTTTAGAATTGAAGTCTCCCGCGATGTAGAAGAGTGCACTGTATGAGTTGGCTGTAGTGACCTGGGCCAGGTCATTAAAATTTCATATTGTACTTGAAAGTCATTATCGGTTAGTCCAGAAAGGGGGCCGTATCAAATTGTCGAGATATTTTGGATATTCGAACTTGGATAACAGCTATTTATTCACACAGGGGCCAGTAACGCAATATATTGTCTGAGAGGGAGTCTGCGACAGCAAACGTTAGACCACAGTGTCTACAATTCGTGGTTAGACATATGAGTTTGAATCCGCGGCGCCGTTGGCGCATTTTGTCTTCTGCTAGCAGCAAAATGCTACCTTACGTGCGGCAAGATCTTCTGTTATAGCTTTCTCTTAGTTGATGATGTTAAACTATGAACATTAAATGTGGCGATTATCGGTTCGGATGGAGCATTTCTCCCGATTTAACGACATTACTACAATGTTGAGCGTCATTAGTAGTGTTCAAAATGCCTTCTCAGTTTTGATGCAGCGGTGATATCTTCATGTGCAATATTATTACTTGTGGCATCTCATCATCGCTCATTGCGAATATATTATCTGTTGTTTCAGTACTACTGTTCTAGAACGTTCTGAATCGTCAGTTTTACGTGATCTTTATAACTGTTTGCCGTTGCCATACGCTTAGTGCTTAGTAGGGTACGTACTGTTCGCCAGTAACTATTACTTTTGACAAGACATTAAAACATTCTCATCGTGTTTTTTCCAGCAAAGTGTTCCCCTGGTTCATACTCGCCAGCGGGAGGGGTGCAGCCCTGTACACCCTGTGAGTTGGGGACATTCGCTGACGTGAAGGCCACTGTCGAATATCGTCCTTGTCCGTCCGGCACCACTACAACTAACGCGGGGGCATCTCGCCTTGCTGACTACAAAGGTAGCTACAGTCTACTGCATTGATCTAGTTCCATCCAACTCAGTTTGCCATTGCTATGTTCTTGTGTGGGTGTGTCGTCCTATACTAGTTACGTATACACTATTACAGTATGTGCTTTTGTTGGTAAGATAATGGAATGTATTAATTATATATACTGACATCATGCCATGTACAGTTCTTCCATGCGTGCGTACGTACGTGCGTGCGTGCGTGCGTGCGTGCGTATGTGCGTGCGTGCGTGCGTGCGTGCGTGCGTGCGTGCGTGCGTGCGTGCGTGCGTGCGTGCGTGCGTGCGTGCGTGCTTGCTTGCCTGCGCAGTTCCATCCGTCCGTGCTGGTGTGCGTTCGTGCATTGTATACTTATATATGTTATTCATATTTATTAATACGCTATTGTGGAACATTTACATGTAAATACAATTCATCAAGGAGAACAAATGCAATTTGTCTCATTCAAACAAAATACTTGGTACTTGTGCCACACTATATATTTTTTCAGAATCACACATCCTTTTTTGTTGCAGCTTTCGACACAGGCTTTGTTCCAACTGCATAGTTTGCAGTTGCATACCGGCAATACATTTCCAAGACAACTTCTTTGACTTCCTAAATGCAAGAACTGACTGGAAGGAATTACTCGTTTATGCTCATGTGGCTTCTGGCATAGAGGTATTGAACCTTATAATATGTCTTGTAAATACTTCTTGGCAACTCATTCATCATTCTACGTCACCTGCACGTTGACTATGCACATTTAAAAAATATAGTTATTTGGGAAGAAAATTTAATGTTTTCTTAATGGAAACACACCGTTGATACCATAATATAATTAGGCTATAACAAATCACATAAATTAATAAATAAACGATAATATGTACTGTTCAAAGATAATGTTGGACTACTGAATATGCTATTAAATAACCGACTGTTTGTACAAATTACTGTAACAACTTAACCTAACTGAAACATATTGCCATATTTTGAGTTAAACTCGGGAGTACATCAGGTGGCGCCACGGGGCTGTTGATATCACATCAGATGTGAGACTGTTGCTTAATGACTGCATGTGAATATGAGCCATTCGACAGTTATATAGTTCAAATGCTACGTGTTGTCAGTACCTGTTATGTATATCAGTAGACTCATTTATATTGACCATGACATATGTAAATCCAGTGGCGTATCTAGGATCTCACAAAGCGGAGGCCAAAAGTGGGGCAAGTCACCCATTAGTTTACCATGCTGGCATGTAGCGACGTAATGGAAAAAAATCACCATTAAACCCTAAGGGGACATGCCCAATTCACCCTAAATATACCGTAAGATAATTGACATTTAGTGCAGCTTCACCTTATATTATAATCACCAGGAGACCATTTGGAAAAGTGTTTGAGCAGCGTGACATGAAGAAATTAAACGTCTGCTTTGGCCTCACTGGATTATTGAGAAGTCTGCCTCAAGTGTCCACACGGGTTTTACAAAGACGAGCCTCGACTGTTACAAACAGTTATGTAATAATCGACCGGTAATTTAATAATCGACCGGTAATGTAATAAATCGACCGGTAATGTAATAACCGACCATTAATGTAATACAAATTATGATGATAATCATTATGATGATGATGGTGATGATGATAATAATAATGATGAAGTAGAAAGTGATGATGAGGGTGATAAATCATTATGATGAGAATGACAGTTAAGGGGTCATCTTATTGACGACGATAATGATGATGATGATGATGACTATGATAATAATAATGATGATAACGATGGTGATGATGAGTTTGATAAATGGTTATGATGATGATGAGGAAGAAGATGACAATTAAGCGGTATTAGATATGATGATGATGATGATGATGATGATGATGATGATGATGACAATGAGGGTGATCATTATTACGATTATGAGGATGAAGACAATGACCCCCTCAGTCTCATCATTCTGCTCCTCCTCCTCATCGCCATCATCATCCTCGTGTTCACCCTTATAACTGCTAGCTATGCTGACACCACTCGACGTTCACAAATGTGTGATTAACACAGGAATCTCGAAACGAGTGAGCCGCATGTTTTCTGGGAGGACATACGGAATGCCGTTTACATAACCTCCCAGGTAACGCACGCCAGTAACTACATGTTGGCAAACGATAGGACCGAGTCAGACACAGTGGTAAGGAAAAAGGGAGGGTCATTAAAAAGGGTCATCTCAACAAATGAAAGAGGTAATCTACACTCAATTAAGGGATCATTTCAAACAGTTATTTAAAGGATCATTAAACATGCTTTAAAAAGAAATACCTGAACCTCATTTGATTAAATTAAGGGGTCATATCAAACAAGTTCTCACAATGCAATGTGATATTATATTAGAAACTTAAGTTTAATCGCAAAAATAACAAAATAAGGGATCAGCTGAAACAATTAAGGGGTTATCTCAAAAATTAAAGTTAATGGTAAATTCAGTCAACTAAAATGTTCATCTAAACGGTTAAAGTTGTTACATTACCAGCACCTAAAATTAAGGGATTCTATCAAAAACAAGTTAAATGATAATTTTAAAAGGAGTAATTAAGGGGTCATTTAATAATAAACTAGCTGATCATTTCAAAACATCAAATCGAGTGGTTGTCTCGAAAAATTTTAAATAAATTAAGAGGTCATCACATAAAATAAATGGATCTTCTCAAAAAAGTTAAAGGATCATCACAAAATATGTAAGAACAATTTAACTAGCTAACTTGATCGTCACAACAAATCAAGGGATCATCTCAAAAGTAAGTGTGTCTTCTCAAAAAAGTTAAGGGATCATATTAAAAAGTGTAACTAGTCATTATAAATGAACCAGCTGATCGTCTCAATAAAATAAGGGATGATTTCATAAACCAGGTAAAGGATCATTTAACAAAAACAGGGATCATTTAAACACTCATTTAACTGATCATTATAAAATGAAGCAGTCACTTCATATAATTAAGGGAAATCTAAACAAGTAGGGATTCATAGCAAAACACAAATTTAATGGATCTTCAAACCAATGATCTGGTCACGTCGAAAATGTAAGGGGTTATCTCACATAAAGTAAACGGATTTTAAAAATAAACTAAGGAATATTTTTTTTTTAATATAAGGGTCATTTAACAAAGTAACTAGCTCATCATCTGAAAAAGGTAAGGGGTCATCTCATAGAATTAATCGGTTATCTCAAAATAAACAAATAAGGAGTCATGTCACATACTTAGGAGGCCATCAAACATTAAGGAGTCATCTAAAAATTTTAATAATAAGGTCATCTAAAAAATCAGCGTCTTTTTTACGTTTTTATGTGATCGCTCTTTAATTGAAACATACCCTTTAGTTTGGGGGGTTCCCTCTTAATGTCGTAAATGTTAAATGTACCCCTAAATTTTATATGTTGAGTTGCTCGCTTAATCATTTAGACATCCCCCTTGAATAGCAACTAAAATCCATTGATATTTACTACATATAATCAGTACTTGTGTGGGCCGTTGATTCAGACTAAATGTCTAAACCATTTTTCTTGCATAAAACGTGGGCCAAACACATGAGACGGCCTTCCTATATTTATGTTCTTTGATTACATAGTAATAAAATATAATTGTGATATGTATATGCTGCGGAGTTACGCAACCGAACACTGGCTGCGCGCAGGTGGAGAAGAGAAGAATCGCCACGCCATTTTCGGTTATGTTCTAGTAAGACGTCCGCGCTTACTGCCGTTGTACTCAAACGTCCGCGTTTAATGCCGTTGACTCAGACGTCCGCGCTTAGAGTAGGGAACGCAGGAGCACGTGGAAACATCGAAATGGACCGCTGAAACGGGAACACGGGATCTCGGGGAACGCCTGAGTATATCAAGATGGAGACGGGCAAAATCAATCCCTTGCTAACAGCAAGTGCGGATCATATATGCACGACTTCGATGTAGGAAAGAGAGAAAGTAAGACGGAAAGAGAGAGAGAGAGAGAGAGAGAGAGAGAGAGAGAGAGAGAGGGAGAGAGAGAAAGGAGGGACATTTTCATTCGAATATAAGGTGGAGCAAAGTGTTTTGTTAATTTGTCATTATTTTTTCACATTGTTAACGATATATAGGCAAACCATTATTTCATCCGTCAACAGTATATAAATACGTCTTGCCACAATACTCTTTTTTCGATAGCTGTAGGATATGTGATTTTCAATCTCACTTTAGTAAGATGGCTCAAAACGTAACGCTAATTGACGGATCCATTACAATATTTGTCCGCATAGTGGCGCTTCTAGCCCTTTAGTTTGCTTGGTAACATGTATTTTGTTAAAAAATGAGTTGCTGCCGGGTCTGGGGTGGTGGATTACCCCCGAAATCACCCCTTGAAGTGGGCAACGTAATACATTTATTTAGGGGAACGACGCCAAGGCTAAAAACTGCTTGGTTAGCCATGATAAGGGCGAACATGAGGATGTTGAGGAGGGGGTGGAGGAGCAGGACGATGAGGCTGATGAGGAAGACCAACTTGTCTTCATCATCGTAATAATTATCATCCTCATCATCATCATTAAGATAAACCCTTAATTATCGTCATCTTTCTCATCCTATTCATCATCATCATTACCATTTATTATCTTCATCATCTTCTTCATCATAATAATTTTCTTCGTTTTTATTACCATTGACCGGTAATGTATTAATCGACCGGTAATGTAATACATCGATCGGTAATGTAATAATAATAATAATCTCATAAAAGTTGTGTACTCAAAAAGGTTAAAGGATCTTTTTCAAAAAATAGACATGTTGATTAAAAAGAACTGGCTGATCGTCTCAACACATTAAGGGATCATCTCAAAACATTAAGTGGTCATCTCATAAAATAAAGGGATTTATCAAAAAAGCTAAGGGTCATTTCAAAAATGTAAATATTCATTAAAACGAACAAGCGCCATATATCGGAAGTGTGGAAAACTAGTTGTAGAAATAAGCAGGAACTAGCTACGTAGGTTTGTCGACCTCAGTGGCGCTGCCCATGAAATATGGTTGCTGTGTGTTCAACAAACTTTTCCTAATAAACTACAGACGTGATATTGTTGATTGTAGTTGCAAATGGTTAGTTTGTAGTCATTCTTTTAAGTGCAGAACCCCCAAAACTTGCCTTTTGTTTCCATTTAAGGGATAATAAAGCAATATATAAAATTAAGGGATAGTTTAAAATTGACGACATTAAGAGGTAATCTCCAAAACTAAATGGAATCAAAACGTAAAATAAGAGTATCTTGCTTTAGATTAACCTCTTATTAAATTTGTTAGATGACTCCTTAATGTTCTGATAACCCACTTAACTTTTTAAGATGATGAGCTAATTACTTTGTTACATTTTTTAACTGATTCCTTAATTTATTTTTTAAATCCGTTTAATTTATTTTAGATAACCCCTCGTATTTTCGATGTGATTACATATTTTTTTATGACCCCATAAATTTGTGTTTTATTGTGAATCCTTACATGTTTTGATTCCCCTTAATTATATGAAGTGACCGCTTGAGAAGTCCCCATTATTTTATGAAATGTTCCCTTAATTTACTGAGACGATCAGCTGTTTCATTTGTAATGACTAGTTACACTTTTTAATATGATCCCTTAAATTTGTTTAGAAGACACTTAACTTTTGAGATGATCAAATAAATTTGTTGAGACGATCAAGTTAGCTAGTTGTTCTGACGATCCTTTAACTTTTTAGGGAAGACCCATTTATTTTATGAGATGACCCCTTAATTTAATTAACTTTTTTCGAGACAACCACTTGATTTGATGAGATGACCCCATAATGTTTTGAGATGATCAACTAGTTCATTATTAAATGACCCTTTAATGACTCTTTTATAAATTATCCTTTAAATTGTTTTTGATAAAATCCCTTAATTTTAGGTGCCGGTAATGTAATAATTTTAACCGTCTAGATGAACATTTTACTTGAGTGAAATTACCGTTCACTTTCATTTTTGAGATAACCTCTTAATTGTTTCAGTTGATCCCTTATTTTATTATTTTTGCGATTAAACTTACGTTTCTAATAATAATATCACATTACATTTTCAGATTTCCCCTAACTTGTTTGGGGTGACTCCTTAATTTGATCAAATTATGATCAGCTATTTCTTTTTTAGCATTTGTAGATTGTAGTGTAGATTACCTCTTTCGTTTGTTGAGGTGACCCATTTTAATGACCCACCCTTCCTTGCCACTCTGTCTGACTTGCCAACATCTAGGTACTGCCGCCCGTTACCTGGGAGGTTATACGAACGGCATTCCTTATGTCCTCCCAGAAAACATGCGGCTCACTCGTTCCGAGGTTCCTATATTAATCATACGTTTGTGAACGTCGAGTGGGTTTCAACTTGGCTAGCCGTTATAAGGGTGAACATAAGGTTGATGATGACGATGAGGAGGAGGAGCAGGATGATGAGGTTGAGGATGTCATTGTCTTCGTCCTCATAAACGTAATACTGATCACCCTCATTGTCATCATCTTCGTCAGCATCATCATCACCATCACTAAGACCGCTTAATTGTCTTCATCTTCTTCCTTATCATCATCATAACCATTTATCACCCTCATCATCACCATCGTTATCATCATTATTATTATCATCATGATCATTATCATTATCATCATCATCATCATCTTCATAATCATCATCATCATTATCATCGTCACTAAGATTACCCCATAATTGTCGTCATCATCATCATAATCGTTTATTATCTCATCATTACTTCTACATCATCATTATTAACATCATCATCATCATAATGATTATAATAATAATTTTTATTACATGATTGGTCGATTTATTACATTACTTACTTACTTAATCCTCTTGGCCCCTTCAGGAGCATAGGGCGTCAACCATGTTTCTCCACCTCACTCTCTTCTGGGCTATAGCTTTGGCCTCTTGCCAGGTGATTTATTACATTACCGGTCGATTATTATATTACTGGTCGATTTATTACATTACCGGTCGAATATTACATTACCGATCGATTTATTACATTACCGGTCGATTTATTACATTACCGGTCGATTTATTACATTACCGGTCGATTTATTACAGTACCGGTCGATTATTACATTACCTGTCGAATATTACATTACTGGTTGTAATACTCGACATATTACCTGCAAGTCATGCCCTGATGCCTTCACAACACCTGGAACTGGTTCGAAATTCCATCAAGAATGCAATGGTCAGCATGTGCATTTTCATATTAAATAACATATTGAATATTGACTTGTATGACTAAATACTTAAATTAACATCATGTTCTCCCATGGTGTATTCCACGTTCGCGAACAAAGGTTTATGTAGCTGAAAATTCAAACTGTAGTTTAAGCATTTGTCATTGTTTCAAGAACAATTTCCAAGCAATGCTGATAGGCTACATTGCAGAACACGTGTTCTTTCAAGTGTAATTTTCTTCACTCCGGGTAATGATTTTGTTGTGTTCTTCGTTGTGTCATTTTCCACTTTCTGTTCTAATTCGAAAAATAATCCATCACACATCAGATAATGTAGTTGTCATACCTCCATTTTATTCGCTACATACATGTATCAACACAGATACTTTGTTCATCTAAACTGATATTGCTTTCCTCCTGAACTGGGGTGCAGCCCTGGTGAGTACAGTAAAGACCACGTTTGTGAGAAGTGTCTAATCGGCTTCTATCAAGACCTGGCAGCTCAGGCCGCATGCAAGGGATGTCCAGACGGCGTCACGACCCTTGATATAGGAATGGCGCTTGCTAGCGAATGCAATGGTGAGTGTTATGATCGCGGTTCCTGTTGGGGATTATACACTGATATCCACTTGCGGCCATGCTTGTCTGGTCGGAACACTGACAGAGAACATACACTCAGAGACATAGAAGATTAATATCCAAAGTAACATACACCATTCTTGCTCTTGGTGTTGGGATCTCATTCACACCCCGCAAAATCAAAACAGAAAGCACAGGCGAACTGTTGAATGTGAAACAAATGTAAGACTATACCAAGAATAGTTTCTTCTTCCGGGTACGAGTCAACCCTTTCTTCAAAACTTACGGACTCGGTGTGTGTGTGTGTGTGTGTGTGTGTGTGTGTGTGTGTGTGTGTGTGTGGTGTGTGTGTGTGCGCGCGCACGCACACGTTCTAAAATGCTGTAAAAATAAAGTAATACAATATTTGAAACAAAGAGAAAAGATGATAGTGTAGAACTGCAATTTAAGGAGATGAAAAGTTGATAGTGGGAAAGCTACAATAAGGATTAATGTTACCAGCTGTAGATCCACTGTCTGAAGATCTCCAAACTTGGTGCTGTAGCTGCGTTGACTGGCAGGTTGTTCCAGTTGGCTACATAAAAAAATGTGCACTGGATAAATTGCTTATTGAATGGGGGAGTTGAAAAAACTTCGGAATGCGTGTGTCGAGAGGGTCTCACCAGGGGTATAAGTTGGGGGAAGAGGTCCTTCTACGTCTTGGGCATGACTGTATATTTGTACAAATCGTTGTCATACAGTTAATACCTGATGTTACACTTCCGTGTTAAAATCGAATGCTATTCCGGATATGTGTGAATGTTAGCATTGTTGTTGCTCACCACCCGGCTGAGGCACTTCTCTTCGATATCCAATTCATTGTTGTTGCTCACCACCCGGCTGAGGCACCTCACTTCGATATCCAATTTATTGTTGTTGACAACCACCCGGTTTTGGCACCTCACTTCGATATCCAATTCATTGTAGTCGATCACCACCCGTTTGAGGAACCTCATTCCAATATCCAATTCATTGTTGTCGATCACCACCCGGTTAAGGCACCTCGCTTCAATATCAAATTCATTGTTGTCGATCACCACCCGTTTGAGGCACCTCACTTCGATATCCAATTCATTGTTGTCGATCACCACACGGTTAAGGCACCTCACTTCGATATCAAATTCATTGTTGTCGATCACCACCCGGTTAAGGCACCTCACTTCGATATCAAATTCATTGTTGTCGATCACCACCCTGTTAAGGCACCTCACTTCGATATCCAAGTAATCATTCTTAAGGGGCCATCCACGAAGTATGTCACTACAAAAGGGTTCGTGAGGATGTCGTGGTAAACGTTACGGAGCATTACATGGGGTGGGCATATCTTGTTGATTATTATTGACATCAGACTGACAGCATAAATTACTGTGATAGGGAGTGCATCAACACTGACAAGAAATACAATACTATCCACCACGTGTTTTATTACACATATTAAATGCACATGAATATGTACAGAGGCGGATACAGCATTAATTACACAGACAAGAAATACGAAACTATCCACCACCTGTATTATTACACCTATTAAATGCACATAAATATAGTCATTTTATGTTATCGTTTATTAGTAGTTACACAAACCTACATTATATGAATCAATATAGACATTCATCGAAATGTGGGGAGGGTCTTTCTCAAAAAGAACGTAATTAATGTATGTCGTGTGTACATGCCAGCGTTATGAAGCATTACAACAGGTGGGCATAGGGTGTCATAAAAACGACATGATGTATAGTGATATCAAAAGCGAGGTTTGGCGTGATGGGAAGCGATATGTGCAGTAAGTGAAACAGAAGTTTTTTTTAGCAACAGACAAACACAATTGACACAGCGACTTCATTACTACAGGAAGCGGCACACCCAACGTCTGCAAAAACTGCAGTAGTTTGTATTTTATGGTGTAATCACTTGTCACAAATGCGACATCATTCACTGGTAAAACACTGACCCCGTGCATCCACACGAATACATCACACGGCGGTTCGGCGGTCAGAGAGCCGGACTGTCCATCGAGAGTACCGAGGTTCGAGTCCAACTACTGCCGTTTCGAAATGTAGGCAATTTCCTTCGCCCCACTTTACCGTGTCTTTCGGAAGATACACAAAAAAATCCATTGGTCCCTCATATCTCGTGTCTATTTCAGGGGTTTAAAGGTGAGCAAATAGAAAAAGGTGAGTAAATAAACCTGTGTTAGACTGGCAGAGCCAATGGTCTCGTTCTACAAAACATCGAACGGCCTGCTCTGACAATGGCTTAAATCAGGGTTCTGCAACCTTTTTGAAAGGAGGGCCAAATTAGTTACTTGGAATAGGTCAGCGGGCCACACATACACGCACGCACATGGAAGCACGCATGCACGCGCACACATAAGGATATTATCTTTCTTGTAATACGTACAATATATATATATATATATATATATATATATATATATAATATATATATATATATATATATATATATATATATATATATATATAATATATATATATATATATATATATATATATATAATATATATATATATATATATATATATTGATGTATGTATATACACATGCATACATACATATATACACATACACAAACTCACTCTCTCTCTCTCTCACACACACACACACATATATATACATATATACATATATATATATATATATATATATATATATATATATATATATATATATATATATATATATATATACATATATATATATGCATGCAACATACATACGTTGCTGTTGTAAATAGGTCTGATTTTGAACAACAGTTCGATGGCCACTATGCTGTTCAAAAACACACATTATTCAGTTTACGTGTTCTTGGCATGCCGCTGATGCCATGTTGACCCGTGTGACACTGACGCCTGATACTAAATATGTTGATGCTAGATATGTTGATGCTAGAGATGTTGATGCTAGAGATGTTGATGCTAGAGATGTTGATGCTAGAGATGTTGATGCTAGAGTTGCTGCGCCACCAAGTGTCCCACACCTGGCTGCAGACTTGACACTGCGAGCCTCAGTAGGTCATCCAAATGTCCATTTGTTAGATGCGTTCATGGCTTGCATTATACGAAGTTCATCTTCATTTTGCACTCCCTGTTGCGAGCCCTGAGATTGTCAATCGGTCAGCAAACTCCCGTCTCAGCAGCTCAATGAATGCTACGCGGGCCGTATGTTGCCGACCTCTGGCTTAAAGGACCTGAGCGCCTTGTTCAGAGGCAGATACCGGTGCTAAGTGAGACCATACATTAGACAGTTTCAGCTATAAGTTTTTTGCTCCCGACATATCTCAAAACTAAACATATAGACTGTCATTTGAACTTATCTAATAAGTACGGTGTTAAAGTAATTGTCGTCCAGGGAGCGCACGGGAAGCGACACCCCCAACGACAGTAAAAACTGCGGCAACTCGGTCGGACCGTCCATCGAGTGTACCGGGGTTCGAGTCCCACTACTGCCTTTTCAAAATGTGGGCAGTTGCGTTCGTCCCACTTTGCTGTTTATTTAGGAAGATATATTAAAAAGCCGTTGGTCCTCCTACCTCGTGTTTATTTCAGTGGTTCATAAGATGAACAAAAATGGAAAAAAGTTAGTCAAACAAATTGTTGTAGACTCACTGAGCCTAATTATAACAATGGCTATATGGTATACCAAAGTGATTTAACGAATAGCTCGTTGTAACTTAGTACTCAGTTCACCGACGAGTGCACACAAAGCGATCCCTAATAAAACTGTAAGGGCAACAGTTAATGATAAAGCCGCACGTATGCGTGATAACCTATTGATCATTGTAATTAAAACCCATTGTCTTCCGTGGAGCGCACAGGAAGGGACACCAAACGACTGTCAAAAAACTGCAGTGATTTGTGTTTGATGGTGTAGTCATTTGACACAAGACACTGACCCCGTGCATCCCACGAATACATCACACGGCGGCTCGGCGGTTAGAGAGCTGTCCATTGGGAATACAGATTTTTGAGCCCAACTACTGCCGTTTCGAAATATGGGCAATTTCCTTTGCCCCACTTTGCTGTGTCTTTCGGAAGATACACAAAGACAAGCCATTGGTCCCTCTTATCTCGTGTCTATTTCAGGGGTTTAAAAGATGAAGAAATTGAAAAAGGTGAGTAAAAGAACCTGTGTTAGACTGGCAGAGCTAATTGTCTCGTTCTACGAGACAGTTCAGGGTCTTGAGCACCTTGTTCAGAGGCGGATACCGGTGCTAAGTAAGACCATACATTAGACAGTTTCAGCTATACGATTTTTTGCTCCAGACATACCTCAAAACTTAACATATAGTCAGTTGAACTTATCTGATACGTATTCTTAGTGTAGTTTCAGTTATACGTGAATATACTAGTGCATAGCACGGGCCGGGCTTTGGGTCCAAGCCCGGCCCGGCCCGGCCCGCAGCCCGCCGGGCCGGGCCTGGCCGGGCCGGGCCGGGTCGGGCCTCTACGTCATTTCGCGGGCCGGGCCGGGCCTGGGCCTACATATTGCGGGCCCGGGCCTGGCCTGGGCTGAAAAATGTTAAACACATCGGGCTTGGGCCGGGCCTGGGCCTAGTGTGAGCGGGCCGGGCCGGGCTTGGGCTGGGCCTGGACATAATAAAAATATTCATACAAAACCCAGGTTATTAATTTTATTATTAATAAAAATTTATTATAAATTGTAATTCCGGTTAATGAATGTTTAAAGTCATTTCTTTAGTATTATATAGTTGCAAATTGAGATCTTGCATGGAATTATAAATTACACTAGTGCTTTATACATTGGAATGCAGTTTAACCTCTTTTCAACAATGGGACTTCCTATGGTATCATTTTAATAATGTGCATTCTTTTAATAGAGACATTTCATATGAAATATATGCATAGTCGCATTCCCATATCTTTGTATTGTAATTCTTTAAACATGTACTGACTTTCCAAGACACTGTGACTGGAGTAGTGGCACTTGTTTCACTGGCTTCATCACAGATAATGCATGTTTCCCATCATTTTTCTTCAGCTCAAACTTAACTTCCCATCCCTTAATCCGTGATGTCTAGACTGTGTAAACTGCATATCTTTGGCATGTATGTACCCTTTTGCATATATCTAATGACCCCATACCAGGCCACATAAGTTCACCTGGCTGGAAGCAGCCAGCCCCAAATATTTACTTTAGACATATTTGCAGAGGAAATCAAGCCATGATTGACCATCAACGTAATCACCCTTCGACCAAACCAGAGGACATTCTATTGTCTAGGTCTTCCTTCCAAAAATTGCCCGCCTGAATGACCAGCCAACTGGCCACTCACTGCCCACTGCCCAGTAGTGCCAGTACCCACCCCAGTTGGTAATTGGTATTTTTCAATTGTGTGAACTAGTGACTACTATTTAGTATCTACAATTTCCCCAGTGCTGATTCATTCACACTTGTACTAATTCACACATGTCTCAACCTGATCTGTATCAGGCTAGTGACTGCAGGCCTGCTGGAAATACCACTGGGTGTCAGTAGTAGTAGTTAGTACTAGCTACTAGCTAGACACTACTGAACAACAACTGACATTACTATTTCAGTAGTAAACATTATACAATGTTCATATATTATTTTTTTATTTATTAAAACAATAAGTCTGTTTTACAGTTTATTTGTGTTTCGCATTTCTTATAAGATTACAGTTTTCTCTTCTCTAAACTTAGCGGGCCGCGGACTTGCGGGCCGCGGGTATGGGCCGGGTATTGGCCTGACACTTGTGGGCCGGGCCGGGCCTGGGACAAACATTCACGGTCTGGGTCGGGCCTGGGCCGGGCCTGGGCATAAATTCTAGTTTGCGGGCCTGGGCCGGGCCGGGCTTGAAAAATTGCTGCGGGCCTGGGCCGGGCCTGGACTCTAACTGCTAATTGCGGGCCGGGCTTGGGTTCAAATTATAGGCACTAGAACATAGGTGGAAAGTGTAGTCTCAAAATTGGCGGGAGGTGGGAGATTGGTCCCCGAAAGCAGTTGGAACCGAAGTTGAGACCACTGTCATGCACCACTCTAGTGTATTTCTCGGCCTTTGCCAATCCATGCATGAGTGCTTTTCAACCAGTGAGCGTGTCCACTCGTTCTTAAGCGAATAAACTACAGCAAATTTACTGGTGATTTCCCTGTCTTGCTAAGTGATAACTGCTTATAAAAATGTTGAATACATGACATGTAAAACTTAAACATTATATTCATTGAAAAAACTTTTACAACGGATAAGTAAACTATTCACTAATTGTAACTCGGCGCAAAACATATGGAAACCATGTGACCGGCAAATGGTTTATTATGTAATATGACAATTATGTAACTTCTCATACTTCATGCGGCGACACAGACAAACTCCGTAAGAGCATCAGTTATTTATATGTTGCGGTGTTGAAATAATTGTCGTCCACTGAGCGCACGAGAAGTGGCGCACTCAACGACAGTAAAAACTGCAGTGGTTTGTGTTTTATAGTGTAATCACTTGTCACAAATGAGACATCAGTCACTGGTAAAACTATGAACACGTGCATCCACACGAATACATCACACGGCTGCTAGGCGGTCAGAGAGCCGGACTGTCCACCGAGAGTACCGGTTTTCGAGTCCAACTACTGCCTTTTCGAAATATGTGCAATTTCCTTCGCCCCAATTTGTTGTATTTTTCGGAATATACACTGAAAAGCCATTCGTCTCTCCTATCTCGTGTCTATTCAAAGTTTGGACAATTTCGTTTGCTCCTCGTTGCTTCAGATACTAATTTGAATAAATGAGTACCCAGCAATAGACAGTGGGAGGATATGAAGGAATAATGATCTTGCAATAAACGCTTCCCAAAGATGTCGGGTTTGCGTTGGAATGAACAGGTCTACCAGGGGATGAACTGTAAAGCACTTTGGACAGTTTCAATGATTGGATACGGTGCTACATAAGAACTACCTTTTGTTTCCTTTTATAAGCCGTAAACTAACGCCTTAGCTACAAAGAAACACCAAAAACTGCAACCCGAAAGGGTATAACGTTTCTCAGGGCTATGCTGTAGCGAGAAAAGCGCTATACAGGTGGTGGTAGTGGCTGTCGTATTGGATGTCGACGGTCGTGGACGCTGCAATGGGTGCACGAGTCGTACACAGCTCCAGTCGATGAGGTTGGGCGTGGCTCCGTAAAGACAAACAGTCTTACTGGCTGTCGTGTTGAGTGTCCCGCCTGCTGAGTTTCCATCTTTAATACAACTGATGAGGCTGAATACTGCGCAGTTCGACTGGATAGTTGTACAAAAGCAACAAGATCCCAAACACGTCACAGATGAAGTAGTGGCAAATTGTAGGGCAACGAGGAAGAACAGAGAAACACGGACAGTCTTCGTATATGATCGAATCAAACATCACTAACGCGTTATCTGGTCAGTAAAACCAAGGTTGTTTGTCTGTTCGTTTAACTATTGAGTGATATCTTGAAACGACGTGACCGGTTGTTATAAGCATGTTACGTGCATGTAAAATTAACAAACAGTTGGTATGTTGAAATACGCATGGGTTTCGATTTACGGCCCAAAATGTATCGTTAATTTTCACATGTGGTTTACAGTGGTGCATACGGGGGGGGGGATTTGACTTATTTTGTATGTAACCTGTTGCGCCAGCATGCTGAACCATTGGATGACTAAGCTTGCCCCCTTTGCGAGATTCTAGATATGCCACGATTGGCTTGTAACTTGTTTGCTTGTTTTCGGTCGTATTATGACGAGCGATGTCAGTATTTGTTGTTTATGTAAACTTTGGGGAGATTCGCCCTAACGTGACGTGTACCGTATGATTTCCTCTACTTTGAAATTGTTCGGATCCACCCATTTTCAATACTGGGATATCTTGCAAATATGTAGAAAACACATAGTATATAAAATCAGACATTTATTGTCGAGAAAGCTTCGACTGTGGATAAATAAGTTCGCGAAAACCCAATAGAAATGTTGCTGTGAAGAAACTTCAAAAACATTCTTTGGTCAGTGTCGTAATTTGGTTCTCGGAAGGGGGACACAAGCTTTTTCACCCATCATTTGGCTATGCTACGACATTGTAACTCAACAGGTTATACAGACACGATTATAATCCCGAAACTAATGTATGAGCCATGACCCATACTGGCCCAATGCACAACAACAACAGCTACAGCTGTAATTACACAGCAGCCGTGTTTGCATCCCAAGTGGGAAACAAAAAATAGGTTACAGGTTTGTTTTGTTTGATAATGACTGAATAAAAAAAAAAATCGGTCTGTAAAGAATATCTTTTTAGTCGTAATAATCTAGTTGCCATATTGATCCTAGTTTTAATCTGATGCAAATGTATTACATCTATGAGTTATGTTTATTTAGGTATTATGTAGTTATGTATCATACGATATGTTGCCTTTTTCATGTAATCATGTTGCGGGTTTAGTTGAAACAGGCTGGACGCCTTCAATGACGTATAATATATAACGGATAACATACAATAACATATCTTGGAAACGCTGAAACATACAAATTTGTTTCGTAGTGTTTTGTGTGAGAGAGATCTGTATAATAATCAACGCACCTAATTTGTTGTGATTATGGTTCGTGTTTCGAAAATGTGTGTTTATAAAAAAAAAATCAATTATCCCCGGTCTCCTTTACTCTCTCGGAAAAACCGTTCCTGTTGCAATACAGCCATTTCGTATTTCTAAGGTTTGCAATTAAAATGTCGCAAGACATATATAATAATGACTTGCCGTTCTATCAAAGACACGACATATTTCAGATTCACGCGACATCGCTTTGTAGTTCTTCTGGGCATATATCTCAAGTTACGTTGGTTCAGTGTTCCGTCGGTGCCAAACTAGTAGAGTTCAGGAACAATCACCTTATTGAAAACGCAGTACCCTCAATATTCCAGGGTGAATTCGCTCCATATCACTGGCCCTGCATGTAACTTATGTTATCAAAATACAGTCGACTTTGGCTATTTTTCCTACTTCCCGTACTGGGATTCTTACTAAACAATGTTCCAGTGGTCAACTTAGAGAACAGTCCAGTGAATTTGCAATGGTGAAAGTCAAAACTAAGTGACGTTCGTTTTCTGTTTCAGGAAAACAATTATGTTAGCATTGATACGGATCAGCATATTTGCCATAATATCCTATGTGATAATAATCTTTGTGGTGTTGAACGTCTACGACAAGGTGCCACAGTTCAAGCGTCTTACAAAGGTGTTTTCTCCAACATTGATCAGTGTAGGAATAAGTAGTGAGACACATGTAGTGTCCATTACCAGGGCTGTTGGTCACATAGAACTAGACTCAACGCCCGGTCAATTCAAGTCGACCACGCCATCACGTGATACGCATACGCGATCACGTGACACGCTCACGACAGACTCAGAATCGTCTGCGGGCGAGCCACGTAAAAGTAACGAACCACCGAGTGAACGCGTCATTCGTATACTGACGTGGACTGAAATTTCACCTTCAAATCCATTTTGGTTTGGATCGAAACTGGAGGGAACAACTAAATGCGGGACACGAATTCCGTGTGTTTACACCAACAATCGGTCGGTGTACAACACAAGCGACGTCATCGTATTTCACACGAGATACATTTACGACTATAGTGAAATGCCGACATTCCGCCTGCCACGTCAACACTGGATAACGTATTTGCACGAGACGCCCGTGCGAAGTTTGATGACAGTGTTGTCACCTTACGAGTCTTGGTTCAACTGGACGTACACCTACTCGATGGACGGAGACATTGTCACACCATACGGAATATGTCTCCCGAATCGTGACAAGGTGACGAACGACCCGAGTAGCATCACGGACGTAATTAGACTAGTCTACGGGAAATCAGCTGAGTCAACTCCGTGGATTGGAAAACACGCACGACGCAACGACTACACTGCTATTAATTACGCTCGTGATAAAACAGACTTGGTCTTATGGGCTGTTAGTCATTGCAAGACTCCGGGTGAGAGGGAGAAATATGCGGCTGAACTGAAACGATATATTCCAGTTGATATTGTTGGCGGATGCGTACGAAAGAAATTTGATAAAAGCAAACAATCAAATTTGTATATGGGGCGTCTCTTAAGAAGTCATAAGTTTTACTTGGCTTTCGAGAACTCCATTTGCTCCGACTACATCACGGAAAAATTGTGGTCACATTTGTCACACGGGATAGTTCCGATTGTCCTGGGAGGAGCCGACTACAAAACCTTTCTGCCGCCGCATTCTTACATAGATGTTAAAGACTACTCTTCACCGAAAGCTTTGGCGACATATCTTCACAAATTGGACAACAACGACACGCTTTATAATGAGTACTTTGCATGGGAAAGAAATTACACATGCTACAAGGGCGTACCAGGAAAATCTCATTCATGTGACATATGCAAATTTATTAACGAAAATCTAAATATAACTAATACAATATCTGATATCAACCGATTTTGGAGCCGAGAACGTTGTATTCTTCCAGAACAATACTATGACGGTATAGCAACACTTTCCTATAATGACGCCTTTTCGGAGAAGAAGAACTTGGTATAAATGAGTGACACTGTTTCGAGGTTTCGTGTGAAATACTAGTGACTATATATATATACACACACACACACACACACACACACACACACACACGCACGCACGCACACACACACACGCACGCACGCACGCACGCACGCAAGCACGCACGCACGCTCGCACGCCCGCGCGCGCGCACGCGCACACGCACACACACACACACTCACACACACACATGCACTCACATATAGCATTGGCATGATTATTTCATGACAATTGCTATCTTATTGTGTTCTGTGTATGCCACATTTTAAGACAAATCATTTACTGCGACATCGTTCGGAACCTGTCATTATGTTATATTTAGTGACGATCTATATGCATAGGAAATACTGGATACTGTTAATGTAAAAAGACAATGTATACAGTAGTTTCAAAGAAAACAACAACACCAAGCAGCATGTAACATTAAACGGCACATATGATCAAGAAATAAAAACACATTTGGAATATCAAAGAAACGATTCCAGAATATACATCTAATGCAGACCAGGATAGGATTCTTAATATTAATGTCTGCATTGTCACAGGGCGTGAAACATGAATAATAAATAAGCATATATGAAGCATAAATTAACATAATTATGGTTGTCAATGAATATATCAAACATTTCTTTGACACAACACGTTACATATTACACTTTGCAAGTTTATATTTGCCTAATATGTATATTGACCATCATTTCATGTTTTTGTTTGATAACATTATATATATTAGTACAGCATTGTTAGCAGTCGATTTACTTTAGTGGACAGAATGAATGCAGTGTCGTTACAATATTCCAAATGTATTTGCATAAAGTAAAACCTTGTGGCAACTATATGTTGTCTCAATACTGACCAGTACAATTGATACTTTTAATATAACATAACGAATTGTGTGTAATTCTTACTTAAATCTCGATTTGTTATTCGATCAAACTGTTCACCTTATCAGTAGAAATAAGAGTTGTCATAGTATATTTCGCCTACTGCTTTGCCTTGGTCATGTATGTATATAGTTTTGCAATTTGTTAATACTTGATGTGTTGGTAAATGCAACTGCCAAAACAAACAAGTATCTTTCCACATTTTACTTTTTTTCAAATTACATACGAATGTTGAACAAGAAATAATGAAACTGAAGTAAGGTAACGATTTGTACATTGGCTTTTTGCTGTCTACCTTCTTCGTGTTAAGGTATATGAAAAAGAAAGTATTGTTAAGCAAAACAACAGAGCACAACTTTCATAGAGTACATGCACCGTGTGGGGTGGTTTATATATTATTCCAGAGTGTGGTTGTTTATATATTACTCCAAAAATATTTGGGCTCAAGATGTTTAAACAGATTCTGTGCTTATTCATATTGTATATTCACAACTGTTTCTATGCTGTCATATAGAAATGCGTGTGATACTGTTTCCTCAGATTGCGTGTTGTTATGTTGTGGTTTCAAAAAAACTCCTATATAGTGAAATGAATATTTCATGACAATTATGTTCTTATTGTGTTCTCTGTATGCGAAGGTTATAGCTCATTCATTCATTCATTCATTAAAATGTCCTCATGTGAGGAATTTGGCATGATTGACTAAAACGCTTTATGAACGTTTCTGGTGAGACCCATATGTTTGAGAGATAAGTTACACAGCTAGTTACACATTTTATTTATTTTACTTTCCCTGGCATTAACACCAAGTATAATAGAGCATCTTCCAGAGGGCACAGGCAATGGGTATGGAATGGAATTGTCCAAGTTACGAAAGTGCTGTAGGTGGACCCAAGTCCCGGTCGTCTCGATTAACATTCCGGTGCTCTAACACGCATATTGGGTTATTCCAGCGGTCCGCAAACTCTGGCCCGCGGGCCAAATTTGGCCCGTGGCCCGCTTTCAACTGGCCCGGGTGACCGTGCCAGCAATAAAAAAAAATTCAGTACCAATTTTACAGTTGTTCTATGAGCACTAAATAATGTGTTTCCTGAGGGTTTTCAATACAATTATGCCAACTGTTTCAACTTTACAAAACAGCCATAGAGCTTACACAAATTTGAAATATTACGAAGCATTAATTGTGTTGTTCACTTAATGGCATTTCGCCAGAGTTACCTTCATACACATTTAATGGCAACAACCTTCACCTTTGCAGTGATGTTCTCTAGGCGGCGCTACTGTTAATATAACAGAAGCTAACGCTCGATTCCCAGAAACCCGGATGAAACATCGCTTAATAACAAGTCATCTTCGACACAGCTAACATTGAATTTGTGAATATCAGGACTATGGCGTATATAGAAAAAAAACGTCGTTTTGATTATTCCGGAAAGAGAGCGTTTGACGCTGCCTGGGAGCATGAGTACTTATTTTGCTATCGCGAACATGACCAAAAAACGAAGTGTTTGATATGCGCAGAAAGCGTTGCTAATTTGAAACGCTATAACGTGAAACGGCATTACGATTCGAAGCATAAAAAGTGCTTTGACGGTGCATATGTGGGAAAAGACGAACGCATGAAGGAGTTCAAGACACGATTTGATGCATACTTGGGCGAGACGAAGAGAGTATCTGTGTTTACAGACACTTCAAGCCACGTTAATGAAGCCAGTTATCGCATCTGTTACTTACTCGCTCAACACCAGGTGCCGCTTACTCACGCAGAATTGTTCAAGAAGGCTTTCATGGCCAGTGCCGAAGTTCTGTTCGCTGGTTTTCAGAACAAAGATAAGATCGTACAACAGATTGGGAAACTGTCACTTTCACCCGACACATGTGCCCGTCGATGTGATGAGTTGAGTGGTGACATTTTCACGCAGCTGATGACTATGTTGCGAGCCTGTCCTGCTTTTTCACTTACTCTCGACGAAAGCACTGACAAAAGTGACACGGCACAGCTGATGGTATCTGTGCGATATTTCAACGAAGGTGTATCAGAAGACTTCCTGTGCCTGATCCCATTAAAGGGCACAGCGACAGCGCGGGACGTTTGCAGTGCGCTATTGAAGTACGGCAGTAGTAGGGATTAGGGGCTGAAGGATTAATGCCGGAGATCATGTGCAATAACGACTTCCGGTTGCGCGCGCGCTTTTAATTTAAATTTTAAATTTAAATTTTAAATTTTAATTTTAATTTTAATTTTAATTTTAATTTTAATTTTTAATTTTAATTTTAATTTTAATTTTAATTTTAATTTTAATTTTAATTTTAATTTTAATTTTAATTTTAATTTTAATTTTAATTTTAATTTTAATTTTAATTTTAATTTTAATTTTAATCTTAATCTTAATCTTAATCTTAATTTTTATTTTTATTTTTTTATTTTTTTTTCATTTTTATTTCAAAATAAAAAAAAAAAATCTTTAATAATAATACATCATCCACCACCCCATCCCCCACCACCACACTTGACCATAACGGAGTGACCAATACCCTAGTCCGAGTGGCGCGCTAACACCAACTACACTCCCTAACGACTGGAGTTAACTCTAAGCCCGAGTGTTTATCCAAGCTGTAAGTGCGAGATCAAAGGACGTCAATCGGAATGTTGTAATGGAGCCGAGCTTATCTGTGAAAACACAGCGATACTGTTGCAAGTACCGTGAGGCATAGCATAGCCAGTATATAGACGGTGGGACTTAAGACGTCATAAAATGAAAACTTTTAAATATACTGTGATGATTTAATATTTATTATGTAGTCAACACGCATGCCTACATTTTATTAGTTGGATGATGGAAATCTGACCGCTCAGATAAGAAATTGTAGCAGAGTGAAATGTGGCCATCGGTGTTTTCGTAGCGTAGTTAGAACTGCCGACAAATCTTTTATATATATTTAAAACAGCGCAATTGTACATATAAGGAAAAGTATATATATATATATGTAATTTCTCATGTCATAATTAAAATGTAGAAGAAAGTATATAGTGTTTAAAATATGTAGATATAGTCCAATGAATATAGCAATTATAAAAGTATAGTTCGTATTGAATGCCGACAAGAAACTGCGTCGGGAAATCTGACCGCTCAGTTAAGATATTGTAGCAGGGTGAAATGTGGCCATCGGTGTTTTCGTAGCGTAGTTAGAAATGCCGACAAATCTTTTATATATTTAAAACAGCGCAAGTGTACATATAAGGAAAAGTATATATATATATATATATATATATATATATATATATATGTTACCACTGGTCCGTCTCGTGAGCTCCAGTGTAGCGCAAATAATGTCATTTCACATACAAGAAATTGTTCACGGTTGCGAAGTGTTACACGGCAACAAGAGAACGACAGCGAGCAAAGCTGTCAATTGCCCAGATCACGCGCTGGTGAAGCGACAACATATATGTAGTGTATACGCTGATACCCGTGTTAATACGTTCGCCTCTGGATAACATACAACTGCATTGTTTCATTGCATTGGATGGAAGTGACCCGGCTATACTCGTGCATGAGCATTCAGCACAATTCAAACGTCTCTGTCGCGCGGACCGTCCGTCTACGCTCTACAGACAGTGTTTGCTTGCACTTTAAATTATATATATATATATATATATATATATATATATATATATATATATATATATATATATATATATATATATATATATATATATATATATATATATATATATATATATATATATACAATTAAGTGTACCCGGTGGATAATAGAGACATCACGGTCGAGTCGTGAAACTGATAAAACGTTTCCCTGAACTGTCAGATATTCGACACAGTACATGCATCAAAAGTGGGGTTAGGAGTACTCAGAAAGCACTATATAACATCGTGTATTTAATACGATGCATGTACATTTTAACATCATAAAATCAGTATGTATCGTCCTATAAACTTCAGAGGTGGTAACAGTTACCTGTCCAATTTCTATGTGTGCAGGATACGTGTGTGGTATAGAAAATTTAACACTGTTGAAAGCGCATATCAGTGGCGTTAATGTATGCATCATGGCGATTTGAAGAGAGTAGAAAATACTAGTCACACGCACTTGAAAGAAAAGGAACAGATAATATCGGCCCGAGAGTCAGAAAAAGTTGGCTATTGAAATTGCACGATCATTAATCCAAATATTTCAACGTTTGGTTAGTAACATGACAAAACATGAACATTCACAAAATATATTATATTATCATCAATATGACTCTTGGTCTCGGTTGTATTGTGAGGCACGACTGATTCAATGTATTCATGATTTAGTTACCTATATGCACACTGGTACACGCAGTGATGTCACATTAGTTAAATTACTATTAATGATAACTGAGAATGTATCAGAATCCCCCAACAGTGAACCGAGGGCCACACGTAACGCGAGACGATCGTACGATGATTCGAGCAGGCGACACCAGACGCGTGATCGATAAGAGAGACATCACGCGCTAGACCGCACTAAAACAACCGTTCAACGGTCATGATAAGAAAACCGCGCAAACAATAGCAGCAGGCCTATATAAGCTGCGCTGTCAGACCACTGGCTCATAACCACTCTCCGATTGCCCAGCAGAAGTCAAGTCGTCAGCAGAAGCAATGGCCGCACAACAGTTCGCCAACAACAACGAGATGACTCTGACACGTTTGCAGAATGAAGTAAGTGGAGGAATCTATAGATTTACACGTCCGTTAACGATAGTACAATGTGCCATGCAAGAGAAATATGTCGTTTACGCATCATGTCAGCATTGTAACAAACGTGTGATTCCGGAAAATAATGGGTATGTGTGTTCGGTTCATCGATGGCAACGGGTTCCTGTGTATAGGTTCGCTCTGCGTATCCTCCTGGCGGATTGGATTGGATCAGAATATTGGGTTACCTTATTCAATGAAAAGGCAGTACAGGTGTTGGGGTTCACTGGTAACGCCTCCATGAGCATGGCGTCAGACGCCGAGCGGTATGCAGCACTGACGATGCTGCGGGGGGCCTGTGTCATGGTCACCGTTAGGAAACGCGTATCGGGAGAGTATATCAAATACACCGTGTCAGAACTGGAAGTAGTAGCCGTGTAATTCTGTTGACAGGATGACGCCGCTGCTGCTACAAGCAGTGACGTCAGGGAGGGGACAAAGACCAGCGGAAAAGAGAAGGTAATGGAATGGTTACGTAGTAATAGTTTTGAAATACTATTCTCCTCCTCGGTGGAAAGTTGTTCACCACCACCACTCATTATGATAACAGATGACGAGGGGCAGGATAGTACTACGTCACAGCCCGATGTTATATCAATAAGTAGTAGCGACGAGATGGAGGCGAAGGTGAGTGGTCTAGATAGGATACATGATCGATCCGAAGCCATGAGAATCGAAAATAACTTTTATAAAGCGCTAGAGGTCGCCAGTGTCCAGTATGCATGTGATGAGGTGGCTCGCATAATGAATTTAACGGACGACAAGGAGTGTTACATACCATCGTCCGACTTGGTCCTGCACATCTTGCGGTGGCTAGCGATAGAGGTCACCGCAAAGTGTGGGAATATGCAGTGGCGATACGATGTGAAAGATTTGGTTAGAAAGAGTCTAACCGAACGATGCGCAAATATGCAGGGCGACACGGCCGATTATGCAGAACGATGCGCACATATGTATGGTAATACTGACTAGCAATGTAACTATTATTTCTATTCAATAGATAAGCGAAGGCCTGATACAACTGCGTAAGGCATACGAGGTAGAGGTGTCGACATCATCCAAACGTAAGACGTCGGACACGGAGGATGGCGACACCAGACAGGTGGGGGTGATGAAGAAACGTCGAGACACTTCCGCATCACCACCACCACACCACCACCATCATCATCATCAGCAGCAACATACCCTGACTACGTCGAATCACCTCCAGCGTCGCAGGCGGTACCATGGGAGACGGACGGTGATGATGATGATAATGATAATGACGATTTCGAGTTCAGTCCCGCGTCACCACTAACGCAGTCGACACAACGGGAGGAGGAGACGGCACCACCACCACCGACATTGTACGTCTTCCTCGAATCGAGCGTCCTACTGACTGCGGACGGCGGTGCAGTTCGTATACCGGACCGGTCAGCAAACCAGCCGGAGTCCTCTACACAGCAGAGGGAGGAGAGGCCGGAGCACTCCACAAGCCACACCTACAGCTCGGAGGATACACCAGAGGTGTGTAAGATGATGATAGAGGAGGCGGTGTCAAATCTAATCACATACACCTGGCGAAAGTCAACAAAAACAATTGATGAGCTGACGAAGACGATATGTGAAGACATCACGGCGACTATAATGTCGCAGGAATGGCACGAACTTATAAAAGATGATGTACGCATCAGCTTCCGCCGTCCGCAGTAGTTGAACATTCAGTAGTTGAACATTCAATAGTTGAACATTCAATAGTTGAACATTCAGTAGTAGTAGTAGTAGTAGTAGTAGTAGTAGTAGTAGTAGTAGTAGTAGTAGTAGTAGTAGTAGTAGTAGTAGTAGTAGTAGTAGTAGTAGTAGTAGTAGTAGTAGTAGTAGTAGTAGTAGTAGTAGTAGTAGTAGTAGTAGTAGTAGTAGTAGTAGTAGTAGTAGTAGTAGTAGTAGTAGTAGTAGTAGTAGTAGTAGTAGTAGTAGTAGTAGTAGTAGTAGTAGTAGTAGTAGTAGTAGTAGTAGTAGTAGTAGTAGTAGTAGTATTAGTAGTATTAACACTGTAGTTGAACAGAATATATATATATATAACCGCTGTAGAAGAATATTAGTATTATCACTATTATTATGTAGTTGAAAATTAGTACTATTTCTTTTCTGTAGGAGGAAGGTTATGACGAAGCGCTCGTACTACCGACAGTAGTGCGGAGACGCGCATTGCGAGGATTAGTGAAGATAATTATCGATTATATGCTAGAGACACACGACTATTAACAACCACCGTTGCAACGGAAAGTCATATTACAATATATCGTCAGTACTTATATAACCACGGTAGTGTATTGTAACCAACTTTATGTTATATAGTCTCTGTTGTAATGTATGACATATATATATAGAGTCATTTATATATGTATATATATATATATATATACACATAACGACTTATATAGTACATCATCATCATTTTACGTAACATCTGTCGCGGTGTAACAGCCAACAAGTTAATAACCATGATACTAGCCACTGGCGTATCGATAACCGATCGTAAGCTAGTGGTCACTGTCGAGGACATAAACATCCCACAAACCATCATGTTGTCATCGTATGTATATAAGTCTATCCGTATATATATATATATATATATATATATATATATATATATATATATATATATATATATATATATATATATATATATATATATATATATATATGTATATATGACATACCACACACATATAATTCTAATGTTTTAAATTCTCTATATCCATTGTGCTGCTTTGCATATTACATTTCGCTTGAGCTACATTACAGTTAATAAAACGTCATACAATGATTGGTACGTATTGTCAGTGGTGTTCCCCTCATCCTACATAGTTGAAAGAGAACCCGTAGCCATCGATAGTGGACATAGTAGCCATTTCCATAGGAATTAATCATACATCATCCACCACCCCCAACACCACCACCACCACACGCAATATATATAGATGTACTGAGGGCCGCTGTCTGTCAGTTGTAGACGAGTACAGCACCATGAAACGTCATCTATGTCGTCACTGTGGACTGGTACTCGACACGTAGTCATTCGACACCATCGTTGAATCAGCACTCGTATTCAGTGGCGCCACCAGCAGCGGTGCCACCTACCGATCACGCAAAGAGAAAGAAATATTTGTGTAAATGCGATGCAACGTTTGGGAGATGGGACGATCTGCAGCATCACGCAAGGTTCGTATGTCGTCTTAGTAATAGTAGTAGAAAAAAGACCACAGTCTACACTTGTGCGAAATATGGACGGAAGTTCAATAGACGTGACACCATGGTCAGACACACACGAACCGCGTGTAAAGGCGTCAACGAGCCACCATCGCCGAAGCGATCAAAGATGGAAGACACCACACTCCATCACCCACTAGTTACCGACGAAGATCCTATCGAACCGCCCGATCGACTTCCCTTCCCAGACGCTCTGTCGACGGACTTGTTAGACGTTGTTCGGGAGCACTGGTCTACCATTAGAACACGCGTAGCGAGAGGACCTATTCAGACCAGGTTCAATTACAGATTGACTACTCTAGACACGACCGTTCTAGAGACTCCTTGGAAGATCATGTTCCAAGAACAAACCAACGCCTTTAAGATTAACCTCAGCTACGGCTTCGTTCTGAGATACAAGAACACGGGTCGATACAAGTACTATCATTCCTCGCGCAATTGCTGTGGGCGCTACCTGGACGAACCCAGTCTCATCACCAACAGCAAGGACTTTAATGACTTTCTCGAACGCATCCGAGAAACCGACGTCTTGCAGTGGGCCATCAATCAAAGACCGAATTCTGCGTGGGTGTGCGAACTCGTGACCAATGTCACCTTCTTCGTCAACCTCATCATTGATCATCCGATAGGATGTGTAGGCATGATCCCTCTTCCAGTCTACATCAAGAAGAACAAAGCCGTCATCGGTCTGGAAAAGGAACCCAACAATTCTAAGAGGTACAGTGATAACCTGTGTCTCTTTCGGTGTCTGACCCTGCATCGAGGATGTGATCTATATCGATTGGAACCGGCGGTTAAGACGCTGTACGAGGCTTACGTCCAAGACGATGTACCCATGGAAGAATTTGACGGGATCACGCTGGAAGACATCTATCGTGTAGAGACCACGTTCCAAACGAACGTGTGCGTTTACAAGCTCGTCAAACCGGATGGAGAGGATGGAAAGACAACTGCCGAACTCGTCCGTCGATCGGTATGTAAGTACCCTACCACACTCTACCTCAATCTTCACGAGACAAATTTTTCCTTCATCCAAGATGTACGCATGTACTGTCACTCATATAGATGGCGGAAGTGTGATGCCTCGTTGTGGACACACGCATGGAAGCTACGCCAACACGAGAGCGTGTGTACGGGGGTGTGCGTCGAGTCTATCCTGGCGGTGTGTACCATTCGACTCCATCGGTGTTCGAACGACTGGACGACGAGAACATCTGAGTGTCCGAATCATTGCGGTACTATCCGTACCGAGCCACCTTTGACTTTGAGTTTTGGTTCGACACCGAACAACTTCCGCCTGACAGTGACCAGGTTCACTGAGTTGCGCGTCACGTCCCGCTGAGCGTCAGCGTGGCATCCAACATACCCGGGCACGTGCAAGTGAAATGTCTCTTCACGGACGGAGACACAGACAAGTTGGTGAGCACCATGATGGATATCTTGCGAGACATGACCAACTTCATAGCCCCTGGGTTCAGCTACGACAAGTATCTGAAAGCGTACGGATGCGAGGTGATGAAAGGTTATATCCCGTACGAGTACATGGACCGTCTGGAGAGACTCGACGATACCACTCTTCCACCGAAAGAGGCCTTCTTCAGTCGACTGAAGAACGAAGGTATTTCAGACGAGGATTACGCCAGTTGTCAAGAGGCCTGGTGCGACAATGGCATGACGACGTTGCGAGACTTTCTCGTCTGGTACAACAACAGTGACGTGGTTCCCTTTCTTCAGGTCATCGATAGACACTTTGCCTTCTATCAAAAACGTGGAATAGACATGTTCAAACAAGGCATCAGCGTACCTGGTCTGACCCTGCTGTACCTGTTCAACGACCTTCCAGAGAAGACCTACTTTACCACCTTCAACGAGAAGAATAAAGATCTTCATAATCTCGTCAAAGATAACATTGTTGGTGGTCCTTCGATGATTTTTCACCGCTATCATGAGAAAGGGGTCACCACACTACGTCAGAACGAGTACGGAGAGGCTGCTCATCCATGTCGGTCGATCGTCGGATACGATGCGAACGCGCTGTACTTGTGGTCGCTCATGCAATACATGCCTATGGGATGGTACACGCGACGACGGGCAGAGAACGACTTCCGACCCGAATAAGGGCAGCTATACGGACAGATGGCTGCAGAATGGTTGACATGGGAATCCGAAAGCACGGGACGTCCCATACGACATCAGATCAACGGGCGAGAGAAGAGAATAGGCAAACGTCTGGTGGATGGATGGTGTAGCGAGACGAACACAGCTTATCAGTTCCAAGGTTGTTTTTTTCATGGCTGCCCGTGCACCCGAGAAGAGGTGAACATGGCGCAATTACTCGCCGATAACCGAAAAAACACCGCCTAACTACGTCACTTTGTCAAGGTCGTCGAGCTGTGGGAATGCGAGTGGAAAGAGATGATACGAGATCCGGCCGTAAAACAGTGTCTGGATGCTGCATTTCCCCGACGTCGACACGCGCGGTGGACGATGACGTCGCAACAGATACTGAGCGGCGTGCGTGCAGGAACCGTGTTCGGTATGATCGAGTGCGACATTTGCGTACCGGAAGAATTGCGTGAGCACTTTGCCGAGATGCAACCCGTGTTCAAGAACATCTGTCTGATACGAGAGGATCTCGGACCGTTCATGCGTCGATACGCCGAAGAGCACAACATCATGTCGACTCCGAGACGCATGCTCGTGGGTAGTTATCGTGGTGATAAGATATTGCTCGCAACGCCCCTGTTGCGATGGTATCTTGACCACGGTCTCGAGGTGATGCATGTCTACCAGGTCATTGAATACGATACTATTCCATGCTTCCGGCGGTTCGGTGATGCGGTGTCCACGGCCCGACTCGAGGGAGACGCCCACTCACACAAGACCATCATCGCGGATACCATGAAGTTGCTGGGGAACTCGGGTTATGGAAAGACCATCACCAACGTAGACCGACATCGTGACGTCAAATACTGCACGGGGAAGACGGCATCGCTCATGGCCAACGATAGACGGTTCCGGCAACTCGACATCGTCGTCGACGATGCGTACGAGATAGAGATGAGTAAGAGAACCGTCACGTATGCCTTGCCAATACACGTTGGATTTTTCGTTCTACAGTACGCCAAGATGCGCATGCTGCAGTTCTATTACGACTTCATCAACAGATACGTGGAGCGCCCTCTGTTCCAGTACTGCGAGATGGATACAGACAGTGCCTATTTGGCCTTGGCCGGTGAGTCCGTCGATGCCCTCGTGACCCCAGAACTACGAGATCGTTATTTCCGACATCGTTCCGAATGGCTCTCGTCCGAATGTTGCGACGAACATCGGAACGAGTACGAACGCTGTCGACTCGCCGATCGACCGTGGGTCGGGGACGAGGCGTGCTGTAAGGCGCGCAGAGCGTTCGACAAGAGGACACCGGGTCTGTTCAAGGTCGAGTGGTCCGGCGATGGGTTCGTGGGGTTGTGTAGCAAGACGTACTATTGTTTCGGCGCCACCGACAAGTACAGCACCAAAGGACTGAGCAAACGTCACAACACCATCGACAAGGATGCATTCCTGGAGGTGCTCACCAACCATCGGAGCGGAAGTGGAACGAACCGCGGATTCCGGGTGCATAACTCGACCGTGTTGACGTACGTGCAGGAACGGGCGGCCCTCACATACTTCTACGCCAAACGCGTGGTGTACGAGGACTGGGTGACCACGGGTCCGGTGGACGTGCAGATAAGACAGTGCACTCTTGTCTTCTTTCATAAGCGATCATGGATGCACGATGGAAACATCCCTTCACGTGTATCGTCGCCGGACCAACTGGATGCGGTAAGAGTACTTTCGTGACGCGTATGTTGCGTCACGCTGCAGCGATGATCGATCCACCTCCCGAAAAGATCACGTGGTGTTACGGAGAATGGCAAGAGGCTTACGCAACGATGGACTTGGTCGACGTGCGGTTCGAGGAAGGGTTACCGACGACGACCATGTTTTAATCGACAACGAGGAACCTCATCGTCTTAGACGATCTCATGGTAGAAACGGACGAACGGGTCACGACCTTGTTCACTAAAAAAAGTCATCACAGTAACACATCCGTGCTGTATCTTGTACAGAACCTGTTCCCTAAAAACAAGGAGAGTCGTACCAACAGTCTTAACTCTCAGTACATGGTGGTGTTCAAGAATCCACGCGATGCAACGCAGATGTCACATTTGGCTCGTCAGATGTATCCGGGACGCGTGAAATTCGCGCAAGATGCTTTCAAAGATGTAACGGCGGTACCATATGGCTACGTGTTGATCGATCTGAAAGAGGACACGCCCGAAGATCTACGCTTACGTACGACCATTTTTCGCCGTGTCCAATGTCAAATGGTACGCTGAATGTGTGTTCGAGTCTTCATTCGCACGATGTCCGAACTGGTGAAAAGACACATCCTGTGTATACAGGCGCTGAATAGATACAAAAACTACAAATTGAGAAGAGCCATCCTCGCCAACGCTGACGCCGATCTCATTTGTGCTCTGGTCGAGTGTGCCTATAACATCTTGAAAGGGAACGTTCCGTTGACTCCGACACAGAGGAAGCGGTTGAAAAAATACAGGAAAGAACTGCGCGAGTTGGCTAAGAGACGGTTGCCCATCGCGAGGAGGAGACACATCCTACAAGAACAGACCGGTGGTTTCCTATCGGCTTTACTAGCTCCGTTGGCAGGCTCGGTGATTCTTCCCTTGCTCAGAGAGGTGCTCGCATAGATGGAGCACGCGCGAAAAATGGCTTTGGTGGATCCGCGGTTGTTGGAGACCCTTCGATCACCACCACCACCACCACCACCTTCATAAAGGTTGGTAAGGTCATGCAAGGACTCGACGTCGAAATGACCTCCATTCTCGATCAAAAACACCTAAATGATGGGGACAAAGTGAAAATGTACAATCAGGTGTTGCAGCGATACAACCATTTGTCCGATCGACGCGACAAACAGCCGACACGAGTGGTTGTGGTGAACGATGATGCAACGACAGAAACATCGACACCGGAAAAGCCGGCAGCAGCAGCACCGACAACAGCAGCTCCCTCTACCATAGAGGCTGACATCGTGGACAGTGTTCCAAAGGCCATGAAGGTTAAGGTCAAGAATTGATGGATCGTCTCAAAACCCAGCTCTCGTGGACCGATCGATGCGAATTGATGCACAGCGGTACGCCGGTGCCTGGAAGTAACATGGTGGATCTTGTGAACGATGTATTGCGAAAAAGAAGAAAGAGCGATTCTGTAGGATGGCAAGCGTTCGCGCAGCAGCTCAAACGTATCAACCTACCCATGGAAATGGTCAGTAACGTCGAACGGAGACACTACATGCGACAGACGGCAACGACAACACCGGTGGCGGTGACACCCAGAAATCGTCCGTTACCGCGTTGGACCCCCTACAGTCGTTAGCACGTGGAACAGTCCAAAAGTCCTCGAAAAAAACGTCAGCGTCGGTTGCCGTCACTGGATGGTTGGGAGTCCTTTTAAAAGATTTGTGCGCTACGACGATTCAACAGTTAACCATGGTATCGGTAGTGGACACATATCGCTTGGTATTTCTAGGAGTGCTGTGCAAGACCGTCGACTACTACCCACTGACAGGAGTACTTGTCTCCATGCTGTACATGACCGCTGACTACTACCCGCTCGCGAAAAAAGTCTTGCCGCTACTTCGATGGTAGGATATCGACCTATCGTCGTGGGAGTACTGTGTTGTATCCTACTATACATTATCGCACTCGTCGCTAGATATTACCTCAGTTCGTCTCCTATGGTCGTGTGGGGTGAACCATGGGGCGTCGAGTCGAAGAATCACTCAAACGCGTCTACTTCGATCCGAAACGCGTCGGAAGTTATGGTGGGGTCAACGCACTGAGATGTGTCACGCGCGCACCAGTGAAAGCCGTCAAGCAATGGTTGTCGGAACAAGACGCGTACACCTTACACAAAAAAGAGAATTCGATTCAAGAGGCGACGTTTCATCGTGGGTGGACGCAACCACCAGTGGCAGGCCGATCTCGTCGACTTGTCAAAACTGAAAAAAGACAACGACGGATATGTGTTTCTGTTGACGGTGATCGACGTCTTTTCAAAACGGGCCTGGTGTGTTCCTCTGAAAAAACAAGTCGGCGTCGTCTCTGGTGACGGCATTGAAAGGATTGTTGGTTAACATCGCGCCTACAACCTTACAAACAGACAAAGGTTTGGAGTTCCTCAACAGATCCGTGAGGCGTTTGTTGAAGGAGCACGGTGTCCATCATTTCTCCACTCATAACGAGGAGACCAAGGCGAGTATCGTCGAAAGGTTCAACAGAACGCTGAAGACGCGTATGTGGCGATACTTTACGAAATATCAAACGATGCGGTACATCGACGCGCTACAGGATTTTGTGCAGTCGTACAACGACACCTATCATCGAAGCATAGGCATGGCCTCTTCGCAAGTGAACGCGGCGAATCAAGAGGAGGTGTGGCAGCGCTTGTACGGTGACGATGGTAAGGGTGTACCAAAGTTCAAGGTGGATGATCGCGTGCGCATCAGCAAAGCGAAGCGGCGGTTCGAGAAAGGGTACATGGCAAATTGGAGCGAGCAACTCTTCACGATACGCGAAGTTCACGCCTCCGATCCACCCGTGTACCGGTTGGTCGACGATCTCGGTGAGGTGCTGGACGGAACCTTCTACGAACCGGAACTACAGAATTGGTCTCGAAAGATAAACTGTACCGCGTGGAATCGGTGCTGCAGCGACGGAAGGTGGGAAAACGAACGGATTCGTTAGTCAAATGGTACGGCTACCCCACTTCGTTCAACAGCTGGAGCGATGCCAAGGCGCTCGTTCGGTATAAAGAGTAGTTACGCGCCTGTCGACTCCTCATTCCAACGATGTCCATCGTCGAAGAAGACAACGAAGGGATAGACGTTACGGACGACAACGAGGTTGTTGCATCGCGTTGGCACCTCTTCGGCACCGATTGTCCCAAGGCAGAAATCGTGTTCTTGTGTCAGGTCGTCGTCTTGTACACGATCATCGCGGTCAGCATCTACAATCTGACAACCGGTCACACCGACTCTAATCTGTGGACGGCGCTGTTGAGTAGTTTTTTGGGCTACCTGCTACCCAACCCATCCGTGAAACGGCTGATTTCTACCTGACGTAGCCTAGCAACGCGTCGATGCACCTGCATCCCGACAACACGTTAGCCCATTACGTCACGTCCTTACCGCAACGCATCAGTCTGTCTGACGAATGGGAATGTGGGTTGGTGGAGATCCAGTACCCGCACGATTGGTACAATGTCAGAGAGAAGGATTCTTGGTTCTTCCTCTCGGAAAGCTCTAGCGATGGTCATTCTGTTGGAGGCATAGCAACGGGATATTACGACGGATCTCGTAAACTCATACGAGCCATCAACCGCTCGCTAGAGGGTATCGATGTACGTCAAAGAGTGAAATTAAGCTACAGCGACATCACTCAAAAAGTATCCGTACGAATGTCACCGAGTACCGAATTCTATGGGAGTCATACTAGGTCTCGACGCAAGGACCATCCGTATTCCTGAAAGTCACGTGCCGCTAGATGGTGATGGACAGTTGTACACCTTCGTGAAAGAAGGGGATTCTGTGGTGGATATGAAGCAAGGGTTCGAGTCACTCTACGTGTACACGAACGTCGTGGAATCGCGCGTCGTTGGCGACAGTCTCGTACCGCTGTTGAGGATTGATACAAGGCGAGCACGGACATACGATCTCGAGACATTTCGAGCACGTTCAGTACTTGCCCTTGTTGCGCAAGGAGTTTTTTTTAACATCGATATAAGAGACGATACCGGACATGCCGTGCCATTCGAACGCGGCAAGGTGACGGTGACGCTTCATTTTCGACGTCGCAATACTGGTCTGTTCTGAAGAATGAATTACAACGATTATTACACCCGACAGGCGGGAGGTGCTCTACCCTACTTTGTCGGTGCCAGAGTGCAACGAGGACACGGGTTGGGTTGTCTGTTCGGAGGTCTGATTCGGAGCGCCATGCCACTTATCAAGCGTGGAGCCGTGGCTTTGGGGAAGGGGGCGTTGAAGACCGGCTTGTGCATAGCCGACGACGTCATGTCCGGTCAGAACATAAAAACGGCGGCCAAACGACGCGCCACCGATGCCGGTAAAGATTTGATACGCGGTCTGTTGACGACTCCTGGCGTGCGACCCCAGAAACGTATAAAACGCGCGACAGCACCGCGACGGGTCAGTGCAGTGAAAAGACGTCGTAAAGCGCAGACGATTCGTGAACGTGACGTATTCGACGATGGCTTTCGTGCATAGACAATCTTGCGAGGGGGTCAAGAGCGAACTCGATCTCTTCGGCGTGCCGCCGACTCAGACCAGCATCAAAGACGCACAATGGGTGGAACACCAACCGATGGCCTCCCTCGAGTCGGGTGGTCCCATAGAATTCTTGCTACCTGGATCGGGAGACACTTACCTGGATCTCGCCAGCAGCTACCTGCACGTGCAAGCGAAGCTAACCAAAGGCAACGGGACGCCTCTCGACCCCGACAACGCTGTGGCTCCGGTGAATAATTGGTTGCATTCGTTATTCAGTCAAGTCGACGTCTACCTAAATGGCACGCTCGTGACTCCTTCGACAAACACGTACCCGTATCGCGCCTACATCGAAACGCTGTTGAGTTACGGCAGCGAGGCCAAAGAGACTCTGACGAGTCAACTGTGGTACAAAGACACCGCAGGTCGCATGGATGCCGTCAACTTTGTTGACGAGGACGTAATGAACCGAGGGTTGGTGTCTAGGCGAGCGCACGTCACGCAGAGTCGTGTCGTTGACATGATGGGACGACTACACGTGGACCTGTTCCTACAAGATCGTTACCTGCTCAATGGCGTCGACGTCAAGATACGACTGGTGCGAAGCAAGGACACGTTCGCGCTCATGGCCGGTGGTGGCAACCTCGATTATAAATTACACATCGTCAACGCCACCATGTTTGCGAGGAAAGCCACACTGAATCCGACCGTTCAGATGGCGCACATCAAGGCACTGGACAAGGGCACGGCCAAGTACCCGTTGCGTTCCGTCGACTGCAAAGTATACTCCATTCCCACAGGGGCCATGTCGCACACGCACGAAAACCTGTTCCTCTGTACCCTACCGAAACGTCTGGTGCTATGCTGCATCGACAACGACGCGTACAACGGTTCGTATGCGAAGAACCCGTTTCACGCCAAGCACAACAACGTCAACTTCCTCGCCGTTTACGTGGATGGTCGACAGGTACCCTCCAAACCACTCCAGCCGAATTTCGACGAGAATCAATTCAACAGAAGTTACCTCAACCTGTTCACATCGACTGGCAAGGTATTACAGGACGAAGGGAACGGTCTTACTCGTGACGACTTCCGTGATGGGTACACCTTCTTTGGTTTCGACCTGACCCCGGACGCGTGTGATGGGTCGTGCTTCCATCTGGTACAAAAGGGCAACCTGCGCATCGAGATGCATTTCGCTGCAGCGCTCCAACAGACCATCAACATCGTCGTGTAGGCAGAATTCGAATCGGTGCTGGAAATCGACAAGAGCAGGAACGTCATCTACGATTTCTGATGGAGACAAGCCAGATTGCACGTCTCCTGATGAGAGACGCACGAACTCGTTCGATCGTTCGCGACGTCGTACCCAAAGACGGATTGCCTACGATGATCGATGCTTTCCCGTTCGCTTTCGAATGCAATACTCACGACGGCGATAAACCCGGTCAACATTGGATCGCTCTCTACGTGGATGCCAACAGACGCGGTGATTATTTCTGCTCGTACGGACTACCACCGCTACACGGTGCATTTCGCGTGTTCCTGAACGAACATTGTTCCGAGTGGAGTCACAATGCCAAGAGACTTCAGAGTCCTCTATCTAACGTGTGCGGACAATACTGCATTGCTTATTTGGTGCTTCGGTGTAACGGTATACCGATGAAGGCTTTCGTCAATACATTTGGTAGCGATTTAGTAGCAAACGATTGTCGTGTGTTTGATTGGGTTAAGACCCTGAGATAGGGTAAAGTGTAATACACCATAGCTTATTTATTGCTTCGATGTAGTGGTAATAAATACCAGCTGATAGTATTTGTATTGTGATGTAATTAAATGATGATTGTGTGTGTGTGTGAACACAACCTCTGGCGTGATGGTCAACATCCGCAAGTCGCCTCATCATCATCACCCTCGAGCCTCTGGCGAGGTGGAGACAACCCTAAGCTCGCGACCTCTGGCGTGATGGTCAACATCCGCAAGTCGTCTCATCGTCATCGTCATAGTTGTAGTCGTAGTGATATTACACGCTACCCATGTTGTATCATCATGCTGCTTGTGTTGTTCAATAAAATACGTGTGCACTCGTACGATATCGTGTTTTGCTCGTTTCTCGTCTCCTCGTTGGGTACTTTGATCTCAGTTATTAATGACCACTGTTAGCATGTGCCCCTCTCTGGGTCAGAATTCACCGCAGACGACATAAACTTAGGGTTACACAACCATCAACACGTTGATGTTACACTTAGGATTATCTCCACTCGCCAGGAGGCGCTCCTACAGTCGCTAGGGGTCGCTCTGGTGTGCTGTGTGCAACCGGAAGTCATTAATGCACATGGTCTCCGGCATTCACCAGGAGTCACCCTACTGACGCTAGGGGGCGCTCTGGTGTGCTGCGCGCGCAACCGGAAGTCGTTATTGCACATGGTCTCCGGCATTAATCCTTCAGCCCCTAATCCCTACTACTCACGGCGAAGAAAATGATTTGACGTGGGAAAATTTGGTTTCTCGGTGTACAGACGGCGCGCCGAGCATGCTTGGTCGTCAAGCTGGATACGTTGCGTTGTTCCGTCAAGAAATCGGTAAGCCGAATCTGATATCATACCACTGCATAATTCACCAGCAAGCATTGTGCGCGAAAGCAGGCTGTGTTCAGCAGGATACGATGAAAACTGTTGTAGAGAGCGTGAACCTTATCCGCGCACGTTCTCTCAACCACACAAGGTTCCAAAATCACTTGGCTGCATTTGATGATGCAGAATTCGGCGATGTGCTATTCTACAACAGTGTCCGTTGGCTGAGTCGAGGCGCAGTTCTTGAGATATGTTCTGCACTGCTTCCTCACATCGTGAGTTTTCTCAAAGAAATTGATCACCCAGTTGCCCATCTGGAAGATGACAGGTTTCGGGTGCGACTCTGCGTTCTGACAGACATTTTCGGACACCTAAATAAGCTAAACCTGCTGCTACAAGGACGGCACAAGTTACTATGTAATTTGTAGGAAGCGGTGAAGGGCTTCGAGGGCAAGGTGACACTTGTCAAAGTTCATGCAGAAGGCGGCAATTTTCTGAATTTCAAGTTCACCAGAGAATTCTGTGGCGAAGACGATGAACGTATCGCAGACACCAAGCGGGTACTTGCTGATGTGCTTAACAACCTGGAGACCGCATTCAGCGGACGATTCGCTGACTTCGCTGCTATCGAAGACGTTTGCTGCTTCTTTGCAAGCCCTTTTACTGCGGAGCCAGCTATTGCCAAACATTGTCGCAAACGTTTGCTGTCGACGAAGCAGCGTTGCAGGACAATTTCATCGATTTCAAGGTGGTGCCAGGACAAAAAAATTTGTTTAATGCTGCGAAAGACGATCTCGTGCTTTTCTGGACAACGCAAGTGCCTGTGCGATTTCCAGTGCTGATCGAAGCAGCACAGAAATTTGTGGTGCTTTTCGGCAGCACATGGTCATGTGAATCAGGATTCTCAGCCATGAATCACATCAAGAACAACCTCCGGTGCCGACTCAAGGACACACATTTGAGGGATCTTCTGCGACTCTCAATCTCTCCGCTCTGCCCATAGTGCGGTCAGTTGTCGAAGAATATGCAGCACCATCCTTCGCATTGACTGCATTCATTAGATGTGCTGATTTCTCTTGCGTTGTTTCGAAAATGTTTCCATATTCTACTTGTTCAGAACCATATTTTTTAGCCTGGCAAAGCAGATAATAAAAGCAATATTTGTGGACTGTGCTTTTCCGTGCTTAAAAGCTTTGGCCTGTCTTAACATAGCACTCCAAATTTTTGCCCTGTTCCAAAACGTTTGCTGAACCCTGGGTTATTCCCTATGAAATCAACCAAAAACGGTAAAAAATGTCTCGATTGTTATTGCATATTATTGATAACAAACAGCAAAAATTTGATACATCTTAACACATACGTAGATGTAGCTTTGCCTCTGATCGTCTCAAAGTGCTGGTTTTGGGCTTTAAAATAAAAATAACGTATTGCCCTATCCACAGTTGTGCATCACATGGAAGTTGGGAAAAATGTTGTTGTGATGGTCAGGGACTTTGACATTGATATACCCAAAATGAGTCAACCTCGATTTTTATCCAATTTTACGGCCTGTTTCACTTCTGAGATTGCACGACACATTTTGACCTTGTTTCCGAAGTGATGCATCTAGATTGCATAACTCGAGGTGAAAACCAATAATATTATGCTTGTCCATCTGCCATTCAGTTGCGGTTCCCACTGCTTGACTTGCGCTCTGTCCACACTTGTAACTGCTTTTTTTAGGGATGTTGAATTGTACCTAACATCCATGCTGATATCGATTAGTGCACTTGCCAGAAGACCACACAGAACATTCACCTGTCTCGTTTTTTTCCTTCTTCTGCTGTAGACCGTCAGACGTGGACTGAGTAGTGATTGCGGCAACCCGGTTTGATGTGTTTTGCATTCCACTTCGACTTGGGGGAGGCGTGTTTATTGTGGCCAGAATGTTTCGCAACTTCGTGTTTCCTGTAGTTGAATCTTGTAGTCCTACATGAATGGTTATGTTGGCAGCACACCGTTTCTGCCCGTGTCTACTTCGGAATACAGCTTGTACATACGTGGCTTGTAGTGTCAGGCTGTACAGGACAATGGCCGTTGTCAAAACAAACAAAACGTTTTCTCATGTATTTCTAAATGTGGAAGTTTACACATGTCCTCTCCACTAGCGCACTCTTTAACGAAATCATTCCACTTTGCCCCATTCTTCTCCACACTAAGTAGATGCATTTCAGAAACTTCTTCAATATCTATCCATGCTTGCATCTGATGGTTCGTTGTAACGGTGACTGGCCTTATAGCAGAACACATGCTGGAATATCCTGAAAAATATGTTACAAGTTCATTCGTGCAAGTTGATAAAATTAATGCTTTCAATTGTTCTGGATTAACGATTTTCTCATGCTGAAGTAGCTCATATCGGCGTGTAAATACATGGATATCGTTGTAAACACTGACGGACATCACACGTGAGAGCCTTTAAAAACAGCTGGAGGTATCTGATTTTGATTAAACTTGGTCAGCATGTCAATGAGGTGATGGCAGTTGCTGTGAAAAACTTTCAGAATGTTGGATGGTAAAGTTTTTTATAATCAGACAAAACGTTAACATGGCCACCAATGCAATGTTGCATTGTGGGCTTACCTCAATAACAGCGCTACGTTTGGAATAAGAAATTCTTGTTCCAAACATAGCGCTGTTATATTGAAGAATGACGGTTTACACTAGAAGTAATTGTTTTTATATTTACTTTGTTTTGCCACCCCCTCCCCACAATTTCTCCTCGGATATGGACGAATTACTGGAATGACCCTAATACGCGGGCATCTGTGTTTCCGCTGAACTCTCCCGCCCCCGCACAATGTCTTGCAATCACGCACGAAAAGCAACAACAGTAACGACAACACATGTGAAGAAGGAGCAGATACCATGCATCCTTTTAAATCTGGTATGCCCTGTCTGCCCTTTACTTGCCTGCCTTTTAATGAGCCCCTCAACTGCTGGTATTGGTCATTCCATACTTAGGGGACTCTACGGGAACAGTTGACATCGTTTTTTCCTTCGCATTATTAAACTAAATAAGCGTCATTCCATTAAATAAGCGCCCCTTTTCTCACCCATTGGGGTGGCTAGCAGGGAGAGGGCCCTACGAAAAATTGTTGGCATTGGTCATTCCGTACATGGGGAACCCAAAGATTTAATACTGTTTTTAGCCTTGACTTCATTGCCATAAACAAATGCCCCTTCTTTGCACCTTTAGGGGTCGCTGGCGGGGGAAAGTTACACTTAAAATTGGTGACATTGGTAATTCTATACTCAGGGAACCCCACGGAACATTTGATGTTGTATTTAGCCTTGGCATCATTCCCATAAATAAATGTACTTGTTTGCACCCTTCGATGAGTGTTTACGGGGGCAACCCCCACCTCAGACCCGGCAGCAACGCATTTTGGGATGCCGTCTGGTTATCCCTTCAGTCCATGCACCATGGGGTCAAACCATAAAAGGGTGAATGCTGTGCACCTAATGTCATAGCTTTCAGTATTCTCAGAGCCATTTCCAGTATTTTAACTGACTTTCGGTAACATTTGTCCTACAAAATATACACCCGTGTTCGCATAAACTATTATATTTCATCATTTTAAACGCGTCATAATTAAGAAAACTGAAGATACGATTTTCTTTAATATGTGCATTTTTTATTAAACAATTAAATATATAACATGAAGCAGGGAAATTTTGTTTTAGATGCTGCCCATTAGCCTTGCCCTAGTGTTTATTTTACTTGACATGTCGGCGAACGTCGTGTCCACCGTCATGATCAACCCGACGTCTTCTTCTTCACTTCACTTTCCCATAACCCGTAAGGATCGTTGGGGCACCATTGATGACTTTCTAACCAGCTCTCTCCACGTTTCCCTGTTCTCGACAGCCCTCTGGGAGTCAGCGAACTCCATTCCTGTCCACTCTTTGATGTTGTCTTCCCACCTCTTCTTCTGTCTACCTCTTCGTCTCCCCCCTCTTACGGTACCTTGCAAGATAGTCTTTGCAAGGCCAGATGATCGTGATACATGACCGTACCACTTCAGTTTACGCTTCTTAACTGTTGTAAGAAGGTCATCATATGGTCCGATGGCTTCTTTGATCTTGTTGCGGACAGCTTCGTTAGTAACATGGTCTTTGTATGATATGCGCAAGATCTTCCGAAAGCATCTCATTTCCATGGCTTGTATCCTCTTCTGTAGATCTGCTGAGAGGGTCCATGTTTCACAAGCGTACAGAAAGATGGACATGACAAGGGAGCGCATCAGCCTTATCTTCGAACTGACCGTGATGTTTCTGTCGTTCCATAAGGGTTTAACCTTGTTAGTGCTGCTGTTGTCTGTGCAATCCTGGCAAGTATCTCCGGTTTGGAACCCTCATCTGTGATAATTGATCCCAAGTACCTGAAGCTTGTTACTGTCTGAAGTCTCTGTCCATTAACTTTGACCTCTGTGCTGATGCCTTGTGTGTTGTTCGTCATCAGTTTGGTCTTTTCGGCACTGATCTCCATGCCGTATGATGTAGATGTTTTTTCAAGGCGCTCCACTAAATTGACTAGTTCTTGTTCATCTCCTGCTAAGCCGTCGATGTCGTCAGCGAAACGAAGGTTGGTGATTGTCCTGCCTCCAATGCTGACAGTGCCTTGATGGTTTTCTAAAGCATCAGTCATGATCCTTTCCAGAAAAATGTTGAAGAGCGTTGGTGATAGTAGGCATCCTTGTCGAACTCCGACTGTTGTTCGAAACCAGTCTCCTATGCTGCTGTTGAAGGTTACTGCACTGGTGGCATTGTCATATAGGTGTTCAATGGTTCGGACAAGCTTGGAGCCAATGTTGTACTTCCTCATGGTTGCCCATAGGGCCGCATGCCATACCTTATCAAAGGCCTTCTTGAAATCTATAAAGACATGATACAGGCTTTGCTGATGTTGAAGGTGTTTCTCGCAAAGGATTCTAAGGTTGAAGATCTGTTCACTGGTGCTCCGTCCTGCTCGAAAACCCGCTTGTTCTTCAGCGATAATCTCTTCTGCCTGGGGTTTGAGTCTGTTGAGTCTAAGACGTCCAAAAAATACGTACGGGCACGTTTTTTAGGCGGCGCTTCGTCATGTTTTGATGTTGACGACTCAGCTCTCCGCTTCGTGCTAACCATTAATTTTTCTGTTCAGAACAACGTGGACCGCTTGACTGTGTGCGCATGCGTGATATCCGGTTCGTTGGCTCACAGTGCACACAACTCCAGCGTCTAGCGGAGATTGTGAGATTTGTTTAAAGTTTCCCGATTGGTGGCTCCACAATTTTTTTCAATGAAATGTAATGTGACCTAAAAGCATACATTTGCGTACGTGGTGTTTACACCCGGGTTCACAATTCCTCTTATTCCTCTTGCGGTTGAAACAAGTGACAACGAAAGCGCACAAGTTGTTGAACCACCTGTGGGTTCTTGAGTATACATATTCGAACCGTACGCTCCTAAAAAAAACCGGCACCAGGGACAGAGACACCAATTGTAAACGAGGACATCGATCGATTCCAACACCATGATTCGAATGGTATGTAGACACGCCCCTACATTCTTTATTCTTCAAATTTGGACGAAGTATTTACAAAAAAAGGAATGGACTTTTGCATGTGACATCAGCCAGCCTTGAAAATGTCACAGTTGCAGAACAACGAACATTGCTAGAATTAGGAATATTCTTGGGTTTGGTCTGGAAACAATGCCTCTGCAGCCTACCCTAATATTAATTATACCTATATTTAGCTGCATTTTTCACTAGCGCGTGACTGTCTTGTTAATTACACCATGTGTTATCAAACGATTATTACATCGTATAAGCAAATCTGTTGTGTTATATTATTGTCGTGTCAGTACAGTAGTACAATATTGCATTAACACCTGTTTTTTTTACAAACAATACATATTGAACATTAACACCAATATAAGTGGTAACTTATATAAATTATTTAAGATTACATATATGCTGTTGATACCACACAAATGTTTATTTGTATATAGTACACAGTTGTCACATTTTAGGAATGATTTATATTTTGACTTCAATGTCACAAAGTTTTATTCATAGCATGCTGATTCACTCAAATATACTTCTTTGCCAACAAACACACAACAGATAATCACTCAAGGTTACACAAGGGCGGATCTAAGCTTGTTGGTATTTGTAGAGCTAGAGGATCAGTTTCGGCCTTAAATTGAACGAAAATATCTTGTCCACATTTGTGCTTTCAACAAATGCCAAAACTGTTACAAGCCAATATCCAATTCTGACTCTTGTAGACCTACCCATGTATGGGCAGACTTGCATCATGTCGGAGCAAGTCCGCCCAGGGGCCGGGGCAAGTTAAGGTCGCCACACACCTATTTTAAGCAGCAAATACACAAGAACAGTGCAGTTTTGTCTTATTTTTATGTCCAAAAAATCACATTTGGTAGAAACTTAAAGTCCTCACAAATTCTGTGGTATCTATGAAATAAACAAGGCAAACAAAAAACAACGTTTGGCACTGCATCGGCTATAACAAAATAATGGTGAAATAAAATCTGGTTTCGTCACTTTTTTACTAGAACATTACACCAAACTGGGCAATTGGAAGTCTTTATTAGAGTGCATGTTAGTGTGTTTATGTTCGCAAGTGATCCTTAGCATTTTACAACATATATCCTAGGGACGAACTTGCCCCGTAGCACATAGGCGGACGTGCCCCAACACCTGGTGGGCGGCAACTAAATAACACTGACACCGGATAGAGCAACAATGCAAGATCCAAACAATATCTCTGCTATAAGGGCCTTACTGAGCACTCTGAATGTCTAACCAATGCCACTTACAAGTACTGAAATTTCATCGAAACAAATTTTTTCGGTCACCAAAATCAGTTTTCTAGTTCACAATTTTCCAGCCAGCAATTCGTGGACGTCAGTTTCCCGCTGCATCAGTGTTATAAAATGAAGGGGTCTGGGGGTCCTGCCATAAGGCAAGAGGGACCACCCATAAGAAAGAAAAATGTAAGCTTGGGGGGTCCCACATTTTATCGTTTTACCTATGCAATTACCCTTCCGCTGTTGCATCTGTTGCTGCGTGTGAGGCTACTCTGGTTCGTCTGTGCTAGAACTCGATGGTTTTCGCAGAACTCGACAGTTTTCGCAGAATTCGATCGATCTCGCAGCAAGAACTCGACTGATTTCATATAACTTTTTTGCAGGACTGGACATCATTATGTTGGTAGTTTAGCTGATTTATTCAGCTCACTCTATTGTCATTCAGTTAATCTCTGTTAAAAACATCGTAAATCATTCCACTTATATTATTGATGAGTGTGTGTTCTGTGGTTAAGGGCGCCATCTGTTGGGTGTCTGTAGTAATGCCACCAATGAGTGTCTAGTTGAGGCACACTTTACCTTGGCATTTTACTTCTAAGAATTACAGAGCACTGTGTCTGCAAGCGCATTACTCCAGTAACAATGGTTTATACCACAATTTACAATTTAGTAATTTAGCAGATGCTCTTATTCAGAGCGACTTACAACAAGTGCATTCAACCTAAGTTGGTAAAATAGCTACTGGTAAAAATAACTATAGGTCGCTATGATAGCAAGCAAGTTTGTTTCCATAAAAATAGGCGTTAATGTCCATTACTGTGTCTGAAAAGAAGATTTTTAAGAAGAGTCAGTGGTCATTTCGACTGCGCTGTATGTAGTTTGATTGTCATGTGATTTAATCGTGTGGCAGAATTTACTCACTTCTGCAACGGCACGGAATAAAAGCCAGTTGGCGGGCTTGTCCCGGGGGCCGACTAGTCCCGGTCTCCCCTTCGTGTTCCTTTGCCGTAATATTTGCCACGGACATAGGGGGGGTCTAAGACCCTCCTTCATGGGCTACGGGGTCTTGAGACCCCTAAGACCCCCTGGTTGCGCTGCTGTTACAGGTATCTCTCACAGGATATATACATTGCAACATATTTTAGTAAACACACACAATAAAACATATTGTTGAGGTTTTCAGCCCTAGACCTAAAGCAAATACTAAACTGTATTACTCATTTTGTTAACAGAAGAACGTGTGACTTGAGAGAGGGTAGTTAAAATATCAGTAAAAAGATGGCACATCTCTCCAAAGAACATAATATCTTCCTGGATACCACCCAGCCCCCATTTTTGGAGAAAAATTACTGTGCCTATTTCATTTGTCACCCGACAGTGTCTATGCGTGCACGTTCACGTTCGCGTGCGTGTGTGTGTGCGCGTGCGTGCGCGTGCGTGTGCGTGTGTGTGTGTGTGCGTGTTCGTGTGTGTGTGTGACCTGGAATTGATTGGACGTTATGTCTAGTTATATGTGATCAATAGCCCTTGTATTGGACACATTATGTTTCTCATTACTTATTCCTACACTGATCCATGCTGGAGAAAACAACTTTGTAAGACGATTGAACTGTGGCACCTTGTAGTAGACGGTCAACACCACAAAGTATATTACCAAATAGGATATTATGGCAACTTTATTGAACCGTATCAATGCCAACATTATTGTTTTCCTGAAACAGAAAACGAACGTCACTTAGTTTTGACTATCACCATTGCAAATTCACTGGACTGTTCTCTAAGTTGACCACTGGAACATTGTTTAGTAAGAATCCCAATACTGGAAGTAGGAAACATAGCCAGCGGCGACTGTATTTTGATGGAATAATTTATATGCAGGGCCAGAGATATGGAGCGAATTCACCCTGGAACACTGAGAGTACTGCGTTTTCAATAAGGTGATTGGTCCTGAAGTCTACTCGTGTGGCACTGACGGAACTCCGAACAAACGTAACTTCAGATATATGCCCAGGAGAACTACAAAGCGATATTTTAATTGCAAACGTTACAAATACGAAATGGCTGTTTTACAACATTAACTTTTTTTCCGAGAGAGTAAGGGAGACCGGAGATAATTGAAACACTTTTTATTAACACACACATTTTTGAAACACGAAACATTATCACAACAAATTAGATGCGTTGGTTATTATACAATCTCTCTCACACAAAACACTACGAAACAAATTGGTATGTTTGAGCGTATCCGAGATATGTTATTGTATGTTATCCGTTATAGGTTATACGTCATTGAAGGCGTCCAGCCTGTTTCAACTAAACCCGCAACATGATTACCTGAAAAAGGCAACATATCGTATGATACATAACTACATAATACCTAAATAAACATAACCCATAGATGTAATACAATTGCATTAGATTAAAGCTAGGATCAATATGGCAACTAGATTATTACGAATAAGAAGACTTTCTTTACAGGCCGATTATTTTGTTTTATTCAGTCATTATAAAACAAAACAAACCTGTAACATATTTCTTGTTTCCCACGTGCGATACAAACACGGCTGCTGTGTAACTACAGCTGTAGCTGTTGTTATTGTGCATTAGGTCATTACGAGCTTTGGGCCAGTATGGGCATTGGACCATGGCTCATACATTAGTTTCGGGATTATAATCGTATTTGTATAATCTGTTGTGTTATAATATCGTAGCATGGCCAAATAATGGGTGACAAAGCTTGTGTCCCCCTTCCGAGATCCCAATTACGACACTGACCAAAGACCATAAATGGCTGCTTTTATATATTATGTGTTTTCTACATATTTGCAAGATATCCCAATATTGAAAATGGGTGGATCCGAACGACTTCAATGTAGAGGAAATCATACGGTACACGTCACATTAGGGCGAATCTCCCTAAATTTGACATAAACTACAAATGCCGACATCTCTCATCATAATACGTCTGAAAACAAGCAAACCAGTTACGAGCCACTCGTGGCGTATCTAGAATCTCGCAAAGGGCGTATCTAGAATTTCGCAAAGGGAGAAGCCAAAAGGGGCCAAGCTTAATTATCCAATGGTTCACCATGCTGGCGCAACTGGCTACATAAAAAACATGTAAACAATAAGCCAAATGCCCCCCCCCCCCGTATACACCACTGTAAACCACATGTGAAAATTAACGATAAATTTTAGGCCGTAAATCGAATCCCATGCGTGTTTCAACTTACCAACTGTTTGTTCATTTTACATGCACGTAACATGCTTATAACAACCGGTCGCGTCGCGCAGAGTCGGGCAATGTACGTTGATCTGCAACTCAACTACACGTCAGACGTGGCAACGGGTGGAAACCACAAACCACACAACTAGTGGAGTCCAGTTCTAGACAACAACTTTATGATCATGGCGATGCGCACACGAGTTACGACAACTTCCGTTGTGCAATGTACGCTGATCACTCGGAGACAGTCGGGGAATGTGCGCAGAATCTATCGTACAACCACAATACAACCGTTGTTAGTCGTTCAACTGCGCGACTCACAACAAAGGTTCAACAATGTACGCCTGGCATTAGGCGCTACAGCATTTATGGGCCTTCAACCATGTTATATAAATGAAGCCCGGAACATGACATCGTCGGCAATTTTCCGCGGATCTACGCACTGCAGCGTTTCTAGCGCCCGGGTGGCGGCCCGCGTTACTACAAACTCGCCGTTTTCTTAAGGCTGGGTAGCGCCACCTGTATGTCAAGCTCAGCGGTAGAATGTTTGCCTGCCATGCAGGCAACTCATGTTTGATTCCCGTCTAATGCATATTTTAGTTGTACTTATAGAGTCACACTTATTTAAAAAATATTTTAAAATGAAAATAAACATCATGCCATTAGCACAATCACTTTTATAGTTCATTATAGCTCATCAACAGAACACGTGCATATATATATAATATTATATATATATATATATATATATATATATATATATATATATATATATATATATATATATATATATATATATATATATATATATATATATATATATATATATATATATATATATATATATTTACATTAAACCACAATTATCTCAGAAATGATCCAATGGAATTTAAATAACCTCTCACATTTCAATGAAATTATTATATTAAATATATATATATATATATATATATATATATATATATATATATATATATATATATATATATATATATATATATATATATATATATATATATATATATATATATATATATATATATATATATATCAGGAATATATATATTGTGGTAATGACATGATTTTGTAAAAAAAAAATGATGTATGTTTGTTATAATATTTGTTGTGTTGAAAGGTAATATAATTGTGTCTAACTAAAAATTCGCGCAGCCGGGAAACAAACTCGCGCCGCCCTCGTGGAAAGTGAGCGTTCTACCGCTGAGCCATTCAATTACACACGATTACGTTATCGTTTCGGTGTATACTCATCTCAGTTATGACCTACAGGTGGCGAAACCCAGCCTAAAAAAACGATGAGTTTGTAGTAACGCGTTACGCCACCCAGCCACTAGAACCGCTACAGTAGACACGCGGAAACCGCGAGGAATGCAGATGATGTCATGTTATGGGCTTCATACATGTCTGAGAGGTTTTCCACCAGCAGGGGAGGGGGCCGACTCGTTCTTAAGCGTATACTTACAGTAAAGTACTAGGATTTCTCCGTCCTGTTAAGTTATAACTGTTATATATACAGCTAATAACATATTCACAAATATAGGCCATTCTATCAGCATTTACATATGCGCATCACGTCGCGAACGTTATGAATAACATGAGACCGACAAATGCAGCTGACGTTAGCACACATACGTTATGGACCTAATGATACCTAGAGCGAAAAACGTACGGCTGAGACTGTATATGGTTTATCTATGATTGTATTACAGTTTCATCTTGGCCGGCAAGGTGTATCGATTCACATTCGTGCTCTCTTTGCTAGGTATACCAAGTGCCCGTCTTGTGATTATTGGCAGCTCATGCAGTTCTGTTCCACGTCTTGTACGTCTCCAACTAGTAGAGAACCTAGATTGCGTGTCATGCGCCAGTCCTCTCCAGCACGGCTGTTTCTTCTGTGAATGTTGATACACAACTGTGTTGGTTTCATTGATGTTAAAATACCATTTTGACAGGCAACCAGGATTGATTCGTTGTACCTCGTCCAGGAATTGGCTGGCGTTGCTGGTGAAGTCAACGTCGTCGACGTATGTCGTGTATAATGGCATTGCAGCATCTTCTCGAGGGCGTTGTGGCAAGTTGTCTCTCAGATAACACAGGGCGGCTTCCAAGTAGATCACGCAGATTATATGCGATATACTGTCTCCACGCTTTGCGTCCATGTCGAAATCCGCTTTGTCCTTGAGAGAGGAACGCGTAAACTTGTTCTGCTATGCTTGCAAGTACTACTAATGACAGCGTCTTCCTTAGGTCATCAAGTTGCACATTTGGCCTTAGACTGTTCATTGCACCTACTGACTTTCCAGCTTTCGAGAGCAGGATCAAAACCCCATGACCAAGCTGTGAGAGTGTTTGCTGTTCAGTTAATGCACGGTTGAAGGTGCCTCCTATAGGTTTCGCAAGTATTTCGTGTCAGTATTTAAGTAGTATCCCAGTAACTCGTAACATCCACTAGTTCGGTTGTTGTTAAGGCGATTCACTGAGCGTTCTACTTCTGTGTAGGTAAACGGGTGTTCTAGAGGGCGACGTTCACCGATCAATACTGAAATTCCAATTTATTTCTCCTCGGAACTGGCCATAGAAGAAATCAGTCACAAGCTTTCTAAATTCTGGGTCTACAACTGTTCTACCATTGGTCGTCGTGTATTGTGGGTTGCTTTTGCGGTTTGCGATATAGGAGCTGGACAGATCTAAACATCTTAGCACCGTCGTGAATGTCATGTTAGCTGGTGCCGCCCTCTATTAATTGAAAACTAAACAAGCATTTTAGTGGGACACACTTCCGAACGACGACACCGACACGATGCTCCTGGAACGTGCCCGATCGCATCTAAACTACCACGGATTCCAACATAATAAAGGCAATTATTAAACACGTGTTTTACTAATGTAGTTACACGACAGTGAAGTCTTTCGATTTTATCTGCTAGCTGGTCTAATTTGAAAGATGCATTTTCCAGTGTTTTTCTTCGGATGGTTGCTGCAGACGGTTACGTTCTTGTTTCAGCGCGTTACTTACTCTGTTGTGTTGTCTATTTGGAGGAGGAGCATATTCTGTGTATGAGACATTATCTCAGGACAAACATATTGCCAGTTTGATTGGGTAAGTGGTGTGATACCGATAGAAGATGAAGCTGCTTTATGGATGGCTTTCACGACCGAGTGAAAGTATCTGTTGTTTAGAATTTTGCGCTTACCTCATTCATACTTGACCTATGGTGAAATTTATAGTTTCTTGCTGCTTCTCCATTTGAAAGGCTTTCAACGGGATAGCGCTTTGAGGTGGACACAGTTGATATTTTTCGTCCCCACAAGCCAAACACTCGATTAAGTCTGATGTGACTGATGACAAGTCTATCTACCACATTTCCAGCGTACGACCGCGCATTTAGCAGCAGCGATTTATATTGTTGACGGCAAACGATGAAGTCGATCATATTATATATGACAACTTCAAATTAGGTTATTGGGTTCGTGCATTTGTGCTGACGCGTGTGTGGTTTTATGACGTGCCGAATGCGAGAATGCTGTGTTACTCACAAACAGATTATGCGCTTCCAAGAAGTGTGCGAGAGCTGCCCCCGTTCATATGTCTTCGTCTTCGAGTGTCTGCCCACGAATGTTTCAACTTATTCATGCAGCCCGAGTTTAGAATTGAAGTCTCCCGCGATGTAGAAAAGTGCACTGTACGAGTTGGCTGTAGTGACCTGGGCCAGGTCATTAAAATTTCATTTTGTACTTGAAAGTCATTATCGGTTAGTCCAGAATGGGGGCCTTATCAAATTGACGAGCGTGAAGAGATTTTGGATATTCGAACTTGGATAACAGCTATTCTGTAACACAGGGGCAAGTAACGCAATATATTGTCTACAATTCGTGGGTAGACATATCAGTTTGAATCCGCGGCGCCGTTGGCGCATTTTGTCTTCTGCTAGCAGCATAATGCTACCTTACGTGCGGCAAGATCTTCTGTTATAGCTTTCTCTTAGTTGATGATGTTAAACCATGAACATTAAATGTGGCGATTATCAGTTTGGATGGAGCATTTCTCCCGATTTGACGACATTACTACAATTTTGTGTTCAAAATGCCTTCGCTGTTTTGATGCAGCGGTGATATCTTCATGTGCAATATTATTACTTGTGGCATCTCATTATCGCTCATTGCGAATATATTATCTATTGTTTCAGTATTGAAGTTCTAGAACGTTCTGAATCGTCAGTTTTACGTGATCTTTATAACTTTATGCCGATACCATGCGCTTAATGCTTAATTGGCTACGTACTGTTCGCCAGTAAATACTACTTTTGACAAGACATTAAAACATTCTCATCATGTTTTTTTCCAGCAAAGTGTTCCCCTGACTCATACTCGGCAGCGGGAGGGGTGCAGCCCTGTACACCCTGTGAGTTGGGGATATTCGCTGACGTGGAGGCCACTGTCGAATCTGGTCCCTGTCCATCCGGCACCACCACAAGTAATGCGGGGGCATCTCGCCTTGCTGACTGCAATGTTAACTACAGTCTACTGCATGGATCTAGTTCCGTCCAACTCAGTTTGCCATTGCTATGTTCTTGTGTGGGTGTGTCGTCCTATACTAGTTACGTATTCACTATTACAATATGTGTTTTTGTTGCTAAGATAATGGAATGTATTTATTATATATACTCACATAATGCCATGTAAGTTCTTCCATGCGTGCGTGCATGCTTGCTTGCCTGCGCAGTTCCATCCGTCCGTGCGGGTGTGCGTTCGTGCATTGTATACTTATATATGTTATTCATATTTATTAATACGCTATTGTGGCACATTTACATATAAATACAATTCATCAAGGAGAACAAATGCAAATTGTATCATTCAAACAAAATACTTAGTACTTGTGCCACACTATATATTTTTTCAGAATCACACATCCTTTTTTGTTGCAGCTTTCGACACATGCTTTGTTCCAACTGCAACTGCAACTCCAAGACAACTTCTTTGACTTCCGAAATGCAAGAACTGACTGGAAGGTATTTTGAATTGTTTATGCTCTTGGGGCAACTGGCATAGAGGTATTGAACCTAATAATATGTCTTGTCAATATTTCTTGGCAACTCATTCATCATTCTACGCCACCTGCACATTGACTAGGCACATTAAAACAAATATAGTTATTTGGGAAGAAAATGTAATGTTTTCTTAATGGAAAGACACCGTTGATACCATAATATAATTAAGCTATAACAAATCACATAAATTAATAAATAAACGATAATATGTATTGTTCGAAGTTAACGTTGGACTACTGAATATGTTATTAAATAACCGACTGTTTGTACAAATTACTGTAACATATTAACCTAACTGAAACATATTGCCATATTTTGTGTTAAACTCGGGAGTACATCAGGTGGCGCCACGGGGCTGTTGATATCACATCAGATGTGAGACTTTTGCTTAATGAGTGCATGTGAATATGAGCCATTCGACAGTCATATAGTTCAAATGCTACGTGTTGTTAGTACTTGTTATGTGTATCAGTAGACTCAGTTATATTGACCATGACATATGTAAGTCCAGTGGCGTATCTAGGAACTCACAAAGGGGAGGCCAAAGGTGGGGCAAGTCACCCATTAGTTTACCATGCTGGCATGTAGCGACGCAATGGAAAAAAATCACCATTAAACCCTAAGGGGACATGCCCAATTCACCCTAAATATACCGTAAGATAATTGACATTTAGTGCTGCTTCACCTTATATTATAATCACCAGGAGACCATTTGGAAAAGTGTTTGAGCAGCGTGACATGAAGAAATTAAACGTCTGCTTTGGCCTCACTGGATTATTGAGAAGTCTGCCTCAAGTGTCCACACGGGTATTTACAAAGACGAGCCTCGACTGTTACAACCAGT
>OY759263.1:34776678-34839178 GCA_963662155.1 Lamellibrachia columna | reverse complement strand
TTCTTACATATTATGCGACGATCCTTTAACTTTTTTGGGAAGACCCATTTATTTTATAAGATGACCCCTTAATTTAGTTAACTTTTTCGAGACAACCACTTGATTTGACGAGATGACCCCATAATGTTTTGAGATGATCAACTAGTTCATTATTAAATGACCCTTTAATTACTCCTTTTTTAAATTATCCTTTAAATTGTTTTTGATAAAATCCCTTAATTTTAGGTGCCGGTAATGTAATAATTTTAACCGTCTAGATGAACATTTTACTTGAGTGAAATTACCATTAACTTTCATTTTTGAGATAACCTCTTAATTGTTTCAGTTGATCCCTTATTTGTTTAAGGTGGTCCCTTATTTTATTATTTTTGCGATTAAACTTAAGTTTCTTATAATAATATCACATTGCATTTTCAGATTTCCCCTAACTTGTTTGGTATGACCCCTTAATTTGATTAAATGATGATCAGCTGTGTCTTTTTAGCATTTGTAGATTGTAGTGTAGATTACCTCTTTCGTTTGTTCAGGTGACCCTTTTTAATTACCCCACTTCCTTGCCACTCTGTCTGACTTGCCATCATCTAGTTAATGCCGCTCGTTACCTGGGAGGTTATACGAACGGCATTCCATATGTCCTCCCAGAAAACATGCGGCTCACTCGTTCCGAGGTTCCTATATTAATCATACGTTTGTGAACGTCGAGTGGGTTTCAACATGGCTAGCCGTTATAAGGGTGAACATGAGGATGATGATGACGATGAGGAGGAGGAGCAGGATGATGAGGTTGAGGATGTCATTGTCTTCGTCCTCATAAACGTAATACTGATCACCCTCATTGTCATCATCTTCGTCGTCATCATCATCATCATCATCATCATCATCATCATCATCATCATCACTAAGACCGCTTAATAGTCTTCTTCATCTTCTTCCTCTTCATCATCATGACCATTTATCAACCTCACCATCACCATCGTTATCATCATTATTATTATTATCATGATCATTATCATCATCATCATCATCTTCATAATCACCATCATCATTATCATCGTCACTAAGATTATCCCTTAATTGTCGTCATCATCATCATCATAATCGTTTTTTTACCTCATCATCATCATCATCATAATGATTATAATCATAATTTTTATTAAATGATTGGTCGATTTATTACATTACCGGTCGATTATTATATTACCGGTCGATTTATTACATTACCGGTCGAATATTACATTACCGATCGATTTATTACATTACCGGTACATTTATTACATTACCGGTTAATTATTACATTGCCGGTCGATTTATTAAATTACCGGTCGATTTATTACAGTACCGGTCGATTATTACATTACCGGTCGAATATTACATTACTGGTTGTAATACTCGACATATTACCTGCAAGTCATGCCCTGATGCCTTCACAACACCTGGAACTGGTTCGAAATTCCATCAAGAATGCAATGGTCAGCATGTGCATTTTCATATTAAATAACATATTGAATATTGACTAAATACTTTAGTTAACATCTTGTTCTCCCATGGTGTATTGCACGTTCGCGAACAAAGGTTTATGTAGCTGCAAATTCAAACTGAAGTTTAGGAATTTGTCATTGTTTCAAGAACAATTTCCAAGCAATGCTGATAGGCTACATTGCATAACACGTGTTCTTTCAAGTGTCATTTTCTTCAATTCGGATAACGATTTTATTGTGTTCTTATTTGTGTCATTTTCCACTTCCTGTTCTAATTCGAAGAATAATCCATCACACATCAGATAATGTAGTTGTCATACCTCCATTTTATTCGCTACATATATAACAACACAGATACTTTGTTAATCTAATCTGATATTGCTTTCCTCCTGAACTGGGGTGCAGCCCTGGCGAGTACAGTAAAGACCACGTTTGTGAGAAGTGTCTAATCGGCTTCTATCAAGACCTGGCAGCTCAGGCCGCATGCAAGTGATGTCCAGACGGCGTCACGACCCTTGACATAGGAATGGTGCTTGCTAGCGAATGCAATGGTGAGTGTTATGATCGCGGTTCCTGTTGGGGATTATACACTGATATCCACGTGCGACCATGCCTGCCTCGTCGGAACACAGACAGAGAAACATACACTCAGAGACATAGAAGATTAATATCCAAAGTAACAAACACAATTCTTGCTCTTCGTGTTGGGATCTCATTCACACCCCGCAAAATCAAAACTCAAAGCACAGGCGAACTGTTGAATGTGAAACAAATGTAAGACTATATCAAGAATAGTTTCTTCTTCCGGGTCAACCCTTTCTTCAAAACATACGGACTCGGTGTGTGTGTGTGTGTGTGTGTGTGTGTGTGTGTGTGTGTGTGTGTGTGTGTGTGTGTGTGTGCGCGCGCGCACACACGTGCTGAAATGCTGTAAAAATAAAGTAATACAATATTTGAAACAATGAGAAAAGATGATAGTGTAGAACTGCAATTTAAGGAGATGAAAAATTGATAGCGTGAAAACTACAATAAGGATTAATGTTACAAGCTGTAGATCCTCTGTCAGAAGATCTCCAAACTTGGCGCTGTAGCTGCGTTGACTGGCAGGTTGTTCCAGTTGGCTACATATAAAATTATGTACTGGATAAATTGCTTATTGATTGGGGGAGTTGAAAAAACTTCGGAATGCGTGTGTCGAGAGGGTCTCACCAGGGGCATAAGTTGGGGTAAGAGGTCCTTCTACGTCTTGGGCATGACTGTATATTTGTACAAATCATTGTCATACAGTTAATACCTGATGTTACACTTCCGTGTTAAAATCTAATGCTATTCCGGATATGTGTGACTGTTAGCATTGTTGTTGCTCACCACCCGGCTGAGGCACCTCTCTTCGATATCCAATTTATTGTTGTTGACAACCACCCGGTTTAGGCACCTCACTTCGATATCCAATTCATTGTTGTCGATCACCACCCGTTTGAGGCACCTAACTTCGATATCAAATTTATTGTTGTAGATCACCAACCGTTTGAGACACCTCATTTCAATATCCAATTCTTTGTTTTCGATCAACACACTTTTGAGGCACCTCACTTCGATATCCAATTCATTGTTGTATATCACCACCCGTTTGAGGCACCTCACTTCGATATCCAATTCATTGTTGTAAATCACCACCCATTTGAGGCACCTCACTTCGATATCCAATTCATTGTTGTCAATCACCACCCGTTTGAGGCACCTCACTTCGATATCCAATTCATTGTTGTCGATCACCACCCGTTTGAGGTACCTCACTTCGATATCAAATTCATTGTTGTCGATCACCACCCGTTTGAGGTACCTCACTTCGATACCAATTTCATTGTTGTAGATCACCACCCGTTTGAGGCACCTCACTTCGATATCAAATTCATTGTTGTAGATCACCACCCGGCTAAGGCAACTCACTTCGATATCCAATTCATTGTTGTCAATCACCACCCATTTGAGGCACCTCACTTCGATATCCAATTCATTGTTGTCGATCACCACCCGTTTGAGGCACCTCACTTCGATATCCAATTCATTGTTGTCGATCACCACCCGTTTGAGGCACCTCACTTCGATATCCAATTCATTGTTGTCGATCACCACCCGTTTGAGGCACCTCAATTCGATATCCAATTCATTGTTGTCGATCACCACCCGTTTGAGGCACCTCACTTCGATATCCAATTCATTGTTGTCGATCACCACCCGGCTAAGGCAACTCACTTCGATATCAAATTCATTGTTGTCGATCACCACCCGGTTAAGGCACCTCACTTCGATATCCAAGTTATCATTCTTAAGGGGCCATCCACGAAGTACGTCAATACAAAAGTGTGTGTGAGGATGTCGTGGTAAACGTTACGGAGCTTTACATGTCATATCTTGTTGATTTTTATCGACACCAGACTGACAGCATAAATTATTGTGATAGGGAGTGTATCAACACAGACGATAAATACGAAACTATCCACCACGTGTATTATTACACATATTAAATGCACATGAATATGGTCAGAGGCGGATACAGCATTAATTACTATGATAGGGAGTGTATCAACACAGACAAGAAATACGAAACTATCCACCACGTGTATTATTACACCTATTAAATGCATATGAATATGGTCAGAGGCGGATACAGCATTAATTACTATGATAAGGAGTGTATCAACACAGACAAGAAATACGAAACTATCCACCACCTGTATTATTACACCTATTAAATGCACATAAATATAATCATTTTATGTTATCGTTTATTAATAGTTACACAAATCTACATTATATGAATCAATATAGACATTTAACGAAATGTGGGGAGGGTGTTTCTCAAAAAGAACTTAATTAATGTATTGTGTGTGTACAGGCCAGCGTTATGAAGCATTACAACAGGTGGTGTAGAGTGTCAATAAAACGACATGATGTATAGTGATAACAAAAGCGAGGTTTGGCGTGATGGGAAGCGATGTGTGCAGTAAGTGAAACTTTATTTTTTTTTAACAACAGACAAACACAATTGACACAGCGACTTCATTACTACATAAAAAACAAGGGAGCGCACAGGAAGCGGCACACCCAACGTCTGCAAAAAACTGCAGTGGTTTGTGTTTTATGGTGTAATCACTTGTCATAAATGCGATATCATTCACTGGTAAAACACTGACACCGTGCATCCACACGAACACATCACACGGCGGCTGGGCGGTCAGAGAGCCGGACTGTCCATCGAGATATATTGCATCTTGGGAAATCTTGAGGAGAACACGAATTGAATTTGGTGGATTATATATTTGTCTAAAGCGTGGAATATTGATCAGATAAGTATTATTATTGCCTGTATATTAAACATAAACTTACAAGCGTCCTTGTTTATTCAATATTTGCTGTTAAAATTTAGCTATAGGAATAATTTAGGGTAGTTTATATCGTAGATCTCCGAAGACTCGGTAGCGCGAGCGATAATTAAGGGTTGTTGTTGTCAGTTGATTGGGTACATAATACGATACATAATATTATTGTAAATAATCTAGTGCATATTAAATATTGAAAACCTGAAAATTTTGTTTTAGCAACATTTATTGTTAAAAGTTAGCCGTAGGTAGTAATTCAGTGTAATTTAAAGAAGGTCACTGAAATTTCGTTAGCGCGAGCGATATTACGTTTTATTTGTTAGTCAGCTGTTACATAGAAAGTAAGTCGCAAGGCAGTAGTTGTAAATTTAATTAAGACATAAGTAAAATACTATAAAGTGTGTATTACAACACAAAAACAGTCTTTGTGAAGACTACCTAGTATAAATTGATTATAAACGGATTGTAAACAAATACAAATTTAATTTCTAACATGGCGCCGTGCAAACGCCAAGTAAAGGCGAAACGTAATTTGATATGTTCTAGCTGCGACAGCTGGATAGACTTTGCAAAGTCCGGGTGTGTAAATTCGTGGGCGGAGGTGCAGGCGGATGATTATCATTTCGTGTGTAGGGGGTGTATGACGGTGAAATATCTGCAGGAGCAGGTGATTGAGCTAAGGCATATGATTTTGATGATGACAGGGCAGGGTGAGACAGAATGTGGGGAGAATGATGAGAGCAGAGGTGGTGAGACCGAGGAGAGCAGAGAGGGTGAGACCGAGGAGAGCAGAGGTGGTGAGACCGAGGAGAGCAGAGGTGGTGAGACCGAGGAGAGCAGAGGCGGTGAGAACGAGGTGAGCAGAGGTAGTGAAAACGAGGAGAACAGGGGTGGTGAGAACAAGGAGAGCAGTGGCAATGTGAGGGAGAAAGCTGGTAAGATGAAGAAAGATGGAAAAAGGAAGAATGTGCAACAAAAGGAAGATAACCGAGTGAGTGAAGAGGGATTGTCAGGTGGCAGGAAGGTCGAGGATAACAAGAGCAGAGAAAAGGGTAAGACTGTGGATCAGAAGAAGAAAGATGACAAAAGGCAGAGAATGCAACAAAAGAGAGGTAAGCGGGTGAGTGGAGAGGGATTGCCAGGTGGTAAGACAGTACAGGTTGATGATATAAGAGAAAGAGGGCATACTAGTAGTGTGCAACAGGAAAGGAGCTTTGCTGATGTAGTATCACAGGGGAAAGCGAGGAAAGCCCGGGTATTTATGGGGGATTCCATCATTAGGAAAGTGGATACAATTGTAAATAGAGGAGATGACATAACAGTATGCCTACCAGGGGCAAAAGTAGAGGATATAGCAGAGAAGGCAGGACAAGTCATGGGTGGTGGCACGGGAGGTGCTGTTCTCGTGCATGTGGGAACGAACAATGCAGAGAAGGACGGAACGTCAGCCATCATTGGTAAGTACAGGAGGTTGATCAAGACACTTAAAGAGGCACGAGTTGGACAGATTGTATTGTCAGGGATATTACCAATAATGGGAGGCAGGGGTGAGGAATATAGGAACTGTAGGAGGATGGCGATCAACACACAGGTACAGAAGGTATGTATGGAGGAGGGAGTAGGTTTCGTAGACATGTGGTTAAACTTTGTGGGAAGAGGTGGCTTTTTCATGAGAGATGGACTTCATCTGACAGGGAAGGGCGCTGCAGTTCTTGGGTGTGAGTTTGTCAGAGTTGTCGACGAGGGCAGAGGTACCATAAATTATTTAAACTAGATACGCAAGGGGAACTGACAGAGAAAACTCAAAGGAGTACTACTACAAATACACATCGGAAGAAATGTTCACCAATAATTTCGGACAATGAACTTAAATGTGTATGCTTAAATGCCATGAGCATAGTAAATAAAAAAGTGAGTTAGACATTATGGTAGCAGATATTGATCCTCATGTAATAGGCATCACAGAATCATGGGCAAATGAAGATATAGTAGATGCTGAGTTAGCACTGCCAGGCTATGTAATGTTTAGGAAGGATAGACAAGTAAGAAGGGGAGGTGGAGTAATTTTATATATTAAAGAATCTATCCAAGCATATGAAATAACACTGAAAAGTGAAGCAAATAATGTGGAAGCAATTTGGTGTAACATAGTTACCAGGAACTCAACATTAACAATAGGAGTAGTTTATCGTAGTCCTAACATAGGACAAGAGGAAGATGTAAAATTACAAAATGCGATAAGGGAGGTGAGCAAGGGAGAATGTGTTATAATGGGTGATTTTAACCATGGCCATATACAGTGGGAATCATTAGAGAGTGCTGGAGGTGACGACCATCAGTTTCTACTTCTAACACAGGATTGTTTCGTTACTCAACATGTCTTGGAACCAACCAGAGGTGGGAATGTGTTAGATTTAATTTTGTCTTCTCAAAATGAACTAGTTGACAATGTTAAAGTACACGAACCTTTGGGTTCAAGTGACCATAACCAAATCCATTTTAATATAAAAGTAAAAACAGGGAATACATATAAAAAACAATGGAGGAGGAACTTCAACAAAGGCAAATATAAAGTGATGAGAACATATCTAGCAAATATAGATTGGAATAACTTGCTGAAGAACAAGACAGCAACAGAATGCTGGACTTGTTTAAAATATGAGATTGAGGGCATTATTGAGAAATGTGTTCCATTAAGAAAACAAGGGAAAAGGTCCAGGAAAAAGCACCTGTCAAAAGAAGCTATTAGAAAAATTGCTCACAAACAGATGCTGTGGAGGGTCTATAAACACACTGGAAATGTAGAACACTACACAAACTACAAAGAGGCACTTAACCTAGCTACAACTGAAATTAGAAAATCTAAAAGAACCTTTGAACAAAAATTGGCAGGTAATATAAAAAATGACAGCAAGAGTTTCTATGCTTATGTAAGGAGTAAACAGAAAGTTCGAGATAAGGTCGGACCACTGGAAAACAACAGTGAAAACATAATTTCAGACGGGTTCCAAATGGCAGAGGTCCTGAATGAGTATTTCAGCTCAGTTTTTACCACAGAAGATATCAGCTCACTTCCAGTTCCATTGACTAAATTTGAGGGCAATAAATCAGAAAATTTAGGGCAGTTATTTGTAACTCCTGAGATGATAGCAAAGAAAATTAAGAAGATGAAAGATAATAAATAACCTGGAGTTGATGGGATACCACCAAAACTGCTTAAGGAAATTGTTGAGCAAATTAGTACACCACTTGCAAAATTGTTTAACTTGTCACTAGAAGAAGGAATAGTTCGTTCAGAATGAAAAGAAGCAAACATTACGCCGCTATTTAAGAAGGGATCGAGGAAGAAGCCAGAAAATTACAGACCAGTGAGTTTAACATCAGTTGTATGTAAATTACTCGAAACATTAATTAGAGACCACATGGTGGAATTCCTTGTAAAACATAAATTAATAAATACATCTCAACATGGATTCCTAAAAGCAAGGTCATGTCTAACCAATCTCTTATGTTTTACAAAGTGGGTAGATGACGGGTCACCAGTGGATGTTGTCTACTTAGATTTTCAGAAAGCTTTCGATAAAGTGCCACATCAAAGATTGTTACTTAAACTAAAAGCCCATGGTATAGGCAATGATGTAGTCAACTGGATAGAAAAATGGCTTACACACAGAAGACAGAGATGGTGAGATTTCAAACTGGAAATCTGTTTTGAGTGGGGTACCACAGGGATCAGTATTAGGCCCTATACTGTTTTTAATATATATAAATGATTTGGAGGATGACATATCTAGCAAAGTACTCAAATTTGCAGATGACACAAAAGTATTCAGAAAGGTTACTAATGATACAGATAAACAAAGTTTACAGGATGATCTAGAAAAATTAGTTAAATGGTCAGAAAAATGGCAAATGTTATTCAATTTTGGGAAGTGTAAATGTATACACATAGGACATGGAAATATGGACGAGGAATATAAAATGGGGGATGCTGTACTAGGTAGAACCACACAAGAAAAGGATTTAGGAGTAACATTTAGTGCTGACATGAAACTTTCAGAGCAATGTGGGATTGCTGCTTCGAAAGGAAATCAAATTCTAGGGCTAATTAGGAGAACTATCACATATAAGGAGAAACATCTAATTGTACCCCTGTACAAAGCAATAGTTAGACCACATTTGGAATATTGTATTCAAGCATGGAGGCCATATCGTAAAAAAGACATAGACAAGCTAGAAAGAATACAACGAAGAGCAACTAAAATGATTCCAGAATTAAGAGACCTTAGTTACGAAAGTCGCTTATTACAGTGTGGTTTGACAACACTAGAGACCAGGAGACTAAGAGGAGACCAAATAGAAGTGTTTAAAATAGTGAACGGTTATGATGATGTTGATAGGAATATGTTCTTCAAACTTAAAGAAGGCAGTAGAACCAGAGGTCACAAAGCAGCATTAGTTAAGGAGCAGTGTAGGTTGGACATGAGAAAGTACTCTTTCTCACAGAGGGTGATAAATAAATGGAACAAACTGCCAAATGATTGTGTTAATGCTAGTAGTGTGAATATGTTTAAAAATAGAATTGACAGATATCTGATAAGGGCGGGCTACACATAGATGAGAAAATTTTTGGACTCTCGATAAGCCATTGGCTTCCTTGTCCACTTGCCATCTGGAACTTGTTGTTCGAGATGGCAATCTTGTTAAATATTGTTAAATCTTGTTAAATCTTGTTAAATCTACCGAGTTTCGAGTCCAACTATTGCCGTTTCGAAATATGGGCAATTTCCTTCGCCCAACTTTGCTGTGTCTTTCGGAAGATACACAAAGAAAAGCCATTGGTCCCTCATATCTCGTGTCTGTTTCAGGGGTTTAAAGGTGAAAAAATAGAAAAAGGTGAGTAAAAAAACATGTGTTAGACTGGCAGAGCCAATGGTCTCGTTCTATAAAACATCGAACGGCCGCTGCATTAGCTTGTGATACTAGACCTGCTCTGACAATGGCTTAAAGGCCCTGAGCGTATTGTTCAGAGGCAGATACCGGTGCTAAGTGAGACCATACATTAGACAGTTTCAGCTATAAGTTTTTTGCTTCCGACATATCTCAAAACTTAACATATAGACCGTCAGTTGAACTTATCTAATACGTATTCGAAGTGTAGTTTCAGTTATACGTGAACATACCCATTAAGCCTTTGTGTGAGAGAGGTGAGGCAGGAAGTGGGAAGAAGGACGTTGGTCCTAACAATTGGTGGGAGGTGAGAGAGGTTGACCTACACAATAGGTGAGTAGTGTAGTCTCAAAATTGGTGGTAAGTGGGAGATTGGTCCCCGAAAGCAGGTGGGACCGAAGTTGAGACCAATGTCATGCACCACTCTAGTGTATTTCTCGGCCTTTGCCAATCCATGCATGAGTGTTTTTCCACCAGCGATATGTGCACACGAAGCGACACAGACAAACTCCGTAAGAGCAGCAGTTATTCAAAATAATTTGTGTAACGGTGTTTAAGTAATTGTCGTCCAGGGAGCGCACGGGAAGCGACACACCCAACGACAGTAAAAACTGCGGCGTATCGGCGGTTAGACAGTCGGACCGTCCATCGAGTGTACCGGGGTTCGAGTCCCACTACTACCGTTTCGAAATGTGGGCAGTTTCGTTCGTCCCACGTTACTGCTTATTTCGGAAGATATATTAAAAAGTCGTTGGTCCTCCTATCTCGTGTTTATTTCAGTGGTTCATAAGATGAAAAAAATGGAGAAAAAAAATTTGTCAAACAAATTGTTGTAGACGCACTGAGCCTAATTATAACAATGGCTATACGGTATACCAAAGTGATTTAACGAATAGCTCGTTGTAACTTAGTACTCAGTTCACCGACGAGTGCACACAAAGCGATCCCTAAAAACACAGTAAGAGCAACAGTTAATTATGAAGCCGGACGTATGCGTCATAACGAATTGATCATGGTCACTTAAAACCCATTGTCTTCCGTGATCATGGTAATTAAAACCAATTGTCTTCCGTGGAGCGCACAGGAAGGGACACCCAACGACTGTCAAAAAACTGTAGTGATTTGTGTTTGATGGTGTAGCTATTTGACACAAAACACTGACCCTGTGCATCCACACGAATACATCACACGGCGGCTCGGCGGTCAGAGAGCCGGACTGTCCATTGAGAATACAAATTTTCGAGTCCAACTACTGCCGTTTCGAAATGTGGGCAATTTCCTTCGCCCCACTTTGCTGCGTCTTTCGGAAGATACACAAAGAGAAGTCATTGGTCCCTCATATCTCGTGTCTATTTCAGGGGTTTAAAAGATGAAGAAATGGAAAAAGGTGAGTAAAAAAACCTGTGTTAGACTGACAGAGCTAATTGTCTCGTTCTACGAGACAATTCAACGTCTTGAGCGCCTTGTTCAGAGGCAGATACCGGTGCTAAGTGAGACCATACATTAGACAGTTTCAGTTATAAGTTGTTTGCTCCCGACATATCTCAAAACTTAACATATAGACTGTCAGTTGAACTTATCTGATACGTATTCGTAGTGTAGTTTCAGTTATACGTGAACATACCCATTAAGCCTTTGTGTGAGAGAGGTGTGGCAGGAAGTGGGAAGAAGGACGTTGGTCCTAAAAATTGGTGAGAGGTGAGAGAGGTTGACCTACACAATAGGTGGGAAGTGTAGTCTTAAAATTGGTGGGAGGTGAGAGAGGTTGACCTACACAATAGGTGGGAAGTGTAGTCTCAAAATTGGTGGGAGGTGAGAGAGGTTGACCTACACAATAGGTGGGAAGTGTAGTCTCAAAATTGGTGGGAGTTGAGAGAGGTTGACCTATATAATAGGTGGGAAGAGTAGTCTCAAAATTAGTGGGAGGTGAGAGAGGTTGACCTACACAATAGGTGGGAAGTGTAGTCTTAAAATCGGTGGGAGGTGAGAGAGGTTGACCTACACAATAGGTGGGAAGTGTAGTCTCAAAATTGGTGGGAGGTGAGAGAGGTTGACCTACACAATAGGTGGGAAGTGTAGTCTCAAAATTGGTGGGAGTTGAGAGAGGTTGACCTATATAATAGGTGGGAAGTGTAGTCTCAAAATTAGTGGGAGGTGAGAGAGGTTGACCTACACAATAGGTGGGAAGTGTAGTCTCAAAATTGGTGGGAGGTGAGAGAGGTTGACCTACACAATAGGTGGGAAGTGTAGTCTCAAAATTGGTGGGAGGTGAGAGAGGTTGACCTACACAATAGGTGGGAAGTGTAGTCATAAAATTGGTGGGAGGTGGTATATTGGTCCCCGAAAGCAGGTAGTACCGAAGTTGATTCCACTGTCATGCGTTTCTCAAGGCTATGCTGTAGCGAGAAAAGCGCTACACAGGTGGTGGTAGTGGCTGTCGTATTGGATGTCGACGGTCGTGGACGCAGCAATGAGTGCACGTGTTGTACACAGATCCAGTCGATGAGGCTGGGCGTGGCTCCGTAAAGACAAACAGTCTTACTGGCTGTCGTGTTGAGTGTCTTGCCTGCTCAGTTTCCATCGTTAATACAACTGATGAGGCTCAATACTGCGCAGTTCGACTGGATAGTTGTACAAAAGCAACAAGATCCCAAACACGTCACAAGATGAAGTAGTGGCAACTTGTAGCGCAACGAGGAAGAACATACAAACACGGACAGTCTTCGTATATGATCGAATCAAACATCACTAACGCGTTATCTGGTGAGTAAAACCAAGGTTGTTTGTCTGTTCGTTTAACTATTGAGTGATATCTTGAAACGACGTGACCGGTTGTTATAAGCATGTTACGTGCATGTAAAATGAACAAACAGTTGGTATGTTGAAACACGCAAGGGTTTCGATTTACGGCTCAAAATGTATCGTTAATTTTCACATGTGGCTTACAGTGGTGTATACGGGGGGGGGGGATTTGACTTATTTTTATTTTGGTTTTTATGTAACCTGTTGCGCTAGCATGTTGAACCATTGGATGACTAAGCTTGACCCCTTTGCGAAATTCTAGATATGCCACGAGTAGCTTGTTACTTTTTTACTTGTTTTCGGTCGTATTATGATCAGCGGTGTCAGTATTTGTTGTTTATGTAAACTTTGGGAAGATTCGCCCTAACGTGACGTGTACCATATGATTCCCTCTACATTGAAATCGTTCGGATCCACCCATTTTCAATTATGGGTTATCTTGCAAATATGTAGAAAACACATAGTATATAAAAGCAGCCATTTATAGTCGAGAAAGCTTCGACTGTGAATGAATAAGTTCGCGAAAACCCAGTAGAAATGTTACTGGGAAGAAACTTCAAAAACAGTCTTTGGTCAGTGTCGTAATTGGGATCTCGGAAGCGGGACACAAGCTTTGTCACCCATCATTTGGCCATGCAGCGATATTGTAACGCTTATACAGACACGATTCTAACTCCGAAACTAATATATCAGACACAACCCAATGCCCATACTGAAACAGGCTGGACGCCTTCAATGACGTATAATATATAACGGATAACATACAATAACATATCTTGGAAACGCTGAAACATACAAATTTGTTTCGTAGTGTTTCGTGTGAGAGAGATCTGTATAATAATCAACGCACCTAATTTGTTGTGATTATGGTTCGTGTTTCGAAAATGTGTGTGTTTATAAAAAGAGTTTCAATTATCCCCGGTCTCCCCTACTCTCTCGGAAAAACCCGTTCCTGTTGCAATACAGCCATTTCGTATTTCTAAGGTTTGCAATTAAAATGTCGCAAGTCATATATAATACTGACTTGCTGTTCTTTCAAAGACACGACATATTTCAGATTCACGCGACATCGCTTTGTAGTTCTTCTGTGCATATATCTCAAGTTACATTCGTTCAGTGTTCCGTCAGTGCCACAGGAGTAGAGTTCAGGACCAATCACCTTATTGAAAACGCAGTACTCTCAGTATTCCAGGGTGAATTCGCTCCATATCACTGGCCCTGCATGTAAATTATTTTATCAAAATACAGTCGACGTTGGCTATTTTTCCAATATCCCGTACTGGGATTCTTACTAAACAATGTTCCAGTGGTCAACTTAGAGAAAAGTCCAGTGAATTTGCAATGGTGATAATCAAAACTAAGTGACATTCGTTTTCTCTTTCAGGAAAACAATTATGTTGGCATTGATACGGTTCAGCATATTTGCCATAATATCCTATGTGGTAATATCCTTTGTGGTGTTGACCGTATACGACAAGGTGCCACAGTTCAAGCGTCTTACAAAGGTGTTTTCTCCAGCATGGATCAATGCAGGAATAAGTAATGAGACACATGTAGTGTCCATTACCAGGGCTGTTGGTCACAATGAACTAGACTCAACGCCCAGTCAATTCAAGTCGACCAGGCCATCACGTGATACGCATACGCGATCACGTGACACGCTCACGACAGACTCAGAATCGTCTGCGGGCGAGCCACGTAAAAGTAACGAACCACAGAGTGAACGCGTCATTCGTATACTGACGTGGACTGAAGTGTCACCTTCAAATCCATTTTGGTTTGGATCGAAACTGGAGGGAACAACTAACTGCGGGACACGAATTCAGTGTATTTACACCAACAATCGTTCGTTGTACAACACAAGCGACGTCATCGTATTTCACACGAGATACCTTTACGACTATAGTGAAATGCCGACATTCCGTCTGCCACGTCAACACTGGATAACGTATTTGCACGAGACGCCCGTGCAAACTTTGATGACAGTGATGTCACCTTACGAGTCTTGGTTCAACTGGACATACACCTACTCGATGGACGGAAACATTGTCACGCCATACGGAATATGTCTCCCGAATCGTGACAAGGTGACGAACGACCCAAGTAGCATCACGGACGTAATTAGACTAGTCTACGGGAAATCAGCTGAGTCAACTCCGTGGATTGGAAAACACGCACGAAGCAACGACTACACTGCTATTAATTACGCTCGTGATAAAACAGACTTGGTCTTATGGGCCGTTAGTCATTGCAAGACTCCGAGTGAGAGGGAGAAATATGCGGCCGAACTGAAACGATATATTCCAGTTGATATTGTTGGCGGATGCGTACGAAAGAAATTTGATAAAAGCAAACAATCAAACTTGTATATGGGGCGTCTCATAAGAAGTCATAAGTTTTACTTGGCTTTCGAGAACTCCATTTGCTCCGACTACATCACGGAGAAAACGTGGTCACATTTGTCACACGGGATAGTGCCGATTGTCCTGGGAGGAGCCGACTACAAAACCTTTCTGCCGCCGCATTCTTACATAGATGTCAAAGACTACTCTTCACCGAAAGCTTTGGCGACATATCTTCACAAATTGGATAACAACGACACGCTTTATAATGAGTACTTTGCATGGGAAAGAAAGTACACATGCTATAAGGGCGTACCAGGAAAATCTCGTTCATGTGACATATGCAAATTTATTAACGAAAATCTAAATAAAACTAATACAATATCTGATATCAACCGATTTTGGAGCCGAGAACGTTGTATTCCTCCAGAACAATACTATGACGGTATAGCAACACTTTCCTATAATGACGCCTTTTCGGAGAAGAAGAACTTGGTATAAATGACTGATATTGTTTCGAGGTTGCGTGTGAAATACTAGTGAATATACACACAGACACACACACACACACACGCACGCGCGCGCGCACGCACGTACGCACGCACGCACGCACGCACGCACGCACGCACGCACACACACACACACACACACACACACACACACGCACACGCGTACGCGTGCACAAACACAACACACACACACACACACACACACACACACACACACACACACACATTCACACACACACACACACACAACACACACACACACACACACACACACACACTCACACACACACTCACACACACACACACACACACACACACACACACACACACACACACACTCACATATAGCAGTGGCATGATTATTTCATGACAATTACTAAACCTCTGGACGTTGAACCTCACAGATGCAGTCAAAACCTCACAAAGTGTCTAATGACTCAGAGGAGTCTCTGCCAAACGGAGCCAGAGAGCAATGGCCAATCTGGCAGTGTCTCAACCACCTTAGAACTGGTGCCGCGCGCTGCAGATCGCGACACTCGATGCAGAATTGTGGGTATAGCCTGGATGCCAACACTGAATATGCCTGTGGAGAGGACCCCTAAACGCCATAGCTTGTGTGCTGCAGTGGCGACGAAAGGTGTAATGAACCGAGAAGAGAGACGCTAATACTGACACACTCCCTAGTGTTATGCCTTGCCATAGTTACACGACTGACAGACCTTGTTGTCTTGATCTAATGACTTGCCTGATCGACATGCCACGCGTGTTGCCTGGAACTAATGACACGCCTGACAGATCCCTTGACGTGATTGATGAGAAGAGAAGACCAAGCTCTATGTTTCGCATATATTAACAATAGTTGGTTATGCAGTTGTTTTGAAAGGGCGTGCTGTGAACAGTAGATGCCAATATTCTCAAATGCTGATTGAATTGATTGGGAGAGAGCATAACCAACATTATTCTCAATTCGTGTGACACACAAAAACATTTACTGACGCTTAACGTTTGATAAATATTTTGTTGTATGTGTATTTGGCATGCACTCTTTGAAGGAAGGACGATGTTAACACATTGCAGGTTTATATTTGCCTAATATGTATATTGTCCATCATTTCATGTGTTTGTTTGATAATATTATATATATTAGTATAGCATTGTTAGCAGTCGATTTACTTTAGTGGACAGAATGAATGCAGTGTCGTTACAATACTACAAATGTATTTGCACAAAGTAAAACCTTGTGGCAACTATATGTTGTCTCAACACTGCCCAGTACAATTAATACTTTTAATATAACATAACGAATTATGTGTAATTCTTACTTAACTGTCGATCTGTTATTCGATTAAACATTTCACCTTATCAGTAGAAATAAGAGTTGTCATAGTATATTTCGCCTACTTCTTTGCCTTGGTCATGTATGTATATAGTTTTGCAATTTGTTAATACCTGATGTTTTGGTAAGTGCAACTGCCAAAACAAACAAGTATCATTCCACATTTTACTTTTTTCAAATTACATACGAAAGTTGAAAAAAAAATGAATTTGAAGTAAGGTAACGATTTGTACATTGGCTTTTTGCTGTCTACCTTCTTCGTGTTAAGGTATATGAAAAAGAAAGTATTGTTTAGGCAAAACATCAGAGCACAACTTTTATAGGGTACATGCACCGTGTGGGGTGGTTTATATATCATTCCAGAGTGTGTGGTTGTTTATATATTACTCCAAAAATATTTGGGCTCAAGTTGTTTAAACAGATACTGTGCTTATTCATATTGTATATACACAACTGTTTCTATGCTGTCATATAGAAATGCGTGTGATACTGTTTCCGCAGATTGCGTGTTGTTATGTTGTGGTTTCAAAAAAACTCCTATATAGTGAAATGAATATTTCACGACAATTATTTTCTTATTGTCTTCTCTGTATGCGAAGGTTATAGCTCATTCATTCATTAAAATGTCCTGATGTGAGGAATTTGGCATGATTGACTAAACAGCATTATGAAAGTTTCTGATGAGACCCATATGGTTGAGAGATACGGTCCACAGCTAGTTACACATTTTATTTATTTTACTTTCCCTGGCATTGACACCAAGTATAATAGAGCACTTCCATAGGGCACAAGCAATGGGTATGGAATGGAATTGTCCAAGTTACGAAAGTGCTGTAGGTGGACTCAAGTCCCGGTCCTCTCGATTAACATTCTGGTGATCTAACACGCATATTGGGTTATTCCAGCGGTCCGCAAACTCTGGCCCGCGGGCAAATTTGGCCCGTGGCCCGCTTTCAACTGGCCCGCGTGACCGTACCAGCAATATAATTTTTTCAGTACCAATTTTACAGTTGTTCTATGAGCACTAAATAATGTGTTTCCTGATGGTTTTCAATACAATTATGCCAACTGTTTCAACTTTACAAAACAGCCATAGAGCTTACACAAATTTGAAATATTATGATGCATTCATTGTGTTGTTCACTTAATGGCATTTCGCCAGCGTAACCTTCGTACACATTTAATAGCAACAACCTTCACCTTTGCAGTGATGTTCGCTAGGCGGCGCTACTGTTAATATAACATAAGCTAACTCTCGATTCCCAGAAACCAGGATGAAACATCGCTCAATAACAAGTCATCTTCGACACAGCTAACATTGAATTTGTGAATCTCAGGACTATCGAAAAAAAAACGTCGTTTTGATTATTCCGGAAAGAGAGCGTTTGACGCTGCCTGGGAGCATGAGTACTTATTTTGCTATCGCGAACATGACCAAAAAACGATGTGTTTGATATGCAGAAAAAGCGTTGCTGATTTGAAACGCATAACGTGAAACGGCATTACGATTCAAAGCATAAAAGTGCTTTGACGGTGCATATGTGGGAAAAGACGAAAGCATGAAGGAGTTCAAGACACGATTTGATGCATACTTGGGCGAGACGAAGAGAATATCTGTGTTTACAGACACTTCAAGCCATATTAATGAAGCCAGTTATCGCATCTGTTACTTACTCGCTCAACACCAGGTGCCGCTTACTCACGCAGAATTTTTCAAGAAGGCTTTCATGGCCAGTGCCGAAGTTCTGTTCACTGGTTTTCAGAACAAAGATAAGATCGATCAACAGATTGGGTAACTGCCACTTTCACCCGACACATGTGCCCGTCGATATGATGAGTTGAGTGGTGACATTTTCACGCAGCTGATGACTATGTTGCGAGCCTGTCCTGCTTTTTCACTTACTCTCGACGAAAGCACTGACAAAAGTGACACGGCACAGCTGATGGTATCTGTGCGATATTTCAACGAAGGTGTATCAGAAGACTTCCTGTGCCTGATCCCATTGAAGGGCACAGCGACAGCGCAGGACGTTTGCAGTGCGCTATTGAAGTACGGCGAAGAAAATGATTTGACGTGGGAAAATTTGGTTTCTCATTGTACAGACGGCGCGATGAGCATGCTTAGTCGTCAAGCTGGATTCGTTGCGTTGTTCCGTCAAGAAATCGGAAAGCCGAATCTGATATCAAACCACTGCACAATTCATCAGCAAGCATTATGCGCGAAAGCAGGCTGTGGTCTGCAGGATACGATGAAAACTGTTGTAGAGAGCGTGAACCTTATCCGCGCACGTTCTCTCAACCACATATGATGCACTTGATGATGCAGAATTCGGCGATGTGCTATTCTACAACAGTGTCCGTTGGCTGAGTCGAGGCGCAGTTCTTGAGAGATTTGCGGCACTGTTTCCTCACATCGAGAGTTGTCTCAAAGAAATTGATCACCCAGTTGCCCATCTGGAAGATGACAGGTTTCGGGTGCGACTCTGCGTTCTGACAGACATTTTCGGACACCTAAATAAGCTAAACCTGCTGCTACAAGGGCGGCTAAGTTGCTGTGTAATGTGTACGAAGCGGTGAAGGGCTTCGAGGACAAGGCGACACTTGTCAAAGTTCATGCAGAAGGCGGCAATTTTCTGAATTTCAAGTTCACCAGAGAATTCTGTGGCGAAGACGATGAACGTATCGCAGACACCAAGTGGGTACTTGCTGATGTGCTTAACAGCCTGGAGACCGCATTCAGCGGACGATTCGCTGACTTCGCTTCTATCGAAGACGTTTGCTGCTTCTTTGCAAGCCATTTTACTGCGGAGCCAGCTATTTGCCAAACATTTTCGCAAACGTTTGCAGTCGACGAAGCAGCGTTGCAGGACAATTTCATCGATTTCAAGGTGGTGCCAGGGCTAAAAAAAAAATTTAATACTGCGAAAGACGATCTCGTGTTTTTCTGGACAACGCAAGTGCCTGTGCGATTTCCAGTGCTGATCGAAGCAGCACAGAAATTTGTGGTGCTTTTCGGCAGCACATGGTCATGTGAATCAGGATTCTCAGCCATGAATCACATCAAGAACAACCTCCGGTGCCGACTCAAGGACACACGTTTGAGGGATCTTCTGCGACTCTCAATCTCTCCGCTCTGCCCACAGTGCGGTCAGTTGTCGAAGAATATGCAGCACCATCCTTCGCATTGACTGCATTCATTAGATGTGCTGACTTCTCTGGCGTTGTTTCGAAAATGTTTCCGTATTCTACTTGTACAGTACCATATTTTTTAGCCTGACAAAGGAGATAATAAAAGCAATATTTGTGCACTGTGCTTTTTCGTGCTTAAAAGCTTTAGCTCGTCTAAACATAGCACTCCAAATTTTGGCCCTGTTCCAAAAAGTTTGCTGAACCCTGGGTTATTCCCTATGAAATCAACCAAAAACGGTAAAAATGTTCTCGATTGTTATTGCATATTATTGATAACAAACAGCAAAAATTTGATACATCTTAACACATACGTAGATGTAGCTTTGCCTCTGATCGTCTCAAAGTGCTGGTTTTGGGCTTTAAAATAAAAATAACGTATTGCCCTATCCACAGTTGTGCATCACATGGCAGTTGGGCAAAATGTTGTTGTGATGGTCAGTGACTTTGACATTGATATAACCAAAATGAGTAAACCTCGATTTTTATTAAATTTTACGTCCTGTTTCACTTCTGAGATTGCACGACAGATTTTGACATTGTTTCCGAAGTGATGCACCTAGATTGCATAACTCCAGGGGAAAACCAATAATATCATGCTTGTCCATCTGCCATTCAGTTGCGGTTCCCACTGTTTGACTTGCGCTCTGTCCACACTTGTAACTGCTTTTTTTCAGGGATGTTGAATTGTACCTAATATCCATGCTGATATCGATTAGTGCACTTGCCAGAAGACCACACAGAACATTCACCTGTCTCGTTGTTTTCCTTCTTCTGCTGTAGATCGTCAGAAGTGGACTGAGTAATGATTGCGGCAACCCGGTTGGATGTGTTTTACATTCCACTTCGACTTGGGGGAGGCGTGTTTGTTGTGGCCAGAATGTTTCGCAACTTCGTGTTTCCAGTAGTTGAATCTTGTAGTCCTACATGGATGGTTATGTTGGCAGCACACAGTTTCTGCCCGTGTCTACTTCGGAATACAGCTTGTACATACGTGGATTGTAGTATCAGGCTGTACAGGACAATGGCCGTTGTCAAAACAAACAAAACTTTTTCTCATGTATTTCTAAGTGTGGAAGTATACACGTGTCCTCTCCACTAGCGCACTCTTTAACGAAATCATTCCACTTTGCCCCATTCTTCTCCACACTAAGTAGATGCATTTCAGAAACTGCTTCAATATATATCCATGCTTGCATCTGATGGTTCGTTGTAACGGTGACTGGCCTTATAGCCGCCAACTTTCTTTTTTTTCAAAAGCAGGTGGACATTTCTCCTCACTGTTTCTTCCACTAGTACTACTATCATGTGTTGTCTCCTTCATTGCAAAAATCCAAGTAAATGTACTAAAGAAAGCGACACAACCATTATCTGGATACGTCTAATCCGCCTGGGAATAGAGATGATAGGAAACCAGTATGTTTGGGGGTTGGGGTGGGGGGTTGGGGTGGGGGGTGGCAGTGGAGGGTGGGGTTTCGGGGTGGGTGGGGACATATTCCTCCGCCTGATAAGTTACATCAAAGCAGAGCAAGTCACATTACAATATTATAATTATTCATTGTAATTTTTTGGCATTATACTTTTGTTTATTTCAATTAAACAGAAACGTCACCTTTCCACAAGTCTATATGCAGAACACACATCTATAGGGAGTTGAGAAAATCCTGGACATCAGTGCCATTGAGCAAGCATATTCACAGGTTTATTTGTAGAAGCTGTTGGCAGAAGGATTTGTGGGAATGTTTCCTGCCATGGGCCACGTGGGCGCATGAATACATGGATATCGTTGTAAACACTGACGGACATCGCACGTGAGAGCCTTTAAAAACAGCTGGAGGTATGTGATTTTGATTAAACTTGGTATGCATGTCAATGAGGTGATGGCAGTTGCTGTGAAAAACTTTCAGAATGTTGGATGGTCAAGTTTTTTATAATCAGACAAAACGTTAACATGGCCACCAATGCAATGTTGCACTGTGGTCTTACCTCTATAACAGCGCTACGTTTGGAATAAGAAATTCTTGTTCCAAACATAGCGCTGTTATATTGAAGAATGACGGTTTACGCTAGAAGTAATTGTTTTTATATTTACTTTGTTTTGCCACCCTCTCCCCACAATTTCTCCTCGGATATGGACGAATTACTGGAATGACCCTAATACGCGGGCATCTGTGTTTCCGCTGAACTCTCCCGCCCCCGCATAATGTCTTGCAATCACGCACGAAAAGCAACAACAGTAACGACAACACATGTGAAGAAGGAGCAGATACCATGCATCCTTTTAAATCTTGTATGCCCTGTCTGCCCTTTACTTGCCTGCCTTTTAATGAGCCCCTCAACTGCTGGCATTGGTCATTCCATACTTAGGGGACCCTACGGGAACAGTTGACATCGTTTTTTTCCTTCGCATTATTCCATTAAATAAGCGTCATTCCATTAAATAAGCGCCCCTTTTCTCACCCTTTGGGGTTGCTAGCAGGGAGAGGGCCCTACGTAAACTTGTTGGCATTGGTCATTCCGTACATGGGGAACCCGAAGATTTAATTCTGTTTTTAGCCTTGACTTCATTGCTATAAACAAATTCTTTGCACCTTTAGGGGTCGCTGGCGGGGGAAAGTTACACTTAAAATTGGTGGCATTGGTAATTCTATACTCAGGGAACCCCACGGAACATTTGATGTTGTATTTAGCCTTGGCATCATTCCCATAAATAAATGTACTTGTTTGCACCCTTCGATGAGTGTTTACGGGGGCAACCCCCACCTCAGACCCGGCAGCAACGCATTATGGGATGCCGTCTGGTGATCCGTTCAGTCCATGCACCATGGGGTCAAACCATAAAAGAGTGAATGCTGTGCACCTAATGCCATAGCTTTCAGTATTCTCAGAGCCATTTCCAGTATTTTAACTGACTTTCAGTAACATTTGTCCTACAAAATATACACCCGTGTTCGCATAAACTATTATATTTCATAATTTTAAACGCGTCATAATTAAGAAAACTGAAGATACGATTTTCTTAAATATGTTGCATTTTTTATTAAACAATTAAATATATAACATGAAGCAACGAAATTTTGTTTTAGATGCTGCCCGTTAGCCTTGCCCTTGTGTTTATTTTACTTGACATGTCGGCGAACGTCGTGTCCACCGTCATGATCAACCCGACGTCTACGACGTCCAAAAAATCTGCGTACGGGCACGTTTTTTAGGCGGCGCTTCGTCATGTTTTGATGTTGACGACTCAGCTTTCCGCTTCGCGCTACCCATTAATCAGAACAACGTGGACCGCTTGACTGTGTGCGCATGCGTGATATCCGGGACGTTGGCTCACAGTGCACACAACGCTAGCGTCTAGCGGAGACATTGTGAGATTAGTTTAAAGTTTATCGATAGGTGGCTCCACAATATTTTTCAATGAAATGTATTAGTAATTTTAAAGTATCTATGACACGTTTCTCGCAGTGATAAATATTGAAGTGAGGTGCCTCAACCGGGTGGTGATCGACAACAATGAATTGGATATCGAAGTGAGGTGCCTCAACCGGGTGGTTGTCAACAACAATGAATTGGTTATCGAAGTGAGGTGCCTCAGCCGGGTGGTGAGCAACAACAGTGCTAACAGTCACTCATATCCGGAATAGCATTAGATTTTAACACGGAAGTGTAATGTGCGACAAATTTTATTTTAACATGATCAGATTAGAAATTGGACTCAATATCAGTAATGTAGACTATTAAATTATTAAACGAATTACACACTATGATATATGTGACAAAGTTTACGTAATTAACCTATGCTAATAACATAAGTATTACCCAACATGCACATAAGTCCAGGACATAGTAGTGTCACTACTGTAGACAAAACTTGTCCAGCTTCAACAATAGTCCATGTTCGAGTAGTTGTAGCTCCTAAGCGGGCCATCAAATGGGAGAAAATACGCCCAGTAGCAATAACGAATAAACAGGCGTTCACACGCACCGTTGGTTGACAATTCTGGGTCGCGAGAATGGAGCGGCCCATGACGTATGCTGCGTGTTCAACAATATTTTCCTACTAAACCACAGGCATGAAATGATTTATTGTAGATGCAAATGGCTATGTCTTAGTAACTATTATAGGTGCACAGTTCCAAAGCAAAGACATTTGTTTCCCCTTAAAACCTGGATTGTCAAAGTAATTATGCTTCACGAAATCACCGCCACAGATGGCAGCACATTTCGACTTGTGTCTGCGAAAAATGAGATCCTTTGGGGATTCACTCAGAGGTATTTCTGGCAATGCACTGTAATACCATGTAGATAGATGTGTTATTATGTTACCTGATAATATTATGTGTATAAACTAATATAATTGAATACACGTCTTAACAAGGTTGATTGGATGCTAATACGAGCTATGTGACCCAACAAATCGGAGTCGTTTCTTTGGTATTGCAATTATGTTGGTAATTTCTTGATCATTGGCTTCCTACATTTTACGAATATGCCTAACTTTCTGTAACAGCACTATCCAGTATTTTTGTGCGTTCAGGTCGTTACGAATTATAGCACAACGAGAGGTTCCGTACAACGTAACAATAAAAAAGTTGTCTTAAAAAACTTGGCATACATAAAACAAAATTAGAATGTAATTGTCATAAAATAATCATGCCACTACTGTAGGAGTTTATTTTGAAACCAAACCACGACAATACGCAAACCGAGTAAATATTGCTAAATGCAGCCATTGCCACAATTGTATGAAAAAATACAATATGAATAAACAATGTCAGTCTGAACGAAGAGTAGTTGTTTTCATTAGTTTCTATCTTTATTAGATGATCACGTTTCCTTGGCACCTGTAGCCCCAACATTCAATAGTACCTTGTCTGCAATAATATATAAACAACCACACACACGGTGCTTGAACTATTTTGTGTCCTGATGTTTTGCGTAAACACTGTCAACGTGTATTTCTCTTTCGTACACGTTAAAACGAAGAAGACCCATAAAAAGAAAGACCCTTAACAAAGAAGACCCTTAACAAAGAAGAGCCAATCTACAAATCTCGACCTTATAAGGGTTAAGGCAATTTATGGGCAAAAGTATTAGTTTTATTAATAAGAATTTATGTATGTAATTAAACAAATTATAATGTGGAATGATGTTTGTTTGGGTTTGCACACGCACTTACCAAAACATCAGGTATTAATTGTATGACAACGATTTGTTCAAATATACAGTCATGACCAAAACTTAGAAGGAGGTCTTAACATTAGTTATTAGTTACTAAAAGTAAAATAGGGAATAACTGTACGTTTCATATTTATTTATTTAATTGAGGTTGAATACATAATTGCATTAATCACACTCTGGTTTAACGCAAATACCAACACTACGATGCTTGTTCACAATCTTAGTGTTGACGTCATTAATTGATGAAGTATCAACAACAATTGCCGTGTCTCGCTACCGCCCCATTAACATAACTCAGCGCTTTTATTCGAACCGGCTTCACTGACCGTCACACATGGTGATCGTCGTTTCGCTGTTTGCTCAGCCGGTCTATGCAACAATGCAACACCTTCACCAAGGACAACGAAATCATTACAAGTGTTTAAATCACTTTTCAAATTCACCTTTTAAAATTTTTTCATGCTTAGCATTTGTGTAGACTATTCTAAGTATAATTATTATCTTAGCAATTTGATGGCATGTAAACTACTATGTATGTAAAGCGCCTGAGAGCAATCCCATTTGAATTTGTACTTTTATTATTATTATTGTCATTGGTGTCTCCTTGCAATCTCTCTAGCTACATCGAATCCACATCTGTTAAATAGTTGATGTTGTCAATCCAACCCATTTGTCATCCCGCTCTTCCCAGACTAACTGGTTTTCTTTCCCAATTGCTGCTTTCTCAGAGCAAACCTTCTTCTTCTTCTTTAACACATACTTTATCTCTGCTCGTCGTTTCCTTCTTCTGTACAAACTGGACACAGATCAATGTAGTGTTCGTCGTGCCTTCCTCTGTACAGACTGGACAAAGATCAATGTAGTGTTCGTCGTGCCAACCTTTACATATTGGATATATATATATATATATATATATATATATATATATAATTATGTATATATATATATATATATATATATATATATATATATATATATATATATATATATATATATATATATATATATATATATATATATATATATATAAATTTAGCATTCGTCGTGCCCTTCTTCTCCATCCTTTACATATTGGATATATATATATATAAATATATATATATATATATATATATATAATATATGTATATATATATATATATATATATATATATATATATATATATATATATATATATATATATATAAATTTAGCATTCGTCGTGGCCTTCTTCTGTACAGACTGGACACAGATCAATGTAGTGTTCGTCGTGTCCTTCTTCCGAACAGACTGGACATAAATTAATGTAGGGTTCGTCGTTCCCTTCCTTTGTACAGACTTGACACATATCAATGTAGTGTTCGTCGTTTCCGTCTTATGTACAGACTGGACACAGATCATTGTAGTGCTCGTCGTGCCCTTACTCTATACAAACTGGACACAAATCAATGCAGTATTCGTCGTGCCTTCCTGTGTACAGACTGGACACATATCAGTGTAATGTTCATCGTGCCTTTCTCTGCACACACTGGACGCAGAACAATGTAGAGTTCGTCGTGCCCTTCATTTGTACATATTGGACACAGATCAGTGTCGTATTGTTCTTGCCCTTCCTCTGTAGAGACGTGACTCAGATCAATGTAGTTTTCGTCGTGCCCTATCTCTCTACAGACTTGACACAGATCAATGTAGTGTTCGTCGCGCCCTTCCTCTGTTCAGACTGGACAGAAGTCAACGGTGTGTTCGTCCTGCCCTTCCTCTGTAAAGAGTGGACACAGACAATGTAGTGTTCGTCGTGCCCTTCCTCTGTACAGACTGGACACAGATCAATGTTGTGTTCGGCGTATCCTACCTCTGTACAAATTTGAAAAAAAATCATAGTTAGTTTTCGTCGTGTCCGTCCTGTGCGCAGATGGACACAGATCAATGAAGAGCTCGTCTTGCCCTTCCAATATACAAATTGGACACAAATCAATGTAGTGTAATAGTATATATATATATATATAATTATTGTATGATGTACATCAATACACGAAGTGGGAATTATTTCTATATAAATTATTATTATTAATATTATTAAACAACACCTCTGAACTAATTTGTTGTCGACATACCACTAAAGAAAAACCTGCTACCTGTGTAGAATTTGAATGAGAGAGCATTTGAGCGATTAAAAAATAAGCAATACAAAATACCCAAGCAACACTCACCAAAGACGACGCTGGAAAAGGAGTCCGTCAACGCAAATCAGTTACGAACTCACTAAAGAACTAGCACATTCGGATGACTCACGACAATCGCCTGCACACCTTTCGTCACAATGACTGTTATGCAACTCGATAAGAAATGTTTACGGTAGTACATTAACAGCTTGAATCCATGACAGGTCAGTTAATGACAGGTCAGTTAATTCATCACTCAGTATAGAAAGTGATATCCGACGGTGTTGGCTACCACAGCATTGGTCATGTGTGGTCGACTAATACATTACAGGAATAATAAATTATGGAACATTAGAGGACCATTGTTCTGTGTCCAGTCTGCACAGAGGAAGGGCACGACGAAAACTACATTGATATGTATCCAGTCTGTACAGATGAAAGCAAAACGAACACTACACTGATCTGTGTACAGTCTGTACAGAGGAAGGCACGAAGAACACTACGTTGCTATGTGCCCAGTCTGTACAGAGGAAGGTACGACGAACGCAACAATCATCTGTGTCCAGTTTGTACAGAGAAAGGGCACGACGAACAATGCATTGATGTGGATTCAAGATGTTTAAAAGAAGGCCACTACGAACACTACATTGATATATTGTAGATTGTAGAAAGGAAGAGCACGACGAAAACTACAATGATCTGCGTGCAGTCTGTACAGAGGAAGGCACGTCGAACGTTACATTTGTCTGTGTCCAGTCTGTACGGAGGACGGACACGAAGAACGCTACATTGATCTGTGTCCAGATTATAGAAAGGAAGAGCACGACGAAAACTACAATGATCTGAGTGCAGTCTGTACAGAGGAAGGCACGTCGAACGTTACATTTGTCTGTGTCCAGTCTGTACAGAGGAAGGGCACGACGAACACTGCATTGATCTGTGTCCATCTGAAAAGAGGAAGAACACGATGAACACTAAACTGATCTATGTCCAGTATGTACAGATGAAGGACACGACGAACACTACATTGATCTGTGTCCAGAGTGTATAAAGGAAGGGCACGACGAACACTACATTGATGTGTCCAGTCTGAACAGAAGAATGGCACGATGAACACTACATTGATCTGTATCCAGCCTATACAGAGGAAGGACTCGAGGATCTCTACGTTGATATGTGTCCAATATGTACAGAGCAAGGTCACGACGAACACTACATTGATTTGTGTCCAATTTGTATATTGGAAGGGCAAGACGAGCTCTTCATTGATCTTTGTCCATCTGCGCACAGGAAGGACACGACGAAAACTACTATGATTTTGTTTTCAAATTTGTACAGAGGTAGGATACGCCGAACACAACATTGATCTGTGTCCAGTCTGTACAGAGGAAGGGCAGGACGAACACACCGTTGACTTCTGTCCAGTCTGAACAGAGGAAGGGCGCGACGAACACTACATTGATCTGTGTCAAGTCTGTAGAGAGATAGGGCACGACGAAAACTACATTGATCTGAGTCACGTCTCTACAGAGGAAGGGCAAGAACAATACGACACTGATCTGTGTCCAATATGTACAAATGAAGGGCACGACGAACTATACATTGTTCTGCGTCCAGTGTGTGCAGAGAAAGGCACGACGAATACTGCATTGATATGTGTCCAGTTTGTATAGAGTAAGGGCACGACGAGCACTACAATGATCTGTGTCCAGTCTGTACATAAGACGGACACGACGAACATTACATTGATATGTGTCAAGTCTGTACAAAGGAAGGGAACGACGAACCCTACATTAATATATGTCCAGTCTGTTCGGAGGAAGGACACGACGAACACTACATTGATCTGTGTCCAGTCTGTACAGAAGAAGGCCATGACGAATGCTAAATTTATATATATATATATATATATATATATATATATATATATATATATATATATATTATATATATATATATATATATATATATATATATATATATATATATATATATATTTATATATATATATATATCCAATATGTAAAGGATGGAGAAGAAGGGCACGACGAATGCTAAATTTATATATATATATATATATATATATATACATAATTATATATATATATATATATATATATATATATATATATATATATATATATATATATATATATATATATATATATATATATCCAATATGTAAAGGTTGGCACGACGAACACTACAATTGATCTGTGTCCAGTCTGTACAGAGGAAGGAAACGACGAGCAGAGATAAAGTATGTGTTAAAGAAGAAGAAGGTTTGCTCTGAGAAAGCAGCAATTGGGAAAGAAAACCAGTTAGCCTGGGAAGAGCGGGATGACAAATGGGTTGGATTGACAACATCAACTATTTGACAGATGTGGATTCGATGTAGCTAGAGAGATTGCAAGGAGACACCAATGACAATAATAATAATAATAAAAGTACAAATTCAATTGGGATTGTTCTCAGGCGATTTACATACATAGTAGTTTACGTGCCATCAAATTGCTAAGAGAATAATTATACTTAGAATAGTCTACACAAATGCTAAGCATGAAAAAAAATTTAAAGGTGAATTTGAAAAGTGATTTAAACACTTGTAATGATTTCGTTGTCCTTGGTGAAGGTGTTGCATTGTTGCATAGACCGGCAGAGCAAACAGCGAAACGACGATCACCATGTGTGACGGTCAGTGAAGCCGGTTCGAATAAAAGCGCTGAGTTATGTTAATGGAGCGGTAGCGAGACACGGCAATTGTTGTTGATACTTCATCAATTAATGACGTCAACACTAAGATTGTGAACAAGCATCGTAGTGTTGGTATTTGCGTTAAACCAGAGTGTGATTAATGCAATTATTTATTCAACCTCAATTAAATAAATAAATATGAAACGTACAGTTATTCCCTATTTTACTTTTAGTAACTAATAACTAATGTTAAGACCTCCTTCTAAGTTTTGGTCATGACTGTATATTTGAACAAATCGTTGTCATACAGTTAATACCTGATGTTTTGGTAAGTGCGTGTGCAAACCCAAACAAACATCATTCCACATTATAATTTGTTTAATTACATACATAAATTCTTATTCATAAAACTAATACTTTTGCCCATAAATTGCCTTAACCCTTATAAGGTCGTGATTTGTAGATTGGCTCTTCTTTGTTAAGGGTCTTCTTTGTTAAGGGTCTTTCTTGTTATGGGTCTTCTTCGTTTTAACGTGTACGAAAGAGAAATACACGTTGACAGTGTTTACGCAAAACATCAGGACACAAAATAGTTCAAGCACCGTGTGTGTGGTTGTTTATATATTATTGCAGACAAGGTACTATTGAATGTTGGGGCTACAGGTGCCAAGGAAACGTGATCATCTAATAAAGATAGAAACTAATGAAAACAACTACTCTTCGTTCAGACTGACATTGTTTATTCATATTGTATTTTTTCATACAATTGTGGCAATGGCTGCATTTAGCAATATTTACTCGGTTTGCGTATTGTCGTGGTTTGGTTTCAAAATAAACTCCTACAGTAGTGGCATGATTATTTTATGACAATTACATTCTAATTTTGTTTTATGTATGCCAAGTTTTTTAAGACAACTTATTTATTGTTACGTTGTACGGAACCTCTCGTTGTGCTATAATTCGTAACGACCTGAACGCACAAAAATACTGGATAGTGCTGTTACAGAAAGTTAGGCATATTCGTAAAATGTAGGAAGCCAATGATCAAGAAATTACCAACATAATTGCAATACCAAAGAAACGACTCCGATTTGTTGGGTCACATAGCTCGTATTAGCATCCAATCAACCTTGTTAAGACGTGTATTCAATTATATTAGTTTATACACATAATATTATCAGGTAACATAATAACACATCTATCTACATGGTATTACAGTGCATTGCCAGAAATACCTCTGAGTGAATCCCCAAAGGATCTCATCTTTCGCAGACACAAGTCGAAATGTGCTGCTATCTGTGGCGGTGATTTCGTGAAGCATAATTACTTTGACAATCCAGCTTTTAAGGGGAAACAAATGTCTTTGCTTTGGAACTGTGCACCTATAATAGTTACTAAGACATAGCCATTTGCATCTACAATAAATCATTTCATGCCTGTGGTTTAGTAGGAAAATATTGTTGAACACGCAGCATACGTCATGGGCCGCTCCATTCTCGCGACCCAGAATTGTCAACCAACGGTGCGTGTGAACGCCTGTTTATTCGTTATTGCTACTGGGCGTATTTTCTCCCATTTGATGGCCCGCTTAGGAGCTACAACTACTCGAACATGGACTATTGTTGAAGCTGGACAAGTTTTGTCTACAGTACTGACACTACTATGTCCTGGACTTATGTGCATGTTGGGTAATACTTATGTTATTAGCATAGGTTAATTACGTAAACTTTGTCACATATATCATAGTGTGTAATTCGTTTAATAATTTAATAGTCTACATTACTGATATTGAGTCCAATTTCTAATCTGATCATGTTAAATTAAAATTTGTCGCACATTACACTTCCGTGTTAAAATCTAATGCTATTCCGGATATGAGTGACTGTTAGCACTGTTGTTGCTCACCACCCGGCTGAGGCACCTCACTTCGATAACCAATTCATTGTTGTTGACAACCACCCGGTTGAGGCACCTCACTTCGATATCCAATTCATTGTTGTCGATCACCACCCGGTTGAGGCACCTCACTTCAATATTTATCACTGCGAGAAACGTGTCATAGATACTTTAAAATTACTAATACATTTCATTGAAAAATATTGTGGAGCCACCTATCGATAAACTTTAAACTAATCTCACAATGTCTCCGCTAGACGCTAGCGTTGTGTGCACTGTGAGCCAACGTCCCGGATATCACGCATGCGCACACAGTCAAGCGGTCCACGTTGTTCTGATTAATGGGTAGCGCGAAGCGGAAAGCTGAGTCGTCAACATCAAAACATGACGAAGCGCTGCCTAAAAAACGTGCCCGTACGCAGATTTTTTGGACGTCGTAGACGTCGGGTTGATCATGACGGTGGACACGACGTTCGCCGACATGTCAAGTAAAATAAACACAAGGGCAAGGCTAACGGGCAGCATCTAAAACAAAATTTCGTTGCTTCATGTTATATATTTAATTGTTTAATAAAAAATGCAACATATTTAAGAAAATCGTATCTTCAGTTTTCTTAATTATGACGCGTTTAAAATTATGAAATATAATAGTTTATGCGAACACGGGTGTATATTTTGTAGGACAAATGTTACTGAAAGTCAGTTAAAATACTGGAAATGGCTCTGAGAATACTGAAAGCTATGGCATTAGGTGCACAGCATTCACTCTTTTATGGTTTGACCCCATGGTGCATGGACTGAACGGATCACCAGACGGCATCCCATAATGCGTTGCTGCCGGGTCTGAGGTGGGGGTTGCCCCCGTAAACACTCATCGAAGGGGGCAAACAAGTACATTTATTTATGGGAATGATGCCAAAGCTAAATACAACATCAAATGTTCCGTGGGGTTCCCTGAGTATAGAATTACCAATGCCACCAATTTTAAGTGTAACTTTCCCCCGCCAGCGACCCCTAAAGGTGCAAAGAATTTGTTTATAGCAATGAAGTCAAGGCTAAAAACAGAATTAAATCTTCGGGTTCCCCATGTACGGAATGACCAATGCCAACAAGTTTACGTAGGGCCCTCTCCCTGCTAGCAACCCCAAAGGGTGAGAAAAGGGGCGCTTATTTAATGGAATGACGCTTATTTAATGGAATAATGCGAAGGAAAAAAACGATGTCAACTGTTCCCGTAGGGTCCCCTAAGTATGGAATGACCAATGCCAGCAGTTGAGGGGCTCATTAAAAGGCAGGCAAGTAAAGGGCAGACAGGGCATACAAGATTTAAAAGGATGCATGGTATCTGCACGCTCCTTCTTCACATGTGTTGTCGTAACTGTTGTTGCTTTTCGTGCGTGATTGCAAGACATTATGCGGGGGCGGGAGAGTTCAGCGGAAACACAGATTCCCGCGTATTAGGGTCATTCCAGTAATTCGTCCATATCCGAGGAGAAATTGTGGGGAGAGGGTGGCAAAACAAAGTAAATATAAAAACAATTACTTCTAGCGTAAACCGTCATTCTTCAATATAACAGCGCTATGTTTGGAACAAGAATTTCTTATTCCAAACGTAGTGCTGTTATTGAGGTAAGACCACAGTGCAACATTGCATTGGTGGCCATGTTAACGTTTAGTCTGATTATAAAAAACTTGACCATCCAACATTCTGAAAGTTTTTCACAGCAACTGCCATCACCTCATTGACATGCATACCAAGTTTAATCAAAATCACAAACCTCAAGCTGTTTTTAAAGGCTCTCACGTGCGATGTCCGTCAGTGTTTACAACGATATCCATGTATTCATGCGCCCACGTGGCCCATGGCAGGAAACATTCCCACAAATCCTTCTGCCAACAGCTTCTACAAATAAACCTGTGAATATGCTTGCTCAATGGCACTGATGTCCAGGATTTTCTCAACTCCCTATAGATGTGTGTTCTGCATATAGACTTGTGGAAAGGTGACGTTTCTGTTTAATTGAAATAAACAAAAGTATAATGCAAAAAAATTACAATGAATAATTATAATATTGTAATGTGACTTGCTCTGCTTTGATGTAACTTATCAGGCGGAGGAATATGTCCCCACCCACCCCGAAACCCCACCCTCCACTGCCACCCCCTACCCCAACCCCCCACCCCAACCCCCAAACATACTGGTTTCCTATCATCTCTATTCCCAGGCGGATTAGACGTATCCAGATAATGGTTGTGTCGCTTTCTTTAGTACATTTACTTGGATTTTTGCAATGAAGGAGACAACACATGATAGTAGTACTAGTGGAAGAAACAGTGAGGAGAAATGTCCACCTGCTTTTGAAAAAAAAGAAAGTTGGCGGCTATAAGGCCAGTCACCGTTACAACGAACCATCAGATGCAAGCATGGATAGATATTGAAGCAGTTTCTGAAATGCATCTACTTAGTGTGGAGAAGAATGGGGCAAAGTGGAATGATTTCGTTCAAGAGTGCGCTAGTGGAGAGGACACGTGTATACTTCCACACTTAGAAATACATGAGAAAAAGTTTTGTTTGTTTTGACAACGGCCATTGTCCTGTACAGCCTGAGACAACAATCCACGTATGTACAAGCTGTATTCCGAAGTAGACACGGGCAGAAACTGTGTGCTGCCAACATAACCATCCATGTAGGACTACAAGATTCAACTACAGGAAACACGAAGTTGCGAAACATTCTGGCCACAACAAACACGCCTCCCCCAAGTCGAAGTGGAATGTAAAACACATCCAACCGGGTTGCCGCAATCACTACTCAGTCCACGTCTGACGATCTACAGCAGAAGAAGGAAAAAAACGAGACAGGTGAATGTTCTGTGTGGTCTTCTGGCAAGTGCACTAATCGATATCAGCATGGATATTAGGTACAATTCAACATCCCTGAAAAAAAGCAGTTACAAGTGTGGACAGAGCGCAAGTCAAACAGTGGGAACCGCAACTGAATGGCAGATGGACAAGCATGATATTATTGGTTTTCCCCTGGAGTTATGCAATCTAGGTGCATCACTTCGGAAACAATGTCAAAATCTGTCGTGCAATCTCAGAAGTGAAACAGGACGTAACATTTTATAAAAATCGAGGTTTACTCATTTTGGGTATATCAATGTCAAAGTCACTGACCATCACAACAACATTTTGCTCAACTGCCATGTGATGCACAACTGTGGATAGAGCAATACGTTATTTTTATTTTAAAGCCCAAAACCAGCACTTTGAGACGATCAGAGGCAAAGCTACATCTACGTATGTGTTAAGATGTATCACATTTTTGCTGTTTGTTATCAATAATATGCAATAACAATCGAGAATTTTTTTACCGTTTTTGGTTGATTTCATAGGGAATAACCCAGGGTTCAGCAAACTTAGAGAAGTCAGCACATCTAATGAATGCAGTCAATGCGAAGGATGGTGCTGCATATTCTTCGACAACTGACCGCACTGTAGGCAGAGCGGAGAGATTGAGAGTCGCAGAAGATCCCTCAAACGTGTGTCCTTGAGTCGGCACCGGAGGTTGTTCTTGATGTGATTCATGGCTGAGAATCCTGATTCACATGACCATGTGCTGCCGAAAAGCACCACAAATTTCTGTGCTGCTTCGATCAGCACTGGAATTCGCCCAGGCACTTGCGTTGTCCAGAAAAGCACGAGATCGTCTTTCGCAGCATTAAACTAATTTTCTAGTCCTGGCACCACCTTCAAATCGATGAAATTGTCCTGCAACGCTGCTTCGTCGACTGCAAACGTTTGCGACAATGTTTGACAAATAGCTGGCTTCGCAGTAAAAGGGCTTGCAAAGAAGCAGCAAACGTCTTCGATAGAAGCGAAGTCAGCGAATCGTCCGCTGAATGCGGTCTCTAGGCTGTTAAGCACATCAGCAAGTACCCGCTTGGTGCCTGCGATACGTTCCTCGTCTTCGCCACAGAATTCTCTGGTGAACTTGAAATTCAGAAAATTGCCGCCTTCTGCATGAACTTTGACAAGTGTCACCTTGTCCTCGAAGCCCTTCACCGCTTCGTACAAATTACACAACAACTTAGCCGTCCTTGTAGCAGCAGGTTTAGCTTATTTAGGTGTCCGAAAATGTCTGTCAGAACGCAGAGTCGCACCCGAAACCTGTCATCTTCCAGATGGGCAACTGGGTGATCAATTTCTTTGAGACAACTCACGATGTGAGGAAACAGTGCAGCAAATCTCTCAAGAACTGCGCCTCGACTCAGCCAACGGACACTGTTGTAGAATAGCACATCGCCGAATTCTGCATCATCAAGTGCAGCCAAGTGATTTTGGAACCTCCTGTGGTTGAGAGAACGTGCGCGGATAAGGTTCACGCTCTCTACAGCAGTTTTCATCGTATCCTGCAGACCACAGCCTGCTTTCGCGCACAATGCTTGCTGGTGAATTATGCCGTGGTATGATATCAGATTCGGCTTTCCGATTTCTTGACGGAACAACGCAACGAATCCAGCTTGACGACCAAGCATGCTCATCGCGCCGTCTGTACAATGAGAAACCAAATTTTCCCACGTCAAATCATTTTCTTCGCCGTACTTCAATAGCGCACTGCAAACGTCCCGCGCTGTCGCTGTGCCCTTCAATGGGATCAGGCACAGGAAGTCTTCTGATACACCTTCGTTGAAATATCGCACAGATACCATCAGCTGTGCCGTGTCACTTTTGTCAGTGCTTTCGTCGAGAGTAAGTGAAAAAGCAGGACAGGCTCGCAACATAGTCATCAGCTGCGTGAAAATGTCACCACACAACTCATCACATCGACGGGCACATGTGTCGGGTGAAAGTGGCAGTTTCCCAATCTGTTGTACGATCTTATCTTTGTTCTGAAAACCAGCAAACAGAACTTCGGCACTGGCCACGAAAGCCTTCTTGAACAATTCTGCGTCAGTAAGCGGCACCTGGTGTTGAGCGAGTAAGTAACAGATGCGATAGCTGGCTTCATTAAGATGGCTTGAAGTGTCTGTAAACACAGATACTCTCTTCGTCTCGCCCAAGTATGCATCAAATCGTGTCTTGAACTCCTTCATGCGTTCGTCTTTTCCCACATATGCACCGTCAAAGCACTTTTTATGCTTCGAATCGTAATGCCGTTTCACGTTATAGCGTTTCAAATCAGCAACGCTTTCTCTGCATATCAAACACTTCGTTTTTTGGTCATGTTCGCGATAGCAAAATAAGTACTCATGCTCCCAGGCAGCGTCAAACGCTCTCTTTCCGGAATAATCAAAACGACGTTTTTTTTCCCGATATACGCCATAGTCTTGAGATTCACAAATTCAATGTTAGCTGTGTCGAAGATGACTTGTTATTGAGCGATGTTTCATCCTGGTTTCTGGGAATCGAGCGTTAGCGTATGTTATATTAACAGTAGCGCCGCCTAGCGAACATCACTGCAAAGGTGAAGGTTGTTGCTATTAAATGTGTACGAAGGTTACTCTGGCGAAATGCCATTAAGTGAACAACACAATGAATGCTTCATAATATTTCAAATTTGTGTAAGCTCTATGGCTGTTTTGTAAAGTTGAAACAGTTGGCATAATTGTATTGAAAACCATCAGGAAACACATTATTTAGTGCTCATAGAACAATTGTAAAATTGGTTCTGAAAAAATTATATTGCTGGCACGGTCACGCGGGCCAGTTGAAACCGGGCCATTGGCCAAATTTGGCCCGCGGGCCAGAGTTTGCGGACCGCTGGAATAACCCGATATGCGTGTTAGAGCACCCGAATGTTAATCGAGACGACCGGGACTTGAGTCCACCTACCGCACTTTCGTAACTTGGACAATTCCATTCCATACCCATTGCCTGTGCCCTCTGGAAGTACTCTATTATACTTGGTGTCAATGCTAGGGAAAGTAAATAAAATAAAATGTGTAACTAGCTGTGTAACTTATCTCTCAACCATATGGGTCTCAGCAGAAACGTTCATAATGCGTTTTAGTCAATCATGCCAAATTCCTCACATCAGGACATTTTAATGAATGAATGTGCTATAACCTTCGCATACAGAGAACACAATAAGAAAATAATTGTCGTGAAATATTCATTTCACTATATAGGAATTTATTTTAAAACTACATCATAACAACACGCAATCTGAGGAAACAGTATCACACGCATTTCTATACGACAGCATAGAAACATTTGTGAATATACAATATGAATAAGCACAGTATCTGTTTAAACATCTTGAGCCCAAATATTTTTGGAGTAATATATAAACAACCACACACTCTGGAATAATATATAAACCACCCCACACGGTGCATGTACCCTACGAAAGTTGTGCTCTGATGTTTTGCCTAAACAATACTTTCTTTTTCATATACCTTAACACGAAGAAGGTAGACAGCAAAAAGCCGATGTACAAATCGTTACCTTACTTCAAATTCATTTTTTTTTTCAACTTTCGTATGTAATTTGAAAAAAGTAAAATGTGGAATGATACTTGTTTGTTTTGGCAGTTGCACTTACCAAAACATCAGGTATTAACAAATTGCAAAACTATATACATACATGACCAAGGCAAAGAAGTAGGCCAAATATACTATGACAACTCTTATTTCTACTGATAAGGTGAAATGTTTAATCGAATAACAGATCGACAGTTAAGTAAGAATTACACATAATTCGTTATGTTATATTAAAAAGTAGCAGTTGTACTGGTCAGTATTGAGACAACATATAGTTGCCACAAGGTTTTACTATGTGCAAATACATTTGTAATATTGTAACGACGCTGCACCCATTCTGTCCACTAAAGTAAATCGACTGCTAACAATACTATACTAATATATATATATATATATATATATATATATATATATATATATATATATATACACACATATATATATATATATATATATATATATATATATATATATATATATATATATATATATATATATATATATATATATTAGTATAGTATTGTTAGCAGTCGATTTACTTCAGTGGACATATATATATATATATATATATATAATGTTATCAAACAAACACATGAAATGATGGACAATATACATATTAGGCAAATATTAACCTGCAAAGTGTTAACATCTTCCTTCCTTCAAAGAGTGTATGCCAAATACACATACAACAAAATATATATCAAACGTTAAGCGTCAGTAAATGTTTTTGTGTGTCACACGTATTGAGAATAATGTTGGTTATGCTCTCTCCCAATCAATTCAGTCAGCATTTGAGAATATTGGCATCTACTGTTCACAGCACGCCCTTTCAAAACAACTGCATAACCAACTATTGTTAATATATGCGAAACATAGAGCTTGGTCTTCTCTTCTCATCAATCACGTGACGGGATCTGTCAGGCGTGTCATTAGGTCCAGGCAACACGCGTGGCATGTCGATCAGGCAAGTGATTAGATCAAGGCAACAAGGTCTGTCAGTCGTGTAACTATGGCAAGGCATAACACTAGGGAGTGTGTCAGTATTAGCGTCTCTCTTCTCGGTTCATTACACCTTTCGTCGCCACTGCAGCACACAAGCTATGGCGTTTAGGGGTCCTCTCCACAGGCATATTCAGTGTTGGCATCCAGGCTATACCCACAATTCTGCATCGAGTGTCGCGATCTGCAGCGCGCGTCACCACTTCTAAGGTGGTTGAGACACTGCCAGATTGGTCATTGCTCTCTGGCTCCGTTTGGCAGAGACTCCTCTGAGTCATGAGACACTTTGTGAGGTTTTGACTGCAACTTTGAAGTTTAACATCCAGAGGCTTAACTTCAACCTCTTGGGTGCTGGCTCATAGAATGGGGGTAGCGATGGTTACTGTCTTGTTTGGTTCTCTCTATTTGTGAAAAGGATGCCCTTCTGGTCGATGGTGGAGCAATACCACATAGCAGATAAAGGTTGTCCAGGGTTAGAGTTACGGTTAGATTTCAACACAGGAGTGTAGTGTGCAGCACATTTGATTTTCACGTGATCTGATTATAAAAAGGAGTCATAATTAGTAATGCAGCATAAACCATTTTTAAACGAATTACAAACTATGATATATGTAATAAAGGTTGTATAATTAACTATTTAGTGAAATAAATGTAAAACCAACGATGACCCAAGTGCAGAACATATGACAATAATATTATTATTATTCAACACTTATTTAAGTCCTGGACTTGAAATGACTTGTCCAACTACAACAACATTCGATGCTCGAACACTTGATACGTGGGCCCTCACTGGCGTGAAAACACGCCCAGCACCAGTAAAGAATAAACAGGCGTTCACATGCAGCGTTGGTTGACATTTTTGTTGAAGCATCGATTGATATAAGCTCCTACATATACGAAGATCAGAGGCAACCCACGAACCTAACACGAGTGCTGATGACGGCTTACTAGGATATATACTTGGGATAGTATTACTTACTACACTGTACTTAGTAATCAACACTACCGCTAGGTCGCGAGGATGCTATCCAAGGCACATGCCCAGATGGCAAATGGACAAGGGTGCTATTTGTTTATCAAGATTCCAGCAATCTTTCTTCTGTGTCTAACCCGCCTTAAACATATTCACACTGCTAGCATTTACACAATATGTGAGAATGAGTTATTGATATCAAATCTACACTGATTCTTTACTAATGTTATCACATGTCCTCTTGTTCTACTATCTTTCTTGAGTGAGAAAGTAATATTTGTGTCAATATTATTTTCATACCCATTCAATAACTTCTGGTGAATGTAGAGGGCCAACATTTTGCGAAGTCAACTACACAGATGGCAGCACAATACGACTTGTGTCTGCTAGATCGACTAGGTGCGATAGGCGAGATCGTTTGGTGATTCACTCAGTGGCATTGCACTGTAATTCCATGCAGATATGTTATTACATTACCTTATGTTATCTGTAGAAACCGATGTAATGCATGCACGTCTTGCACAAAATAATTGATTATGAATAAGTTGGTACATACTAGTGTTGTAATCAACCGCCGTACATCGCGAATGACGTCACATGATGTTGCGGTTTTACCACAACGAGGTCATATTTTATCACAAAGAGGTCATGTTTATACCTGGTTGTTGTGAAGTAATTAGCTACGTCTAGCTTTGTGTCCTTCACTTTTCCTTTACTGATGTTTTTTTGTCTCAAAATTACTGTTTCTCAATGTATGCCCCAGAAATCGCACCTGTGTTCATTAATTCATGCTAATTCTCTTTGATGTCCTGCTGTTGTACAACATGTTTTTATATATTCATTGGTAACCATAATTATGCTAATTTATGCTCCATATATGCTTATTTATTGTTCATGTTTCACTCCCTGTGACAATGCAGACAACACACAGCACATTAAGAATCCTATCCTGGTCTGCATTAGATGTATATTCTTGGATTCCTGGAATCGTTTCTTAGATATTCCAAATGTGTTTTTATTTCTTGATCATATGTGCCGTTTAATGTTACATGCTGCTTGGTGTTGTTGTTTTCTTTGAAACTACTGTATACATTGTCTTTTTACATTAACAGTATCCAGTATTTCCTGTGCATATAGATCGTCACTAAATATCACATAATGACAGGTTCCGAACGATGTCGCAGTAAATGATTTGTCTTAAAAATGTGACATACACAGAACACAATAAGATAGTAATTGTCATGAAGTAATCATGCCACTGCTATATGTGAGTGTGTGTGTGTGTGTGTGTGTGTGTGTGTGTGTGTGTGTGTGTGTGTGTGTGTGTGTGTGTGTGTGTGTGTGTGTGTGTGTGTGTTTTGTGTGTGTGTGTGCGTATGCGGCGTGCGTGCGCGTGTGTGTGTGTTTGTGTGTGTCTGTGTGTATAGTCACTAGTATTTCACACGAAACCTCGAAACAATATCAGTCATTTATACCAAGTTCTTCTTCTCCGAAAAGGCATCATTGTAGGAAAGTGTTGCTACACCGTCATAGTATTGTTCTGGAGGAATACAACGTTCTCGGCTCCAAAATCGGTTGATATAAGATATTATATTAGTTTTATTTAGATTTTCGTTAATAAATTTGCATATGTCACATGAATGAGATTTTCCTGGTACGCCCTTATAGCATGTGTAATTTCTTTCCCATGCAAAGTACTCATTATAAAGCGTGTCGTTGTTATCCAATTTGTGAAGATATGTCGCCAAAGCTTTCGGTGAAGAGTAGTCTTTGACATCTATGTAAGAATGCGGCGGCAGAAAGGTTTTGTAGTCGGCTCCTCCCAGGACAATCGGCACTATCCCGTGTGACAAATGTGACCACGTTTTTTCCGTGATGTAGTCGGAGCAAATGGAGTTCTCAAAAGCCAAGTAAAACTTATGACTTCTTATGAGACGCCCCATATACAAGTTTGATTGTTTGCTTTTATCAAATTTCTTTCGTACGCATCCGCCAACAATATCAACTGGAATATATCGTTTCAGTTCGGCCGCATATTTCTCCCTCTCACTCGGAGTCTTGCAATGACTAACGGCCCATAAGACCAAGTCTGTTTTATCACGAGCGTAATTAATAGCAGTGTAGTCGTTGCGTTGTGCGTGTTTTCCAATCCACGGAGTTGACTCAGCTGATTTCCCGTAGACTAGTCTAATTACGTCCGTGATGCTACTCGGGTCGTTTGCTACCTTGTCACGATTCGGGAGACATATTCCGTATGGCGTGACAATGTCTCCGTCCATCGAGTAGGTGTATGTCCAGTTGAACCAAGACTCGTAAGGTGACATCACTGTCATCAAAGTTCGCACGGGCGCCTCGTGCAAATACGTTATCCAGTGTTGACGTGGCAGGCGGAATGTCGGCATTTCACTATAGTCATAAATGTATCTCGTGTGAAATACGATGACGTCGCTTGTGTTGTACAACGAACGATTGTTGGTGTAAATACACGGAATTCGTGTCCCGCAGTTAGTTGTTCCCTCCAGCTTCGATCCAAACCAAAATGGATTTGAAGGTGTCACTTCAGTCCACGTCAGTATACGAATGACGCGTTCACTCTGTGGTTCGTTACTTTTACGTGGCTCGCCCGCAGACGATTCTGAGTCTGTCGTGAGCGTGTCACGTGATCGCGTATGCTTGGTCGACTTGAATTGACTGGGCGTTGAGTCTAGTTCATTGTGACCAACAGCCCTGGTATTGGACACTACATGTGTCTCATTACTTATTCCTGCACTGATCCATGCTGGAGAAAACACCTTTGTAAGACGCTTGAACTGTGGCACCTTGTCGTAGACGGTCAACACCACAAAGGATATTACCACATAGGATATTATGGCAAATATGCTGAACCGTATCAATGCTAACATAATTGTTTTCCTGAAACAGAAAACGAACGTCACTTAGTTTTGGCTATCACCATTGCAAATTCACTGGACTGTTCTCTAAGTTGACCACTGGAATATTGTTTAGTAAGAATCCCAGTACGGGAAATAGGAAAAATAGCCAACGTCGACTGTATTTTGATAAACTAATTTACATGCAGGGCCATTGATATGGAGCGAATTCACCCTGGAATACTGAGAGTACTGCGTTTTCAATAAGGTGATTGGTCCTGAACTCTACTCGTGTGGCACCGACGTAACACTGAACGAACATAACTTTATATATATGCCCAGAAGAACTACAAAGCTTGAATCTGAAATATGTCGTGTCTTTGAAAGAACGGCAAGTCAGTATTATATATGACTTGCGACAGTTTAATTGCAAACCTTACAAATACGAAATAGCTGTATTGCAACAGGAACGGTTTTTCCGAGAGAGTAAAGGAGACCGGGGATAATTGATTTTTATAGTATGGGAGACAGGGATAATTTAAACTCTTTTTATAAACACACACATTTTCGAAAACACGAACCATAATCACAACAAATTAGGTGCGTTGATTATTATACAGATCTCTCTCACACGAAACACTACGAAACAAATTTGTATGTTTCAGCGTTTCCAAGATATGTTATTGTATGTTATCCGTTATATGTTATACGTCATTGAAGGCGTCCAGCCTGTTTCAGTATGGGCATTGGGTTGTGTCTGATATATTAGTTTCGGAGTTAGAATCGTGTCTGTATAAGCGTTACAATATCGTAGCATGGCCAAATGATGGGTGACAAAGCTTGTGTCCCCCTTCCGAGATCCCAATTACGACACTGACCAAAGACTGTTTTTGAAGTTTCTTCACAGTACCATTTCTACTGGGTTTTCGCGAACTTATTCATTCACAGTCGAAGCTTTCTCGACTATAAATGGCTGCTTTTATATACTATGTGTTTTCAACATATTTGCAAGATATCCCAGTGTTGAAAATGGGTGGATCCGAACGATTTCAATGTAGAGGAAATCATACGGTACACGTCACGTTAGGGCGAATCTCCCCAAAGTTTACATAAACAACAAATACTGACATCGCTCGTCATAATACGACCGAAAACAAGCAAACAAGTTACAAGCCACTCGTGGCATATCTAGAATCTCGCAAAGGGGGCAAGCTTAGTCATCCAATGGTTCACCGTGGTGGCGCAACAGGTTACATAAAAAACAAAATAAAAATAAGTCAAATCTCCCCCCCCCTTATGCACCACTGTAAACCACATGTGAAAATTAACGATACATTTTGAGCCGTAAATCGAAACCCTTGCGTGTTTCAACATACCAACTGTTTGTTCATTTTACATGCACGTAACATGCTTATAACAACCGGTGACGTCGTTTGAAGATATCACTCAATAGATAAACGAACAGACAAACAACCTTGGTTTTACTCACCAGATAACGCGTTAGTGATGTTTGATTCGATCATATACGAAGACTGTCCGTGTTTCTCTGTTCTTCGTCGTTGCCCTACAATTTGCCACTACTTCATCTTGTGACGTGTTTGGGATCTTGTTGCTTTTGTACAACTATCCAGTCGAACTGCGCAGTATTGAGCCTCATCAGTTGTATTAACGATGGAAACTGAGCAGGCAAGACACTCAACACGACAGCCAGTAAGACTGTTTGTCTTTACGGAGCCACGCCCAGCCTCATCTGGAGGTGTGTACAACACGTGCACTCATTGCTGCGTCCACGACCGTCGACATCCAATACGACAGTCACTACCTCCACCTGTATAGCGCTTTTCTCGCTACAGCATAGCCCTGAGAAACGTTTACCCTCTCGGGTTGCACTTTTGGTGTTTCTTTGTAGCAAAGGCGTTACTTTATGGCTTATAAAAGGACACAAAAGTTAGTTCTTATGTAGCACCGTATCTAATAATTGAAACTGTCCAAATTGCTTTACAGTTCGTCCCCTGGTAGAGCTGTTTATTCCAACGCCAACCAGACATCTTTGGGAAGCATTCAGCCACGTAGCGTTTACTGCAAGATCATTATTCCTTCATATCCCCTCCACTGTCTATTGCTGGGTACTCATTTATTCAAATAAGTATTTGAAGCAAAAGGGAGCAAACGAAATTGTTCAATCTTTGAATAGACACTTGATAGGAGGGACCAATGGCTTTTCCGTGTATCTTGCGAAAAATACAGCAAAGTGGGGCGAAGGAAATTGCCCATATTTCGAAAAGGCATTAGGTGGACTCGAAACTCGGTACTCTCGATGGACAGTCCGGCTCTCTGACCGCCGAGCCGCCGTGTGATGTATTCGTGTGGATGCACGGGGTCAGTGTTTTGTGTCAAATGACTACACCGTCAAACACAAATCACTGCAGTTTTTTTACAGTCGTTGGGTGTCCCTTCCTGTGTGCTCCACGGAAGACAATGGGATTTAATTACCATGATAAATTCATTATCACGCATACGTGCGGCTTTATAATTAACTGTTGCTCTTACCGTTCTTTTAGGGATCGCTTTGTGTGCACTCGTCGGTGAACTGAGTACTAAGTTACAACGAGCTATTCCTTAAATCACTTTGGTATACCATATAGCCATTGTTATAATTAGGCTCAGTGAGTCTACAACAATTTGTTTGAATAACTTTTTTTGTTTGTTTCATCTTATGAACCACTGAAATAGACACGAGATAGGAAGACCAACGGTTTTTAATATATCTTCCTAAATAAACAGCAAAGTGGGACGAACGCAACTGCCCACATTTCGAAAAGGCAGTAGTGGGACTCGAACCCCGGTACACTCGATGGACAGTCCGACTGTCTAACCGCCGAGTTGCCGCAGTTTTTACTGTCGTTGGGTGTGTCGCTTCCCGTGCGCTCCCTGGACGACAATTACTTTAACACCGTAACACAAATTAGTTTAAATAACTGCTGCTCTTACGGAGTTTGTCTGTTTCGCTTCGTGTGCATATCACTGGTGGAAAAACACTCATGCATGGATTGGCAAAGGCCGAGAAATAAACTAGAGTGGTGCATGACAGTGGTCTCAACTTCGGTCCCACCTGCTTTCTGGGACCAATCTCCCACCTCCCACCAATTTTGAGACTACACTTCCTACCTATTGTGTAGGTCAACCTCTCTCACCTAACAACAATTTTTTTAGGACCAACGTCCTTCTTCCCACTTTCTGCCACACCTCTCTCACACAAAGGCTTAATGGGCATGTTCACGTAAAACTGAAACTACACTACGAATACGTATTAGACAGTCTATATGTTAAGTTTTCAGATATGTTGGGAGCTGAAACTGTCTAATGTATGGTCTTACTTAGCACCGGTATCTGCCTCTGAACAAGGCGCTCAAGACGCTGAATTGTCTCCTAGAACAAGACAATTAACTCTGCCAGTCTAACACAGGTTTTTTTACTCACCTTTTTTTCCATTTTTTCATCTTTTAAACCCTTGAAATAGACACGAGATAAGAGGGACCAATGGATTATCTTTGTGTATCTTCCGAAAGACACAGCAAATAGGGGCAAAGGAAATTGCCCATATTTCGAAACGGCAATTGTTGGACTCGAAAATCGGCATTCTCAATGGACAGTCCGGCTCTCTGACCGCTGAGCCACCGTGTGATGTATTCGTGTGGATGCACGGGTTCAGTGTTTTGTGTCAAATAACTACACCATCAAACACAAACCACTGCAGTTTTTTGACAGTCGTTGGGTGTCCCTTCCTGTGCGCTCCACGGAAGACAATGAGTTTTAAGTTACCATGATCAATTCATTATGACGCATCCGTGCGGTTTTATAATTAACTGTTGTTCTTAAATTTTTTTAGGGATTGCTTTGTGTGCACTCGTCGGTGAACTGAGTACTAAGTTACAACGAGCTATTCCTTAAATCACTTTGGTATACCGTATAGCCATTGTTATAATTAGGCTCAGTGAGTCTACAACAATTTGTTTGAATAACTTTTTTTGTTTGTTTCATCTTATGAACCACTGAAATAGACACGAGATAGGAGGACCAACGGCTTTTTAATATATCTTCCGAAATATACAGCAAAGTGGGACGAACGAAACTGCCCACATTTCAAAACGGCAGTAGTGGGACTCGAACCACGGTACACTCGGTGGACGGTCCGACTGTATACACGCCCAGTTGCCGAAGTTTTTACTGTCGTTGGGTGTGTCGCTTCCCGTGCGCTCCCTGGACGACAATTACTTTAACACCGTAACACAAATTATTTTAAATAACTGCTGCTTTTACAGAGTTTGTCTGTGTCGCTTCGTGTGCACACATCACTGATGGAGAAACACTCATGCATGGATTGGCAAAGGCCGAGAAATAAACTAGAGTGGTGCATGACAGTGGTCTCAACTTCGGTCCCACCTGCTTTCTGGGACCAATCTCCCACCTCCCACCAATTTTGAGACTACACTTCCTACCTATTGTGTAGGTCAACCTCTCTCACCTAACAACAATTTTTTTAGGACCAACGTCCTTCTTCCCACTTTCTGCCACACCTCTCTCACACAAAGGCTTAATGGGCATGTTCACGTAAAACTGAAACTACACTACGAATACGTATTAGACAGTCTATATGTTAAGTTTTCAGATATGTTGGGAGCTGAAACTGTCTAATGTATGGTCTTACTTAGCACCGGTATCTGCCTCTGAACAAGGCGCTCAAGACGCTGAATTGTCTCCTAGAACAAGACAATTAACTCTGCCAGTCTAACACAGGTTTTTTTACTCACCTTTTTTTCCATTTTTTCATCTTTTAAACCCTTGAAATAGACACGAGATAAGAGGGACCAATGGATTATCTTTGTGTATCTTCCGAAAGACACAGCAAATAGGGGCAAAGGAAATTGCCCATATTTCGAAACGGCAATTGTTGGACTCGAAAATCGGCATTCTCAATGGACAGTCCGGCTCTCTGACCGCTGAGCCACCGTGTGATGTATTCGTGTGGATGCACGGGTTCAGTGTTTTGTGTCAAATAACTACACCATCAAACACAAACCACTGCAGTTTTTTGACAGTCGTTGGGTGTCCCTTCCTGTGCGCTCCACGGAAGACAATGAGTTTTAAGTTACCATGATCAATTCATTATGACGCATCCGTGCGGTTTTATAATTAACTGTTGTTCTTAAATTTTTTTAGGGATTGCTTTGTGTGCACTCGTCGGTGAACTGAGTACTAAGTTACAACGAGCTATTCCTTAAATCACTTTGGTATACCGTATAGCCATTGTTATAATTAGGCTCAGTGAGTCTACAACAATTTGTTTGAATAACTTTTTTTGTTTGTTTCATCTTATGAACCACTGAAATAGACACGAGATAGGAGGACCAACGGCTTTTTAATATATCTTCCGAAATATACAGCAAAGTGGGACGAACGAAACTGCCCACATTTCAAAACGGCAGTAGTGGGACTCGAACCACGGTACACTCGGTGGACGGTCCGACTGTATACACGCCCAGTTGCCGAAGTTTTTACTGTCGTTGGGTGTGTCGCTTCCCGTGCGCTCCCTGGACGACAATTACTTTAACACCGTAACACAAATTATTTTAAATAACTGCTGCTTTTACAGAGTTTGTCTGTGTCGCTTCGTGTGCACACATCACTGATGGAGAAACACTCATGCATGGATTGGCAAAGGCCGAGAAATAAACTAGAGTGGTGCATGACAGTGGTCTCAACTTCGGTCCCACCTGCTTTCTGGGACCAATCTCCCACCTCCCACCAATTTTGAGACTACACTTCTCACCTATTGTGTAGGTCAACCTCTCTCACCTCCCACCAATTGTTAGGACCAACGTCCTTCTTCCCACTTCCCGCCACACCTCTCTCACACAAAGGCTTAATGGGCATGTTCACGTATAACTGAAACTACACTATGAATACCTGTCAGATAAGTTCAACTGACAGTCTATATGTTATGTTTTGAGATATGTCGGGAGCAAAAAACTTATAGCTGAAACTGTCTAATGTATGGTCTCACTTAGCACCGGTATCTGCCTCTGAACAATGCGCTCAGGGCTTTTAGCCCATTGCCAGAGCAGGTCTAGTATCACAAGCTAATGCAGCGGCCGTTCGATGAGACCATTGGCTCTGCCAGTATAACACAGGTTTTTTTTACTTACCTTTTTCTATTTATTCACCTTTAAACCCCTGAAATAGACACGAGATATGAGGGGCCAATGGTTTTCTTTGTGTATCTTCCGAAAGACAAGGTAAAGTGGGGCGAAGGAAATTGCCCACATTTCGAAACGGCAGTAGTTGGACTCGAAACTCGGTACTCTCGATGGACAGTCCGGCTCTCTGACCGCCGAGCCGCCGTGTGATGTGTTCGTGTGGATGCACGGGGTCAGTGTTTTACAACAGAATGATATCGCATTTGTGACAAGTGATTACACCATAAAACACAAACCGCTTCCTGTAGTATTGAAGTCGCTGTGTCAATTGTGTTTGTCTGTTGTTGAAATAAATAAAGTTTCACTTACTGCACACATCGCTTCCCATCGCGTGAAGCCTCGCATTTGATATCACTATACATCATGTCGTTTTATTTTTGACACCCTATTCCCACCTGTTGTAATGCTTAATAATGCTGGCCTGTACCAGGTAAAATGTAGGTTTGTGTAACTACTAATAAACTATAACATCAAATTACTATATTTATGTGCTTTTAATAGGTGTAATAATACACATGGTGGATAGTTACACTCCCTATCACAGTAATTTATGCTGTCAGTCTGATGTCGATAATAATCAACAAGAAGCACTCGTTCTCAATAAATGAATGGAACAAATTGTCTACAGATTGTGTAACTGCTAGCAGCGTGAATATGTTTAAAAACAAGGTAGACACATATCTCAGGAGGGCGGGTTATAAGTAGATGAACATTGTTGGACTCTCGATAAGCCAATGGCTTCCTTGTCCACTTGCCATCTGGGCATTTGGCTTGGATGGCAACTCTTGTTAAATCTTGTTAAAGATATGCCCACCCCATGTAATGCTCCGTAACTTTTACCACGACATCCTCACAAACCCTTTTGTAGTGACGTACTTCTTGGATGGCCCCTTAAGAATGATAACTTGGATATAGAACGAAGGTGCCTAAACCGGGTTGTGATCGACAACAATGAATTGGATATCGAAGTGAGGTGCCTCAAACGGATGGTGATCGACAACAATGAATTGGATATCGAAGTGACGTGCCTCAGACGGGTGTTGATCGACAACAATGAATTGGATATCGAAATGAGGAGCCTCAACCGGGTGGTTGTCAACAACAATGAATTGGATATCGAAGTGAGGTGCCTCAGCCGGGTGGTGAGCAACAACAATGCTAATAGTCACACATATTAGGAATAGCATTATATTTTAACACGGAAGTGTAATGTGCGACAAATGTTATTTTACCGTGATCAGATTAGAAAATGGAGTCAATATCAGTAATGTAGACTATTAAAATATTAAACGAATTACACACTATGATATATGTAACAAAGTTTACGTAATTAACCTATGCTAATAACATAAGTATTACCCAACATTTGCATAAGTCCAGGACATAGTAGTGTCACTACTGTAAACAAAACTTGTCCAGCTTCAACAATAGTCCATGTTCGAATAGTTGAAGCTCCTAAGCGGGCCATCAATTGGGAGAAAATACGCCAAACAGCAATAACGAATAAACAGGCGTTCACACGCACCGTTGGTTGACAATTCTGGGTCGCGAAACCACATGTGAAAATTAACGATACATTTTGAGCCGTAAATCGAAACCCTTGCGTGTTTCAACATACCAACTGTTTGTTCATTTTACATGCACGTAACATGCTTATAACAACCGATCACGTCGTTTCAAGATATCACTCAATAGATAAACGAACAGACAAACAACCTTGGTTTTACTGACCAGATAACGCGTTAGTGATGTTTGATTCGATCATATACGAAGACTGTCCGTGTTTCTCTGTTCTTCCTCGTTGCGATACAATTTGCCACTACTTCTTCTTGTGACGTGTTTGGGATCTTGTTGCTTTTGTACAACTATCCAGTCGAACTGCGCAGTATTGAGCCTCATCAGTTGTATTAAAGATGGAAACTGAGCAGGCGGGACACTCAACACGACAGCCAGTAAGACTGTTTGTCTTTACGGAGCCACGCCCAGCCTCATCTGGAGCTGTGTACAACACGTGCACTCATTGCAGCGTCCACGACCGTCGACATCCAATACGACAGCCACAACCACAACCTGTGTAGCGCTTTTTTCGCTACAGCATAGCCCTGAGAAACGTTATACCTTCTCGGATTGCACTTTTTTGTGTTTCTTTATAGCAAAGGCGTTAGTTTACGGCTTATAAAACGAAACAAAAGGTAGTTCTTATGTAGCACCGTATCCAATCATTGAAACTGTCCAAAGTGCTTTACAGTTCATCCCCTGGTAGAACTGTTCATTCCAACGCAAACCCGACATCTTTGGGAAGCTTTCAGCAATGCCGCGTTTATTGCAAGATCATTATTCCTTCATATCCCCCCACTGTCTATTGCTGGGTACTCATTTATTCAAATTAGTATCTGAAGCAACGAGGAGTAAACGGAATTGTCCAAACTTTGAATGGACACGAGATAGGAGGGACGAATGGCTTTTCAGTGTATCTTCCGAAAAATACAACAAATTGGGGCGAAGGAAATTGCACATATTTCGAAAAGGCAGTAGTTGGACTCGAAACCCAGTACTCTCGATGGACAGTCCGGCTCTCTGACCGCCTAGCCGCCGTGTGATGTATTCATGTGCATGCACGGGTTCATAGTTTTACCAGTGACTGATGTCTCATTTGTGACAAGTGATTACACTATAAAACACAAACCACTGCAGTTTTTACTGTCGTTGAGTGTGCCACTTCTCGTGCGCTCCGTGGACGACAATTACTTCAACACCGCAACATATAAATAACTGCTGCTCTTACGGAGTTTGTCTGTGTCGCCGCATGAAGTATGAGAAGTTACATAATTGTCATATTACATAATAAACCGTTTCAGCTATACATTTTCGCTCTATGTGTCGTTCGTACCGTAAATTGTAGGCCAATACGTCAGCTGCATTTGCCGGTCACATGTTTTCGATATGTTTCGCGCCGAGTTACAATTAGTGAATAGTTTACTTATCCGTTGTAAAAAAAATTTCAATGAACATAATGTTTAAGTTTTACATGTCATGTATTCAACATGTTTATGAGCAGTTATTACTTAGCAAGACAGGAAAATCACCAGTAAATAAGAACGAGTGGACACGCTCACTGGTTGAAAAGCAGTCATGCATGGATTGGCAAAGGCCGAGAAATACACTAGAGTGGTGCATGACAGTGGTGTCAACTTCGGTCCCACCTGCTTTCGGGGACCAATCTCCCACCTCCCACCAATTTTATGACTACACTTCCCACCTATTGTGTAGGTCAACCTCTCTCACATAACACAATTTTGTTAGGACCAACGTCCAGTGCCCTGCGCGGGCCTATAATTTGAACCCAAGCCCGGCCCGCAATTAGCAGTTAGAGTCCAGGCCCGGCCCAGGCCCGCAGCAATTGTTCAAGCCCGGCCCGGCCCAGGCCCTCAAACTAGAATTTAGGCCAAGGTTCGGCTCAGGCCCGACCCAGACCGTGAATGTTTGGCCCAGGCCCGGCCCGGCCCGGCCCGCAAGTGTCAGGCCCATACCCGGCCCATACCCGCGGGCCAACTGGAATGTAGCAGGGTAGACGAGGTGGGTGTAGACTAACTGGAATGTAGCAGGGAAGACGAGATGGGTATAGACCAACTGGGATGTAGCAGGGTAGACGAGGTGGGTGTAGACCAAATGGGATGTAGCAGAGTAGACGAGGTGGGTGTAGACCAACTGAGATGTAGTAGGGTAGACGAGGTGGGTGTAGACTAACTGGGATGTAGCAGGGAAGACGAGATGGGTGTAGACCAACTGGGATGTAGCAGGGTAGACGAGGTGGGTGTAGACCAACTGGAATGTAGCAGGGTAGACGAGGTGGGTGTAGACTAACTGGGATGTAGCAGAGTAGACGAGGTGGGTGTAGACCAATTGGGATGTAGTAGGGTAGACGAGGTGGGTGTAGACCAACTGGGATGTAGCAGGGTAGACGAGGTGGGTGTAGACCAACTGGAATGTAGCAGGGTAGACGAGGTGGGTGTAGACTAACTGGAATGTAGCAGGGAAGACGAGATGGGTGTAGACCAACTGGAATGTAGCAGGGTAGACGAGGTGGGTGTAGACCAACTGGGATGTAGCAGGGTAGACGAGGTGGGTGTAGACCAACTGGATTGTAGCAGGGTAGACGAGGTTGGTGTAGACCAACTGGAATGTAGCAGAGTAGACGAGGTGGGTGTAGACCAACTGGAATGTAGCAGAGTAGACGAGGTGGGTGTAGACCAACTGGAATGTAGCAGAGTAGACGAGGTGGGTGTAGACCAACTGGAATGTAGCAGGGTAGACGAGGTGGGTGTAGACCAACTGGAATGTAGCAGGGTAGACGAGGTGGGTGTAGACCAACTGGGATGTAGCAGGGTAGACGAGGTGGGTGTAGACCAACTGGAATGTAGCAGGGTAGACGAGGTGGGTGTAGACCAACTGGGATGTAGCAGGGTAGACGAGGTGGGTGTAGACCAACTGGAATGTAGCAGGGTAGACGAGGTGGGTGTAGACTAACTGGAATGTAGCAGGGTAGACGAGGTGGGTGTAGACCAACTGGAATGTAACAGGGTAGACGAGGTGGGTGTAGACCAACTGGGATGTAGCAGGGTAGACGAGATGGGTGTAGACCAACTGGAATGTAGCAGGGTAGACGAGGTGGGTGTAGACCAACTGGGATGTAGCAGGGTTGACGAGGTGGGTGTAGACCAACTGGAATGTAGCAGGGTAGACGAGGTGGGTGTAGACCAACTGGAATGTAGCAGGGTAGACGAGGTGGGTGTAGACCAACTGGGATGTAGCAGGGTAGACGAGGTGGGTGTAGACCAACTGGGATTGAACTGGACAATAATCGATTTTGATCGGGTCAAATCATCTTTATGAATGTCATACCTCACTGGTCTATATTTGAAAGTATTATTTCTTCATATATTTCGTCAGTAAACGCGTATCGGTGACATTTATTTGGTCATTGCCCATTAACCCCCAATACATGTGTAACTAGTTTATGTTTTCGCAAATCTGCTAAACAAAAGCATGAAAACATGGACGATTTCACAATCCTGGTTAAAGGCTTGTAACCACCACCTAAAAATATGATTTACATGCATTCTCTATATCACACAACACACCTTTGATAAATGAAACGTTACTTAAAAGTTTCGCATCCAGCCATCCTTGGTGGTTGTTTTTGAGGAGATCGTGAACTTAACTTTGCTTCATATTATAGAAGGTTGTTGCATCAAGTTCGAATTGTGCCAATAGGTAAGTGAAACTTTTAGACATATAGAACCATTATCATGAAGGGATAGATGAGATAACATCTTCAAAAGGAGCGAAGTGCGTCAACCAGGCGCCGGTGTTCAATGTTGCATTGACAAGCAAGACCAAAAATTCTGGACAAACAAGTTCCCAACATTAATATATGTTCGTTTTTTTTATATAATTATAACAACATACAATTTGTTCGTGTGAGAGTGAAATGCATAATGAACGTGAAGGCAGGTCTGTACGAATTTGTACTGATATAAATCTTACACCTTTTTCTTCACATTCGTTGGTGTTTCCTTTCATTTGCCAAGTATTTTGTCACCCAATATGTATGTATATAATATAAGCCATGCAATGGATTGCTATCATGTTCTGATATATTATCATTGAAAGATCATTTATGCAACACACAACGCTACTGCACATTTTGCTCGCATATATTTGCTTCAATGTGTTAAAAACAAATACATAACTTACATTACTTATTATTACCGGTCGATTTATTACATTACCGGTCGATTGGTACAACCAGTAATGTAATAATCGACCGGTGATGTAATAAATCGACCGGTAATGTAATAAATCGACCAGTAATGTAATAAAAGTGATGCTAATCATTATGATGATGATTATGTTAATAATGATGATGTAGAAGCTGATTACGAGGACGATAAACGATTATGATGATGATGATGACAATTAAGGGGCGATCTTAGTGACGATGATAATGATGATTAAGACGAAGGTGATTATGATGTTGTTGATGATAATGATGATAACGATGGTGATGATGATGATGATAAATGGTTATGAAGATGAGAGGAAGAAGACTAAGACAATTAAGCGGTCTTAGTGATGATGATGATGATGACGAAGATGATGACAACGAAGGTGTTCATTATTACGATTATGAGGACGAAGACAATGACACCTTCAGCCTCATCATCCTGCTCCTCCTCCTCATCGTCATCATCATCCTCATATTCACCCTTATAACGGCTAGCCATGCTGACACCCACTCGACGTTCACAAACGTATGGTTAACATAGGAATCTCAGAACAAGTGAGCCGCATGTTTTCTGGGAGGACATATGGAATGCCGTTCGTATAACCTCCAAGGTAGGGCTAAGATAAACCCTTAATTATCTTAATCTTTCTCCTCCTATTCATGATCATTATTACCATTTATCATCTTCATCATCACCGTCATCAAAATCATCTTTATCGTTTTTATTACATTACCGTTCGATTTATTACATTACCGGTCGATTGGTACAACCAGTAATGTAGTAATCGACCATTAATGTAATAATCGACCGGTAAAGTAATAAATCGACCGGTAATGTAATAAAAGTGATAATGATAATCATTACGATGATGATGATGTTAATAGTGATGATGTAGAATGTGATGACGGGAGTGATAAACGATTATGATGATGATGACAATTAAGGGGCGCTCTTAATGACGATGATAATGATGAATAAGACGAAGGTGATGATGATGACGATGATGGTGATAATGATGATAACGATGGTGATGATGATGATGATGATAAATGGTTATGATGATGAGAGGAAGACGATTAAGACAATTAAGCAGTTTTAGTGATGATGATAATGATGACGAAGATGATGACAATGAGGGTGATCATTATTACGATTATGAGGACGAAGACAATGACACCTTCAGCCTCATCATCCTGATCCTCCTCCTCATCGTCATCATCATCCTCATGTTCACCCTTATAATGGCTAGCCATGCTGACACCCACTCGGCGTTCACAAACGTATGATTAACATAGGAATCTCAGAACAATTGAGCCGCATGTTTTCTGGGAGGACATATGGAATGCCGTTCGTATAACCTCCAAGGTAGCGCTAAGATAAACATTTAATTATCTTCATCTTTCTCCTCCTATTCATGATCATTATTACCATTTATCATCTTCATCATCACCGTCATCATAATCATCTTTATCGTTTTTATTACATTACCGGTCGAGTTATTACATTACCCAGCGATTATTACATTACCAGTCGATGTATTACATTACCGGACGATTGGTACAACCAGTAATGTAATAATCGACCGGTAATGTAATAATCGACCGGTAATGTAATACATCGACCGGTAATGTAATAATCGACCGGTAATGTAATAAATCGACCAGTAATGTAATAAAAATGATGATGATAATCATTATGATGATGATGATGATGATGATGATGATGTTAATAATGATGATGTAGAAGGTGATGACGAGGGTGATAAACGATTATGATGATGAGGACATTTAATGGGCGATCTTAGTGACGATGATAATGATGATGATGATTATGACGATAAGATGATGATAATAATGATTATGATGATGATAATAATGATGATGGTGATAATAATAACGATGGTGATGATGAGGGCGATAAATGGTTATGATGATGAGAGGAAGAAGATTTAAGAAAATTAATCGGTCTTAGTAATGATGATGATTTCACAAGATTTAACAAGATTTGCCATCCAAGCCAAAGGCCCAGATGGCAAGTGGACAAGGAAGCCAATGGCTTATCGAGAGTCCAACAATGTTTATCTACTTATATGTTCATCTACTTATATGATGATGATGACGAAGATGATGACGGTAAGGGTGATCATTATTATGATTATGAGGACGAAGACAATGACACGTTCAGCCTCATCATCCTACTCCTCCTCCTCATCGTCATCATCATCTTCATGTTCACCCTTATAATGGCTAGCCATGCTGACACTCACTGGACGAATGTATGATTAACATAGGAATCTCAGAACGAGTGAGCCGCATTTTTTCTGGGAGGACATAAGGAATGCCGTTCATATAACCTCCCAGGTAACGCACGGCAGTATCTACATGTTGGGAAACACAGTGTGGTAAGGAAGGGTCACCTCAACACGTGAAAGGGTCACCTCAACACGTGAAAGAGGTAATCTACATTCAATTAAGGGATCATCTCAAACAATTATTTAAGGGATCATTAAAAATGCCTAATAACTGATCATCATTTGATCAAATTAAGGGGTCATATCAAACAAATAAGGGAAATCTCAAAATGCAATGTGATAGTTTATTAGAAACTTAAGTTTAACCGCAAAAACAATAAAATAAGGGACTAGTTGAAAAAATAAGGGGTTGTCTCAATAATTAAGGGTAATTTCAGTCAACTAAAATGTTCATTTATACCATTATAGGGCACCCAAAGTATTTTTAAATATGACTAAATTTAAGGGATTTTATCAAAAACAAGTTAAAGGATAATTTAGAAAGGTCTCATTAAGGGTTATTTAATAATAAACTAGCTGATCATCTGAAAACATCATGTGGTCATCTCATTAAGTCAATTGTGATGGGTACCAGTAAGGAACACGTAAATATTTATGTTACACCAACATGATACAAAATGTCAAATACAGTTAAGTACAATTTAGTGCCGCATTTTTAGACCGGAAGCCCAGAGCTTTTATTTGTGTAAAAAAGGCAGCAACTCATTTTTGAACAAAATACATGTTACCAGGCAAATAAAAGAGCTAGAAGCGCCACTATGCGGACAAACATTGTGATGGATCCGTCAATTAGCTTCACGCGTTGCGCCAATATGTGTTTACATACCACGCTGTTGACGGATGAAATAACGGTTTGCCTATATATCGCTTCATAACGTGCAAATGAAAATATAATTTATCTTAACAATGCGAACAAAATAACGATAAATTAACAAGACACGTTGCTCCATCTTACGTTCGAATGAAAATCTCCCTCCCCCTCTCTCTCTCTCTCATTCTTTATTTCTGTCTCACTTTCTCTTTGTTCTACAACGAAGTCCTGAATATATGATCGGCATTGTGCGGTTCGCAAGGGATTGATTTTGCCTGCCTCCATCTATATATACACAGGCGTTCCGGCACTTCCGAGATCACGTGTTCCTGTTCCCGCGGTCCGTTTCGGTGTCTTTCCGCGATCACGTGTTGTTGCCGAACACGTTCCCGCGTGTTTCCATGTCTAAGCGCGGACACCTGAGTACAATGGCATTAAGCGCGGACGTCTGAGTACATCGGCAAGAAACGCGGACGTCTTACTAGAACACAATAGCAAAATGGCGTTTCTTCTTTTCTTCACCGGCACGCTGCCAGTGCTCGGTTGCTCCGATATATATATATATATATATATATATATATATATATATATATATATATATATATATATATATATATATATATATATATAATATATATATATATATATATATATATATATATATATATATATATATATATATATATATATATATATATATATATTGTGTCTACCCTGCTACATCCCAGTTGGTCTACACCCACCTCGTCTACCCTGCTACATTCCAGTTGGTCTACACCCATCTCTTCTACTCTGCTACATTCCAGTTGGTCTACACCCATCTCGTCTACCCTGCTACATCCCAGTTGGTCTACACCCACCTCGTCTACCCTGTTACATTCCATTTGGTCTACACCCACCTCGCCTACCCTGCTACATTCCAGTTAGTCTACACCCACCTCGTCTACCCTGCTACATTCCAGTTGGTCTACACCCACCTCGTCTACCCTGCTACATCCCAGTTGGTCTACACCCACCTCATCTACCCTACTACATTCCAGTTGGTCTACACCCACCTCGTCTACTCTGCTACATTCCAGTTGGTCTACACCCACCTCGTCTACTCTGCTACATTCCAGTTGGTCTACACCCACCTCGTCTACTCTGCTACATCCCAGTTGGTCTACACCCATCTCGTCTTCCCTGCTACATCCCAGTTGGTCTACACCCACCTCGTCTACCCTGCTACATTCCAGTTGGTCTACACCCACCTCGTCTACCCTGCTACATTCCAGTTGGTCTACACCCACCTCGTCTACTCTGCTACATTCCAGTTGGTCTACACCCACCTCGTCTACTCTGCTACATTCCAGTTGGTCTACACCCACCTCGTCTACTCTGCTACATTCCAGTTGGTCTACACCCACCTCGTCTACCCTGCTACATTCCATTTGGTCTACACCCACCTCGTTTAACCTGCTACATCCCAGTTGGTCTACACCCACCTCGTCTACCCTGCTACATTCCAGTTGGTCTACACCCATCTCGTCTTCCCTGTTGGTGATCACTACCCGGTTGAGGCACCTCACTTTGATATCCAATTCACCATTCTTAAGGGGCCATCCACGAAGTACGTCACGACAAAGGGGTGTGAGGGGACGTCTGGGCGCTACGGGGCATTACATGGGGGTGGGTATATCTTGTTGATCTACGTATCGATATCAGATATTAGACTGACAACATTAATTACTATGCGTGTTTTTGTATGATGTGGAGTGTATTAATACGGAAATGAAATACGAAACTATCCACCACACGTATCATAACAATATATTAATTGGTGAAATATCAAGGTAATTTCAGGGTTTCACTCATTTAACTAATATATACAAACGTTTGAGATTAATACGTGCATTGGTTCATGGTCCAGATAGGGGAAACCCTCCCCATTAGGGAATTTACGACGCAATGTTTTTAAGAAGCTTATAACATACACATTTGAAGTTCAGTTGTTTGCCTCCTGAGAATAGCTGCAATCGTGTATTTGTTGGTGGCTTAATACAACCAGTGTCAATAACAAAGCTTGACAATAAGGAATGGGATAGGGATAGATAGCTGTCCATTTTATCAACACATATCTGCTGAAGAGGTATCATTGGAAACACTTTCTAATGATTTTACAGTTAACATAAAATTATGCAAGAATGAATTCATTATGACATCATACTTGATGTACACTACACATACATGTCACACGTATATGACGTTATATCATACACATGTGAAATCCAATTGTCACCTGGGAAGTGTTGCTATCGTGCATGTTAGTGGTTTGATACAACCAGTGTCATTAGCCAAGTTTGAAATCACGGACGGTGGTAGGGATTGATAGCAGTCCATTTTATCAACACACATCTGCTGTCCAAATGAGGTATCAATGGAAAACTATTTGAACACACTTATCAGTGTTGTTACACTTAACATGTAATTATGCATGAATGACGTCATCATGACACCATACATTAACCATATTATATACATCACTTGACATTTTGTTTCAGGCTTCATGTACTCAACGTATTCTGATCGTAATGTTTTTGTTTTACTTGTAATCGGTGCTAATATTTGTGCATACACATAATTGTGGGAACATGGCAAAATACTTTCGGCTGCGGCGACAAACCCTAATTTTAGGATGGCACTGACATGCCATAGGGCGATGCGGGAGCGGATGAATGAAACAGGTAAAGTGTTAAATCTGAGAGCTGTTCTGCAGAATATAATTATTAATTACTTGTGCTGATTAGCGATTTACATAATATAGTTTGTCAAAACCAATATATCGTTGTACGTACACGATAGTTACATGTATTTATATTTAATGTTACGCGGGAAATGTCACATGTTCTGGTGCCCGAGTGCAAGGTATTGAAAACGTTAAGCCACGTTTGGATAACGGATTATCCCAGTAATATTAGCACAAAGACTTTCGACCATCATATATCAGACGTGGCGAGAAAGATCTTCAGACACTGATAACTGCTTTCCACATTTCATAAATCCATTTGAAGTTGAGGTCAACGAATTCATGCTTAGCATATCTTCTGCCGCACGAGCCCCACATGAAGTTGCGAATGATATCTTGAATGCTGAAGCAGTTGACAAAGCAGCATTCACAACCTATATACAGAAGAGGCTTGTTGCCCAAACTTTCAAATTCCACCACTTCCAAAGCACTCCTTAGAGACCAAATAGCTGAAGTCCTAGAAGATGAAGATAGTCCAAATATCAGCACAGGAATATTTTTGGACAGCTGCTAATTCTACCAAATTCAAGTATGGAAGAGAGCGCATCTTCCGTATCCAGACAGCCCCACAAACAAGACAATGGTAATAAAACGCACGTTATGTCTGTCAGTCATGAAACTGGAACTGTAATAGCACAACACTCGGAAAGTATGTGTTTCATGACGCAGAAACATTGAGTGACTTCAACTGTATCAGTTGCTTCTGTGTGTATCTATAATGAGATACAGTGGTCTCCGCCTAACGCAATCACTTCGGGCCTGAGAGATATGATTCTACTAATCGGCTGATTCATTTAAGCGGCACATTTTAATACTGCTGAAACAGGAAATGATTCGGTTGTAACCAATATCGTGGCACTAAATGTTAAGGTCTCGTTCGCCCAATCTTTCGCTACGTGTGGTCGACCAAGCAAATATAGTCCGATAGTTGGGTAGGGTCATGCTACAACACAAACATGTGCAGTGGGGATTAGACACATACTACATATCTTGAAAATGGAAGTTGAAATCACATCCATCCAGTGATGGATGTACTGTACAGGCCCAACAAGATTGTGTGTACACATAATATCTACATCTAAGTCAAAGATGTATTACAACAGACTACCAAACATTGATAACGGTACTATTTAATTGTCTCAGGCAGTCACAAGCTAACAGTGCTTACTATATCACTACTAACTAGCATTTACCAGTCACACTGTATTTGAGGGGGTATCTCCACACACACCAATACTTAATATAATATACCGCCATAAAACCCCTGTCTACTGAACATTTCATAAGAGGAAAAGCACTAAGGCTAAGATGTTTACA
>OY759263.1:34741678-34774178 GCA_963662155.1 Lamellibrachia columna | reverse complement strand
AACCACCTTCTTCCCACTTCCCGCCTCACCCGTCTCACACAAACACTTAATGGGCATGTTCACTTATAGCCGAAACTGCATTTCGTCTACGTTTGAGATAAGCTCAATTGGCAGGCTATAAGTTACGTATTGAGATTCGTTGGGAGCGAAACACTTATTGCTGAAACTGTCTAATTTATGGTTTCAAATAGCACCGATATCCGCCTCTGGACAAGGCGCTTAGGGTCGGTGAGAATTTTTGAGCAGCTATCTTCGCCTACATTGCTGTACGTTGCTGCTGTTTATGCCAAGGACGATTACCTCTCGCTAATGTGCCACAATAAGTGATGGATACCTTTGCTACTTTGCACGAACACGAACCAACTCCCAGGAAACAGAGGTCGTTGATTGGTGACCTGAAGCGGAGGCCGCAGGCCGGCATTTCGCATGGCTGCGTCTTATGTCATTAAATTTAATATCCCTACTAACTTAGTCTGACTGCCTGTTCTTAATGATATTATAAACTGGTGTGGAGCCTGAGCTAGTTTCTGTACATATCAGTCATGACTAAAAACATGTATGAGTGAAAACAATGGCAATCCATTTATTGAATACAGTAATCATAGGCATGGAATGCCGAAGAGCCCCTACATAGGAGTGACAATCACAATTGGTTACAATTACCAAGTTGATTAGCCATACACATACATGTACAAACAGAAAGGCTGGGGTACTCGATCCCTCAGCAAAATATTATACACGGAAAAATGGGCTAATCCCCTAACAATGGTAAACTAACAATGGTAACAAGTCAAAATGAGATTTATGGTAACCCAACACCTAATGAATAAGAGTGCTGTGCATATATACACATCTATAATGAAAAAAAACCAACTGCTGATACATGGCATAGTGGGTTAATCACACAAACATTTATAAACAAACCATAATGAATGTATGGTAACCTAATACATAATGGGTACAGGTGCCATATATACACACATATAACGAAAACCGCCAACTATTAACACAGAATATCACACAGAAACGCAAGGCCAAACTGCCACACAAATGCAAAACTTCCATTTATTAAATGCAGTAAACATAGGAATGGAATCCCGAAGAGCCCCTACATAGGAGTGACAATCACAATTGGTTGCAAGTGCCATAGTAGGGGTGTAATTACCAAGTTGATTAGCCATACACATACATGTACAAACAGAAAGGCTGGGGTACTCGATCCCCCACCTCCCACGGTACGAGGGCCTTGAAATGTTGTGTATTAGCGAAGGACCGGTCGCCGTTGACGTCTTTAGTAACAACGTACATCCCTCGACGAAGGCCAATATGGCAGCAACTCTCGTAACCCTTCTAGTAGGGCAAATTGAACCTCCGAAGCGACTGGAAGGAAAACTGCAAAATATCCATCTTAAGTCAACGGATGAGGATGTCACATTCTACCGCCTCAAGAATCGACCGGAGCTACTTGGCGGATGACCCCCCCCCCCGTGTTATATGGCCAAATGTTGCAGCGAAAAGTGTTAGAAGTTCGTAGTGATATGACATTACATGGTAATTACATCCCTAGAAACGGTCTTATTCGCTCAGAATTAATAAGATACAAGATTTTTTTTTTAAATAGTTTTTCAGTTTGGATGTTTACTTCCATCATTATTCTATATGAAAGTAATGATGAAACGGCGCGTTACTGTGATGAAAACGAGTAAAGTTATGTTGCACACATTACGTCGATACATCATACTTCGGTACTACAATATATTAGTAACAACATCCAAGCAGCAACAGAAAGGCAAAGCTGATTTATTTCCATTGCACGCTGACAAGTTTTTTGTCTGCCCAAGAAATTATGTTTTCTATTTTTAAATCATTATCACAGGCAAACAAAACAACCAACAATGAGCAATGAGATACATAGTCTCAACATTCTTAAAAATGGTGCTAAATGACGACATTTTCAGAATTGCAAGAGTGCACCCGCGAGTGCACCCGCGAGTGCACCCGCGAGTGCGAAGTGAAATCAAATACCAACTCTTCTGCCAATTCAATATAGTGATATGTTCATATTATGGTCTGTTACGTAATATCCTACGACGGAACCACTCGCTTTTTTGGGCTGCACCGAGCAGGCGAGTCTCTCTACAACGAGTCCATCAGCGCGCATGCGATTCCACGCATAACCAATCCCCTTTAAGAATCGGTCTGTTCTACTGGGCAAATCGTCCACGACTAGAACGTGGTGTTGCATATTAGCGAGCGGCCGCATGTTTTGAAGATCTCCGAGCGCCAACTGGGACGTGTGACCGCCGTCAACGAGGATCACGTCACATTTGACAAAAGGATTTTCTCCAGAAAAACGAGGCACCGTGGTAAGCGAGTCGCCAATTATCAAATGCAATCGACCAGGAAAGATCTTCTTTAGGTAGTCAGCCATGGGTTGCGTGTAGTTGTATTGGCCAATATCGAACGAGAACACCTTCGCGTGGTCGTTGCCTGCCAGCCATTGCAGTGCACTGTGTCCTGCATTGAAACCAATCTCACATATCGTGTTCACCCACGATCGACCGGCCAGCCAATAATAGAGGCGAGGCTGGTAAATAGTATGAGCCGAATTACCCTCAACCTTTTCTCCACCTGCTACTTGCGTGAGCTTTGTATTGAAGTTGTGGCGATGCTCGAGGTAGGATGCTGGGTAGAAGTCTTTGTCAGCCAAAGGCTCATTGAATAACGCCCGACAGTCGGACTTGTCCGGATGTAGAATGTTGTCAAACATGCTCTTCCAGGTGTTACGACGGGTCACTAATTGTGACGCGGGAAATTGGCGAGAGTTCTCCAATATGTGTTGACCGAAAAACACACCGGCCAAGAAACTTGTTATTATGACACCAATGATCCGTCGGTATCGGGATCTACAGTGCTGAAAAGTCATTCTTTCAGTGAAATCTACAACAAAACAAAACATTATGATTTGACAATTATGTCTGTAATTTCGCCAGTGACATGGTGTGCGGAAATAATAATTTACTGTAGCCTGCAATTAGCAAAGAACGTTAAACGATATCGTCAATAAAGTTACGTGACAAGGCAAACAACCTTTACCCGATATGATGTGACGAAGCGTATGCAAAGACTCACCTTCACCAGAGCATACTAGCTTCAATACTATTCAGGTAGTCTATACAAAACATGATATTAACCATAGCTCAATCTCACGAATGTGTGGCTGTTCACTAAACGTGAAATCATGCACCATGATGGTGACTAGAAAGAATGAACACGCGAAATAGATGTACTATAAGTGATGTTTTAATTCATTTAGATTTCACAAAACAGTCTACACTGAAAAACATATACACATCGTCAAAAGAAACTCATCACAACAATTACGTTGGCAAACAGTGTGATGTTACAAACAGTGTGGTGTTACAAATATTGTGGTGTTAAAAACAGTGTGGTTTTACAAACAGTGTGGTGTTACAAATAATGTGGTGTTACAAACAGTGTGGTGTTACAAACAGTGTGGTGTTATAAATTTAGGTGTTATAAACAGTAAGGTGTTACAAATAGTGTGGTGTTACAAACAGTGTGGTGCTACAAATAGTGTTGTGTTACAAACAGTGTTGTGTTACAAACAGTGTTGTGTTACAAACAGTGTGGTGTTGCAAACAGTGTGGTGTTACAAACATAATAAAAACAATTGCATCGATATGATACAACACTTTATTGACACAAGTCTGCCATTAGATCAGTAGTAACAGTAACGTGCATGACAACCATGGGTCTTCAAAAGCGATTTTGAAGTCACACGTCAATAATATGTGTGGCCACCGTTGGCGGTGATGCAGACAACGCATCTGGTCGCACGTGCTGGGAAATTCCGTCCCACGTACTCGTGTAACAGTCTTTGGATGAGTTCCAGTAAGTAAGTTAGTTAGATAACGTACTAGGGTAGCTATTTTGTCCCTTCATCAAGTCTACACATGCCATTCTTTTAAGTTGTCCCACAGTCTTTGACTAATTAATTATCACCAATATCAGGTCATTAACACCAGACCAACTGAAACGTGTCAAGATCAGGCATGGCTAATTAACTGGCTACCAAGGAACCTACACCGACACGTTCATGCCAAAAATCCACTCACATCACAAAGATATGAGTAAAATAAAAATGATCAGTATCTTTTGACGCTAAGCAATGTATTGTAAAAAGACAAAGTAAGCATTTCATATTGAAGGAAAACACCGAACGCATTGTCTGTCTGTCTGTATGTCTGTCTGTATGTATGTATATATATATATATATATATATATATATATATATATATATATACATATACATATATATATATATATATATATATATATATATATATATATATATATATATATATATATATATATATATATATATATATATATATATATATATATATATATATATATATATATATATAATTATTGTATGATGTACATCGATACTCGAAGTGGGAATTATTTCTATATAAATTATTATTATTAATATTATTAAACAACACCTCTGAACTAATTTGTTATCGACATACCACTAAAGAAAAACCTGCTACCTGTGTAGAATTTGAATGAGAGAGCATTTGAGCGATTAAAAAATAAGCAATACAAAATACCCAAGCAACACTCACCAAAGACGACGCTGGAAAAGGAGTCCATGAAAGCAAATCAGTTACGAACTCACTAAAGATCGTAGCACATTCGGATGACTCACGACAATCGCCTGCACACCTTTCGTCACAATGACTGTTGTGCAACTCGATAAGAAATGTTTACGGTAGTACATTAACAGCTTGAATCCATGACAGGTCAGTTAATGACAGGTTAGTTAATTCATCACTCAGTATAGAAAGTGATATCCGACGGTGTTGACTACCACAGCATAGGTCATGGGTGGTCGACGAATACATTACAGGAATAATAAATTATGGAACATTAGACGACCATTGTTATGTTTCCAGTCTGCACAGAGGAAGGGCACGAAGAACACTACACTGATCTGTGTCCAGTTTGTACAGAGGAAGGGAACGACGAAAACGACATTGTTCTATGTCCAGTCTGCACAGAGGAAGGGCACGACGAAAACTACATTGATATGTATCCAGTCTGTACAGATGAAGGCACGATGAACACTACGTTGATATGTGCCTAGTCTGTACAGAGGAAGGTACGACGAACGCAACAATCATCTGTGTCCAGTTTGTACAGAGGAAGGCAAGACGATCACTACACTGATATGTGTCCAGTCTGTACAGAGAAAGGGCACGACGAACAATACATTGATCTGGATTCAAGATGTTTAAAAGAAGGCCACTACGAACACTACATTGATATATTGTAGATTGTAGAAAGGAAGAGCACGACGAAAACTACAATGATCTGCGTGCAGTCTGTACAGAGGAAGGACACGACGAACGCTACATTGATCTGTGTCCAGATTGTAGAAAGGAAGAGCACGATGAAAACTACAATGATCTGAGTCCATCTGAAAAGAGGAAGAACACGACGAACACTAAACTGATCTCTGTCCAGTATGTACATATGAAGGACACGACGAACACTACATTGATCTGTGTCCAGAGTTTATAAAGGAAGGGCACGACGAACACTACATTGATGTGTCTAGTCTGAACAGAAGAATGGCACGATGAACACTACATTGATCTGTATCCAGCCTGTACAGAGGAAGGACTCGACGATCTCTACGTTGATATGTGTCCAGTATGTACACAGCAAGGTCACGACGAACACTACATTGAGTTGTGTCCAATTTGTATATTGGAAGGGCAAGACGAACTCTTCATTGATCTGTGTCCATCTGCGTACAGGAAGGACACGACGAAAACTACTATGATTTTGTTTTCCAATTTGTACAGAGGTAGGATACGCCGAACACAACATTGATCTGTGTCCAGTCTGTACAGAGGAAGGGCACGACGAACACTACATTGTCTGTGTCCACTCTTTACAGAGGAAGGGCAGGACGAACACACCGTTGACTTCTGTCCAGTCTGAACAGAGGAAGGGCGCGACGAACACTACATTGATCTGTGTCAAGTCTGTAGAGAGATAGGGCACGACGAAAACTACATTGATCTGAGTCACGTCTCTACAGAGGAAGGGCAAGAACAATACGACACTGATCTGTGTCCAATATGTACAAATGAAGGGCACGACGAACTATACATTGTTCTGCGTCCAGTGTGTGCAGAGAAAGGCACGACGAATACTGCATTGATATGTGTCCAGTTTGTATAGAGTAAGGGCACGACGAGCACTACAATGATCTGTGTCCAGTCTGTACAGAGGAAGGGCATGACGAACACTACATTGTCTGTGTCCAGTCTTTACAGAGGAAGGGCAGGACGAACACACCGTTGACTTCTGTCCAGTCTGAACAGAGGAAGGGCAAGACGAACAGTACATTGATCTGTGTCAAGTCTGTAGAGAGATAGGGCACGACGAAAACTACATTGATCTGAGTCAAGTCTCTACAGAGGAAGGGCAAGAACAATACGACACTGATCTGTGTCCAATATGTACAAATGAAGGGCACGACGAACTCTACATTGTTCTGCGTCCAGTCTGTACAGAGAAAGGCACGATGAACATTACACTGATATGTGTCCAGTCTGTACACACGAAGGCACGACGAATACTGCATGATTGTCCAGTTTGTATAGAGGAAGGGAACGACGAACACTACAATGATCTGTGTCCAGTCTGTACATAAGACGGACACGACGAACACTACATTGATATGTGTCCAGTCTGTACAGAAGAAGGGCACGACGAATGCTAAATTGATATATATATATATATATATATATATATATATATATATATATATATATATATATATATATATATATATATATATATATATATATATATGTATATATATATATATATATATATATATATCCAATATGTAAAGGATGGCACAACGAACACTACATTGATCTGTGTCCAGTCTGTATACAGGAAGGCACGACGAACACTACATTGATCTGTGTCCAGTTTGTACAGAAGAAGGACACGACGAGCAGAGATAAAGTAGGTGTTAAAGAAGAAGAAGAAGGTTTGCTCTGAGAAAGCAGCAATTGGTAAAGAAAACCAGATAGTCTGGGAAGAGCGGGATAACAAATGGGTTTGATTGACAACATCAACTATTTGACAGATGTGGACTCGATGTAGCTAGAGAGATTGCAAGGAGACACCAATGGCGTAACTATGGCAATAGCCACACGAAAACGATATGTGAAGGAATAGCTGTGACCACCCACCACGCCCATTGCGACAACCACTACTACTACTACTACTACCGTCAGCGTTGTCCGCGGTTTTCCAGCCGAATTAGGCTTGTTTTAGAGAATAGTCATGGGTAAAAATTGACGGTGTTAAAAAATAAATATTTAGGACTTCCTATTATCCACCAACGCTGAAACAATTTCGACGCAAACAGCTCGTCATATATGCAACGTGGCTGTGCACCGACGGAATGATGAAACTAATCTCCGATGAGTTATTTTATTAGTATGCATGCACAACAAATTATAAAGACGGTTATTAATGTTGTCACTACATACACAATATGATATGGTGTACCATAAAACATAGTTCAGTGACAAGTGTACTTTACGCGGTCCATCGTAATACTGTAAGAGCAGCAGTGTATTATGTGTTAAAGTAATGAAGCCGCACGATTACATCATGATGAATTGATCGCTGTGATTTAAAGCGCCTTGTCGCAGGGAGCGCACAGAAGCAGCACACCCTTCGACTGTAGAATCTGCAGTAAGTTGTATTTGATGGTGTAATCACTTGTCACATATGCGATATCATGCATGCATGTGTGTATACATGATGCATGTATGTGTGTATGCAGGAATATATGTAAGTATGCATGTAATTGTATTGCAACCCCAAAGTACGCAGCAGAATTGGGCCACAAAAGATTTGTTCTTCCGCCAAGAAACTATGTTCGATCTTAAGGCGGTCGAATAAACAGGATGAATTTAATATATAAAAAAAAACTCTTCCAATGATTTCAGGTGGATGTTCTGCAGTTGTCCTTCCAGTTGCTTAAGGGGTGGTGGTTGCTTTACTGGAGAGGTTGGGTTTGTGAGAGTTTTGTGAGCTGCTATAGTCGCCTTCATAGCGGTACGTTGCTGCTGAGTACGCCAAGGGCTATTAGCTATCGCTAACATGCCACATGTAGTGCTGGATACCTTTGCTACTTTGCACGAACATGCACCAACTCCCAGAGGAATGACAGGTAGTTGTTTGGTGCATATGCTGAAACTGGCGCTGTAATCCACTTTGCGAACTGCAAAAGGAGATTGAACTTCCGATGTCCCTCCTGCCCACTAGCACTGCGCTTAAACTGTCTGCGAAAGAGTCACATCTTAAAGCAGCGGAGGGTTGTTTATCGACCTGGCGTGGTGGAAGGCTCCAGGTGACCTGAAGAGGAGGCCGCAGGCCGGCATTTCTGCCAAGTAGATCAGGATCAGCTGCGGCAGCTCGATATAGATTTAACAAGACAAGATTTGCCATCCAAGCCAAAGGCCCAGATGGCAAGTGGACAAGGAAGCCATTGGCTTATCGAGAGTCCAACAATGTTCATCTACTTATAACCCGCCCTCCTGAGATATGTGTCAACCTTGTTTTTAAACATATTCACGCTGCTAGCAGTTACACAATCTGTCCAATCTACATTGATCCTTTACTAATTTTACCTCATGTCCTCTAGTTCTGCTATCCTTCTTGATTGAGAAAAACATATTTCTATCAATATTTTCATACCCATTCAATATCTTAAAAACTTCAATCTGATCTCCTCTTAACCTCCTTGTCTCTAGAGTTGTTAAACCACATTCTTTCAGGCGTTCTTCATAACTAAGGTCTCTCAGTTCTGGAATCATTTTAGTTGCTATATAGGTTGTGTCCTCAGGCTAGTGGTCCTCATGGGCAATACGTGTCCTCAGGCTGGTGGTCCTCATGGGCAATACGTGTCCACAGGCTAGTGGTCCTCATGGGCAATACGTGTCCTCAGGCTGGTGGTCCTCGTGGGCAGTACGTGTCCACAGGCAGGTGGTCCTCATGGGCAATACGTGTCCTCAGGCTGGTGGTCCTCATGGGCAATACGTGTCCTCATGCTGGTGGTCCTCATGGGCAATACGTGCCCTCAGGCTGGTGGTCCTCATGGGCAATACGTGTCCTCAGGCTGGTGGTCCTCATGGGCAATACGTGTCCACAGGCTGGTGGTCCTCATGGGCAATACGTGTCCTCATGCTGGTGGTCCTCATGGGCAATACGTGTCCACGTATCTTCATAACGCTTGAATAGTGCTACAGTGGACCCAAAACCGTCGTCGAAGTTTCATGCTGTTGATAGCAAAGCAACACATGTATCCAGAACTGCCTTGAAAGCCCCTGTGTTGTGTATTAGCGAAGGATTGGTCGCCATTGACGTCTCCAGCAACAACGTACCTCCCGCGACGAAGGCCAATATTCAGCAACTCTCATAACCCATCTAGTAGGCAACCTGAACCCCCAAAGTGGCTGGAAGGACAACTGCAGAATACCCACCTCAAGTCAATGGATGAGGATTCTATCGCCTCAAGAATCGACCAGAGCTACTTGGCGGATGACCTCCCCCCCGTGTTATGTGGCCCAATTCTGCAGCGTAAAATGGGGTATGCTAGAGGTTCGGAGTGATATGACATTACATGGTAATTACCTATCCAGAAACGGTCTAATTCGTTTAGAAAGAAAAAGAAACAAGGTCGAAGTGGAATCAAATAACAACTCTTGCAAATTCGAAGACTATGTAGTCATATGTTTATATTATGCTCTATTACATAATATCCTACGACGGTGCTTCTCTCTTTTATATGTTTAGAAGGTTCTAGTATCATTTCAATAATACATGCATATTCACCAATTACGTAAACTTAAAACGCTTAAACACATGAATCCAAACGATTGTTGTCTTAACATGCTAGACAAACATATTTATATATAAGGACAAACATATTTAAAATACCTTTGTTTTATTTGGCCCTTATATGGACTCCGAATTTGCCCGCCCACATCATAGGAAATGTGTGCTCCAGTCCGATGTTCACTACGATCGTAGAATTGTCAAAAATCAATAACTATTACATGTTGATATATCGAAAGAACCGTAAACATTCATGTAATACTTTTGCAAATAATGCCAACAACAGTTGTAATGGCAACATAACTTACACAGAAAAACATGGCGGTCATGTTGTCATCGGCTCAATATTTCCGTCATTTGATCGCCCCGTGGGGGGTCGGAAAATGTTTATTTTGCGGTGCTCCCCTTGTAGTGTCAATGCGTACGGCTCCAACACGCCACATGAAAAATGTGTGCTTTTCCGCAAAGTAACTATTATTTTGCTAACCGCCTTGACTATTTGTGATGTGTTTGCATTTGCACATAAACAGTTAATATATTCCTATATCTTAACTTACTGTTCGACAGATATAGTAAATATTGGTTCTGGTGACCTGATGGTACATATTATTGTTTCGTTTTTAGTGGTGGGTATTTCATATTTTAATATTTGACAAAATGTAATCAGGGATAATCGGTGGTTCCAAGTTAAATTATGTTTCGAGATTAATAAAAACTATAAATATATGTTTGCTTCCAAGTTATGGTTTTCTTTTTAGCACAAATGAAGCTAATATATGCGAGCAAAATATGTAGAAGCATTACGTGTTACAGGAATCTTCTCTCAATAACACGACAAAACACGATAGCAATCTAATTCATGAACTGTATTCATCCATCCATATTGCGTTTTCAAAAATAGTTGGCAAATGGAAGGAAACACAAACGATTGTGAACAAAAAGTTGTAAGATTTCAACTTCCATTGACAAAAAAATGTAGTCTATATTTTGTGTTTGGTCCGACGCTAACCGGACCATGTTTACTTGGTCTGCCAGACCGTATCAAGTTGGGGACGACTCGGCAAGCAAGACCCGCCCATACGAGTTCACGACTACAGTTCACGACCCCGGGTCGTAATTACGAGTCCCCAACTGTCGCTCCTTGTTAACATTCGAAGTATCCACTGGTAACCACGCCATGACCTGGTTCGTGCACTCTATATACATGGCGTGAACAGGTCAACAAATAACGTAATACTACCTATCAACCTACGAATCACACGCAGGAGAAAGCAAGCATTGATAATACGAGAACAATGGCTCTGGGAAAGCGGGACTCAAGTGGCTGTGAGACGTGAGACGCACTTCATTCCTTTTGAAGATGTTCTCTCATTTAGCTCTTCACGTTTGTGGTTCATATATGTCTAAAAGTTTCAAATACACATTGACAAAATTCAAATTTGATGCAACAACCTTCTATAATATGAAGCAAAGTTATTTCACGATCTCCTCGAAAACCACTACAAAAGATGGCTGGTTGAGAAACTTTTAAAAAAGTTTCATTTATCAAATATATGTTGTGTGATACAGAGAATTTATGTGTAATATTTTTTTCAGTACGAATATATATATATATATATATATATATATATATATATATATATATATATATACATATATATATATATATATATATATATATATATATATATATATATATATATGTATATATATATATATATATATATATATATATATATATATATATATATATATGTATATATATATATATATACATATATATATATATATATATATATATATATATATATATATATGAACTCAAATATATATATATAACACAAATATATATATATATATATATATACATATATATATATATATATATATATATATATATATATATATATATACATATATATATATATACATATATATATATATATATATATATATATATATATATATATATATATGTATATATATATATATATATATATATATATACATATATACATATATATATATATATATATATATATATATATATATATATATATATATGTATATGTATATATATATATATATATATATATATATATATATATATATATATATCGTTACTCCAGTGTTAGGCGGCCCATTAATATTGCATTGACGAACGGCTCACCTACTTAAGCTCGGTTTACACGAGGCGACCAGATTGCACCATGGACGACCCCACACTCACCCACTATAGCGCCACCCACTGCCACAACTTGATTATATATTCAAAATGGTCGGTTTGCGTATAAATGTGGTATAAAGTATTGTTAGGGTGGGCGACGCCATTGTTGCTGAAGACTTTTAACAAGGTATTTAACAAGGCTACCATCCGAAGTTAAAAGCTCAATATGGCAAATGGACAAGGAAGCATACCGAGAGTCCAACATGTTTGTACTACATGTATACTACATGTATACAAAAATGGACGCAATCGTGTTTCTAGTCAAATTTCAACACACACTTCTATCCACAAAAGCATACAATTAAAATTTTTATATTTCTTGTCAAGCATTGTCATACAAGTTTACCCAATGATATAAACATGTGCAATATATGCAAATAAATGTTAATTATGGCAGGAGTGAAGTTATATATGTTCACGTTTTCGAGGAGGGTGGGTAGACCTCTGTAAACTGCACGTCACCGCGACGGAGAATGCCATTTCACACCCCTTCACGAATAATTGTTCCCTTCATTTTGCTATTAACGAAAGCCACCGGTGGATTTCAACAAAGAGTAATATCAGATGGTGACACTTTAAATGATTTACCTACCACAGGGACCAGCTATATAACTTATTATTATTCTTGCATTTGTATAAATGATGACATTTGTATAAATGATGACATTTGTATAAATGATGACAGGTGATGAACCAAGCAAAATATTGACAATTGCAGATAACAGAAGTGTTTAGAACTGTTAAAAGAGTTTGATTTCATTTTATTATTCATCCACGCGTGATGAAAAAAAATAATAATATGCACTTAAAACACATGTACATAGCACACAGCACATGACCAGTCACGTGGTTATCTCGGCGCAATATCCTTGCAGGACTTTGCTGAGTATATATCTAGATCCAGATGGTATTGTTTCATGTAAATATGCGATAGTATTATGGACGTAGGCCGTGGGCAGCTCGCAGGCCAAGTGGCTGACCCACCGTGACTTTGACGCAATCTCATTGTCCCAAGTCTTAAAAATAAACACACAAACAGTCCCGTAGTTTGTGGTTATTGTACTGAAATCAAATAATAAAATGGCTGTGAGTCCACCGCGCAGGGTCTACTGCGCAGAGTGATGACCATGATATAATGAATAGATCAGTTGATGACCATGATATAATGAATGGATGGCCGTTCGAGCATGTCTAACGTCTCGTAAATTGGCAACATTTACAAGAAGTATTGTATGCCTGAATAGCGTTGATTTATTCAAACACAAAGGACGAAGCCGTGTATTGCTCGCCACCTAACGACTGATTAAAAACAATTATGCGTAAAGTGGTGTGAAATGGCATTTGCCTTAGCAAATACCAACGACCACACCGCCAGCCGACTAGAAACGCTAATATTGTAATATATATATTGTCAAGACACAACGACATCACCAAACTTTTGCTAACGCAGTACGACGCAGCTAGATTTGATGTCGTGGTTAAGTTGGAAAAACTCATGCAGCGTGCACGTGCTACGCACGATCCAGATCGGTTAGATTGGAAGCCGCGTGTGCACGTGAGATGCACGTGCAATCAACACGACTGAAAGGGTAGCTGTGTTTCTTATACATAATATATACTACATCAAGCCAATGTCGGAGCACGGAATTGTAACAAATTTGCAAATATTCACAATGAGCAAATTATTTTGATTGTACCTGTTGGACGCAGTTGGTAGAACATCTCATAGCCAGTTTGTAAAAACCGGTTTACGCGAGCGATGTGTGCCCCAATTGGTAAGGTTGCATACCAATGCGCAGTTAAAGTATCCGTGCTTTTAGACGATCGACGTGTCTATTCATTGCGATTGCGACCTATTGACTCGCGCCAATCCCGACTTGAGGTTTGATGAAAGGTCACGTCGGGCGCACCTGATGTCGGTCGCGTCGGTCGCTGGTTGATCACTGCTTCAACATCGCTTCCGACAACAGGGACATATTGCATCTGTATGGTAGGCTCCCTACCGCCAATGAAACCGCCCGGAACATCATCGCGAACCAGAAATGGCATATAGGCTGTCAGAGAGTGCGCGACCGCCTTGCCGAAAGAAATGTACAAAACAGGCATCAAGAGAGCCAGTCCTGAGGATAATGTATTTACTTCTGAAACGGTATGTTAATTGGGCAACTGAACATTAGTAGCAACAGCTTTCTAGCTGACTAGTACCAGTTCACCGACTATGGTCGAGTAAGGACAGAACTATTTCGAGAGGGGCACTCACCTCCCAGAAGCTGGCAGTCCAGGTGTAGGCGTTATTATAAAGTAGTGAGCTATTTACAAGTAAGGCATAGGGAAAGATGGTTGCTAGATAGCTGTGTCCGATGTGTGGGGAAAAAGTAGCATAACGTGGTTAGTCTGGATATCGGACTTTATTTGGTATGATATTCGCAGAAAGGATTATCTCTTAATATATAAACTCTAAGAGAACGGTGTCTTGTAAAGGAGGCATGATATTCGCAGAAAGGATTATCTCTTAATATATAAACTCTAAGAGAGCGGTGTCTTGTAGAGGAGGCATGGTATTCGCAGAAAGGATTATCTCTTAATATATAAACTCTAAGAGAACGGTGTCTTGTAGAGGAGGCATGATATTCGCAGAAAGGATTATCTCTTAATATATAAACTCTAAGAGAGCGGTGTCTTGTAGAGGAGGCATGATATTCGCAGAAAGGATTATCTCTTAATATATAAACTCTAAGAGAACGGTGTCTTGTAGAGGAGGCATGATATTCGCAGAAAGGATTATCTCTTAATATATAAACTCTAAGAGAGCGGTGTCTTGTAGAGGAGGCATGATATTCGCAGAAAGGATTATCTCCTAATATATAAACTCTAAGAGAACGGTGTCTTGTAGAGGAGGCATGATATTCGCAGAAAGGATTATCTCTTAATATATAAACTCTAAGAGAGCGGTGTCTTGTAGAGGAGGCATGATATTCGCAGAAAGGATTATCTCCTAATATATAAACTCTAAGAGAACGGTGTCTTGTAGAGGAGGCATGATATTCGCAGAAAGGATTATCTCTTAATATATAAACTCTAAGAGAGCGGTGTCTTGTAGAGGAGGCATGATATTCGCAGAAAGGATTATCTCCTAATATATAAACTCTAAGAGAACGGTGTCTTGTAGAGGAGGCATGATATTCGCAGAAAGGATTATCTCTTAATATATAAACTCTAAGAGAGCGGTGTCTTGTAGAGGAGGCATGATATTCGCAGAAAGGATTATCTCTTAATATATAAACTCTAAGAGAACGGTGTCTTGTAGAGGAGGCATGATATTCGCAGAAAGGATTATCTCTTAATATATAAACTCTAAGAGAGCGGTGTCTTGTAGAGGAGGCATGATATTCGCAGAAAGGATTATCTCTTAATATATAAACTCTAAGAGAACGGTGTCTTGTAGAGGAGGCATGATATTCGCAGAAAGGATTATCTCTTAATATATAAACTCTAAGAGAGCGGTGTATTGTAGAGGAGGCATGATATTCGAAGAAAGGATTATCTCTTAATATATAAACTCTAAGAGAGCGGTGTCTTGTAGAGGAGGCATGATATTCGCAGAGAGGATTATCTCTTAATATATAAACTCTAAGAGAGCGGTGTCTTGTAGAGGAGGCATGATATTCGCAGAAAGGATTATCTCCTAATATATAAACTCTAAGAGAACGGTGTCTTGTAGAGGAGGCATGATATTCGCAGAAAGGATTATCTCTTAATATATAAACTCTAAGAGAGCGGTGTCTTGTAGAGGAGGCATGATATTCGCAGAAAGGATTATCTCTTAATATATAAACTCTAAGAGAGCGGTGTATTGTAGAGGAGGCATGATATTCGCAGAAAGGATTATCTCTTAATATATAAACTCTAAGAGAGCGGTGTCTTGTAGAGGAGGCATGATATTCGCAGAAAGGATTATCTCTTAATATATAAACTCTAAGAGAGCGGTGTCTTGTAGAGGAGGCATGATATTCGCAGAAAGGATTATCTCTTAATATATAAACTCTAAGAGAGCGGTGTCTTGTAGAGGAGGCATGATATTCGCAGAAAGGATTATCTCCTAATATATAAACTCTAAGAGAACGGTGTCTTGTAGAGGAGGCATGATATTCGCAGAAAGGATTATCTCTTAATATATAAACTCTAAGAGAGCGGTGTCTTGTAGAGGAGGCATGATATTCGCAGAAAGGATTATCTCCTAATATATAAACTCTAAGAGAACGGTGTCTTGTAGAGGAGGCATGATATTCGCAGAAAGGATTATCTCTTAATATATAAACTCTAAGAGAGCGGTGTCTTGTAGAGGAGGCATGATATTCGCAGAAAGGATTATCTCTTAATATATAAACTCTAAGAGAACGGTGTCTTGTAGAGGAGGCATGATATTCGCAGAAAGGATTATCTCTTAATATATAAACTCTAAGAGAGCGGTGTCTTGTAGAGGAGGCATGATATTCGCAGAAAGGATTATCTCTTAATATATAAACTCTAAGAGAACGGTGTCTTGTAGAGGAGGCATGATATTCGCAGAAAGGATTATCTCTTAATATATAAACTCTAAGAGAGCGGTGTATTGTAGAGGAGGCATGATATTCGAAGAAAGGATTATCTCTTAATATATAAACTCTAAGAGAGCGGTGTCTTGTAGAGGAGGCATGATATTCGCAGAGAGGATTATCTCTTAATATATAAACTCTAAGAGAGCGGTGTCTTGTAGAGGAGGCATGATATTCGCAGAAAGGATTATCTCCTAATATATAAACTCTAAGAGAACGGTGTCTTGTAGAGGAGGCATGATATTCGCAGAAAGGATTATCTCTTAATATATAAACTCTAAGAGAGCGGTGTCTTGTAGAGGAGGCATGATATTCGCAGAAAGGATTATCTCTTAATATATAAACTCTAAGAGAGCGGTGTATTGTAGAGGAGGCATGATATTCGCAGAAAGGATTATCTCTTAATATATAAACTCTAAGAGAGCGGTGTCTTGTAGAGGAGGCATGATATTCGCAGAAAGGATTATCTCTTAATATATAAACTCTAAGAGAGCGGTGTCTTGTAGAGGAGGCATGATATTCGCAGAAAGGATTATCTCTTAATATATAAACTCTAAGAGAGCGGTGTCTTGTAGAGGAGGTATGAGACGTGGAACATGACAAAGCAGACACTGACAATGGAAGGTGCAATCATCAATAAATGCCTGCGCAGAATAAGGGCATTACAATGGTCAGACAATGTTAGAAACAACATTCTCTAGGAAAGACCAAACAGCTTCCAGCGGTGAAAGAAATCTAAGAATGTATAGGCGGATTGGTTACACATTGAAAGAGCCCCTTCCAGTATCACGTGGAACCTCCAAGGGAAGCAAAGAGCCCATGGAAACTGGCGGCGGGACCTTGAACCGGAAATTAACAGGACGGGTTACACCTGGAATGAAATCACGAATATGACACAAAAGGTGATCCAGTGGAGAACTTACGTCGATAGCCTATGCACCCAGCGAACAAACGGGCTTAAGAAATAAGTGTCATTTATCAATGACAGAAACGTATCTCCCAGTGCTTGACGTGCATCGGATATGCTACGCATCAATAATACGCACTGTATCTCAAAGTAATGCATGAGTCAACTATAGTCACGCGTTGAAAGAAGAAAGCGCTAAAAGGCGAACAAACGTTGAATAGAAACGGGAACCGGTACTTTTGTCGACGTCTAATTACTCGTATGACAAGACATTGGGTCCAACGACACGTTATTCAATAATTGCTAACGAACGCCCAAATAGACTTGCCGGGAAGTGCAATTGACGCGTTTAGAGAAAAACGTATACTTAATACATTTTACGAAGGGTGTTCACGTTATCTGTCTCAGGACATTCTATCTAATCTAGTCACGACTGTCAACTAGGCCCACGTATGTTCTGTGGTGGAACATATGTCATTCAAGGTTAGCCAGGGCGAAATATAGCCAATGGTGAGGAACTTTGAATTACTACTGTGCCTTTCTTTTATATTTCATTAAATTGACGGTGACCATTTCGCCAGTTATTATCATATTGCAACGAACTTGGATACATTTATTCGTATTATATTACCATTGTTACAAATTTGGGAAGATCTGCCAGTCATGTTACCATTGTAATAAACTGTGGAACCACTTCCAGTCATGTTACCATTGCAAAGAACTAAGGAATCTCTTCCAGTCATGATGCCTTTGAAAAGAACTGGGGAAATTCTGCCAGTCATGTTGCCATTGTAACGAACTGTGGAACCTCTTCCAGTCATGCTGCCATTGCAACGAACTGGGGAATCTCTTCCAGTCATGTTGCCATAGAAATTAACTAGGGAACCTCTTCCAGTCATGCTGCCATTGCAACGAACTGGGGAATCTCTTCCAGTCATGTTGCCATAGAAACGAACTAGGGAACCTCTTCCAGTCATGCTGCCATTGCAACGAACTGGGGAATCTCTTCCAGTCATGTTGCCATAGAAATTAACTAGGGAACCTCTTCCAGTCATGCTGCCATTGCAACGAACTGGGGAATCTCTTCCAGTCATGTTGCCATAGAAACGAACTAGGGAACCTCTTCCAGTCATACTGCCATTGCAACGAACTGGGAATTTCTTCCAGTTATGTTGCCATTGAAACGAACTGTGGAACCTGTTCCAGTCATGTTGCCATTGCAACGAACTGGGGAATCTCTTCCAGTCATGTTGCCATTGAAACGAACTGTGGAACCTGTTCCAGTCATGTTGCCATTGCAACGAACTGGGGAATCTCTTCCAGTCATGTTGCCATTGATACGAACTGTGGAACCTGTTCCAGTCATGTTGCCATTGCACCGAACTGGGGAATCTCTTCCAGTCATGTTGCCATTGAAACGAACTGTGGAACCTCTTCCAGTCATGTTGCCATTGCAACGAACTGGGGAATCTCTTCCAGTCATGTTGCCATTGCAATTAACTGGGGAATCTCTTCCAGTCATGTTGCCATTGCAACGAACTGGGGAATCTCTTCCAGTCATGCTGCCATTGCAACGAACTGGGGAATATCTTCCAGTCATGTTGCCATTGCCACGAACTTCTTCCAGCCATGTTACCATTGCAACGAACTGGGGAATCTCTTCCAGTCATGTTGCCATTGAAACGAACTGTGGAACCTCTTCCAGTCACGTTGCCATTGCAACGAACTGGGGAATATCTTCCAGTCATGTTGCCATTGCAACGAACTGGGGAAATTCTTCCATCCATGTTGCCATTGCAACGAACTGTGGAACCTCTTCCAGTCAAGTTGCCATTGCAACCAACTGGGGAACCTCTGACAGTCATGTTGCCATTGCAACCAACTGGGGAACATCTGACAGTCATGTTGCCATTGCAACGAACTGGGGAACCTCTGACAGTCATGTTGCCATTGCAACGAACTGGGGAACCTCTTCCAGTCATGTTGCCATTGCAACGAACTGTGGAAACTCTTCCAGTCTTGTTGCCATTGCAACGAACTGGGGAATCTCTTCCAGTCATGTTGCCATTGCAACGAACTGGGGAATCTCTTCCAGTCATGTTGCCATTGCAACGAACTGGGGAAATTCTTCCAGCCATGAACTGTGGAATCTCTTCCAGTCATGTTGCCATTGCAACGAACTGTGGAACCTCTTCCAGTCATGTTGCCATTGCAACGAACTGGGGAACCTCTGACAGTCATGTTACCATTGCAACGAACTGGGGAACCTCTTCCAATCATGTTGCCATTGCAACGAACTGTGGAATTTCTTCCAGTCGTGTTGCCATTGCAACGAACTGGGGAACCTCTGACAGTCATGTTGCCATTGCATTGAACTGGGGAACCTCTTCCAGCCATGTTACCATTGCAACGAACTGTGGAACCTCTTCCAGTCATGTTGCCATTGCAACGAACTGGGGAACCTCTTCCAGCCATGTTACCATTGCAACGAACTGTGGAACCTCTTCCAGACATGTTACCATTGCAACGAACTGTGGAACCTCTTCCAGCCATGTTACCATTGCAACGAACTGTGGAACCTCTTCCAGACATGTTACCATTGCAACGAACTGGGGAACCTCTTCCAGTCATGTTGCCATTGCAACGAACTGGGGAACCTCTGCCAGGCATGTTACTATTGCAACGAACTGGGGAACCTCTGCCAGTCATGTTACCATTGCAACGAACTGGGGAACCTCTGCCAGTCATGTTGCCATTGCAACGAACTGGGGAACCTCTTCCAGTCATGTTGCCATTGCAACGAACTGGGGAACCTCTGCCAGGCATGTTACCATTGCAACGAACTGGGGAACCTCTGCCAGGCATGTTACCATTGCAACGAACTGGGGAACCTCTTCCAGACATGTTACCATTGCAACGAACTGGGGAACCTCTTCCAGTCATGTTGCCATTGCAACGAACTGGGGAACCTCTTCCAGTCATGTTGCCATTGCAACGAACTGGGGAACCTCTGTCAGGCATGTTACCATTGCAACGAACTGGGTAACCTCTGCCAGGCATGTTACCATTGCAACGAACTGGGGAACCTCTGCCAGGCATGTTACCATTGCAACGAACTGGGGAACCTCTTCCAGTCATGTTGCTATTGCAACGAACTGTGGAACCTCTTCCAGCCATGTTACCATTGCAACGAACTGTGGAACCTCTTCCAGCCATGTTACCATTGCAACAAACTGTGGAACCTCTTCCAGCCATGTTACCATTGCAACGAACTGTGGAACCTCTTCCAGACATGTTACCATTGCAACGAACTGGGGAACCTCTTCCAGTCATGTTACCATTGCAACGAACTGGGGAACCTCTGCCAGGCATGTTGCCATTGCAACGAACTGGGGAACCTCTGCCAGTAATGTTACCATCGCAACGAACTGGGAAACCGGCTGGCAGGTCTCGGGCGGCGAGTGGGTCATGAATGACGGCCGGTCTCTGGCGGTGATGTATATGCTTAGCGATGTGGCAACATTTTTAATAAGGCCTTTTCAATAGTTGGCTTTATAATAATAAACATAATGTTCATGTTCATGTTGTTAAGTGTATCGTTTTCGGGGGGAGCCAAACCGGAAAAAACTCTCCCGATTTTTGCTGAGCCTCCTGGCCCAGTGGAACTGTTTCAAAGTTAATTCGCTAGGTGTCGCTACCAAACCCATCAGATCCATATTGCGAAGAAAATTACAGACACTGCGTTATGAATACACTTGCGTTAATTTAGTCAACAGTAAACACGGAGCAACATCCTATCTAACTCGGGCCTAGATGCAACTTCGATCCGCCAAAAAATTTAGACTGGCGGCCATAGCGAAACATTGAAAACCACATTACCGCGAACACTGCTTTACTGACAAAATAAAAAAATAATTAAGTAGGCGTTACATATGTACAGAAGTGTATTGCTGCATTGCGTAGTTAAGTCTACATTTCTACATAGCTAAGTCGAAATGTCGACATAGTAAATAGACATGTCGATTTAATTTTGCTATGTGCATGTCAGCAATACACTTCCGTAAGCGACCGACCCATTTTTGCATTAAGGAAGAATGTTTGACTAGGTTAAAGCTGCCATATGTTTAAGCATGCAGCACACTGGAGCCGGCCCTCCACCGGCGGCCAGCACGGCACACTGAAGCCGGCCCTCCACCGGCGGCCAGCACGGCACACTGGAGCCGGCCCTCCATCGGCGGCCAGCACGGCACACTGGAGCCGGCCCTCCATCGGCGGCCAGCAGAGCACACTGGAGCTGGCCCTCCACCGGCGGCCAGCACAGCACACTGGAGCTGGCCCTCCACCGGCAGCCAGCACAGCACACTGGCGCCGGCCCTCCACCGGCGGCCAGCACAGCACACTGGAGCCGGCCCTCCATCGGCGGCCAGCACAGCACACTGGAGCCGGCCCTCCACCGGCGGCCAGGACAGCACACTGGAGCCGGCCCTCCACCGGCGGCCAGCACAGCACACTGGAGCCGGCCCTCCATCGACGGCCAGCACAACACACTGGAGCCGGCCCTCCATCGACGGCCAGCACAGCACACTGGAGCCGGCCCTCCACCGGCGGCCAGCACAGCACACTGAAGCCGGCCCTCCGTCGGCCGCCAGTACAGCACACTGGAGCCGGCCCTCCATCGACGGCCAGCACAGCACACTGGAGCCGGCCCTCCATCGACGGCCAGCACAGCACACTGGAGGCGGCCCTCCATCGACGGCCAGCACAGCACACTGGATCCGGCCCTCCATCGACGGCCAGTACAGCACACTGGAGCCGGCCCTCCACCGGCGGCCAGCACAGCACACTGAAGCCGGCCCTCCGTCGGCCGCCAGCACAGCACACTGGAGCCGGCCCTCCATCGACGGCCAGCACAGCACACTGGAGCCGGCCCTCCACCGGCGGCCACCACGGCACACTCGAGCCGGCCCTCCGTCGGCCGCCAGCACAGCACACTGGAGCCGGCCCTTCACCGGCGGCCAACACGGCACACTGGTGCCGGCCCTCCACCGGCGGCCAGCACGGCACACTGAAGCCGGCCCTCCACCGGCGGCCAGCACAGCACACTGAAGCCCAGCCCTCCGTCGGCCGCCAGCACAGCACACTGGAGCCGGCCCTCCGTCGGCCGCCAGCACAGCACACTGAAGCCGGCCCTCCCTCGGCGGCCAGCACGGCACACTGAAGCCGGCCCTCCGTCGGCGGCCAGCACAGCACACCCACCTAGCTACTGGCACGGATCATACGAGCGCTGGGACTGTTTGAACAGTGCCGTAGCGCATGCTACATGAGCGGGGTTACCTACTGGGATTATCTACAGGGGGTTACCTACATGGGGTTACCTACAGGGGTTATTGGCCAGGCTACGTATCGAATTGGAGCATGGTTGGAATATGGTTCCCGAAAATGGTTAGATCATCAGCAATGGCATTGAAAGTGTTTGCTAAGGTACATTAGTACTCTTGGTTTACTACATCGTCTCGTTACACAGTCGTAGGCGTATTCCAACTCATTATTTTATGAAAGCTATTTTTCATCAGTCAGAAGCAGATCAATCAAAGCAATAACTTGAACATAGGCAAATTAAATTAGTAACCGACATAGCTATTAAACCTACGTTTAGAAACGGCTTTCATTGGCAATTTTGCTATATTCTCACGTCACGGTACGCATCTGAATGAAACTCATTAGATCAACATGGTGTCGGATGACTTGTAGAAATCCGTCTTCAACCGATAGATATTTGCCATTTAAAAAGTAATTTTTGTGATGCAAGCTGACTCCGCCTAGCGTTTTGCAAAGCTCCATAACCCTTTCCGACTCAACCAACATTTTGGAAATATGAATGTTATCAAGTATTGTTTTCTTTTACGTAACGTTAAGTTTATCAGACACTACAGGTGAACAGCGTTATACGTGGACATAGAAGCAATCATAACACGTAACGTTTATAAATATACACCTTACTATGTCTATTTTTTACACACGCACGAGTTCACAACAAACTCGGTATCCCAACTTTGCCGGCGTCCTACGTAGTCATATAACCACGTGGTAACATAACCGTGCGACAAATAACCACGTACTGACGTCAGCGTGGCTGTCGGGGAATTCCCACCTATGTGATCGCGGAAAACTAATCGGTGACGAGATAATTTCCCCTTCGTCCAGTAGAAGCGCTGACTGTTTTACGTCAGAGCAGTGTTAGCGCATTTCGACTGCCGGTCCTGAAAGAACACTTCGACTGCCGGTCCTGAAAGAACACTTCGACTGCCGGTCCTGAAAGAACATTTCGACTGCCGGTCCTGAAAGAACACTTCGACTGCCGGTCCTGAAAGAACACTTCGACTGCCAGTCCTGAAAGAACATTTCGACTGCCGGTCCTGACAGAACACTTCGACTGCCGGTCCTGAAAGAACACTTTGCATACGAGGAAAGGAACACGTTAATAAAGGTACCGGTTTAGCTTACTTGTTGCTTGGATTACAGGTAAATCTGCAGTGTCTCGTTTGCGGTTACTGTGAGATAACCAACTGTTTAGCGTTAACAAACTGTGGAATCATCAGAAATATTTGTCAACATGTTAGCCATCAGGTGGATGAATCATGCATTTCGCCTACGAAAGCTTATGTTTTGGTGAGAACAATACATACAGATCACTGTTTGCAGCGCCGAAGACGTTCCTAATATGTAGACCCCCAAGTGAAGCGTACCAGTGAATTGTTAACCTAATGTGGCATGCTGGGTATTTATCAAACAAGTAAAAGTATAGCACGTTTCGACGAGCTGGCAGGCATCGGACGGCTGGCAGGTCACGGATGGCTGGCAGGTTTCGGACGGCTGGCAGGTCTCGGACGGCTGGCAGGTCTCGGACGGCTGGCAGGTCTCGGACGGCTGGAAGGTCTCGGATGGATGGCAGGCCTCGGACGGCTGGCAGGTTTCGGACGGCTGGCAGGTCTCGGACGGCTGGCAGGTCTCGGACGGCTGGAAGGTCTCGGACGGCTGGCAGGTCTCGGAAAGTTGGCAGGTCTCGGACGGTTGGCAGGTCTCGGACAGCTGGCAGGTCTCGGACGGTTGGCAGGTCTCGGACGGCTGGCAGGTCTCGGACGGTTGGCAGGTCTCGGAAGGCTGGCAGGTCTCGGACGGATGGCAGGTCTCGGACGGTTGGCAGGTCTCGGACGGTTGGCAGGTATTGGACGGTTGGCAAGTCTTGGACGGTTGGCAGGTCTCGGGCGGTTGGCTGGTCTTGGACGGCTGGCAGGTTTCGTGCGGGGAGTTGATCATGAATGACAGTCGGGACTAATCGAATCATTATCATTATAACACCTAATTGTTAAAGGATTTTGGTACATATGCTTAACAATATGGCAATATTTTTGATAAGTGTTTTTTAATAGTTGGTTCACGGGTCCGGCAATCCGATATATTAGGTTTTTAAAAAACATCTTGTTTACATTATCATAGGGTCGTATTTTAGCGTGAAACTTGTTTATTGTATTCAAAGCAAAACCCGTGATTAGGCAGAGTATAATGTACTTTAACATAATGACTTTTGCTAAGACTCGTGGCCCAGTGGTACTAGATCATTGCTTATTCACTAGGTGTCGCTACCAAACTCGTCACAAGCACGTTGCTAAGAAAGTTACTGCGATACGAAATACACTTGCGTTAGGTTAGTCAACAATTGAAATTGCATTTACGTTGGATTTCTTTGTAAATATAGGACAACAACCTGCCTAAATCGGGCCTAGTAGCAGCTTTGAACCGCTGTAAAAGTGAGACTGAGGGGTACAGCGAAACTTGGAAAACCAAATTACAGCGAGAACTGGTTTAACGACCCCTCCCCACCCCCAGCTAAAGTGTGTGCAATTGTTCATCCGCGACGTGTTGAACCGTCGGCGATAACGCTACTGAATCGTGATTTATAAGTCAATCATGAAAAGCATTTAGCATCGTGGTTATAGTGACTGCATGTAGTAGTGTAATAGAAACCGCGCGAGGGTAATTCCCACATTGAAGCGATACAGGCAACACCGTTCACACAGCTCACGCCCCGGCGTTGTTATTGTATGAGCATTCGACTTCACCGGACGTACGACAGCGAGCGCGTATGTACATTTGGTCACGGAAAGAGGTAAATTGTTGTACTATTGGTTAATGGGGGCCAATATGTTCTTTAGCAGCCACGATGTCGCCCCACAACAGAGGTAGATTCTTCATCTACTTCGGACGAGACGGATATATTGATAACTCATAGCTTTTGTACATTAATATAAATCCATACAATGTCTTGCACTTGTTATGTGTATAATGTGGTACTCCTTTGGATACTCGTTTCGTGTCTAAGTTGATCTGGGTACTTCTGGCACGGGAATTGATGTATCTGGGTAATGCTTCAGTATTAACGTATGTGTGTAGAATTATTGATGTCTCGTGGTACTCCTGAATGATTGATGTTTCTGAAGTATTGACGTCCTTGGGTAGTACTGAAGTATTGATGTATCTGGGTACTCCTGAATGATTGATGTTTCTGAAGTATTGACGTCCTTGGGTAGTACTGAAGTATTGATGTCTCTGGGTACTCCTGAATGATTGATGTTTCTGAAGTATTGACGTCCTTGGGTAGTACTGAAGTATTGATGTCTCTGGGTACTCCTGAATGATTGATGTTTCTGAAGTATTGACGTCCTTGGGTAGTACTGAAGTATTGATGTATCTGGGTACTCCTGAATGATTGGTGTTTCTGAAGTATTGACGTCCTTGGGTAGTACTGAAGTATTGATGTCTCTGGGTACTCCTGAATGATTGATGTTTCTGAAGTATTGACGTCCTTGGGTAGTACTGAAGTATTGATGTCTCTGGGTACTCCTGAATGATTGATGTTTCTGAAGTATTGACGTCCTTGGGTAGTACTGAAGTATTGATGTCTCTGGGTACTCCTGAATGATTGATGTTTCTGAAGTATTGACGTCCTTGGGTATTACTGAAGTATTGATGTATCTGGGTACTCCTGAATGATTGATGTTTCTGAAGTATTGACGTCCTTGGGTAGTACTGAAGTATTGATGTATCTGGGTGCTCCTGAATTATTGATGTTTCTGAAGTATTGACGTCCTTGGGTAGTACTGAAGTATTGATGAATCTGGGTACTACTGAATTAGTTTATGGGTACTACTGAATCGTTGATATATATGGGTACTAATGAAGTATTAATGTATATGGGTATTACTGAAGCATTTTTGTCACTGGGCATTGCTGAAGTATTGAAATATGTGTGTACTACCGAAACATTTATGCATCTGGGTACTACTGAAGCCTTGAAGTATCTGGGTACTACCAGAGTATTGGTGTATGCAGGCATTGCTGAAGTGTTGATGTACGTGTGTACTACTGAAGTACTGGCGCATGATACTATTGTCACTGTTCGAAAAGACAGTGGTTAATCGAATGGAGGTTAGTGGATCACTTGCTGCCACTGGTGCGAGGGCAACAATACGATACTGAACAAGGCCTTTCCTGACGCGAGATGCACTGTCCATGCGGATACTAAGCATAGTCAGGCGCCCCAGTAGGGGCGTAGGTCCAGTCCCTGGACAACTCGCGTATTTGGTACTTCCGAACACAACCCTGTCACGCGCTAACCCTTTCACGTGTGTGTTCCGTGACATACCATATGCACGTAACAGCAGCAGAAATGTGCTCCAAATAATTTATTATGAGTACATTTATCTTTACTAGAGGCTTGCACGACGTCACGTGATGTTACGGTTTTCATCACAAAACGTCATAATTTGTTTATTATTATTTATATCATTTTATGTTTATGCATGGTAATGTTCACGTAGCTTTAGTGTCATATGTATAATAATTACTATATACACGAAATACGTGTTTAGTGCTTGTGTTTATTAAATTTTAATAATGTTACAAATATCCTAGATAAGGATCCTCGCCTTTCGTTGGAAATGGCGCCTGCCTTGCTTATGCGGATACTGGTGTCTGGTGTAACTGGTACTAGTGACATTGGGGCTACTTGGTTCTGGCAGTGGGTAACTGGGACTGCTAGAACGAGAAGGCTACGGGCCTTGGTAGCTACTAGCGGAACAACGGAGCGCGGGACTGGTGGAACAGTGCGGTAGCGCAGGCAACAGGAACGGGCGAGGGTTACCTACTGGGGGCTATTGACCAGGTAATGACATTAAAAGTAGCCGGTAAGGTAATGATACGTTCATTATTCTTTTTTACTACACCTTCTTGTTACACAGTCGTAGGCGTAAATATCGAGTTTATCTGATAAGCTAACTTCTGTGGCATTATTTCACGAAAGCTATTTTTCAGCAGTTACAAGCAGATCAATCAATGCAATGACTTGAAAATGAGCACATTAAATGAATAACCGGCGTAGCTATTTAACCTGTGTGCAGAAACATATAAGGCATCCTACTTGGCAATATAACCACGTGGTAATACATAAATAACCACTGAGCTATATAAGAATTCGAAAAAAAAAGCACAGAGTAAATTGCAATATAACCAAGCACAGACGCCAGCGTGGCTGTCGGGGAATTCCCACGTCTGTGAATGCGGAAAGCTAATCGGTGACTAGGTAACTTCCCCTTCGTCCAGTAGAAACGTTGACTGCTCTTAGCCAACCGCTTAGCGTTAATACACAGTGGAATCATTAAAACATATTGGTCAAAATGTTAGGCATCAAATAGATGAATCATGAATGTTGCCAACGAAAGCTTATGTTTTGGTGAGGACAATACAAACAGTCACTGTTTGCAGCGCCGAAGACGTTCCTAATATGTTTTGGTGAGGACAATACAAACAGTCACTGTTTGCAGCGCCGAAGACGTTCCTAATATGTTTTGGTGAGGACAATACAAACAGTCACTGTTTCCAGCGCCGAAGACGTTCCTAATATGTTTTGGTGAGGACAATACAAACAGTCACTGTTTGCAGCGCCGAAGACGTTCCTAATATGTTTTGGTGAGGACAATACAAACAGTCACTGTTTCCAGCGCCGAAGACGTTCCTAATATGTTTTGGTGAGGACAATACAAACAGTCACTGTTTGCAGCGCCGAAGACGTTCCTAATATGTTTTGGTGAGGACAATACAAACAGTCACTGTTTCCAGCGCCGAAGACGTTCCTAATATGTTTTGGTGAGGACAATACAAACAGTCACTGTTTGCAGCGCCGAAGACGTTCCTAATATGTTTTGGTGAGGACAATACAAACAGTCACTGTTTCCAGCGCCGAAGACGTTCCTAATATGTTTTGGTGAGGACAATACAAACAGTCACTGTTTCCAGCGCCGAAGACGTTCCTAATATGTTTTGGTGAGGACAATACAAACAGTCACTGTTTCCAGCGCCGAAGACGTTCCTAATATGTTTTGGTGAGGACAATACAAACAGTCACTGTTTCCAGCGCCGAAGACGTTCCTAATATGTTTTGGTGAGGACAATACAAACAGTCACTGTTTCCAGCGCCGAAGACGTTCCTAATATGTTTTGGTGAGGACAATACAAACAGTCACTGTTTGCAGCGCCGAAGACGTTCCTAATATGTTTTGGTGAGGACAATACAAACAGTCACTGTTTGCAGCGCCGAAGACGTTCCTAATATGTTTTGGTGAGGACAATACAAACAGTCACTGTTTGCAGCGCCGAAGACGTTCCTAATATGTTTTGGTGAGGACAATACAAACAGTCACTGTTTGCAGCGCCGAAGACGTTCCTAATATGTTTTGGTGAGGACAATACAAACAGTCACTGTTTCCAGCGCCGAAGACGTTCTCAATACGTAGACCCCCAAGTGAAATGTATCAGTGAACTGTGAACCTATTTGGGTATTTATCAAACAAGGATAAATATAGTATGGCCTGTTCATACCCTGGACACAGACAGCGCACAACCCTGCTCGCCCAGTCAGACACGAAGACGTTGTCGCTTTGGTTCCAGAAATACATTCCCTCACACGCACCCGAACATGCACATGCACGTACATGCACGCCTATGATTCCGTGGAACAAAACAATTATCGTGTTCCGTAAATTATGCATACACATCTTAACGACGTATTGCTGAGATTGGTTGACGTGGTAACATAACCGCGTACCAAAATTCGAAGATATTTCTGCTACAGCTGATGCTTGTAGATTTCTTTGCTGTTGTTGCCGCCGCCGCCGCCGCCGCCGCCGCCGCCGCCGCCGCCGCCGCCGCCGCCGCCGCCGCCGCCGCCGCCGCCGCCGCTGTTATTAAATAATCAAAGGGGACAAACCTGACGTCAATCTGCAGAGTGACACATGTCGCATTAAACCGATGAACAGATAAATGTTGGTTGATCAATTTGATAGTTATTCCTCCAAGCCAACATATGAGTAAGCTACGATTTGCTGGTTTGTTAAAGTCTAACTGCACTGGTAATACGTGAGATTCCTCTGACCCGATACACGTATTGCAACACGACCGATGACACGAATTTCGAATACATTTTGTATTGTTCGTGTGCAATTGTTGTCACTGCGCCAGTACATACGCTACGATATTATAGTTATCAAAAGCAACTATTTTTTCGGGCACGCCAAACTTATATCGGATAGAACAACTTTGAATGCTGATTTATTGATACGATAGCGAACTGATTTATTGATACGATAGCGAACTGATTTATTGATACGATAGCGAACTGATATATTGATACGATAGCGAACTGATTTATTGATACGATAGCGAACTGATTTATTGATACGATAGCGAACTGATTTATTGATACGATAGCGAACTGACGCGAAACATAAAATGAATAACAGAAGGGATTTTCCGATGGTCACTGATGTTTATTAAAGGCAATTAATTATTGTTTTCTGCATATAGAATGCCACATAGAATCTTGTTGTTGATACATGTAGTTGATACATGTTGTTGATACATGTTGTTGATACATGTTGTTGATACATGTTGTTGATACATGTTGTTGATACATGTTGATGTAAAACGTTTATTCTTGTTGACGATTTTAGATCACTGAACACTTTATTCGAATATAGTACATGGTTACATGTTACGTGCATCAATTTCGTCAAAAATAAGTTTAGAACGGTTTCATTAGATTTAGTCTCGCCAGAACAACCGCCTGAAACCTTTGTATGATACACGTACACGCGTTGCTTCTAGGTTTTCCAGTAGATACTCGATGAAACTGAACACACACAAGATCATGTTGCGGGCGGTGATTACCCTGGCTGTTCTCTTGGGATTGGTCAGTTTCTCGGTTTCGTTCTATAATAAGGAAAAAACGGTCGCGTATTCAAAAGGATCCATATTCAGATAAATGCATGACACAATTTGTAATCAATACAAGGTGTATTGCCAAAAAAATACTTTTTACCATAACAGTAAGCTGTTTGGATATTGTTATTGGAGGAAACACATTTGATTGCATTGATTTCTTTGACATAATTCCAACGTTTAATTCATTTGACAGTTGTTGATGCTAATACCCCTCACAGGGGCATTAGCTTTGTTAACATTACGGCTGTGTCCTGTACTAAAGTGAAATATGTAAGAAACTATGTCAAAGTAGGGCTGAACTCTGCTTGGCAAAACATTGTTTGCTGCTCCATGTATTAAAATAATTATTTTATCCCTATTAATATCTGTATAGAACATTTGTCTGAACACATTCGTTATCAATAAATGACTCTGTTGTATTTTTCAGTTTGGCAAATCATTGGCAGAAGATTCGACCGGAGGTTGTGCCATAGAGACGTTGAAACATGAAGCCATCGTTGCCCGATGTATCAGCCACGATGACACTGACATGCAGGACTTAGACAATGGTCTCGCTCCCGTCGCGACAAACTGCATCATAACGTAAGCTATTTATCTATCTCCCTTAAATGACTTTCAATTTGGTCGTTTTGGACGTCGTTTCTTATGATATCCACATCTGATCTCCTCACGAAGGTACTTACAACTCCCTACGCGTATCAGGTTCGTTAATGTTCAAGTAAGTTGTGCATGAATAGTTTAAGTAATATGCGACCTTGGTTTAATAAAGCAGCGCAGCGCGTACGTGTGTTGAGATAGAAAGATTTGAATGTAATCGTTAGATTGACCAACTTGCAAACGAAGTGCGAGTAGCAGTGTGTTTTTGTATGTTGAGCCGGACGACCTTACCCATTGTCAATACTATGTTTAATAGTTTGTCCGATATTACACTGAAACTAAATAATACATATACAAACGAGCGTACATGTCGTAATCAGTACTAGATCCATCTTACGCGCATTAGTCTGAAACGAGACGAATGAAAACAATCGAAGGAACCTTTAATGTAGATCCTATCTACAAAATCACCTGATGACGTTAAAGTAAATGAAACGATTGATTTTCCTTTCTAATACATTGGATATCTATCAATTTAATTGAATGACATGTCGATTTTATAGTTTGTTTGTTGGCGTAATATATCTTGTTTCAGATTATCACGTGCCACAGTTATTTTATTTTCAGGTGTAAACAAGGAGGTGGTGTTACCTACCGGGTTTGTGACACCGACGGATACTGGAACGGTCCAGTACTCAAGTGTGTCGGTAGGTAAATGGCGCTGCTCGTGTTTAAAAGAAATACCTTTTCTCTTTACCGCGTTTTAATCGCGAGCTATTTGAGGATAAAACAGGTAGATTGCAAAGTTGTGCTACTTTATACTAATGAAATAGACATAATAACACAAAAAGAACTTGATATAAATACGGA